>JBBPBO010001984.1:45239434-45854582 GCA_037974295.1 Cicer cuneatum | reverse complement strand
AAAAAAGAGGTTTATCATATATTGTAAATCAACAAGCTGAAATGAGAATATTTAAAAGCAAAAACTAACCACAAATCCATTAAAAATAGGATAAGTGTTTCCATCGGAATCCCTTTTGGTATTATGTCCAAGAACACAAGTAGTTCGGATATGAAACTTCTCCTCTCTTGACCATAAAGCGTGAACAATCTTTGAGCACAGAGGAACGGAATAACCATCCAAATCTTCATCACTTTCCGACACAACGCTACCATTCGCATGCTGCACAAAAGGTCATAAGAGATTCAACTTCAATCATTCAGTCTCTGAGCGGAAACTACAAATTGAAAATTCACGATCAAAGCAGAAGACCCTAGCCAGACTTGTGGTGAAACTTCTTCAAAACCACCAATTAGATGCACCTACATTTTTTAATAAAGCAAAGATTTACATAAGAAAATATGTTAGACAAAAAATGCAATCAAACAACCAAATGGCAAGAAATCTCTATAGAAAGTAGAGAAACAAAGAAAATGAAAAGCACATCAAACTCATTCTCCAAACTGTCATCAACAAGTAGTGATAGCATTTGAGAGAGGCCCATTTCTACAATCTTTGGTGAATCCATATGAGCAACTGATGTCCTGCAGTATCAAATTAAAAATGATAGAATAGGTAATTGAACAACCAGTGGAAGAATCTGTAAAACTTGATATACAGTGGACTTTTTGTCTATATATGAATTAATTATCAATCCTTACATTCCATTCTCTGGGTTCCGAATAGCAACTCCTACACATGTTGTCGCTTCATCAGTGCCAACAAACTATTGATGCATGAAACGAGAAAAAAAAAAAAAAAAGCAGATAAATACAACCGATTGAATTTGAAATGTAAAACTATCAACTTACTGGTATATTTGTTAACTTGCTTAGATAATTAAAACAGTGACGGCATGGAGTTATTGATTTAATTTGGAAGTTAGAAAATGATTTAAAACATCATATTTTAAAGAGTCTCATTGGCTTTTGCTCATACTTTTTGTATAAGTTTCTCTAACAAAACAAAAACGAAGGCGAAAAGGAAAAAGAAACTCCACAGGTTATGTTACTTACAGTCCAATCAAGTATGAGGTTCCTGCATGGAAAAGATTATTAGTTATATGCTACAATAAAGTACAGACCAACTTAAAACTAAATATATAGCTTAACATGATCATCTCTTATATATCATTAAAAATAAAATATTTACTTTTCAAATAATAGATATATAAGCTTAAAGACATTACAAAGAGTCAAAAAAGTTGCATACATCGACAAATGCTGGATCAACAGTAGCATATTCTCTTTGGAATAAATAAATCCATTTTGAACTCTCTGGACTAGAGTCGTCAGGAACTGAGAATTTCCTCTTTGGGGTTGCCTTCAAAGAGTTTGAGGCAGATACCAGAATGGGATTTTCCAATAAAGCAAGTAGAATATCCACTCCCTGTTCATAAGCCCAGAATCAGATATAAAATTGCATGACAAACCCTAATTTACCATTATGCAGCCATTAACTCATGAGATCATGCATTTTTTCAGGAGCTCTTGAATGGCACAACATGAGTAATAATAAGTGACACAATATTGTCAGTTGTGTGGGTTATGGAAAATAACAATTTGTTCAAATTCTGCTACGCTAGGATGCAATAGAGCCACTATAACTCACAAGATATATTATTGCATGACAAACCCCTGATTTACCATTATGCAGCCAATAACTCACAAGATCATGCACTTTTGCTGGTGATAATCATAGGCATGTGAGTAATAATAAGTGACAATTTTTTCAATCATGGATAGCATAAAATAGCAGTTTTTCCAAATTGAGCTATGTTATATCGCAATTGTGTCACTATAGCCACTATTTTACAACACTTTGTACTAAATAGTGTATTGCAAAACAACAGCAAATTGTTCAAATTCTACTACACTATTGTACTATAGTGCTGCTATTTGGCAACATAAAGTGACATCACAGCATGGTTTCTTTAATCCCTTGCCTTCCATACATAGGTAAGTGTTTTTATCAAGTGAACTACATATCAATTTGTAGACAAGAGGTCCTCTAAATGTAGAAGGTCAAGTGAGAAGTGTGTATACACAGAAAGCTGATATGTTAATTCCTTCACTTTTTCCTTCTTTTGATTTTATTCTCAGCAAAACTAAATAGCAACATGCTTAAATAATGATAAAAGCTTCTTCTCAATCGAGTAAGCTATTGAAATTTGAAACATTATCGTCAGGTTTAGAATATTTATTTATCTCATATTATTTGTCATTTTAAAATACCAAAGAAACATTAATTATCTTTTTTCCACTAACACTCTTTATGTATTGTATCTCAATCAAACTAACTACTATATTAATAAAGATATTTTAATCAATGAAACTAACTACTATATCATACAAATCAGTACACTCAATAAGAGGATATAAGGTTGGCTTGGTGGCTGAGGCACGGGAGTGGAATGATAAGGAAGTCAAGTGTTTAATCTCCACCCTCAGCAAAATACTAACAATAGTAACACTAATATTAATACTAATTACTAAGTACTAACATCGACTGTTGCACAAAAAAATATTAGTACACCTAATAATTTTATTTCATAAAACGTACCAATGACATGAATTGAACCCTTCACTGTTAAAGCGATGAAATAAAATATAGCTAAACTTGATTTCAATTGTAAGTTAATAAACATATGCAAAGTTAAAAATCGCAGTTGCAAATTGCAATCCCTAATATTATAGAAAATTGCGGTCAAATAGAGGTGATGTTACCACAATTGCAGTCTCATAAACATCAAAATCTTAATGCTACAATCACAATTACAGTCGCGGATTAAAAACATTGAGCATGTGTAATAAAACAAAAGGAACCAGTGGTAGAATACCCTAATTAATATTAATAAAATAAAATAAATATATAAATGGCTAATTGGAAAAATGAAAAGGAAGGGGCGTACCTGAGATGTTGAAGATGAATGCTTAGAGAATGGAACCCCATCAATTAATATCATGATTTGAAAGAAGATCAGTTGGCGTTGGGAATAAGCTTTAGCTGCTTGCTTGTTCACTCAATTGCTGACAGCGGAAAGAAATAGTTTCCTAGTTTCATGCTTTTCTTCTTCTTTTTTAATTTGACTTTTTTCCTTTTGTAGGGGTTGACCGATTCAACTAAAGCCTCAACACTGCATAACTCCATATGTAAATGGAGGAGTAATTTTTGTTAGAGATCCCATATATTAAATTTTTTATTTGTATAAACCTCAAATTAATAATTTTTATTGAGTAGATTTATTTCTACAAATTTTTATAAAATTTTAAAAATATTCAATACTTAATAGATTAAGTTCATTTGAATGTCTTTTTAAAATAAAATGTCAATTATATAATTATAAATATTCAATTTTTATAATTTTTTTATATCCATAATCATTAAAATAATATAAAATTAATCAATAAAATTCAATGTTGCATAGAGTTAATAAAATTCAAGAGGGCTTACTTGATTTATAATAGAGGAGAGAGACTCAGAAGACCAAATCAATATGGGAGAAAAATATGTTCGGCTAGAAAGTGATTATCCTAATTACACTCCCTCCAAATAAAAAGACTGAAGAGTTCAAAAAGTTTGCCTCTAAATGACGGGCGTTTGATCTGTAATTCTCCACAATATCAAAAATATTGTGACGACCCAAGTACAAGTGTTAACTATGAGACGATAAATCTTCCTCTATTTACTTCTATTCTTGATTGTGAGTATATGTATCTTCCTTTATTTACTTTTATTTCTGCTTGTGAGTTTGTGAGTATATGTGTGTTTGGTTTTGCAGTGATGAGAATTGATTATGAAACAATTGATTAGTTAAAAGTGAGTTGAACGTAAATTTATTTATATTTAAATACATTAACATGAGATTGATTCTTATTAATGCATGTTGTTTGGATAGTTTGAATCAAAATGATTTTAGACGTATAATTACCGAAATAGGTTTGAATGTGTATTTAAATTTAGATGTTATTTCTATTTTATATAATTATTTAAATTTATGTTGCATTACTAAATATAATTATTTATAGATTATTGAAAATTTTAAATTTAATTATTTTTTGTTTTATTTGTTATCTTTGATTTTTATTTTATGTTAATTTATTAAACAAGATATTGATTCATTGAGTAATAGGTAAAAGCATGCTAAAAATATGATTATCTTTAAGTTAGAATGCATAAAATTCCTCTAGAGTATATATAGCTTTGAGAATTTTTTAAACTTCATTATTTGGATGGGAAAATAAATTTAATATTTTTTTTGTAATTCTAGTCATATTAAGAGATAAGTTTTTGAATCTCATACCTCCCTGTGATTTTGACATTGTAAGTTTGTCTCAAGATTAACCACATCATATGTTTAGGAGTTCAAATGCAAGCATGAATTCATTAAAAATGTGAGAAGAAACCTACAAAAAAATTTATGTGTATTTGGAATGGGTGGTTGATTAGTCAACAATTTTAATAATTAAATTATTGTTTATATTTTAATTGGTTGTTTTAATATCAAATGATATGTACTTTGATGTACGCCACAATTAAATTAGAATTTTGATTGAAGTATCGTTCGAACTAGTTAATTTTTTTGTATAGCTCATTCTCGATTTGTAAACCAAAACCTTCATAATTAATTGTGGTGTCCTCATAAGTTATCAATCAAACTTTCCATTCACAACTCACGGATCAGTTTTAAAGATCATATCACAAGATAACACCATTTTCTAATCACGAAGGTCAACTTCACAATATAGTTTCATTCACACAACATACAACTTGAAGATCTCTCTCTTTTAAAGATTTAATGAAAGACACTTCTTTTCATTTCAAATTAGCTTAGTTTCTTTTTTCTTTTTTTATACATAAGGTAGCTTCTTTCTTACACTTCAACATCTTCTCATAAAAAATGCATCAAATAAAGAGAAAAGATGAAAAAATGGCCTAACGTATGAATCAGCCAAGAGAAAGAGAAATAGACGGAACACATGTTGGTGTTTAGAATGTTTAAACACTTTGTAAATTTGAATACACAAATCAAAGTGGGAATAAGGTGGAAATGTTGCAATTAAGATATCGAGTTGAGAAAAAAAATGAAACTCAATGAATTTAAGCGTAAGTATGATTTTGCGGTAGTAAAAATTCATTTTGAATAAAATTAATTTCAGTTAAAAGTGATTTGAATGGTAAGTGATTAAGTTATGTAAAAGTAAGTTGAACAATAAATAAATTTCGGTATAAAAATCATGTTTGGACTCAAAAGGTACAAATCATATCTTCAAGTTAGAATCAATTTTGGAGACAAAATCAATTCTACTCGATAACACTCAAATATGTCAAAATCAATTTTACATCTTCAAAATTGATTTTGACTCCTCCAAAAGTGAAATCGAACATACACTAAATACATATATTCAAATCAATTTTGGTTTCACATTGAAATTGACAAAAGTATAGTGAGATCCATCATATCCAAATATCCCAGTTTCACTTTTATCAACAACAAAAAATATCGTTTTAAAAAAACAAAAACAAAGAAAAAATCGTTTAACTCTTACAAATCCGAAGTGAATTTAGTTCCTTGTTGAAATTCAACATAAAGCATTTTACCTACTTATTAAGTCTATGTTTGGGACTACGTTTCTATAACTGGATCTTCTCGTCCCCTTCTACTCATTAGAAATAGCGAGTTTTTGTCTTATGTGGAAATCGAACCGGTACGTGAGGGATAAGTACTGCGTCCATTCATTCTCACTATCAATTGAGCTAGTCCATGTACCATTATCGGCACTGTTAATCGGGTTGTTACAAAAAAAACAACTCAATTGGTAGTGAGAATGAATGGACGATGATATTTATTCCCCAGGTACCGAGTTCGATTTCCACATAAGGCAAAAATTGTATTTCCAATGGACAGAAAAGGAGAACGAGAAGGTTGTGATTAACGGTGCCGATAACGATAAAGGTCGGATTGTTACAGTTTCAGTCATCACCATCAAGGGTCTAATTGTATTTCACCGAAAAAATGTATAAGTTACAAGATGGTCTAATTGTATTTCACCGAAAAAATGTATAAGTTACAACTTATAGCTTCAAAAAGGACACATGTTCACTGGTGGGCTACTAGTAAAAGAAACACATGCTTACCGAAAAATAAATACAAAATTCTAACTATATATTTGCACCTCAAAGTCTACCAATCAATATACAATTATATATTACTTCTATTTAATAGAACTTTGCGTGTTGGTTATTTACATAATTTTAAATTACAGTTACAATTATACTGTAAACTGTTATATTGCAGTAATATACGGCCACAATAGCAGTTACGGTGTTATATAAAATTGCATATCGCAATTTAGAACCATAAGATGATCCTTCAAAGTGCACTTTTTATAAGGTTGTGTGCAATCATTATAGTAACAAAGGTTTTATTCATTAAAAAAGAAGCAACAGTAAGATGCTAAAATTCATCAAAACAAGCAGATAGCTAAACTCTTGGTACAGAGGTTCACTATTCATGTGGAGTTGGATTTGTCGTGTCACTAGTTAGGGTCGATAATATGGATCAATGAAAGGCTTTTCTGATGAATCATGTATAATGACAAAACATTATAACATCGTATAATCCTAGGTGATATTTCTGATGGAAAAAAAAATGAGTATACAACAAAATATATAACATGGAAACATTTACATACACTTCAGGTGGAGAACATGAAAGTCCATCATCTGTAATGTCATATAATCCCATTGTAAAGACAATATCCACTACTTGAGACAAATAAAAGCATTTAAACTGCTTTAACTTGTATTTATTTTAGATAACACGTAACAAACATTGTCCTAATTGAAACGCTCTATAACGTAATATTGTAATTGCAATTTGTCTCTACTTCTAACTTGTGACACCAAAAAATCCTTAATCGTCTATAATTTGTTGGCTTTATTAGGTAGATAAATGTTATTTGAACACATTTTTTGACACAAATACAATACTTACTTTTTATACATACTATAATGACATAAATGTGGATCATACTCCATTCATCTCTCTCTCTCTCTTCTTCCATAAATGTGGGTCATAGTGTATTTGTGTTTGTATTTGTGTCAAAAGATATGTTCAAATAACATTTCTCTATTAGGTATTTGGTCTCCTATATCTATTTTAAGTTTCATTTTAGTCTTTTATGTAAAAGTTTTGTATCCGTCTTAAATGTTTCAAACATTTGATTTAAAACAAACATGGAACCACAAATGAAATGAACATTGAATTTACTTTAGGTACTTAAAACAAGAGATGGAGATAAAGCCAATAAGAACCTTTCCTTTTTTTTCGTGGGATAGATATTAGTATTTACATATAGAAGCATGTACATGTCATACTTCTCACTTCGTGCAACAATTCGAAAAATTACAAGAAGATAGTCGAGAAACTATAAGTTTATCTCGACTTAAACTTGATTATTTCAAGTTTCAAAATAATATAAACAGGGAAAAAAGCATGCATGCAAACAAACAGAGAAGATTATAAAGTTATATCACTAAATGTAGCAAGTAGAAATGAGTGTCAAAATACACTGGAATTCACTATCTCATATGACATCTAAATAATAGTATGATTTTTTTTTATTGTACTCTACCTAAGACTGAGTATCATCTTTTTACCCTAAATTTCAACTATTAAGAAAAGCAAGTACTAGCAAAATTACATTGCTACCCTAATTAATTTTATTGTTGAATAATTAATAAACAAGAAGAAAGTAATTGATGCTTAAATCTACAAAAACAAAAAACCGTAAGTTAAAAAAATTGCAAAATAATAATGTAAGTGAAACATAAAATTGCAAAAGAAAACATTGTAAGTGAAGCATAACTGGCATCTAAATAACATATCTCTAAAGTGGAAGCACTAGTGAACGCACTAACGAGATAACAATGTAATTTCGTAAAGAGAGATTTACAGTTTCAATCAAAATTATATTATTGTTGCCTAACATTAAAGCTCTACCGGAATCATTAACGTGGAAATCAAAGAATCGTTTTGTAATTAAAAAAATACAATATACATAATTATAATTGATGCTTTAAAAGAGACGTGACAAATATTTGCCATTTATATATAAAAAACACATAACAAATATTTGTCATTAATAAATATTAGAAAAACACATGACAAATATTTGTCATTGATAAATAAAAACAAAATACGGGAGACACATATGCGTCTTACTATTTTTGAAAGCCTTGTTCGAATATAAAAAATCGGGGCCCTAATAAAAAAATACAATTTTAATAATTATGAATTATTTCAAAATATTATATTTTTATTGAATGAAACACCAAAAACTCAAACTACTTTATTTAAATTCATCAAAATAAGTAAATTATATATAACATCTTCAAATTCATTATTTAAAAAAATTCATCATTCTAGCATTTTTTGAAACAAATTCATAATTTTAAAAAATATTACCAATAGTGGCATTACTTCTCTAGGACATAGTGGTCACTGCCACCCCAAATTCTCCAATAATTTTTTAATCTATTTGATCCATTTTATGGACTAAATCAGACCGAAACTTAACCTATGTGCAGATAGATCCTCAACTCAATTAGAGAGGTATTAATTATTTATAGTATAATTAAACTTCTCGTAATTCCAGACATTTTTCTCTATCTTCTCCTTATATTCTCTCTATCTTATCTCTAAACATATTAACTATGTTCCTCTCATCTTTTCTCCACACCCACCGGGAGTCACCTACTTTTTTCATTTATCTTCTCCTTTTGGCTCTCTGAAAAGATATTTGTGTAGATGGGTATATAATGATTATCTCAAAAGTAAAATTATGATCTGACATATAATTTTGAAGAAACTTTTATATATGAATTTGATTGAATGTATAGAAGTAGATAAATTTTATAAGAAACAAATATGAAAAAAAAGAATAATTATTAATTGTGACAAGTTTGTGAAAACTAAATTATATAAGTCTATAGATAATTGTGGTTGGTGTGGTTTGATATATGTTAATGATGAATTTCGACTAGACCTAACATGACATATGTTAATAGATATGTTAATTAATATAGACAATGCCGTTTACGTTGTTGTGATTTTGGGTTCTGTACAATATTAAACTTTTTATTTATCCATTAAATTTTTTAAAATTTGGTCATCTTTATGTTTCAGTTCAAGCTTTGCCACTAATTACCAAATAACATATCAAAAGAAAAATCCAATAACAACATTCTTAATCATTTTTTTTGTCAAAACAAACTTCTAAATCATATGATATTTTTTCTTTGTGGACTATTTCACTAACTAAAAACTCTTGTTGAGCCCAATGAAGTCTAGTGCAATGAGCTCTTTTTCTCCGCAATAAATCAAATCTTATTTGATTTAAGTGTTTTTTTATTCTATAGAATTTTTTTTAATCAATATATCATAACTATTAAAAGTAAAAAAAAAATTAGGCCCTAGTAATTTTGGTTTTTTTTCTTCATATATATCATCTTTTTAAAAAAAAAAAAAAAACTCTCCAATATACCCTACATTAAAATTTATATACCAAAATGAACTACTTTTTTTTACATCCAGAAAGTCGCATCTCCGCCCTGCGATCACATGAAGGATGATCTTTTTCTCTGCAGTAGGTGACCTCCTACTGTAGAGAAAAAAAATCATTTTTCTGTGTTGGGGTGTGTATTTCAGACATAAATTATCTAGAAGATATCAATCAGTGTTATGTTGAAGAACTAAAGAGGTATCTCTATATTTGACTAGAGAGGTATCTCTAGGAACTATCTTGCGAGGAGTTAGGATAGGTTCTTCTTCTTGAGATAGAGTTCAGATTACTTTTGAGGATTGTTCCAAGCCGTTTAGGAAGAAGGAATAAGTGTACAATGATGAACATATGAAGGTGCAAACACGAGAAGGGGGTTGAATTGTGTTTGTAAAACTTAATTTCTTTTATTGTTTTGTTGAATGTTGATGCAAATTATTTGATGAATAAATAATCAGACTTAGCAGCGAATAATCACAACATAAGAACACAACAATTTATTCTGGTTCACCTTTAACTAGGCTACGTCCAGTCCCTTCCTTCAGAAGGCCTTTTCACTAATTCAAACTCCTTTGAATTACAACACTACTAACCCTTCAAGTCAGTCTTCCCAAACAGCCTGACAACCCCAGACTTTTGAGGAACAACAACACCTTGACTATACCAGCCAAGTCTTCTCAAAAAGTCTGACAACCCCAGACTTTTGAGGAAGAACAACACCTTGACTATACCAGCTAAGTCTTCTCAAACAGTCTGACAATCCCAGACTTTTGAGGAACTTCGCAACCTTAAACCTACAACCTAAGTCTTTTTCTAACAACCTGACAACCCCAGATTTTAGAAGAAACTTCAACACTATAGGATTTTATATAAGGGATCGAAATTAGAACTGAATAACTACTTCTGGAAAGTTGATACTCACGATAATCTTAAATTGAACTAGAGTGTTTGCTTCTGAAAAATTTATGATAACGATCAGCTTCACACTCTAAGAAAAGAACACTTATAAAATATTTATCTTTTAAGCAAGTGTTTCTCTCCTTTGAACTTTTCAGATAACTTAGAATTGAAGCTTGAGTTCTTCTATTTTTTGATGTTTCATTCTTCAGCATTAAGCCTCTATTTATAGTTGAAATTAGGTCTTCACTTTGATTTGATGCTTTACTTCTGGAGTGTATTTCGATTAATTCTATTTTGAGAATATTCTGGAGTATTTTGCTCAGATTCTGTTTTGAGCATACTTTTAGCTATATTCTGTTTCTTGAGTCTTTTTCTCCGATTCTGTTTTGAGCATTTTTCTCAGATTCTATTTTGAGCATACTTTCAGCTTCTAATGATGTAGCTTCTGATTTTTCTTCTAATGAGATCCTCTCAAATTATCCTCTGAGTTTATGCTCTGATGATATTCCCTTATGATATCCTCTAGTGATATCCTCTAATAATATCCTCTGGTGATATCCTCTGATGTTTGCCTTTGATGACAACCTCTGGTATTTTCTGGAGGTATCTTCTGGTACCCTCTGGTGACATCCTCTGGTATCCTCTGAATGTATCCTCTGGTGATATCTTCTGCTGACGTCATCCTCTGATTTCTGTTTTTGGTGACGTCGTCTTCTGGCTTATGCTTCTGATGACATCCTCTGATTTTTGCTTCTGGTGACGTCATCTTCTGGTTTATGCTTCTGATGACATCTTCTAATTTTTCATTCTTCTTCTAAGTCAAAATACGATTTTCATAAAATACATTTGTTAACATTAAAACTTTAATTGCAAGAATCAACTTGGTTTCAACAACATACTCTACAAGTGAAGACAAATTAGAGGAACCATTATAAATTGATTTGTGATTTTTCTTAAGACAAAATCTCAAATTAATGTTTTGATGTAAACAAACAAAAGTTAATTAAGACTTCTAATTATGATTCTAAATGGTATGTTGTTTTAATGTGTGTTTTTGAGTGTGATAATCAAAGATAGGTACTAAGCATTACAAGCAAAATCACTTTAAAGATAAAGCAAAAATACATAAACAGAAACGAAGAATGTTCTTGACAGAAGTCTGAAAAAATGAAGATCGTTCTCCACCGTCATAAAACCACAAGATTGCTGATACCCTATGATAAGGAAAAGAAAGCTTCTGGAAATTACGAATACCTTTCCAATATTCTACATGGAATATACAGAGCTTATCTCATCAAAAGAGTCGCTCCAAGAGACCAAGGATAAAAGTTATGGCTCATGATGAATCAATCATGATTATTCTCTAAGTCCAAGAAAGATCATATCCAGTTTGTTAATCAACAATCAAGAACGTTCTTGAAGAATATACTTAGCATATCCTTGATATATAATGCACATGTGATGAAAGGACCTTGAATCACTGTAAAAAATGGCTAACAAAGAAGTTTACATATAAGCACTTTTCAAAAAGCAGAAATCGAAGAATGTTCAGTCAATAACATTCTTGGTTCGAAATTGATCTTATCCATAAGTTGACACATGACAGCTGGACCCTTTCCGACGGTCAAATGAGCTTTTGTAAGTCTCCTTGAAGCCTATAAAAGGAACTCCAAGCTCAAGGAAAATTCATAGCTTCAAGTTAAGAGCAATACATCACTTACTTGCAATCATACACTCTAAAGTCTCTCTTTCACATACAAGAATCAGTTTGTCTTCTCATTCAAATCTTAGAATCATTTGTTACTTATTTCTTACTATTAAGAATCTAAACTCAAACAAGTGTTGAGTTTACAGATTCTGACAAAACTCTTTAAATCATTATCTTGTAAACCAAATGCTATAGTGTTGAAAATAGCTTGAGTAGTTTGTAGAAAATCATTTTATGGTTAAAAGGTAAAGTGTAAAAATCATCTCTAAAAATTGAAAGGTAACCTGTGGAAATCCTTTCTGGGCAGAAAGGTAGTGATGTGTAACATATCAAAGTTGATCTGAACTGGTGGGGTAAAAACCAAGAATGTTCTCCATTTTGAACACTTAGTGAAAAATCTCACAACTGTGAGGACTGGACGTAACCCGATTTGGGTGAAGCAGGATATATCTCTGTGTGACATCTCTTTTCTTATCTCTATTTATTTCTAGTCTTTTGATTATCAAATTAAATAGATAAGTTAAAATTGTGTTGTTTACTAACCAAAAACATTCTCCGTTTTCTATTTTCATAACAAAGAACGTTCTCTGTTTTCTGTTTTCATAACCAAATTTAATCTTGAGTTAAAATCTTTAAATTTTAACAGGAAAATTTAAAAAGGTGAATTTACAATTCAAACCTCCATTCCTTGTAAATTGACATTGCTACTTCAATTTTCTCATTCCCTAAACTCATTTCAATATGTGCAATTTCATTCTCTATCAATTTTATTTATTTCAGAGTTTGGTGGCATATTACTATTTTACGTTTAATAATTGATAGAAAAGAATAAGAACCTAGAAAAATTTGAAGGAAATGTGAGTTAATGACAGGGGAGGAGAAAATAAAACATGTTGTGGGTTAATGATTGAGATAAGGAATAGGAAGCAGCAAATGAATGGGTGAACAGAGGAATGCATGGTGTTGCAAAAACAATGAAGAGGAGAAGATATGGCAAAGACTTAAGTGGTCATGATGCACAAAATAAGAAAGAAGATTGGGAAAATGAAATTTAGGGTTTGTAATATTTGGTTTGGACAATGTCATTTTATTTTTATTGAAACCATTTTTTTAGATGAGAAAATTTAGGCGACTTTGGTATTGGAGACTCACCAATGTAGAGAAAACCTCAAGGCTTAAAGAGTGCTGATAAAAATACTTACATATTATCCACCAAAGAGGTCCTCACATCGACTATAAAATTCAAACTCGGATCTTTGTAGAATTTAAGTTGAACTCTTATCAACTTGACCAACCTATATTACAGATTTAAACCATTTTAATTCCTAAATATTATTAAGAAACTTTATCTTCTTTTTTAAATATTAAATTACTTTATTTAACCCTTATATTGATAACACGTGAGCATCATTTTTTGTGTGAACTAAACTTAATAAGAGAAACTAGGCCAATTCCAAATTAGATTCAATAAGGGAGACTATTCCTTGAGGTGGCATATCATACCACTTTTCATTGGGTTTGTCCACAACAATATCCCAGCAAGTTGATAGGCTACCTTATTCCCATTATGGCCCACCCGAATACACAAAATATTATTCATATTCTTTGTTTCCTTGTCGCAAGCCAAAGCCATGAAACCCCAATAATTTATAGAGAAAATTCCATCCCCAATCGCCTTAAATAGGTTACCCAAATCAGATTCGATAATGGTTGGGTGAAAATTGTGGTTTCTCGTAAACTCTACCGACTTATGTAATCCCATTGCCTCTACAACCAATGCGCTTTCAAAGATCTTCATCAACCAGGTTTCTGCTGCGATCAACTCACCAAATTGGCCCCGTGTGACAATACCTATGCCCCCCACATTCCCGATCCAGTAAGATGAGCATCAAAGTTGATTTTTGTAGTGTTTTGCTGAGGCAACCTCCATCTAACAATTGCTTTTTGTTAGACCTCATGGCGGTAATGGCGGAGTTGGTGGATATTAGTTTCCACTAAAGAGGATCGGAAAGCTTGGAGCATCGACATCGCCTTATCAATGGATATTTGAATAGGTAAATCTGCTTGCTCAAGCACCGTCTTATTGCTTGCAAACCATATGCTATATATGAGTGAAATAACCAACTAGAAAGAAAGGTGTAAAAATGGCTTATATTATTCATTTGACGGATTGTGTTTATATATACAATTGTAGTACAATTGAGATCCTATAATTATGCTATGAGTAATTGCAAGAATGAACATATATGGAAGGAATTGGTCATGATAGCTATACATATGCAGTGACCGAATCATGGCAAATAATGTCATGATACTGAATAGAGGAATTGTTATAATATCAATGATATTGTGATCAATATGCAGTTATTAGGATCATAACTTTCTCTAACTCCCCCTCTCAAACTGATGGTGACATAGTCACCCCAAGTTTGTCTCTCATCATGTTGAACCTTGTGTGTGTGAGAGGTTTGGTTAAGCAATCTGCAATTTGATTTGCTGTGGGCACGTAGGCTATTATGACTTGATCTTGAAGTACTTGATCACGTATGTAGTGGACATCTATCTCAATATGTTTGGATCGAGCATGCATCACTGGATTGGATGCTAGTGCCTTGGCACTCAAGTTATCACATCATAAAACTGGTTTCCTGGACATAGGAGGTTTTAGCTCGCCTAAGAGTGATCTGATCCAAGCTACTTCAGCTGCTAGGTCAGCCAAAGCTCTGTATTCTGACTCAGTACTTGACCTTGACACTACTCTTTGTTTTCTTGAGGCCCACGAGATTAATGTCTCGCCAAGGAACACACATTGCCCTGCCATGGATTTCCTGTCATCTATGCTAGTAGCCCAATCTGCATCAGAGAACCCAACAATATCAAGATCAGTTGAGGGCTTGATATGAAGACATAAATTTGTTGTGCCATGGAGATATCTCAGTATCCTTTTTATTCCTTGCCAATGATCTGTGGTTGGGGAACTCATAAACTGGCTGAGTTTGTTGACCGAGAATGTTATGTCTGGCCTAGTGTTGGTTAGACTGTAATGCACCTATAGCATGTCTGTATAGTGTAGGGTTGGCCATAGGTTCTCCTTCAGCAGTTAGTTATTTCCCTGTTACCATTGGTGTGGGGCAGGATGAAGCTTTTTCCATATTAAACCTTTTGAGCAGGTCTTTAATATACTTTGTTTGTTTCAGGTACATTCCACCAGCATCTTTGTGTACTTCAATTCCTAGGAAGTAATGTAGAAGGCCTAAGTCTTTAAGAGAGAATGCAATGTTTAGTTGAGTGATGAAGGTCTCTAGGAACTTTTTGTTGCTCCCTGTTACTATTATGTCATCAACATATATGAGGAGAAGTGTGATATGGTCAGTTCCTCTAAGGACAAACAGTGATAAATCACTCTTGGTGTTTTGAAATCCCCATTTCAGTAGAGTATCCTTCAACCTGTCAAACCATGCCCTTGGGGCTTGCTTCAGGCCATAGATTGCCTTGGTTAATTTGCATATGTGATAAGGCTTGGTTGAATCTATATATCCTTCTGGTTGATGCATAAACACAGTTTCTTTGAGATTGCCATTCAAGAATGCATTGTTTATGTCTAATTTCCTAACTGCCCAATTTAAATGTACTGCAATGGATAGAATAATTCTTACAGTGCTGGATTTGATCACTGGACTGAAAGTCTCATCATAGTCCAGACCTGCAGTTTGTTGAAAACATTTGGCAACCAGTCTTGCTTTCCTTCTTTCAATTGAGCCATCTGCCTTATACTTGGTTTTAAAAACCCACTTTGAGTCTATGATATTATTCTGCCTCTGAAATGGTACCAGTGTCCAAGTGTGATTTGCTGTTAGAGCTTTAAATTCTGCATCCATGGCTTCATTCCACCTCGGTCTGACTTGTGCTTCATTGACATTTTCTGGTTCCTTGTCCTCTTTGTGTGTCTCTGTCAGTCCTATATAAGGCAGTTTGGGCTTGTAGATCCCTGCCTTGCTCCTAGTACGCATCTCCTGAACATGTTGATTGTCCTCTGGTGTGTCTACTGATGTGTCCTCTGCTGGGCCTGTTGTTGGTGCTTCATTTGTATATGAAGTCGCCTCATCTGCAGTGACAGAGATATCACTGAGGACTGGTTGATCTTCATTGACAGCTAGATCATCTTCCTGATGGTTCACATCACTGTTAGTTGGTTCAATTGTGTGACTTGTAGTGGTACCTGTAGGTAAAGGAGGAAGAACAATAGGGACAGTTTCAGTTAGAGTTTTTAATGGATTCCTTGTGTCAAGAAAGCCATCATGAAATGGAAATTGGTTCTCATTGAAGACAACATGTCTTGAGACAAAAATTCTTCCATGAGAGTTGAGGCACTTATATCCCTTGTGAGAGTTGCTATATCCCAAGAACACACACCTAGTGGTGTGGAATTGAAGTTTGTGTTGATTGTATGGTTTGAGGCAAGGGTAGCAGGCACAACCAAAAGGCTTCAAGGCATCATAGTCAGGTTCCTTTCCAAACAATAATGAATATGGACTTTTATTTGGGTTAACTGATGAGGGCAATCTGTTGATAAGAAAAACTGAGGCTGAGAAAGCTTCCCACCAGTAGTGTAAAGGCATTTTGGCCTGTGCTAGTAGTGTGAGTCCTAGTTCAGTCACATGTCTATGTTTTCTTTCTGCTCTACCATTCTACTGAGAGGTATATGGACATGACATTCTAAATTGGATTCTTGACTCTATGGCTATTTTCTGGACAGGTTTATACTCACCTCCACCATCACATTGGAGGACTTTTATTTTCCTGTTAAACTGGTTTTCAACCATGTTTTTGAATTGAGTGAAAGCATGTATTGTTTCTGATTTTTGTTTCAAGGGAAAAATCCAAGTGAATCTGCTGAAATCATCAATAAAGTGAACATAGTACTTGAAATTAGATGGAGACAAAATTGGGGCTGGACCCCATACATCACTATGAATCAAATCTAAAGGTTCCTTAGCATGAGAGAAGGATGATGTAAAAGGTAACAAGTGAAGTTTTCCAAATTGGCAAGCTTCACAGAATGAAGATTGATCATTTGATGATGTCTTCACATTGCAGTTCTTCAACACCTTTTCCAGGACTTTATTGTTGGGATGTCCAAGCTTTCTATGCCAATTCTCCTTGACTGACATGTAAGTACATGAGTCTTTATTGGCTTGAGAGTTGGCACTTGAAAGTTGGTATAATCCATCTCTAAGTTTCCCTTTTAGTAGTGCCTTCCCTGTCAGTTTGTCCTTCACATAACAGCAGTTTGCATCAAATTCAACAAAAGCATTATTGTCTGTAGTTAGTTTAGATACACTCAATAGATTTTTAGTTATTTCTGGAACATACAAAACATTATGCAAGTTGAGGTTATTTAATTCAGTCGAGCCTGAGCCCAATATTCTCAACCTGTTACCATTGCCAACTAGCAGAGAATTCTTACCATTGCTTTCACTGAGATCTTGGAGTTTCTCATTCTGATGAGTCACATGATTGCTAGCTCCACTGTCAAAATACCATTCATAGTCTTGGCCGTGGTAAGGTGAGGCTATGAAAGCACTGTGATTTTCTTGCTTGTTATTCTCAGCATAGTGATTTGAGCCTGTGTATGACTTGTCATAACGATAAAAACATTGCACTGCAGTGTGACCTATCTTGTTACATACCTGACATGTTGGTTTAGATCTACCTTTTCCTCTACCTTCTCTGAAGTTAGAGCCTCTCCAGTTGCCTCGTGTCCCAGATTTGTTGCCTCTGAAATGAGTTTGGCTTGCAAGGTTTGCTGAAGCATTCATTGAGAGATTACTGAAATTGTTCAGTTGTTCTATTCTGTTTTCAAATGCCAATAGTTGGGCTTGTAGATCAACCCAAGTAAGGTTGATTTGATCAGATAATTTGACCACCACAGGATTATAATCAGCATGTAGGCCATTCAATGTCTGAATTATCAAGTCTGAGCTGGAGATTGGTGATCCTGCCAGCTTTAATTTGTCAGAAAGGTTCTTCATTTTGAGAAGATACTGATCCATCTTCATTTCTCCTTTGCGAGTGTTATGAAATTCTGATTTGAGGTAGATTGTTCTTGATTTTGTGTGTGCACCTGCTAGGCCTTGGGCTTCATCCCAAAGTTCCTTAGACGTTTCACAGTGCAGCAACTGTGTTGCAATGTCAATGGCCATTGAATTTCTTAGCCACCCTAGGAGAGCTTGGTCATGTGCAATCCACTCTTCATAGTCAGGATTGTTTTTCTTAGTTGTGTCATTTGTGGTGATAAACTGTGCAGGGCATTCTTTGGTTCCTAGTATGTAGTTATCAAGTTTGCAACCTCTAATCAATGGAAGAACTAGTGACTTCCATAGGAGATAGTTATCTCTATCCAGCTTGACAGAGACAGTTGTAGGTAGGTCATTTTTGTGATTTGTGTAAGCAGCGGATGAAGATGACATGATTGGATCGAGAGCCTTCAAGCTTAAGTGCTCTGATACCAAGAAAGAAAGGTGTAAAAATGGCTTATATTATTCATTTGACAGATTGTGTTTATATACACAATTGTAGTACAATTGAGATCCTATAATTATGCTAGGAGTAATTGCAAGAATGAACATATATGGAAGGAATTGGTCATGATAGCTATACATATGCAGTGACCGAATCATGGCAAATAATGTCATGATACTGAATAGAGGAATTGTTATAATATCAATGATATTGTGATCAATATGCAGTTATTAGGATCATAACTTTCTCTAACTCAACTCACTGATGTCCCAATGAGCACGAATGGGAAAAATTCTCCAGCCATGGAATGAAATGGTCATCCTGTGCTACTGAAAGTTAATGTTGAGTGGTTATCAAAACTAGATAGGTCTCGAAAAGGAAACAGTTGTAATGGTATTAACAAGCTTACGATGAAAGCTCATATAATTGAGCATTTTCTGGAGGAAATCTCACTCAACTCTATCATATGCTTTATCCATATAAGACTTTATGCCAATACCGTTGCAATTGTGTCTCATATGATGGAAGAGTTCAAAAGCAATAAGAGAGTTTTCATAAATTAGTCCACCATGAACAAAAGCATTCTAGTTTTGACCAACTATATCAGGAAGAATAATTTTGATCCTATTCGCAATAGTTTTAGTCGCTATTTTGAACATAACATTACATAGAGAGATAGGTCTAAAATCATTAGAACAATTAGGATTCTTTTTCTTAGGAATTAAGCAAACATAGATTTTGTTAAGCCACCTAAGATCACCATTATGATTAGCAATATCAAGAATAAGAGTGGCGGCATCGTTACCAATAATGTCCAATAACTTTGGTAGAACAAGGAAGGCATCCCATAAGGCCAATAGATAGCCAAACTCTTAAGTTAAGATACAACCATAGTAAGCTCCTTTGTTGTGAAATCTGCTTCAAGAGTGGCAACTATAGTGACATTAATTATGTTTTCAACAACTGTAGTAGTCTCCTCAACTCCTATGGTTTTAGATGTAGTAAACAACCCTTTAAAAATGATCAAGGAATATAAGTTTGATCTCATTTGGGTCATTTGCCATAACACCATCCCCTCTATTGATAAAAGAAATTAGGTTTCTACTCACTCTTTGACTAGCTTTTTGGTGGAAAAAACTTGTGTTTCTTTCTCCTTGCACTAGCCGAAGAGCCTTTTCTCATTGACTCCACCGCATTTCTTCATACTAAAGCATCTCACCAAGGTCTCGTTCAATCCGAGAAATATTATTGGTGATTTCAGTGGTTCTATCCTTCTTGTTAAGGGCTTCCAACTCCATTTGCAACACTTTGATTCGCCTAAGAATGTTCCCAAATCATTGGTTACCCCTCTTATCAAGGTGGCATAGAGTAACCTCCGAATTATCATTTAAAGGAATTAGTTGATTATTGCATGGTTCCTTTACCACTCAATTGCATTCCTTACCCTTTAGCCAAATCTGCACATATCGTTTAAGATGATGGGCCTTTATCCTGCATGACAAAGAATAGGAAAATTGGAGTAATATAGGATAATGATCAAAGGTAAAAGGTAGTAAATAAGCATTAGAGAAATTTGGGAAGTCCATTGAGGGGTAGCTAAGAATCAGTCAAGTCTACCCTTGATCGGCTTGGTTATTTGTCCAAGTGAACGTATTCCCTCGGTACCCATTATCAGTGACATTACATTTTTTACTTTCGTATATGGATAGACGATAATGGTCCAATCAATTGCCATACCCCCTTGTTTTTCATCCTGAATTAAGACAACATTAAAATAACCAAAAGCTAGCCACTTTTGGTTTACGTTAGTAGGAAGATTACGCAAAAGATCACCAAGTGTTTATTATGGTGTTTAGAGTAACCATAAATGCATGTAGCCCTCCATTTATTTAGATGATCATTAATGTTACAAATGTTCATATCAATGTAACTAAAATACACATTCGCAATTTCAATAGTAAAGCTATTATTCCAAAAGACAACAATACAATTTGTTCTACCTCTGCTAGTCATGGAGCAATCAACAACTTTGAAAGGGTGTAGATCTCCCATATGGGGCAGAATTTTTGCAATTTCAATTTCAGTGCAGTTTGTTTCCATTAAGAAAAGAATATCCAGACGATTATCTATAATGAGCTTTCCCATAGCCTAAAATGTTTGTGAGTTGTCCAACCCACGAAATTAGCTTCATAGGTCTCGACTGACCTGCTTAGCAGGTCATATCGTTGCATAGGATTATCTCATGGCTCTCATTGATCCTGTTATAGAAAGCCTCAAAAGAGTTTGTCCTCTGTCGCTTGTGAACCTGATTATCGATAGCTTTTTTTTGTTGGTCCTATGTCTAGGCTATTGTTACCAACTTCAAAGGAGTGGTCCGCCCATTGCTCTTTTGATTTACACCATTGTTTGTCTGTTGAATAGGTCGCTGATAGAGCTTGAAACCACTATAGCAGCTGCCCACAAATTACTTTGTTTTCTTTTATTTATGGTTATTTTAATAACTCGTGGACATTTTCTCATGAACAAAAAACTCATCGACATGTAATAGAATAGTTTCACATATACTTAATATATTTATTTATAAATTTATGAACTTATAATAGTTGATGCTTATTAATATCCATATAATAATTTTCTCTTAATTTTAAAAAATATAAAATTTTCATAAAAATATAAATTTGTATTTTAATTTTGTAAAATTTATTTTAAAATTCAGTTTGACATTTTTTTTTGCAAGCTATCTCTATTTTACCTATTTTTTTAACGGCGTATCATGTTATAGTGTAGTTTTTATAAAATTTAAAATGGATTAAAATATTTCTACATTTTTCACTTTTTATTTTTTACTTTCTTACTACTGTTTCCCATATTTCATGAAATTAAAAATTTTGATTTTAACAGTATTTCATAAAATTCAATTTTATTTGTTACGATACTTAACTTTAAAAAAAAAAAAACATACCCTTACGTACCTAATATTAACTAATACTAACACCTCTAATTTTTAACTAAACACCAACCACTTTTACTTTTTTTATTTATTTAAGTAATAAACATTGAAATACATTTCTTCAATTTAATAATGTTAATTGTATATCAACTCTTTCACTTTCTCTCACACTTTTTCACTTTGCTGAACAATCTTCTTCCATCGTTGCATGTGCACTTGTGTTAGTGTATTTTTTTAAAATTAATCAATTTTTTTATTTTGATAATTGCATTTAATATGTTAGATGATGATTATTGCATTTTATTTGAAAAAATTAGATTTTATATTCCCACATTTGTAATTTTTGTCTACGATCTTTTCAAAATACATTCTTGGTCAATATTAAAAGTAAAAAAATTTCGACAACTCACACATACCTCATTCCAAAAATCCAAAAAAAGTAATTTTTTTTCTTGAACCGGTTGAATTTTCAGGTAATTATTTTCTACTCATAAATTTTATTTTCAAAAATTTTTATTAACAAAATAACTACCGAAAAATTTAAAAAATGAATTTTCCGATTGAAAATAACTATAAGAAATTTTATTTTTCAATTCGAAAAATGATATTTTAAGTTTTTGAATTTTTTTTTGTCTACTGAAAATTTCAAATTAATTTTTTGTCTATCAGAAATTTTGAAAACGAAAAACTAGGTAGGCAAAAATTTTCTCAACTTTTTTTAAGTCTACAAGAAATTTCGAAAACAGAAAGTTTGGTAGGCAAAAAATTTTCTCAATTGTTTTTTTGCTTACCGAAAATTTTGAAAACAACTTTTTGCCTACCAAAAATTTCTAAAATGTAAAAAACGGATCCAAAAAATTTCAATAAGATAAAATAAAAATGATAGGAGTAAAATTAGACTTTTAAAAAAATGTGGGGTAGAGATCAAAATGAAGGATATTAAATCTAATTTTAATTTAATATATTTTCTTCTTGTGAGTTTTCGGTATTTCACCCCATTTTTTATGGTGCATCTTGTTATTGTGTATTTTTTTTATAAAATTTAGGCTAAATAGCATCCGTGGTCCCTTAACTTTATTTCAGTTAACGTTTTAGTCCTTTATCTTTTTTTTCTTCTCGATTTGGTCCTTTATTTTCATTTTAAGTGACAATTTGATCTTTTATGTTTTAAAATGTCAACAATATTATCTTTTTTTTTTACAAAAATTCAAAAAATTCATTAAAATTTTCAACCAAAACCCATAAAATTAATTATATTCTTTAATATAATACAAATTTCATCAAATTCGTAACTCAAATATTCAAATAAACTCATATTTTTATTTTTTATTTGATGTTATTAAAAATGGAAATATGAGTTTATTTGAATATTTGAGTTTCGAATTTGATGAAATTTGTATTATATTGAAGAATATAATGAATTTTATGGGTTTTGGTTGAAAATTTTGATGAATTTTTTGAATTTTTGTAAAAAAAGGATAACATCGTTGACATTTTAAAACATAAAAGATCAAATTGTCACTTAAAAATAAAAATAAAGGATCAAATCGGGAAGAAAAAAAAAAGATAAATGACTAAAACATTAACTAAATTTAAGTTAAGGGATCACGGATGCTATTTAGCCTAAAATTTAAAATAGATTAAAATACTTCTACATTTTTCACTTTTTACTTTCTTAATTAATGCCATATCACATATTTTGTAAATAAAAAAATTGATTTTAACGGTATTTCATAAAATTCAATTTTAATTATCATGATATTTAACTATTTTTAAAAAAATAAGTTACACTTACCTACTCTTAAATAATACTAACATCTAATTTTTAACTAAACACAATTAGGGGTGGGAATATGTTGGACCGAGCTAGGCTTTGCTAGGCTTTAGTTTGACGTGTCAAAAAATTCAAGGTATGTGGTCTATCATAGACTTACTTTTTAGGCCTGAGTTTGGTCTTGATAGAAGTCTGGTATGGCCTGTTAGCCTATTTTATTTTAATATTTTTGAATAAGTAATCAAACATATCTTTAAATAGATTAACGAGTTAATATGTTAATAAAATTAAGTTCTATTTTGATATTAAACGTCACATTTTGAAGAAAATGACTTTATATACATCATACTTAAATTATATTTTATAATAATACATTTAAATATGTCAAAAACTAAATGAGGTTAATATGTGTAAATTACTAAAAGTTGAATATATAAGAAAAAAATCAAAATTTAATATAATAATTATAGTAGTAAAAAAATATTATTTATATTTATTTAAATAGGTCAGCCTAAAAGGCTTATTATGTGGCGTGTAGTATGACCTTTTTAACTAAATAGGTTTTTTTAGAAGTCTTGACCTTACATGCTTAAGAAAAAAGTCTGGCATGTACCTGACGTAAACTAGACCGTAGGTTTTTGTCGGACAGCCTGACCTATTCTTATTCCTAAACACAACCTCCTTAATTTTTTTATTTAAATGATAAACACTGAAACACCTTTCTTCAATTTAATAATGTTAATTCTCTATCAAACTCTTTCACTTTCTCTTATACTCTTTGACTTGGCTGAACAATCTTCTTCCATAGTTTCAAATGCAGCTTTTTCTTAATCTTTTTTATTTTCATTTTAATCGAGTCTTTTATTTTGATAATTTCCTTTAATATGTTAGATAATGATTATTGCATTTTATTTGGTTTAAGCCTCATGATTTGATCGTAGCCTTTTGTTGAAGAAAAATATACTCTATATCTCCACATTTATACATATATTCCCACAAATTTTTAAAAATGTCAAATATATCCTTAATTTTTTTTTACTATTTTACCAACTAAAATTCATTTTTTTTACCATTCAAAGATTTCGTACCAAACAAAAAAAGTTTTCCAGTAAGTCAGTTTTTCGGAAGTTACCGGAAAACATGTTAAAAAGATTTCATGTTAAGAAGGTTTCTATCGAAAAACTTTAAAAAAGTTTTCCGGTACAGAAGAGTAAAAAGGTGTGTACTGGAAACCTTTTAAAAAGTTTTCTGGTACAGAAGCGTAAAAATATGCTATTGGAAAACTTAATAAAAGTTTTCTGGTACAGTTGGTGTTTACCGGAAAACTTCTTCACAAGTTTTCCGGTACACACCAATTTTTTATTTATTTATAAATTTTAATAGATATGGATAAACTGCTACTATCAGGTGATAAAACATGTGTCGATACTACCAACGTTTTTTACACAGATTAGGTATGAATAATTATAATTAATATTAGTATTGTAAAAATCTATTATTGTAATTAATTGTAATAATTTATTTTACATTTTATTTTAGATATTTGATACATGGGAAGCTATTGTGAATTGGGCTAGAGAAATCGGTATAAAACACAAAGTGACCGTTATCATCACAAGATCAAATAAAGAGATATGAGAGAAAGGGAGGAGAAATAAACTAATATTAGGTTGTGACAAAGGAGGAAAATACAAGTGTGTTGATAGTTTAACTCGAAGTTCAACAAAAACATGTGGTTGTCCTTTCAAGCTTAGATCAAAACCATTAAAAAAATGGTTCAGGATGAACAATTAAAGTAATTTGTGGAGTTCACAGCCATGAGTTACCTAATACTATGGAGGGACATGCATATGTTGGACATTTAGTTGAAGAAGAGAAAAAATATGTTCATGACTTAACAAAATATAATGTTGCACCGATGCACATATTATTCTCATTGCAAGACCGAGATAACAACAATGTTACTCATATTTCACAAATATATAAACAGAGGAGTATGATTCTATTGCACGTGAGAGGTCATAAGACAAGGATGCAACATTTATTCAAGTTAATTGAAGATACAAAATATGTGTGTTTGAATAGAAAGTTGGAAGACTCAAATGTTATGACAGATATTTTTTGGGCTCATCCATATTTAGTGAAGCATTTGAATTTGTTTCCTATTATGTTGATTATGGACAACACCTACAAAACCAATAAATACATAATGCCATTATTTGAAATTGTTGGTATGACATCAATAGATATGACATTTGTAGTTGGATTTGCATTTTTGGAATGTGAGCGGGAAGAAAACTTTTGTTGGGCATTAGAAAGGCTAAGAAAATTGTTTGTTACACAAAATAAATTTCTTCATGTAATTGTGATAGATAGATATCTTACTTTAACGAAAGCAGTTGGTATTGTATTTCCATAGGCTGTTAATTTGCTTTGTCAATTTCATATCGACAAAAATGTTGGAGCAAAATGCAAACAATATGTCTTAAAGGATACACAAGAGTTATTATTATATATGTGGAAAGACATTATGTATTGTAGTGATGAAAAAGAGTATATCATGCGCTTGCACATGTTTGAGCAATCATGTGTCAATAATAAAGTGTTTGTTGATTATGTGAAAGAAACTTGGTTGACTTCTCATAAGCAAAGGTTTGTTGAAGCATAGACAAATCGAGTGATGCATTTGGGGAACACAATGACTAACAGGTACGACATCTCACTATAAAACTTCGATTTTGTAATTTTACTATATATTGTTGGATTGTTCCATGGTGACAATTTACATGTAATGATAGGGTTAAGTCACCTCATTGGAAATTGAAGTTAATGTTCGAACATAACATAGGTGACATGTGTAAATGTTTGTGAAGGTGCAAACACAAGAAAGGGGGTTGAATTGTGTTTGTCAAACTTGAATTCTTTTGCTGTTTTGTTGAATGTTGTTGCGAATTATTGGATGAATAAATGATCAGACTTAGCAGCGGATAATAACAACATAAGAACACAACAATTTATCCTGGTTCACCATTAACTTGGCTACATCCAGTCCCTTCACTCTGAAGGCTTTAATCCACTAATTCAAAACACTTTAAATTACAACACCTAACCCTCCAAGTCAGTCTTCCCAAACAGTCTGACAACCCCAGACTTTTGAGGAATGATAACAGCACCTTGACTCTACAAGTCAAGTCTTCTCCTACCAATCTGACAACCCCAGGTTGAAGAAGTAATCTACACCACTATTGGGTTAGATTACAAGGGTTTGGAACTCTGCAAAGTTGTTTCTGGAAAGCTAATTGTTGCACTGAATTTCTCTCTCAAAAACACTTAGAGAATATTGCTTTTGCACTCAAGTATTTCTCTCTATTGAACTCTAGAATAACTTTGAATTTGAAGCTTGAGTTCTGTGTTTTTTGATACTTAATGCTGCTGCCTGAAGCCTCCTTTTATAGCTGCACTTAAGGGTTTGTCCAAGCTTAAATTCGAGATTAATGTTGCTAAGATTTCCTTTGAAAATTCTGTTGGCCAATCTTGTTTCACTTAATTTCAAACCGTATCTTTTTAGCTTCAGATTGCATTTGAAAATTCTGTTGACCAATCCTGTTTCTCTTAATTTTAAACCGTATCTTTTTAGATTTAGATTGCATTTGAATTTCCTTCAAGTCTTCAGTGATTTTTGAATCAAATCCCCTTAATACTTTGATCAAAATTCAATCAAGTCTTCTTCGATTTTTAATCAAGTCTTCACTTATCTGCATCATGATTTAAATTCTGGACCGTATGATCTTCTGATCTCGATCAACTCTGGACCATGTGATCTTATATGTACCATTATGTGATCTTCTGATCTGGACCATTGATCTTCTGATCTGGACCATTGATCTTCTGATTTGGACCATTGATCTTTTGATATGGACCATTGATCTTCTGATCTAGACCAAGTCTGGACTAAGTCTTATGTTCTAGACCATGCTATCTTCTGGTCTGGACCAAGTCTTCTGTTCTGGACCATGCTATCTTCTGGTCTGGAACAAGTCTGGACCAAGTTTGACTTATGTTTCCTTTTGGTCTGGACCAAGTCTGGACAATGTTTCTTTCTAGTCTAGACCAAGTCTGGACAATGTTTCCTTCTGGTCTGGACCAAGTCTCCTTCTAGACATGCGTCCTTCTAGTCTGGGCCAAGAATAATATTCTCTGATGATGTCATTGTTTCTTCCCTATGATGATATCCTCTGATTGATGATATCCTATGATGTTTGACTTTTGATGACATCCTCTGATTCTTGCTTCTGATGAGATCCTCTGGTGATATCCTCTGGTATCCTCTGGATGTATCTTCTAGTATCCTCTAGATGTATCCTCTGGTGATATCTTCTACCTGAATCTTCTAGTGGCATTTTTATCTTCTGGTGACGTCATCCTTTGATTACATCTTCTACTTCTGATTTGTATCTTCTTGAGGTATCTTCTGGTTGTATTTTCTGGAGGTATCTTCTGGTTGTATATTCTGGAGGTATCTTCTGCTGACGTCATCCTCTGATGACGTCTTCCTCTTGATTTTTTACATCCTCTAATTTTTCATTCTTCTAAGTAAAAATTTGATTTTTATAAAATAATTTTGTTAACATCAAAACTTTAATTGAAAGAACCAACTTGGTTCCAACGGTTTGGAGGCTATAAACAACATGATAAGGTTGCAACATAAAAAAAAGTTAGGGGCTCATTTCAGAAAAGTTTCTATGATAAAGAGCATGAACATGTGGAAAGACATTATGTATTGCAGTGATGAAAAAGAGTATATCATGCGCTTGCACATGTTTGAGCAATCATGTGTCAATAATAAAGTGTTTGTTGATTATGTAAAAGAAACTTGGTTGACTCCTCATAAGCAAAGGTTTGTTGAAGCATCGAAAAATCGAGTGATGCATTTGGGGAACACAACGACTAACAGGTACAACATCTCACTATAAAATTTCGATTTTGTAATTTTACTATATATTGTTGGATTGCTCCATGGTGACAATTTACATGTAATTATAAGGTTGAGTCAGCTCATTGGAAACTGAAGTTAATGTTGAAACATAACATGGGTGACATGTGTAAATGTTTGGAGGCTATGAACAACATGATAAGGTTGCAACATAAAAAAATCAGGGGCTCATTTCAAAAAAGTTTATATGATAAAGAGCATGAACACATCAATCCATTTTATTAGAGATTGAATACATTTGTATCAAGAGAAGCTCAAAGACATATTGCTGAAGAATACGAGAAAGTTGAGTGGGTGGGTACTGACAAACCTGTATGTGGGTGCTTTCTCATAAGAACATACAGGTTACCTTGTGCTTGTGAATTGGCACAATATAAATTGATGGGTGAACCAATTCCTCTAGATTCTGTGCATATTCAATGGAGAAAATTAAGCATGGAATGTGAACTCGCCCAAGACACAGTAGATGGATCATAGTTAGATATGTCTAATGAGATGAATGCCTTATGGAAATACTTTCGATCACTTGATGTTATAGGAAAAAGAGTGTTGAAGAGTAAGGTGCGCAAACTTCCTTTTCCAACTACAAGTTCAATGTGTCCACCATATGAAAAAGTTAAAACTAAATGACGGGTGAAGAAGAGTAAGTCTAAGAAGTCGGATGGATATGATGTATATCGAGACCCTTCTTACTTTGAGCATGTTAATGCAACATATTGTGAATATCCTGGTCCCAACCATCTCAATCATCAAAGAAGAAACATTCTCTTTCATCAAAGAAACAACTCTCTCAATCATCTCAATCTTCAATACATTTTTTCTTGAGACAATTTCCTGATGTTATTCAACATACATTGATGACATATTTAATGTAATACCGGATGGAAATGGTAGCTATCGTGCTATTGCATCATTGCTTAGATGCGGTGAGTAGCCTTGGTCTTTGGTCCGCCATAGTTTGGACCATGAGATTGCTTCTCATATAAGTCCATATGATAGACTGTTCCCATGATGCATTAGAGAAATTAGAGATTCGTTGAAGATAACAAGCTTAGGTGTTCAACCCATAGATAAATGGATATTCGTACCTGATATGGGTTACGTGATAGTAACAATATATAATATTATTCTTGTCACGTTTGGTCAGACATTTTCTATGACTTTATTTCCTATGAGGGGGTCACATTTATGATTGACAAAAAATGATCGCACAAGTCACTGGGTTCCAGTAAAATTATATTATTTTCTTAAGTAATGTTTTTTTTAAATAATCAAATTATTTATTATTTCAATGTATTTTGCAATTAAAGATGAAAGATGGATTTCCAATGTCAAACATTGCACTAGGTTGGAAGCAATATCGCACTGATGACACAACTTCTTGGGCAATAGCATATACATGGTATCTACAATATTGGGGGTATTTAATAGGTCATATGCCACGTGTTCGACAAGATCCACTGAAATAACCCGTAGATTCATGTTATTAGATGAAGATTGATTTTGCATGGACTACAATACTTTAAAACTTATGTAAAATCACTTGTTATTAGTTCATTTTAGTTTACTGTTGTTATATTTCATCTTGTATTTTATTTAGTTTACTTTCGTTATATTGCGTTATAGTTCATCATAAATAATATAAAGTTAACGACATAACTATAATGATAAACATAATGAAATAAAAACAAACTAACATTAAAAATTATAAAAACAATGTTTATCACAAATAAAAGTAACTACTAACTAGTGTTATGACACATTAAATATAAAATCTTTAAAAAAGTAACTATACAAGTCGCCATCTGGATTAGCTTCATGTACATCCAACCCCTGCTGTATAAGATCGCTGACCTGCTGTAGGATAGATGGTTGTGAACTAGAAGCATTTGTAGTAGGTGTCGGGACACTAAAATTTGGGACCTGTGGTACACCATCTAGCTGTACTAATAGTGGATGAGATACCTGTTAGAACTACTCCAAATATCCCTCTTGACACTCAGATGGATATGTAGCTGGATGGATCATATGAAGTAGCTCGGTGACAGGGGTCACATATCCCATCCATTCCACATCTGCATCAGATAATTTAGAAAGATCTAGAGGTGGCGGGTGGAATATATTGGATATATCCAAACTGTAACACCCCGAGTTTAAAACACAGCGCGGGTGCATTTTTTTTTTTAAATTAATAATTAAGATGAGTTTTTCCCGAAAATACTAAAATAAAGTTTTCGTAAAATAGTACGTTATGGATTAATCGATGAACGTAAATCAAATACTTCATCAGGATTATCACTAAGTACTTATCTTGGAAATTAGTTTTTCAACATTAATACATCCCAAAATATCATTGTCATAATACATCAATAGTAAATATCAGAGTACATGGTTCAGCGAAAAATAGTACAGAATTTCCAAAATAAGGCAAATTACAATTTCAACCCCAAAACCTAATACAATAAGTCTAACTGATCATGCGCTGAAGCTGCAGTAGCACGGATTCCCTCGGCATCCCACACAAGTCCTCTCTGAATCTGCAGCTCGCTTCGACGTAACCTCCTCCTCTTCCTCGTCATACATAGAAGGGTCGGTCTCCTCCGAAGTCAAGTCAATACATACTCGTGGCCGCTTTGGCGGTGCCGGAATCTCGTAGCAGTCATCGGAAATCCTAGATGGACCCGAAATCTCGGTCGCTACTGGTCTCAGCTCATCATGCTGTTCTGCCGTATCAGACTCATGTATCTCCCTTCCAACCACAGGGTTGGGAGTCACCACTCCTACAGTGGCCTCCGCCTCAACCTTCTCAGCAGAATCCTCTGCGTCGTCAAAAACTCTGTGCGCCTCTAGCACCAGGCGAGAAGGCACGGGAAACTCTATGCTCGTGTGTGTACGCTCTACGAAGTCTTCAACACCATCCGTCCTACTAGTCCGCTCTAGCCACCCCGTATAGGTCGCTCTGCTTGAGAGGGGGTCAAAAGCCCAAGCAGTGCGCGAGTAGCGGTCAAGGAAATTCAACGACGTTTCCGTCGTTCGGGTTCCCACGGGGGGCGCGGGTTTGGGAGGCATCTGAGGGCAAAGCCCAAAGTCCACAATATAATTGCAAGGGGGTCACCAACCGAAAATAACAAATATTCACATAGCATATATTGCACAACAACATATATAATCATGGCATAAGTTATGATGATGAGGAAAATAATAATGGTCATTTTGAAAATTTATGACTTTCATGCCCTTTTCAAAACAGCGGTTAATGCTTATGAATATGCAGTAAGTACAGCCAACACGTCAACAAAACACAATCATAAATTCAGAAATTTCAGATTTTGGACAGCACGCACACGCATTAATTTCCAACATTCATCATATAACAATCATGACACAACGGTCAAATCCCACAATGTAATGCATATATGCTTATGCATAATTTTCTTGGAATCACCAAGGTGCAGTCGCTCGACAGACCAGCACATCTCAACGGCCCTCATGACCAGGGTGCAATCGCTCAACAGATCAGCATCAGTGCAGACGCTCAACAGTCCAGCACATCGTGCAGTCGCTCAACAGACCAGCACGTTTGACATCACCCAAGGTACAATCGCTCAACAGATCAGTACCTAGTGCAGACGCTCAACAGTCCAGCACTCGTGCAATCGCTCAACGGATCAGCACGGGGTTGCGCATTTCAGGGTACAGACGCTCAACAGTCCAGTACCAGTGCAGACGCTCAACAGTCCAGCACTTATATACCAAAGTACAATCGCTCAACAGATCAGTACTTAGTGCAGACGCTCAACAGTCCAGCACTCGTGCAATCGCTCAACAGATCAGCACGTGGTTGCGCATTACTCTGTGGCCCATCGCGGGTACCACTTGACTATGCAAATTCATGAATATGCAATGTTTCACTTCTCTAGAAACAGAATGCATAACAGAACTTCATGCCTCTCAATCATATATAAATATTGCAGCACAGTCATACATAACAACATCACAATCATGAATTAACAGTGAATTAATCATTCATACTTTGAAATGTTTTCCCAACCTCTCAAAAATTCAGACACAGAATTAAAACTGGGATTTTTCTAGGATTTACGAATCTGTATTCGAATACAGCTCTTCTGTATTCGAATACAGAAGCCAAAAACAGTGCAGATTCACACTCTGTATTCGAATACAACCCTCTGGTATTCGAATACAGAGGCAGATTTCAGTGCATAAATCAACCTCTTTCATTACATCAGTAAAGTTTTTAAAACTTCATCACCACTACTTCAAAATCTCATCAAAAGTTCCACTTTAACTCACCACAACATTCCCAGTATTTCCAAGAAACTCAGGGTCTTCAAAACATTCTTAAAACTGGGAATTTTCTGAAAACACGAATCTGTATTCGAATACAGAAGCAGGAATTGAAATTTAACATTATGTATTCGAATACAGCATGGCTGTAGTCGAATACAGGAGTTTAACCTTTGTAAAATCCAGCCTTTTCTCCCATGTCACTTAAAGATTTTCAAACATCTTTCTCTCCTCTTTAAAACCATTTCACAGACTTCTTTTCAATTCATTTAAAACTTATCAGGTTTTCTCAACACATTCAAAACTCACATGACAGTGATTAAAACTTGTTTTTCTGGAAAACACGAATCTGTATTCGAATACAGCTTCCTTGTATTCGAATACATAAGCTAAAAACTGAGTTTCTGGAAAAACTTGAATCTGTATTCGACTACAGCATGTCTGTAGTCGACTACAGATGCGAACACAGTGTTAAAATTTCACTTCTGTATTCGAATACGACATGGTCGTAGTCGAATACAGATGCGAATACAGAAGCAAAACTCTTTCCTCTGTATTCGAATACAGGGGCTCGTATTCGAATACAGGTTTGAAAACTTTAAAATAAAACAAAAATCTGGAAGGTTGTATTCGAATACACACATGCTGTAGTCGAATACACCTTCGAAAAACCAGTGAAAATTCAACTCTTTCAAAACTGATTCTTTTAAAACAAACAGCCAACATCAAACAGCTTCTGCACTTTCTCAAGGAAACCTTTCCTCATTTAAAAATCCCTTTTTCATTAAAAACCATCAACACCACCAGAATCAACACAAAACAACCAGAATCAGAATCAACAATATCATCAAGATCACCCAGAACAACCAGAAGCAGAATCATCATTATCATCAGAGTCACACAAGACATCCAGAAGCAGAATCATTCATATCATCAAAATTATCCAGAACAAAACAGAATCAGAATTGTCCAGCTTTTAAACCATCAACATATCATGTAACACTTCAGTTTTCTCACTCATCAGAACAACATGCAGCATTTCAGTGTTCACACTCAATAGGAACAACATGCAACATCTCAGAGTTCTCAAACACCAGAGCAAACATGCATGCATTTAGTTTTCCCAAAGCACCAGAGCAACCATGCATGTTTTTAGTTTTCTCAAAACACAACAGAATGACAAACAAACATCACATAACACCAAACACCAACATAATGCATTTTGCATTGTAATGCTATTTTCAAAACAGTTTTAAGACATGCATTTTAATCATCATTAAAATAACATGCACACATTTTCCAGCTTTCACCCATAAGTAAAACAACAATGTTTTATCAGAAAAACAGCCAACAACCATAAGGATAATCACATATCAACAAAAATGCATTTCCTTTCAAAATGTCATTTTTCGAAAATAGTTTTTCATGTAAAAACAGAACTGAAAACAGCACACTTTATGGCCCTAATGTAGCTAAAAGATGGAAGGTGCCCTTACCCTTGTAGCGTGCTTTGCTATTTCCTCTGATTCCTGCTGCGTTCCCTTCTCTGCGTCCCAAAAACGGTGAAGCAGTTCCTTGAGTTTGCTGCTGCAAAACTGAGTTCTTTCTCTTCGTATTGAAGTGGGGATTAACTTTACTACTGGGGGTTTTCAGGTTTGATGGCTGGAATTTCAGTTAATGGTGTTTGAAGGTTTTCCCTCTCTACAATTTCAGTTCGGGAAAGGCAGAAAGCAGAAAACAGAGACAGAAAATGGGAGAGTGATGGAGTTGGTACATGCAATATGGGCAGTATGGTGGAAGGAATGGTGTTCTGAAATTACCATCCTTCTCACTCCTATATATAGGCTCTCAAAGTGCCACCTCACTTGCCACTTGTCTGATTTTCCAGCTCTTTAATTATCTTGCAATTAGCCACTTAATCCTTACTTAATTGTCCAATTAATTTAATTACTTGAAATTAAATTAATTTACTTCTTTATCCAATAATTTTAATTCATACTTCAAAATAAATATTTATATATATATATATATATTCACTCAAAACATACATATATTAAATATTTACAAAAATTCCCAAAATGCCCTTGACATTAATTCCAAAATTAATATTTAAAATTAAGGGTCTTACAATACTACCCCCCTTAAATTAGTTTCGTCCTCGAAACTACATGTCCGTAAATAATTGAGGGTATTGTTCCTTCATTTTACTTTCCAATTCCCAGGTTGCGTCTCCAGTAGTCGGATTCCAAATCACCTTGACTAGTGGGACTTCCTTGTTTCTCAACTTCTTAATCTTCCTGTCTTCGATCCTCACTAGAAATACTTCAAACGACAGGTTATCCCTTAGCTGAATTGTATCAGGTTCGATTACATGTGTCGGGTCTGCAATGTACTTTCTTAGCTGCGTCACATGAATACGTCATGAATGTTAGACAGTATTGGAGGTAAAGCAATCCGACAGGCCAATGGTCCAATACGTGCAGTAATCTGGTATGGCCCAATAAATTTAGGAGTCAACTTTCTTGACTTAATAGCTCTGCCAACACCAGTTATAGGCGTAACCCTAAAAAATACATGATCGCCTTGCTCGAATTCCAAGGGTCTGCGACGCTTGTCCGCATAACTCTTCTGACGATCTTGTGAAGCCTTCATTTTCTCTTGTATTCTCTTGATCTTCTCTGTGGTCTGTTCCACCATCTCAAGTCCGACAATCATACTTTCTCCGTCCTTATACCAGCATAAGGGCGTTTGACACTTGCGTCCGTATAATGCTTCATATGGCGCCATTCCAATGCTAGCGTGGCAACTGTTGTTGTAGATGAACTCAATCAATGGCAGAACGTCATCCCAACTTCCTCTATCATCCAACACGCATGCTCTTAGGAGGTCCTCCAAGGACTGATTCGTCCTCTCTGTTTGTCCGTCTGTTTGTGGATGGTAGGCTGAACTCAATTTCAATTTTGTGCCCAAAGCTTCATGCAGTGCTCCCCAGAAATGAGACGTAAATTTTGGGTCACGGTCAGATACTATACTTGATGGAACGCCGTGTAACCTCACAATCTCAGCAATGTAGATTTCTGTCAGCTTATCTACCTTATAAGTGGTCCTTACCGGTAAGAAATGTGTGGACTTTGTCAAACGGTCCACTATTACCCAAATTGAATCGTTCTTTTTCCTTGTCTTGGGCTGTCCTGTTATGAAATCCATGGAAATGCTGTCCCACTTCCATTCCGGTATGTCCAAAGGTTGCAGCATTCCTACAGGTCGCTGATGTTCCACCTTCGCTTTTTGACACGTCAAACAGGCCGACACGTATTCCGCTACATCCCTCTTCATCCCTGGCCACCAGAAGTTTTGTCTTAAGTCCTGGTACATCTTGGTCGCTCTAGGATGAATACTCAGTTTACTCTTGTGAGCCTCTTCCAAAATCGCTTTTCTCATCTCTGCAACTTCCGGTACACAAACCCTTCCGTTACATCTCAGAATATCATCTGTTCCGATGCTGAATTCAGTGGCCTGTCCTTGTGCTATCAGATTCCTCTTTTCTTGGATCAAGGCGTCATTTTGCGAGTTTGCAATCTCCTCACGTAATCCACTCGAAAGTGTTATCATCCCGCACTTTAGCACTCCTAGTGCAAACTTCACGTCCAAGTGTAGGTCTCTAAATGCTTCCCACAACTCTTGTTGTTTGGTCATTATCATTGAAGATACTGACACACTCTTTCTACTCAATGCATCAGCCACTACATTGGCCTTCCCAGGGTGATACTGCAAGGAGAAGTCAAAATCTTTCAGAGTCTCCATCCATCTTCTCTGACGCATGTTCAATTCTTTCTGATCGAACAGATAATTCAAGCTTTTGTGGTCACTAAACACAGTGAACGTGCATCCATAAAGGTAGTGTCTCCAGACCTTTAGCGCAAACACTACTGCAGCAAGCTCTAAATCATGGGTAGGGTAGTTCCGTTCGTGAGTCTTTAACTGCCTTGAAACATAAGCTACAGCTTTCTTGTGCTGCATCAAAACACATCCCAGACCTTGGTGAGATGCATCACAGTAAACTTCATATGGTTCCTCTGGCATTGGCAGAACTAACACTGGTGAGGTTGTCAATTTCTCCTTTAACAACTGAAAACTCTCCTCACACTTCTCCGTCCATGCAAACGGCTGATTCTTCCTGGTTAGTTGTGTCAGAGGAGCTACAATCTTAGCGAATCCTTTAATGAATCTTCTGTAATACCCTGCTAATCCGACAAAACTCCTTATATCTGTGACAGTCTGAGGCTGTTTCCAGGCAAGAATGGTCTCAATCTTTGCTGGATCCACAACGATTCCTTCTTTGGTTATTACGTGTCCCAAGAAATTCACTTCCTTTAACCAAAATTCGCACTTCGACAAATTGGCATACAGCTGCTCTTCGCGTATGACTTCAAGAACTTGGCGTAGATGCTCTTCGTGTTCTTCTTCATCCTTTGAATAAATCAAAATATCGTCGATGAATACCACCACAAACTTATCCAAAAACGGGCTGAATATCCTATTCATGTAATCCATGAAAATTGCTGGTGCATTCGTAACTCCAAAAGGCATAACGAGATACTCATAATGTCCGTAACGAGTTCTGAAAGCAGTCTTTTGAATATCTCCCTCTCTTACTCGAATCTGATGGTATCCTGACTTCAAATCGATCTTTGAAAACACCGTTGCACCCCTTAATTGATCCATCAAATCGTCAATGCGTGGTAAAGGGTAACGGTTCTTGATGGTCACCTTGTTCAGCTGTCGATAATCCACACATAGACGCGAACTTCCATCCTTCTTCTTAAGCAACAATACCGGTGCTCCCCACGGTGACACACTTGGTCTGATAAATCCTTTCTCTAACAAGCCTTCAATCTGACCTTTAAGCTCGCTTAATTCCAATGGTGACATTCGGTATGGTGCTATTGAGATAGGTCCAGTTCCTGGGTGTAAGTCAAAGAAGAACTCCACCTCTCTCACCGGGGGTAATCCTGGAATCCCAGATGGAAATACGTCCAGGTATTCCTTGACTAACATCACATTTTCTATATTTATATCCATCTTGGTCTCCATGTTAGCCAATGACAAGAACTCCTGAGTTCCTTCTCTCAGTGATACTCCGAGTTGGTTAGCAGTCAAATATCGAGTGACTCCAGGTTCGGGGAAAAGAACCAGTTTTCGAGCGCAATCCAAAACTACGTAATTATAGGACATCCAATCCATGTCGAGAATGATCTCGAGGGATTGTAGGGGTAGACAGATTAGATTAACCAAGAAGTCCCTATTCTGAATTGTTACCGTACAGTGTAAACATGCAGAGTCTACAGTCAAAGTCTTAGCAGGCGTAGTAACAACCAAATCAAAAGGCAAAGCAGATACAGACAACTTCAAACGATGCACACAATCCAAAGCAATAAAAGAGTGGGTTGTTCCAAATCAAAAAGTGCAGTTAAGGTGTTACCTGCAATCTCACAGTCCTGCTAGATTAAATTATGAGCTTGTCCTCCAGCTTCGGCACCCATGTGGTAAACGCGGCCTCTAGCAATAGGACGAGCAGCCCTAGTCGCGTTCACCGTTGGCTCCACCTTTGGAACCCGGCAATCCCTTGCCACGTGTCCTGGCTTGTGGCAATTGAAGCACAACAAATCTCTCGTGGTACAAGCAGTTGCAATATGTCCCTCCTTTCCACAGCGATAACACCGGACTCCCTGTCCCAACTGCCGTCCAAACGTCTGGTTTCCCGGCCGATTCTGGCCCCTCCTGTTGTTCTGTGGCCGGTTGTACGGCTTGGCCACTTGCTTCCCTTTGTTGTTCTAGTTATTCATCCGACTAGGCCCTCTTGAGTTAAAGTGTCCACCTCTGTTGGCCCTTTTATTCTTCATTTCCTCCACCTCTCTGCACTTTTCCACTAGCACTTGGAATCGTTGTATTCCCAAGGGTAGGACCGACTCTTGGATGTCATACCTCAATCCATTCTGGAAGCGATGACACATGAACTGTTCATCAACTTCTTCTCGAAAGAATCTGAAGTGTCTGGATAGCGACTCAAATTTAGCGGCGTATTCTCCCACTGTCATACTTCCTTGGTACAATTTCAAAAAGTCATCCCCCAACTTGGTCCTCGTACTCATAGGGAAGTACTTGTCTAGAAACTTCTTTTTGAAGGACTCCCAGGTCACTTCCTCTTGAGCCGACGCCATCAGTGATCTCGTACTCCTCCACCAGTACTCTGCGTCCCCTACCAGCAGGTACGTGGCATAGTTGACTTTCACTACTGCCCGGCAGTTAATCATCTCGAATATCTTTTCCATTTCTTGGATCCACTGATCCGCCCTTTCTGGACCTTCATCACCAGTAAACTTGGGAGGGTTATGACGCCGAAAGTCCTCTAGACTCAGCAGCGCGAATCTCTCGCTCCCTCTTCTCTAAGTCGCGTTGAGTCTTGGCAGCCGTCTGGGCAGCAACAGACGCAGCCATATTGTTCATTGCTTCAGCCATCAGATCTTCTCGGCTGACATTCGTCCTTGTGGTGTCATCTCTTCTTGGCGTCATTGTTTCCTACAAAAACCATCATTACTTCAGTCACACCACAACTCTCACAAGACTTGAAACTTTAACTACTTGCTTCTTATGCATGATCAGCTAATGACTCAAAACCACACTTTAATCAGAGCTTAAACCCAAAAATTAACCAGATGCTCTGATACCACATTTGTATCACCCCGAGTTTAAAACACAGTGCGGGTGCTTTTTTTGTTTTTTGAAATTAATAATTAAGATGAGTTTTTCCCGAAAATACTAAAATAAAGTTTTCGTAAAATAGTACGTTATGGATTAATCGATGAACATAAATCAAATACTTCATCAGGATTATCACTAAGTACTTATCTTAGAAATTAGTTTTTCAACATTAATACATCCCAAAATATCATTGTCACAATACATCAATAGTAAATATCAGAGTACATGGTTCAGCGGAAAATAGTACAGAATTTCCAAAATAAGGCAAATTACAATTTCAACCCCAAAACCTAATACAATAAGTCTAACTGATCATGCGCTGAAGCTGCAGTAGCACGGATTCCCTCTGCATCCCACACAAGTCCTCTCTGAATCTGCAGCTCGCTTCGACGTAACCTCCTCCTCTTCCTCGTCATACATAGAAGGGTCGGTCTCCTCCGAAGTCAAGTCAATACATACTCGTGGCCGCTTTGGCAGTACTGGAATCTCATAGTAGTCATCGGAAATCCTAGATGGACCCGGAATCTCGGTCGCTACTGGTCTCAGCTCATCATGTTGTTCTGCCGTATCAGACTCATGTATCTCCCTTCCAACCACAGGGTTGGGAGTCACCACTCCTACAGTGGCCTCCACCTCAACCTTCTCAGCAGAATCCTCCGTGTCGTCAAAAACTCCGTGCGCCTCTAGCACCAGGCGAGAAGGCACGGGAAACTCTATGCTCGCGTGTGTACGCTCTATGAAGTCTTCAACACCATCCGTCCTACTAGTCCGCTCTAGCCACCCCGTATAGGTTGCTCTGCTTGAGAGGGGGTCAAAAGCCCAAGCAGTGCGCGAGTAGCGGTCAAGGAAATTCAACGACGTTTCCGTCGTTCGGGTTCCCACGGGGTGGCGCGGGTTTGGGAGGCATCTGAGGGCAAAGCCCAAAGTCCACAATATAATTGCAAGGGGGTCACCAACCGAAAATAACAAATATTCACATAGCATATATTGCACAACAACATTTATAATCATGGCATAAGTTATGATGATGAGGAAAATAATAATGCTCATTTTGAAAATTTATGACTTTCATGCCCTTTTCAAAACAGCGGTTAATGTTTATGAATATGCAGTAAGTACAGCCAACACGTCAACAAAACACAATCATAAATTCAGAAATTTCAGATTTTGGACAGCACGCACACGCATTAATTTCCAACATTCATCATATAACAATCATGACACAACGGTCAAATCCCACAATGTAATGCATATATGCTCATGCATAATTTTCTTGGAATCACCAAGGTGCAGTCGCTCGACAGACCAGCACATCTCAACGGCCCTCATGACCAGGGTGCAATCGCTCAACAGATCAGCATCAGTGCAGACGCTCAACAGTCCAGCACATCGTGCAGTCGCTCAATAGACCAGCACGTTTGACATCACCCAAGGTACAATCGCTCAACAGATCAGTACCTAGTGCAGACGCTTAATAGTCCAGCACTCGTGCAATCACTCAACGGATCAGCACCGGGTTGCGCATTTCAGGGTACAGACGCTCAACAGTCGAGTACCAGTGTAGACGCTCAACAATCCAGCACTTATATACCAAAGTACAATCGCTCAACAGATCAGTACTTAGTGCAGACGCTCAACAGTCCAGCACTCGTGCAATCGCTCAACAGATCAGCACGTGGTTGCGCATTACTCTGTGGCCCATCGCGGGTACCAGTTGACTATGCAAATGCATGAATATGCAATGTTTCAGTTCTCTAGAAACAGAATGCATAACAGAACTTCATGCCTCTCAATCATATATAAATATTGCAGCACAGTCATACATAACAACATCACAATCATGAATTAACAGTGAATTAATCATTCATACTTTGAAATGTTTTCCCAACCTCTCAAAAATTCAGACACAGAATTAAAACTGGGATTTTTCTCGGATTTACGAATCTGTATTCGAATACAGCTCTTCTGTATTCGAATACAGAAGCCAAAAACAGTGCAGATTCACACTCTGTATTCGAATACAACCCTCTGGTATTCGAATACAGAGGCAGATTTCAGTGCATAAATCAACCTCTTTCATTACATCAGTAAAGTTTTTAAAACTTCATCACCACTACTTCAAAATCTCATCAAAAGTTCCACTTTAACTCACCACAACATTCCCAGTATTTCCAAGAAACTCAGGGTCTTCAAAACATTCTTAAAACTGGGAATTTTCTGAAAACACGAATCTGTATTCGAATACAGAAGCAGGAATTGAAATTTAACATTCTGTATTCGAATACAGCATGGCTGTAGTCGAATACAGGAGTTTAACCTTTGTAAAATCCAGCCTTTTCTCCCATGTCACTTAAAGATTTTCAAACATCTTTCTCTCCTCTTTAAAACCATTTCACAGACTTCTTTTCAATTCATTTAAAACTTATCAGGTTTTCTCAACACATTCAAAACTCACATGACAGTGATTAAAACTTGTTTTTCTGGAAAACACGAATCTGTATTCGAATACAGCTTCCTTGTATTCGAATACAGAAGCTAAAAACTGAGTTTCTGGAAAAACTTGAATCTGTATTCGACTACAGCATGTCTGTAGTCGACTACAGATGCGAACACAGTGTTAAAATTTCACTTCTGTATTCGAATACGACATGGTCGTAGTCGAATACAGATGCGAATACAGAAGCAAAACTCTTTCCTCTGTATTCGAATACAGGGGCTCGTATTCGAATACAGGTTTGAAAACTTTAAAATAAAACAAAAATCTGGAAGGTTGTATTCGAATACACACATGTTGTAGTCGAATACACCTTCGAAAAACCAGTGAAAATTCAACTCTTTCAAAACTGATTCTTTTAAAACAAACAGCCAACATCAAACAGCTTCTGCACTTTCTCAAGGAAACCTTTCCTCATTTAAAAATCCCTTTTTCATTAAAAACCATCAACACCACCAGAATCAACACAAAACAACCAGAATCAGAATCAACAATATCATCAAGATCACCCAGAACAACCAGAAGCAGAATCATCATTATCATCAGAGTCACACAAGACATCCAGAAGCAGAATCATTCATATCATCAAAATTATCCAGAACAAAACAGAATCAGAATTGTCCAGCTTTTAAACCATCAACATATCATGTAACACTTCAGTTTTCTCACTCATCAGAACAACATGCAGCATTTCAGTGTTCACACTCAATAGGAACAACATGCAACATCTCAGAGTTCTCAAACACCAGAGCAAACATGCATGCATTTAGTTTTCCCAAAGCACCAGAGCAACCATGCATGTTTTTAGTTTTCTCAAAACACAACAGAATGACAAACAAACATCACATAACACCAAACACCAACATAATGCATTTTGCATTTTAATGCTATTTTCAAAATAGTTTTAAGACATGCATTTTAATCATCATTAAAATAACATGCACACATTTTCCAGCTTTCACCCATAAGTAAAACAACAATGTTTTATCAGAAAAACAGCCAACAACCATCAGGATAATCACATATCAACAAAAATGCATTTCCTTTCAAAATGTCATTTTTCGAAAATAGTTTTTCATGTAAAAACAGAACTGAAAACAGCACACTTTATGGCCCTGATGTAGCTAAAAGATGGAAGGTGCCCTTACCCTTGTAGCGTGCTTTGCTATTTCCTCTGATTCCTGCTGCGTTCCCTTCTCTGCGTCCCAAAAACGGTGAAGCGGTTCCCTGAGTTTGCTGCTGCAAAACTGGGTTCTTTCTCTTCGTATTGAAGTGGGGATTAACTTTACTACTGGGGGTTTTCAGGTTTGATGGCTGGAATTTCAGTTAATGGTGTTTGAAGGTTTTCCCTCTCTACAATTTCAGTTCGGGAAAGGCAGAAAGCAGAAAACAGAGACAGAAAATGGGAGAGTGATGGAGTTGGTACATGCAATATGGGCAGTATGGTGGAAGGAATGGTGTTTTGAAATTACCATCCTTCTCACTCCTATATATAGGCTCTCAAAGTGCCACCTCACTTGCCACTTGTCTGATTTTCCAGCTCTTTAATTATCTTGCAATTAGCCACTTAATCCTTACTTAATTGTCCAATTAATTTAATTACTTGAAATTAAATTAATTTACTTCTTTATCCAATAATTTTAATTCATACTTCAAAATAAATATTTATATATATATATTCACTCAAAACTACATATATTAAATATTTACAAAAATTCCCAAAATGCCCTTGACATTAATTCCAAAATTAATATTTAAAATTAAGGGTCTTACACAAACTGTCTCAAACACCTTTTTAGTAGATATGCTACTACTGTGCTGCATAGTCGGAGGTGACCGGTGTATAACATGATATCATCAAAGGGAATGGCATCCCTGTGATTCTCCCATGGTCTCCATATGACTTCAACAGGTGTTAGGGCATCAATCATATGTTTGTACTCAGGGATCTTGTGTTTGCCTTGTGTGTAGCTCCTTTTATTCATTCAGGCAATGCACTGAACGTCAGCACCCTGATCACCTCTTTTACAAATATTTGGAAAATATTTGTAAATCCAACACTGTTGCAAATAAAAATAAATAAATTAATGATAACCATAAAAATAAATAAATTAATGATAAACATAAAAATTAATAATTAATAAATAAAATAATTATAAATATTTAATACATGTAGTAGCGACATATATCCACCTAGTTGTTTGGTGTCGTAATAGCAGACATCTGAGAGGTAGTCATAAAGGACTACAAGTACCCCATGCGTATCTACCTGTAGCGTCTGAATCTCTAATAGAGGAAGGTACTTTGCATCAACTAGAGTATGACTCTTATCTACGAAAGTAGTGCTCCCTACCAAATTCAGCAGATATGCCCTAGCAGCATAATCAAATCTCTCTGCTGCACACTGTATTCTAAATACCTCTTTCAACAAATTCAATCTATAGTGTGCACCTCTGGTCTTTCCAGTCTCCTAATAAAGTTATGGCAAGATTACATGCCATTACTTTATCTACATCAGGTGGTGGAATGTAGAACTCACCCCTGATATGAATGCCCAAAAGATTGGCATAATCATCCAAAGTAATCGTCATTTCACCAAATGACATGTGAAATGACGATGTCTCAAAATGTCATCTTTCCGCAAATGTAGAAATCAGGTTGTTGTCAATCAGTTTCAAATTACCACATTGTAATAGGGCAAATCCCGAAAAATTCACCCAGTTCTCTATGATTCGCGGGAGTACTTGTGAGATAAATTGTTGCAGTTTCTTTCCATGAGCAACAATTTTAAACATTGGTTGCTCCTGTGTACAAAAAATATATATGACATTAAAATTAAATATAGATAATAATTAATTTAAATATTTTTAATGCACCATAAATAATAATTAGTTTAACATATCTGACCAAACCACAATCTAGCAGAAATATTATGTCGGTATCGTGTAAGGACAAACAAATCATATTGTCCTCCATGATATTGTGTCAGCTCACCAGGTCCCTCAGGTCCCTTCAGCATATGCTCTCCCTTGTGTACTGCAGCCTCCTCCTCGTGTACTATAGGAGGCTCCTCATGCTGATGGATAGTAATATCAGCATCCGGAATAAATAGATGATTCTGCTCTCCCTTGCAGTGTCTTCAACTATCATCTATCGTCCTCTCCTCGATGTTGTCGGTCGAATCCTCTCCGGAGGATCCATCATGTGTGATGAAGTAGTATCGGTGTCACGTGATGTTCATATTATTTTGTTGTTTCTTCCTCGAGCACCAGTTCCCACTAAAAAATTGACAAACAAGAAAGAAAAAAATCAAAATTACATAAATTAAATAAAAACAAAAGTTAAAAAAATAAGAAAAAAATCATAATAAAATAAATTAAAAAAAAACCAATTTCAGAAAACTTATTTTTCAAGTTTTCCGATAACTACCAAAAAAGTAAAAGAAAGTATTTCGGTAGTTGGTTGCTTCCGGAAATGTTTGAAACAAGTTTTTCTGTAGTTCCGAAAAACTTGAAAAGAGTTTTCCGATAGTGTATTGTGCTCCGAAAAACTTTTTTCAAGTTTTTCGGCACTAGGCTGGTATGACATTGATTATATAACTGTTACTATAATCAATTAAAACTCCTTAGGATTTTTTTTCAATGCAAAGAAAAATTTAAGTATATATTTTTTTTCCTGGTCATGAAATTACGATTTATTTGTCATTTTTTTACATATAATGGATTTACATGAAACATTACATGATTTTCTTTTAGTCTTTCTGGGATAGGATCTTATATTAGGAAGTCTAGGGTAGTATTAGTTACCAATCCAATTTTTTCTGCTTTTTCGCTGGGATTGGTTCTTGGAGGAATGTACCATGCACCCCTCCACCTAAACCTCCCACCCCTTTTTTTGTAAAATGTCTAAATTGTCCTTTTTACTAATTATAAATCCATTTTCAAAAAATTAATATTCACTTTTTAACCTGGTATATTCGAAACTTTTGGAATTTAACCCATAATTCGAATATTTCAAATCTTCGAAATAAAATAAACAAATAATTTAATTAAATTTCGAATATTTCAAATTATCGAAGTAATTTTTTTTTAAACTTTCGAAAGTTTCGAAGAAGTTGAAACCTTCGAAGTGAAAACCTTTCAGAATTCATCAACAATTTCAAAAGTTTCATTGGAAGATGAAAGTTTCGAAAGTTTCGTGTAACCTGAAAGTTTCGAAACTTTTCGAAAGTTTTATTTCAACCTGAAACTTTCGAAACCTTTCGAAAGTTTCATTTCAAAGTGAAACTTTCGAAAGCAATATTGAAAATAATTAACTTTATCTTTTAAATATTGTATTATTATTACTATTAATTAAATAGAGTAAACTTTTTAGAATCAGGCATAAGTAGAGTTGAGGTTTCTGCTACAACAACGACTATAGATTCTACAGATAAATTTATCACTGATCAGGTATTTTTACCGATAGTTAATTTTAGAAGTTTTAGTTTTAATGTATTAACATGTATTAATGTTTTATTTTAAATCTTTATTTTAATCTGAAATATTTATTTGAAATATATGTTGTAGATATTTCCTTCTCGAGAAGCTGTATTTGAATGGGCCAAAAAAATTGGAATGCAAAATGGAATTTTAAATGTTACCATTCGATCAGATAAAGCAACAGGAAAGAGAGGCAGAAAAGACAAATTAATTTTGGGATGCGAAAGAGGCGGAAGATATAAATCAAAATCAAAATCAACAGTAACTTGTTCTCATAAGGAAAACTGTCCGTTTAAACTCAGATGTATACGATCAAGTTTGGGTGAAGGATGGAAAATTAGTGTTCGTTGTGGAACACACAATCACGATTTAGCCAATACTTTAGACGGCCATTCATATTTGGGGCGTCTAAATGAAGAGGAGAAAAAATTTGTCAAAGACATGACAAAGTATAAGCTTGCACCAAGATTCATTTTGAATGCTTTGAAAGAGAAAAATAAAGATAATGTCACAATTTCCACTCAAATATATAAAGCAAGAAGTACTTATCGATCATCTTTGAGAGGTTCGTACACAGAAGTGCAACATCTGTTGAAGTTAATACAAAATGAAAATTATGTGCACTGGACAAGAAGACGAGATAATTCAGATGTTCTAAGAGACATATTTTGGACGTATCTTGATTGTATAAAGCTGTTGAACACGTTTCATATTGTTTTGATATGTGATAGCACATACAAAACAAATAGATATCGGTTACCGTTGCTTGAAGTTGTCGGTGTAACATCTACTGGTTTGACATTTTCGGTTGTATTTGCCTGTTGGAACAAGAGCGACAAGATAACTTCATCTGAGCATTTCAAAAGGTAAGACAGTTGTTTGTATCTGAAAATTTAATTTCTAAAGTTATTATGACGGATAGAGATCTTGTCGTGATGAATGTTATTGGTGTTGTATTTCCTACTTCAATTCATTTGCTGTTGTAAGAATAGAGTTGCACCTAATAGGGGGGGTGAATTAGGTGTTAGACGATTTTTCTGTTTTTAGAGTTTTTGTGAGATTGTTCAAGTGACTGTTTTGAGTTTGTTTAATTTGCTGTGTTTGTGAATGAAAGCTTGTAAATGACATAAAATAAAACACACAGAAATTTATCCTGGTTCCCCTTACAACCAAGGGTACATCCAGTCCTCTTGCACACCACAAGAGATTTTCCACTTTGTTCGAATATGTTACAAGTCTAACCCTAAGACTTAAGTTACAAATTCTTTAATACTTAACAGAAGATAGTACACCACTATCTCAGTTAACAATACTTGAAGAATCTACACTAAGTTCTTCAAGTGATACAATGACTTTATTTGATTTTGTAATGATGTTCTTAACTAAGAACAAGGTTATAACACTAAGTATTTGATACTTAATCAATCACACTTCCAAGTACAACTGAGAACCTTTCTTAATGATATGAAAATGAAAAGCATGTACTTGAAAATATGAAAATTATGTTTTTGAAGTGTTTGATATTTCAGAAGATTGATTCTAAAAAGGTAAGTCGAAAAGTTATGAGTAAGAACTGAAGCTTTGAAGTATTTATACTCCAAGGTAACACTTCAGATCAGTGGCAATGGTTCCCAAAAGTTTTGATGAACTTATGCAATGTTTCAAAACTGAAAAGTTGCATTGTTTCGAAGTTGTATTCGAATACAGTCTCAGTTTATTCGAATATACTTCTATAACGTTCAGTTTTTACTTAAAATTTGAACTTCGTATTCGAATACGATACCTCGTAGTCGAATACAAGTATGAGATTTTTGCCACTGACTTGAGTTGTATTCGAATACGCGAAGCTGTAGTCGAATACAAAAGTTTAAATTTAGCTACTGACTTGTAATCTGTATTCGGCTATGACACTTCGTATTCGAATGCAGATCTTCAGTTTTGGCTACTGACTTGCAATCTGTATTCGGCTACGACACTTCGTATTCGAATACAGGTCTTCAGTTTTAGCTTCTGACTTGTAATCTGTATTCGGCTACGACATTTCGTATTCAAATATAGATTTTCAGTTTTTGTAAAAACTTTATTTTCAAACATATGTTTATGTTTTTTAAATATTTATATAAAATATTTTAATGCATATGCTATCAAGAAGGTTCTCATAATATTGTATTTGAAATGTATTTTGATTTAATATTAAATAGTTTACCTAAATATAAATTTGAAGGATGAGTTGCTTAATATCCTTTTGCTTTTTGATTAATGAACTTTTTGTCTTCATAAAAAATGTAGATCTTTAATTTTCAGCTGTGTCGTTTTCATATTGAAAAAAATGTTGGGGCAAGATGCAAACAATATGTGAGTAAGGATAAACAAGATGAAGTAATGGATTTATGGAAAAAAAATTTATTTTCGGTTAGTGTGGAGGAGTATGATCATCACTTGCAACACTTTGAGCTAGTGTGTGCCGATATTATTCTTTTTGTTGATTATGTTAAAGATTCATGGTTGACACCTTACAAAGAAAGATTTGCCATGGCTTGGACGAACAGAGTGATGCATTTAAGGAACATAACGACCAACAAGTATTTTTAAATAATGATTTGTATTGTTTTAGAAAAATGATTTAGTAATTTATGTGATTTGTTTTAATTTGTGTTATTTAATTTATTTGTAGAGCAGAGTCTGCTCATTGGAGATTGAAAAACATGTTGCAGACTAGTGAGGGAGACTTGTGTAAAAGTTGGGATGTTGTGAATATGATGTTGAAGAACCAATTGTGTAGCCTCAAATCAACTTTTCATAAATCTATTCTCGATGTGGAGCATGGGTATAATTCACCATTCTATTAGAGATTACATCATTGTGTATCAAGGAATTGTTTTGAAATGATTGACAAACAATTGAAGAGGGTGAAGATTGTAGGTACTGCAAAACAAAATGTGGTTTCTCAATCAGAACAACTCATGGATTACCATGTGCTTGTGAGTTGGCAAAATTGCAGATGTCTAGTAATGTTATTCCCTTAGATAGCATTCATATTTTTGGGAGGAAATTAAGCATTGAGCAAGAATTGGAGGATGAAGAATCTTTATCAGATTATGACTTTTCAGAAGAGTTGGAAGCAATGAAGGCATACATGAAGAAACAAGATATTGTTGGTCAAAGGATATTCAGAGCTAAGGTGCGTGAACTTGTATTTCCACAAACAACAACAATGGTTCCACCACCTGATAAAGTAAAAACCAAAGGATGTACTAAAAAGAGAAAATAATTTGATAGTCCTTGTGATCCATCATATTGGGAATATGTCGATGCATCTCATGGATCTCCAAATCAATCATCACAGCATTCTGCAAGGCAATCATCACAGCATTCTGCAAGTCAATCATCACAACGTTCTGCAAGTCAATCATCACAGCGTCCTGCAAGTCAATCATCACAGCGTCCTGCAAGTCAATCATCACAGCGTCTTGCAAGGCAATTATCTAAGATACATTTTCCTACATTCATTCATTCGTATATCGAGGACATAATAGATGTTGAGCCTGATGGAAATTGTGGGTATCGCGCAGTTAGAGCTTTGTTAGGTTGGACAGAAGAGTCTTGACCTTTAGTTCGAACACAATTGGAGAAAGAGATCAATTTACATAAAGACCTTTATTCCAAAGTTTTCGATGACAACATTGAAATCGTGCAAAAGTCGTTGATCATTTCTAGATTGGGTGCTCAAGGAAAAGATAAGTGGAGGACTATACCTGATTTGGGTTACGTGATTGCAATAATATGACATTCTTTCCGCTGAATAAAGGACCATCGAAAGATTATTCTCTTAATCATTTAATAGCAATTGGATTCATCAATGAAAGTCATTGGGTACAAGTAAGTTTTATGATCTATAGTAATGTTTAATAATAATATTTTCTTGTTTAAATAAATTAATGTTTACTATTTTATTGTTCAGATCAAATTGAAGTCTGATTGTCCTTTTCCACCTACCTCACAAAAATGGAAAGACTTTTGTAGTGATTGTGCAAAGACATGGCAAATAGCTTATGTATGACGTATTAAGCATTGGGAACACATTGATCCATCATTTGACAAATCATCTTGTATTTCATTAAGTCAAGATTAGATTATATGTTTCAACTTTTAGACATTTAATTATTATAAAGATTTATGTTTGAACTTTTAGACATTATAATTTACTTATGGTTATATGGTAACAAGTTGAACTTTAATCATTTACTTATACGAAATAGATATAAAAAAATAGATATTAATATTAAAATAGAAACTTAATACAAAGCATTCATAATACAAAATATATTTATACAACTTAATCGTAACACACAATCAATAATCGTCTATTGGGAAGAGTCTGCTTAACTCAGTGAATATATCATGAACTTCACCAAACGGAGTTACAATCTGTAATCCCCTACGTATAAGCTCAGATGCTAGACGATCTCGTTCCAATGATGAACCAACATGTGCAGAAGATGATGGAATATGGGGATCATGTGCAGCAGTAGGTGACCTGGAAGGTGGAGCAGCAATAGGTGTACTGGAAGAAGGAGAATCAGTAGGTGGAGGGAGGATCAGAGGATGTGAAATATTTACGTACCATGCAAAGTAGTCTGCAGTGACTTCTCCTGGAAACGCCGCCAGAGGAGATAGACTCCATAATGTAGCTATACATGATCTAACATTATTCTGCCACTCCCAATGTATACTCCTAGGCATCCGAGGAACGTCACGCGGAATGCACTGAATACGACCAAACTATCGAAGACATCGCTCTAGCAAATATGGAACTGAAACTCCTGTCCATCGAAGGTATCCGGAGAACATCGAAGACGAGACAAAAGGATGATTAGCTCGATCATCATCATATGGTGTAAACAATACATCATCGAGCAACATAGAATCAAGTCTTCGCCGGTATGTCATCATTCCACCTTCAACTGCGTGTTTTGCAGTCCACCTACATGCTCTTGGAAGATGCGCAGGAACCGTTCTGCTATCACCTTGCTTACAAATCCTAGGAAAGTGCTCGTAAATCCAGCACTGCACCAATTAATAAAAGACGAATTAATAAATAAATAAATAACACAACTAAATAATTAAATAAATAAATAACACAACTAAATAATTAAATAAATAAATAACACAACTAAAAAATTAAATAAATAAATAAATAACACAACTAAATAATTAAATTAATTAAATAACACAACTAAATAATTAAATAAATAACACAACTAAATAAATAAATAAACTTAATATAAATAAATAAATTCAAATACCTGTAATAGGGCCATGTAACCCCCCAGCTGTATAGTGTGATGAACGGCTCCATCTCCCAGGTTGTCGTATAGCACAACCAGTGCAGCGGCACCCCATGTATAGTCCCGACAACGATCTAAATCAGCAAACAAACTAACATATTTTTCTTCCACACGAGTGTGTGTTTTGTCAGCAAAAATGGTGCTACCAACTAAATGCAATAGATAAGTTCTGATAGCACACTCATACATGTTAGCTTGAATTAAACGTTGATATAACTTGCGCAACCACTACAATCTATACTGTGCACACTTGTTGTAGTTGATCTCAGCAACAGCTTCCTCCCAAGTTGCTCCTAGTAACTCATGTGCAGCCATCATAGCATTATTAGTATTCATGTTAACTGGTGCATCAAAAAAATTACCGCGTGTTTTGATGTGAAGGAAAGTGGCGACATCGTCTAACGTGATGGCCATCTCTCTGAATGGCAAATGAAACGAGCTGGTCTCCCTATGCCACCTTTCCACAAAGGCGGATATCAGACTAGCATAAGCCATAGTTAAGTAAGCGAAAGACAAATGTAACAGCCCAGATTCTCAAATCCAATGCTGTATAGCTTCTGGTATAGGAACTTCCGCAAACCTTTTCAGCTTCAAACCATGGGTAATCACCTTTAACGAGCCACGATCCTACAAGTAATTAAATAAAGAACATATCAATAAATATTTATTCTTAATTAATGAAATAATGTACCGAGTATAAAAAAATAATTATACTAAGTTAAAAAATTAATTAATTAAAATTTACCTCTCCTTCCCATATCTTACGAGCCACGTGGTGTTCGTACTGTGTCAACACAGATGTTACCAGTGGTCCTCCAGGGAATCCGGACTTCTGATTCTGCTCATCACTAGCCTCATCAGTACCAACCTCATGTTCAGCTGAGTCTGAGTCCATCTGTGCAGGCTCATACTCCATCGGTGCATGCTCATCTTTCTGAACATCCTCAGGCTCAAGGACATCCTGCTGAACATCCTCGCGTCTACTATGACGGTTGGCTTCATTCCGTCATCTGTGTGATGCTGTAGGCGGAATTCTATCCGCTCTGTTCCCGCCATCGCCGCCATCGCCTCTCATAACACCTCTCGCAATACTGCGAATAATCTATCCAAACACACCTCTAGTTCCAGGCACTGCAAAATTTAGTTAATGTTGTATCAATATATCAATAATTGAAAAAATCTAGAAAAACTCAGATTGGCAAAAAAAATCTAGAAAATTTGGAAAATCTAAAAAATCTGGAAAAAGTTGCAGTAAACCTTCAAAAGTTTGGATGAACACCAAAGTTTCGAAAGTTTGGATGAACACCAAACTTTTGAGGTTTACAATCTAGAAATAGGCAGAACTTCAACAAACCTTCGAAAGTTTGGATGAATACCAAACTTTTGAGGTGTAATTTCAAGAAAATCTCAGAACTTCAACAAACTTCGAAACTTTAAATGAATGGCAATGTTTCGAGGTTTCAAAGTTTGGTTGAATGCCAAACTTTCGAAGTTCAAATTCTGGAAAAACTCGTAAAATTTCAAAACCTTCGAATGTTTGGATGAATACCAAAGTTTTGAAGTTTCAAAAGTTTGGATGAATACCAAACTTTCGAGGTTTAAAATCTGGAAAATCTCAGAACTTCAGCAAACCTTCGAAAGTTTGGATGAATGCCAAAGTTTCGAAGGTTTAAAATCTGAAAAATACTACTTCGAAAGTGTACAAAGTTTCGAGAAATTTGATAAGTTTCGAAGATACTTACTTTTCTGAGTTTCTGATTAATGAAATCTTCGAATGTTGTTGTTTCTGAGTTTTGAACCTTTGAAATCTTCAAAAGTATCAGAGTACTGATGAAAGTTTCGAATCTGATGAGGTGAAAAAGTGGTTGAAATTTTTTTGGATTAGATTTATAATTAATAAAAAGCGCAAATTGGACATTTTACAAAGTATGGGGGGTGGGAGGTTTAGGTGTGGGGGTGTATGGTATAAAACTCTGGTTCTTATTTATATATCTTTTATTCTACTTATGAGAGAATGTGAATGCCCACCTACAAAACTCCACACCTAGGAAACTTCAAACTCCAAGAAAAGCAAAAAGAACGCCCCGTATATGTGTCTAAGATATAAACCAAAATATAAAATAAAACAGATTAAATGTGTATCAGGTCTTTTAACTTATTTTAAATTAAATTTAGTTCCTTTAACTTATTTTAAATGTTCAGTTTGGTTCCATAATTTAAAAATGGTTAAGTAGGTTCCTCAACTTATGTTAATGCACCTTATGTCTATTAATGCAACTTTGGTCCTACTAGTGGTAAAATAGATGGATTTGATGGATAGATTAGATGAATTTGGATTTAAATGATAATAGATGGATCAAAATAATCCATTTACAATTCACTAATTCTTTTTATAAAATATCTAATTTATCCACTAAAAATGAAAATCATCCGATTTATCCATTATTCTATTTTAATGGATGGATATTCATGCGATCCACTTAAGATTTTTTTAATATTCCAATAAATAATATATACAATAATAATATATTTACTTTTTTAAAAAAAAATTATTTAATATTTTTAAAAACCGTTTTTGCAAGGAAAATTTTATTTTGAAAAAGATTTTGAAAAAGATTAACTTTTAATGAATCCTAAATTAAGTTGGGGGAAGAAGAAGTGAATTGTGGAAAGCTTTCAAGGGATATGTACAACTTATTCATTGAAATAAATATCCAGATTCACAAGGTTGTGAGGAAGAAGACTAATTGCATTTGTTCACTCTGTTAACTTATTTCGAAGAAACGAATAATTTTAAAAAATATTGAGTTTTGATGAACCCTAAATTGATTTTGAGAAGAAGAAATAAATTGAGGAAAACTATATACAACCTATATGCTACATCAACAAGGTTTAATATCGTTTACAAGTTAACTAAAGAGATCAAGTTGCCTTAATTTATGTATGTTAAAAGACCAATTTAACCGGTTTTAATGTTAAGGGACAAATCTGAACTTTAAAAATAAGTTAACGAACCAAATATGTATTTAGACCAATAAAATATTTGTTTTCAGATTTATCATTAAAAAAAAAATAAAAATAGAAAACCAATATCAAAATCGTAAAATTTTATTTCAAATATTAAAATTATTTCAGATTTTTTATAAGTACAATTTCATAATTTTATATTATTTTTAAAAGATAATTCGAAATATAATAAATTTAAAATTATTCTAATAAAAATAAAATTAATATTAAAAATTATAGAAATAAGTACTAGTAAAAAAAATATAAAATAAAACTATTTTAAAAAAATTACATTTTGTCAAAAAATATAAGTGATTTTGTCATAAGAGTGATTTTGATATTTCATGTGATTAAAAAATAAAAAAGTATGAACAAATCTAAATCTAACAAAAAAATTAAAAAACAATTCTTAAAATTATTGAAAAAATTTTGTATTTAGAAAAATAAAAAATATATTGTTTTGTCAAATGGGCACATTTGTAATTTTATATTATTAACATCATATTATACTATTATTTGAATAATCCAAAGTGCATGACATGATAACATAATGATGTATTGAATTTTCTATACGATTTGCATTAAATACAAGATATTATAAAAATTTACTATATTTTATTTTATCATATTTTTATCCACATTTCTTTTTATATCCATTTTTATTTTCTTTTGTCAATTAAACGAGCTCTTAACAATTATGATATGATAGAAAAAAATATATAAAAAGTGATTTAGATAAATATAATAAAATATAATTATGATACCATATGTATACATTCAATGTACAATGAATATAACAAATTAAATAATATTATATTATGAAGTCATATATTTGAGATCTACAAACTAACAGTATACAAAATATACTATGATATGAATAATTTTTTTGAGAGTTAGTATGATATGAAAGAGGTAGAATTGTCACAAAAGAAGAATTCAATTAGATATTTTTTATATAGTTTTAATATTAAAAAGAAGTTTATATTAACGCACACTCGTCAATTCATGTAAATATTTTTATACAAAAGAAAAAAATAAAATGTAATGATTTATACAAGATAAAAAACGGACAATATCACAAAAAATGTGGTATTGCATACTTGAGACTAGAACTAGTAATTATATATTTAATCTTATCATTGTATGTTTAAGAAAAAGCTTATCTTTAATATATAGTGATTATTATTATTATTATTATTAATTAATACCAACAATTATTCATAAGATGCAATACGAGGCAACACCAACATGATTACTTGAATTGTGTGAGACTGTTTTCATAAAAAAAAGAAAGAATTGCGTGAGACTGCTACAATTGGGACTTTGTCATAGGGCTTTAAGTCTTCTGCCGCATATCTCAATTGGGCCACTAAGCAGCAGTGTCGAAACTACACAAAAATAAAACCCAATAAAAGAACCCAAAGTCCAATATCCACGTAAACCCAAAGGGACAAATATGGGAAACTACTAATGAAATTTTGCAGTCAGTGTCTCACAAGAAAAGAAATCGAAATCCTCCAACTCAGTTGCGTGACTAATTCAATTCAAGCAAATCAAGTAATGTGCCCCAGCCTCAGGCCCGTGTAATAGCATCAAAGACGTTAGTGCACAGTGTTGGTACATTACAACAACAACAACAACACACAAAATCACAACTTCACACACACCCCAAACACCATTCATTCCCACCCAACCCAAACAACATAACACCAAAAGTTCTAAACCCCTTCTCATCCCATGAACTCTCTCAATATTTTCCCCCAACCAAAATCAATAAAAACATGAATACGAATAAGACCAAATAAGTACATAACATAATAACATGTTAGATGTATGTAATTAACCTATTAAATAAATTAAAAAAACCTTAATGGTCCGTTTTTATTTTTATTTTTTTCCTTTTTGAAAAAAAAATATATAATTAAGGGATTGGATTTGAAGAGGTGTGAGAAAAGGAGGCAAGCAAGGGGCGTACTCATAGGAGAAGGAGTTTATGGTTAAAAAACCATCCTCTTTTAATTTTATTTTTCTCATATGATATGGAAAACCACCAAAACCAAAACAAAAACCCAAACCAAGACCTAGAGAACCAACACCACCAACAACAGCAACAAGTTTGGGGCACGTGGGAAGAGCTTTTACTAGCGTGCGCCGTCAACCGCCATGGCTTCAAAGACTGGGACACCGTTGCCATGGAGGTTCAGTCACGAACCAACCGTCCAACGCTCCTCGCCACTGCACACCACTGCGAACAAAAATTTCACGATCTAAACCGTCGATTCACCGACGACGTTCCGCCGCCGCAACAGAACGGAGACGCCGACGGCGTCGACTCCGATCATGTCCCTTGGCTCGATAAATTGCGGAAACTCCGTGTTGCCGAGCTCCGGCGTGATGTCCAACGCAGCGATGTCTCCATTTTGTAATAAAATCTTTCTTTCTATATATTTTTCTCTCTCTAGAAATTTCGAATATTTTATTTTAGTTTATTTAATTTTTTAGATCTAATTTTTAGTTTATGTTTTTATACAAGGTCGTTGCAGTTACAGGTTAAGAGATTAGAGGAAGAGAAAGCGAAAGAGAATGACGGAAATGAAAATAAGAAACCAGATCTGGTTTCCGACAAGGAACAGCGGCCGGAAAATGAAAAAACTGGTGGAGAAATGGAAGAAACCGAACCGGCTAATTCTGAACCGGATATTCGTCGACTCGATGAAAGCACAACAAACACAGATAATAAACTGTTACCTACAACGGGAGAGGAATCGGACAGGGATAATCAATCGGTTAACGAGTCCAACTCAACCGGTTCGAGGTTTGATGCACTGAAAACCGGTGAGGTTGACATAAAGTTAAATCCCGGTCCAATCCCGGTTCATTCCGGTCCAAACGAACCGGTGCAAACATTTAGAAAGAGAAAATCGGTTGAGGAAGAATCAAATAACGGAAGCTATGATAATGAGGCTAAAGTCCTTACGTGCGAGTCGGTGCCTCCGAGTGAAGAGAGGAAAGTGGAAGGTGACTCGTCCGAGTTACATGACTCGGTGACTCATTCGGGGGAGAGATGTACGAGAGAGAGTAGCGAGGTGCAGAGTTCTACTAGTTTGTCGAAAAGGAGGAATAGACTGCGGAGGAAGAAGGCTTCCGGCGGAGACGTTATGCCGGAGAATGAGGAGGTTGCGAGGGTGAGATCAGAACCGTTGGTTGGCGTGTTGGAGATGATCAAAGGACATGAAAATTTTTCATTGTTCGAGCGCCGTCTTGCAAGCCAGGTATTCCAAAATTCCCATCCCATTCATTTTTCGTGGACAAAACCGGTATTTCAGGCTTTTTCAAAAATTTGAAATAAAATTAATTTTTACTATTCACGTCGAAATAATCTATATTTTGTAAATTTATTTTAAATTAAAAATAATGTTTTTAATGTTACAAACTTGATAAAAGAGGACATTTTTGACAGAACACAAAATAGAACTTAAGTAAAATTAATTATAAGCAAGATTTGGATATGCGATCTTAAATCATGAGTGTCCAAAGAAAGGGGACCACTTTTTTAGATAGATTGGTTTCTTATGGGGTACGAAGTTTGTGAATATAACGGACATGTAAAAATTTGCTGAAATAATCTATTTTTATTGTAATAATAAATACAGCATGTGTTTTTCAACCAAAAATAAAAAACTAAATGTTGGTCGAAGAAGAGGTGTAGATTTGACATATATCTTACCGCTGAAAACCTTAGGGGTCTCCCTATGATTTACCTTTTTTTTTTTTTGTGAAAACCTTATTGTTTCTTAGCACTACATCGTTACAGTTCACGGTTGATATCATCGACAATTTCATCTTTAAATTAAATTTATAAATACATTAAGACATAGAGGATGCTGATAAGACACTTTATCCTATATATTAGTATTATATTTATCTATAAAAATATTAAATTATATTTATTGTTTCTAGTAAATTTAAAATAATTGTTTTTAGAATGAGAAGTGTTATTTGAACACATTTTTTGACACAAATATAAACACAAATACAATACTTACTTTTTATACATATTATGATGACATAAATGTGGCTTATACTCTCTCCATCTCTCTCTTCTTTCATAAATATAAGCTATAGTATATTTGTGTCAAAAAGTGTGTTCAAATAATATTTCTCTTTTGAAATGAGATATATGAGTTATTGACAAATTTTATACAGTATAATGTATTGCCCTCCATGAAAAATGTTTAATTTTTCCCTAATGAGAAATATTATGGTTTAGTTTTGCACGTGCATTTTCTGAGCCCAGGATTGGGTTATTTTCCATGCAACGTGTTTAAACGCGATTTCAGGCTGAATCATTCTTAAGCCCAATTGCTAGTTTAACTTCGGCCTGCTACCAAATAGATCGTGACCAAAAATAATATTTTTTTTTCACTAACCCAAAATAATCTTAACGACCGATATGTTTTTTTCATTGCACAGTTATTGACCCGGACAAAAATATAAATATTCCTTTTATTCCCCTTTATTATTATTCCTCGCAGCGGTGACGTGTTTGGTCATAAGTCGTAATCATCCAACTGTGTCTTCTCTGAAATTAAAGTTAAAGGCCTATTTTCATAGTTTTCTATTTTTCACAACAGTAAACTTAGATAATTTCATTTAACACAATAATTTGAGCAATACAACCAAGAGTCTCAACAAATAAATGGCACTCTAGCTAACGTGTAGGCTATCTTACTCAATCGTCTCCAAACAACCCAATTGTAATTTTTTTTATGTAATCAAATATTAATATTAATAATTAGTTGTTAATTTTATTAAAATGATGAATACTTATTATCTTATTGTGACTGCTCAACCCATTTAATAACTCTCTAACAAGCCTTTGTATTACTTTTAACTGTAATTTTATTTTTGATATTCGCAAGTGACGCCATTTTTTTTCTTGTGAATAATGTCACCAAATTTTTGTTTAAAAGATGTTTAGATTATATTTATTTTAATTATTTTTCAATTTTACTTTTAAAATTTATGTTAATTTTTTTTTTGAATCATCTATATTTTGTCTACTATTAACATATTTTCTGTATTTATATAAATAATAAATTTTTATGGATAACAGATAAAGAAATAAGTTTATTTTTAGTATTTATTTATTTATTTTATATATGTAAATCCTAACAATAACCGGTAATTAATCAATTATCATTATACAAAATTAAAAACCAGTAATAATTATGTATAAAATATTATTTCTTGTAATGAAATTATCGGAAAATGAACTTGTCATTAATGTTTGGAGGCTACTCTCTTCATTTACAACATCAATTTGAAAGTATGCATCCGACAAAATCATAAACATTTACATATTCAAATTTATTATTTTTTTAAAGTTATTTTGTGCTATTAGGATGTCCACTCAATAAAATATGGGTTTTTTTAATAGTTAGAACACGAAATAAGCGCCCATAATGATCAGAGTCTAATCGAAATTGTGGGTTAGACGGAAACGTTTTCTATTGCGGGTTGAATGTTGTTAACGCTCGAATTTAATAATAAATAGAGAAAGAAACAGCGATAGTGGAAATAAAGATGGGCCCTATTTTTTGTGCTCTTTCCTTCTTTGTTCCTTTGCTCATATTTGTATGCACAATATTTTTTTTTTTAGCTCAATTGTATACACGGTATTAAACTATTTATGCATGCTTTTATCATATACATAAATATTAATTGAGAGAATATTCTTTTAAAAAAAGACAATGTGTTATAATGAAAGATCAAATGATTAAATCCAAATTATACTTGAATGGTCATAATTTAAAGTAATTTTTTTAACCTGTTATTATGATAATTTAACAATAAATAAAAGATATTGATTCTTTCAAGCTGAAATTTGGTATCTTGTAATTTTTGTTATAATATTTACTCTTTTATAAATATTAAATTTAAACAAAAATAAATATCATATGGTGAAAAGATGAAAGGCGGCCAAACACTTACTGAGATCTAAAACAAACTTTAAAGTAAAGTATTGATAAACAAAATAGAGACCCTTTTAATATTAACCACAATATTTTACACTGAAAAGATGAATATTTAAGTAATAGCGTGATTTACGTAATACTAGTTAAGTTAATAGATTTATGAATATTTTTTCAAAAGAAATGGATTTATGGATATTTATCGAACAGATTTGGTTTTGTCTGTTGTGGCAGCAGGATTTGAATAGATACAAAGACATTGTGAGACAGCACATGGACTTGGAAACCATACAATCAAGACTCCAAAATGGTCACTATACCTCATGCACTACCGCATTCTTCCGCGACCTCCTTCTCCTCTTCACCAACGCCACGGTGTTCTTCCCTCATGATTCCACCGAATCACGGGTGGCGCATCAGCTGCACCGCCTCGCAGTTGCCGAGATGAAAAGCAACAGCCAAGCACAATCCGACCCTATCCCCCAAAAAACCGATTCACACCCTCCAAACGCACCACTATCTAAACCAGATTCTCTCCTTTCCAAGCACAAAGCCTCTGCTCCTATATTAGTTTGCCGCAAACGCAGTTCAATCTCTGTAAAACCTTCCACAACAACCTTTGGCCAAAAGGGTGACGAACAATCCATCATCAATGACAAGAAGGAAAGGCCATCTTCTGATGCGAAACAATCATTGAAACCAAGTTATTCTGAGTCAGACGAAGAGGAGCCTCCTAAGGCAAAGGAAAAGCCTGTCACTGGAGCTAGAAGCAGAAGAAGCAACAAAAACCTCAACAGTAACGCTGGCAATAAGAAACTACCCTCTAACTCCACTCCTAAAACCGGGTCCTCGGGTAATAAGCCCCCCGAGGCCTCGAAATCAGAGAAGAACAAAGCAGAGGGAGTGTCAGACAAGAAGAAAAACGCTGCCGCCGATTTCTTGAAGAGAATAAAACGAAATGCATCGGTGGAGGTGTTGAGAAGTGGTGGTGGTGGAGGAGGAAGTAGTAGTAGCAGCAAGGGTGGTGGAAGTGGTGCTAGTATGAAAGAGCAGAAGAAAACGGTGAATAATGGAAAAGGGGAGAAAGGGAAAGAAAGGGCTTCAAGGTATAACGATGGAGGAGGGTCAGGTTCAGGAGATAAGAGGAATAGGAATATTGAGAGCAAGAGGAGTGTTGGAAGACCTCCAAAGAAAGCAGCAGAGACCAATGTAGTTAGTACAAAGCGTGGGAGGGAAAGTAGTGCTAGTGCTGGAAAGGAAAAACGACCCAAGAAGCGTTCTAAGAAATGATTTTCAGTTTCATATCTAGTTCTTCTTTCCCCTGTATATTATTATTATTAAAGCATGTGTTTCTTCCTAATATTTATTATATTTATACTGCTAATTTTTTGATCAGCTGTAGTCTGTAGTCAGTTACTAGGTAAATGTAACATTGTTTATCATTCTTGTTAAAGCTTGTAACAACGTTGTCCTTTGGCGCGCTGCTTTTCTTGATTTTTGTGTAACAGGAAAGCATAGAAATTAGAAAGTGCTTATGCTCGTGGATCACTTGATCTATTTCTTTTTGGATATATTCACTTACTCTGTTAAGTCTTCAATCTTCATAATAATATACACACACTGTATGGTCTTGGTCTCTACCAAAATTCATTTCAGTTTGAGATCTGTTAATTCTATGTTCGTTTTCTTCTTTGCATTGGGTTTCTGGTAAGTGGTGAGGTGGTGACCAATTGAAATCAGCCCTACCTTGATAGGTGACAGTAATGTAATTTCAATTTTGGTTCCATTAGGTTTGTTTCCTTGCTTGGAGAGAAAAGCTTTAAAAAAAAAGGAAAAGATAGAAGAAGAGCTTTAAGAAGAAAAAAAAAGAAATCGATGCAACGAAGATTTTTAAGAGATGATGGTTTTGAGGGGTTGGTTTTTATTTGTAATATAAATTTTTTCAATTTTGAAAGGAACTAAAAATAATATTGGAAGAAGATGTTGGGGGATTCTGGAGAGCTTTCTTCAAATCATTTTTATGTTTATAATACTCTAAATTAAAAACATTAATTATATGCATTTTCGTACCGTGTTCTATAAAATCACTCTCTTAAAAAATGTTATTTTTTTCTTCTATTTTTCTATGGATAGCAATGGATATCCACAAGCACAAACAATAATTATCTGTAAGTATTTTGTCAAATAAAATGGTGCAAAAATGATATTTGTATCCTATTTATATAATTGTGAGTGTCCACTAAATAAATATTTACTGTTTTTTTAAGGATCCATGAATATTATGGATATATGCAGATAGTATATTTTAAATGAAAGCTATCGCTTAATTGGGAAGGTCCATGTACTATAAAAGAAAATTTTCGAGGAGGATTTTACAAGCTTGAAGACTTAGGAGGTACCCCAATTATGAGAACTTGGAACTCGACAAACTATCATTTTTATTTCAGCTAAATATTTTTATTGTTAATTAAATAAAGGTAGTCACTCTTTCCTCCTACAAAATTGAGTTTTTGACGAGGTATACCCCTTTCTTATTTTGGGAGTATATATTTATTTTGAAGTATTCTAATAAATCTGACAGTGGAGTACTATTTTCTCCTACAAAGACGGGAGTTTTTAACGAGGCACCTGCACTTAGTAAAACAAAACGTGTCCATTATCACTATTCATCTTGTAAATTGTATGTAAGTTTTCTTTGAAGCATCACAAAAATATGTGCGAAGCAACGGAAGAAAAGAGCTCGAAATCATTCATTAGAACCCTGCCAAAGTTCTAACTCCTACGTTAGAAACATGTAGTCGAGTAAAATAATGAAAAGAGGATGGAATTGGTTTTTAGAGTGTTGCCGAAGTTTGAATTCCTACACTAGAGACATGTAGTCGAGGAAACTATTGAAAGGAGTTTGAAATTGTTCGTAAGAATACTGCCAAAGTTCTAACTCCTATGTTAGCAACACATACTCAAGGAATATAAAGAAAAGAGCTTAAAACCATTCATAAGAACACTTATGAAGTTCCAACTCCTACGTTAGAAACATGTAGTCGAGGAACATGAAGTAGAAAGCTTAGAACCGTTTATGTGAACACTCCTGAAGTTCCAACTCCCACGTTAACGTAGTCGAGGAAAATATTGAAACAAGCTCAAAATTGTTAATAAGAACTCTTCAAAATTCTAACTCCTATCTTAGAAACATCCTATCTTAGAAACATGTAGTCGAGGAAAATGAAGAAGAAAGCTCGAAACCATGCTTAAGGACAGCTCGGAGTCATGGAATATAGTCATGGTCGAGATGAATCTCCCTCAAACTATTCTTCCATTGCTTGTCTGAGGAAGGCAGCACATAGGTGATACGAAACCAAAGTGGAATTTGCATTGGGCAAGCCTAAATTTCGCACACCTTCACGGTCTTATGAAAAACTTAAATTGTAGACTACTTCATATGCCAATGGTAATGCTCTTGTTCTACCCAAGCTAGGACGACAAAAAATACCACCAGTCAATAAGGAGTCTACAAATCCTACACATCACAAATATCACCATTGCCCAAAGAGTATCCTTCTATCTCTATCAACAAAGGAATATTTATCACTTCTAAATATGGAGGTTTTCCTCTTAAACACAGAGAGTTGTATCTCCTAAGCGCAAATATTCAATTCCTTAAGCATGAAATATCCTTTCCTAAACACATAATTTATTCATGAGAAACAACCCACTAGGACCAATCATTTGACTTGTGTTTCTAAGAGAACTTAGTTTCATCACGTTAGAACTTAGTTTCATGTTAAAAACCGTGACTGATAGTGCATTATATCCATTAGCAAAAATCAATTTATATTGTAACTGAAAGCACTAAACACTTAATAATAAAGAGGAGTAAGGTTGTTAACTACAACAAAATAAAAATTAAAGATCCTTAGAGTTAATATCATTTTGTAACCAACATCCCATCAACCACATTTTTAAATAGATCCACTTGGAAGAGATTCAAATCCATATATAGGGTTTGAACTTCCTCAACAACTTTGCGAAACTCGGACTGACGTAGGAGAGCCAAACCCATTTTGAGTACTTCAATTTCTTGATTAAGCTCTTTAATTTTCTTCCTTAACTCTTGAACTCGGTTTTGAGATCAGTTGGCATCTTCTTTCGAAGATTTCTCACGCACTTCACCCGTCTTCTTCTCGTCTTCCAACTTACCTTTTACTTGTGAAACACTTTCTTCCAATTTGGCCCAGCATTCGCTGCCAACCCTCAAGCAATCTTCAACATCCTTGAAATTTTTCTTCTCTACAACAAGGTCAGACCTAAGCTTTTTCTCAATGGCTTATTGCACGAGAAACTCTTCTTCCATTTCCTATTCGAGGAAAGTAGCACATAGGGGATACGAAACCAAAGGTTAAATTTCTTTGGGCAAGCCTAACTTACATACACATTCACGGTCTTGTAGAAAACTTAAATTATTCTTAGCATAGGAGGTCCCCTCGAACCTTAGGTCCCACAAGTAACATCTCTTTGACCTCAAAATTCGCTAAATAAGCTAACAAACAAGGTATTCTTCAAAGGCATATATTTAGCCATAATTGTTTTCTTTGATGGCATGAACTCCAAGTTCACCATTTTATGTTCCTTGGGAACACTCCGGATACAAAAAGCCTGAATGGGTACGATTTGTGAAATCACCTTCCTCTCGTTTTAAATTTTTATTCATTTATTCTTGCGAGTAATAATCCATATCCCTTTGGAGCCTTTAGCAACCCCTAATCCTTTCCTTGTAGCATCATTCTTCAAATAATTCTTAAACTTCTCTTGGCTCATTGGAGACATCTTTCTTTCAAAAATAGAAAAAGTTGTACATTATGGTATTAGATGCCAAAAAGTTAAGCCTCAAATGATTAAGAATTTATATTTACAGAGCACATCCTGTAGACTATTAGGGTTGAACTTGTTAGCAAGCAAATCCTTACAACTAATATGAATTAATTGGGTAAGAAACTCAACAGACTCATTCTTTGACCTAGTTAGTTTACTGAAGTTGTACCTGTTGATAGCCGCGACTTCACACTCCTAGTGCAATGGAAATTTTTAGCTACCTGTTGAATCTACAAACATCTCAGGACAAGAGCCACTACCTAGAAATCAATCGATTATATGTTTGAAATTTTTATATGGAGAACAATAGGTACTAGATAAACACTTTTTTGGGATGCCATTTCTAGAAATCCAAGTTCGTTTATCTCCACCCTTAGTACAGTGAAAATATAAGAAAACCCTAACTGTAGGTTGTGTATTTAAACCACAAGACATTATTTGAAATGCTCTCATAAATGCCCAACTATTAGGGTGTATGAGATGGGGTGACATTGACGATGCGCAAAACATTACACTCAAAAGGGGCGAAAGGATTGCACACATGTGTATATTCAAAGACATAGGAATACATGTATGTACACTTTGGCGATACCACACGACGGAGACAAATGAAAAAGCTCTCCCTGTCCCTACAAGGTTCTAAAATGAAATCATTTCCATTCCCAATAGATGACACCCAATTGCTACTTCTAAATTTATCTATTGATCCCTCAGTCCTAAAGTCAGAAGAAAATTATGTATCTTCTCCACCAACCTAATCAATCAAAGGTCTATCTTAATCCATCATGATCCTAATAAGTCTTATAGCAACATTGGAAGAAGGAAGTCTCAATTTTTTTATGTTTTTGAGAAATCATTACGTCAAAAGTTGTCTTTTACAGCGCACATTTTAAAGCGCTTCATAACTAAAAACGCTGTTGTATAATATTTTAAAATTAACGGAGGATACAACATCGCTTTAATGACAAACGCTTTTGAAAAAGTGTTGTTGTAGGGTCATAAAGGGTTTAAGATTTACAGCACTTTTGCGAAAAACGCTGTTGTAGGGTCACATAGCGCTTTCACATAATGTTTACAATACTTTTAGAGCATTTCGCATATAAACGTTGTAAAATATAGCGCTCTCACACTATGTTTACAACGCTTTTTAAACCGTTTTGTATACAATCGCTGTAAAATATAGCGCTCCCATACTATGTTTACAGAGCTTTATATATAAGCGGTGTAAAATATAGCCCTTTCACATAATTACATAATCTTTTAGAGCGCTTGTTTTATAAGCGCTATAAAATGGTATATATATAACTGTACATAACCCTTTTACATAATTTTATTTTTAATGTGTATACCACAAATTCTACCTATTATATATTATTGATAAATAAATAAAAACATATTTAATACGTTCTCTCCCTACGAACCCTACTCTCCTTTATTATGTGCCCTCTTCTCACTGAACCCTTATCTACTGTGCGCCCATTTCTACTGAGTGATTGTTGTCTTATGTACTGTATTTATTAATTTGTTGTTGTCTCTAAAACTAAGAAATTGTTACATGATAGTAGTTGGCATAACCTTGATAAATCATATAAATTGTTACCTGATAAATCAGATAAATTTTTACATGATAAATCATATAAAATCTATTCGATCTGTTCTGTTTTGAAATTAAACTTGTATGCATATATACTATAGATTGGTATAATGTTATAGATTGATAAATTTGTGTAACACTGCATTCATATAGGTCATATAAAATGGACCGGAAATAGATGTCTGCCAATCGATTGTCAAAGGAGTATGAAAATGGAGTGAAGGAGTTTGTTGATTTTGCAGTGAAGAATGCAAAAGACCCAAATCAAATCATTTGTCCTTGTTTAAAATGTTGTTTTGGAAAACGCGTTAGAGCAGAAGAATTGGAAGGACATTTAGTATGGCATGGAATTGATCAAAGCTATACATGTTGGATAAGACATGGTGAGAAAAAAAAAGGGAACACTAATTTTGAGAATGGTGCGACATATGCTTCAAATGATTTCGACACAGATACATATGAGCGGGACCGAGTTGAGGAAATTGCAAAAGCAGTTGAAGAAGATCTTCAAGGTTGTCCTAAAATGTTTGAGAGTTTGTTGAGTGATGCAGAGAAACCATTATATAATGGTTGTATTAATCACAAGACTGGCGGCGATATTAAAGTTGTACAACTTAAAAGCGATTAATGGATGGTTTGATAAAAGCTTCACATAATTATTAACACTCATAAAAGATATGTTTTCAGATGATAATGAACTTCCCAATCGAATCTACGAGGCTAAACGAATTTTGTGCTCTATTGGCATGAGTTACGAAAGGATTCATGCATGTCCTAAAGATTGCATTTTATTTCGAAACGAATATGAAGTACTAAAGGCGTGTCCGAAAAGCAATGTCTCTCGATATAAGAAGAAAGAATCTACTCTTGCAAATGTCATGTGATATTTTCCTATAATACCAAGATTTAGGCGCATCTATCGCAATGAAGAAGATTCAAAACACTTGACATGGCATGCAGATGAAAGAATTAGAGATGGAAAGTTTCGACACCCTGCATATTCTCCACAATGGGCAAAAATTGATCACAAGCATCCTGATTTTAGTAGAGAGTCAAGAAATCTATGACTTACACTTTCTACTGATGGAATGAATCCACATGGTCTTCAATGCATATCACACAACACGTGGCCTGTGATTTTGTTGATTTATAACCTACCTCCATGGTTATGTATGAAGTGTAAGTTTATGATGTTGTCTCTATTAATTTCTAGACCCAAACAACCGGGGAATGATATCGACGTATACTTGCCTCCTTTAACTAAAGATATAAAAAATATGTTGGAGACAGGTGTGGAAGTTTATGATGGGTATAAGAAAGAATGTTTCAATTTAAGGGCTATGTTGTTCGACACAATTAATGATTTTCCAGCATATGGTAATTTATCAGGATATAACATTAAATGTCAGTGTGCATGTCCTATATGTGAAGAGAGTACAGATTGGATGCGGTTGAAACATTGTAAGAAGAACGTCTTTCTTGGACATCGTAGATTTTTACTTTTTAGTCATCATTATCGTGGGTGGAGAAATGCATTCAATGGAAAATCAGAGGAAGGTACTGCTTCTTTAGCACCGACTGGATATCAAATATTGGAAAAAGTACAAGGTTTAACCAATAAATTTGGAAAACCTTTTGCCAGAGACCTTGTCAAAACTGAGTGGAAGAAAAAGTCAATTTTCATTGAATTGCCATATTGGAAGTCATTGTATATAAGACATTTTCTCGATGTGATGCATATTGAAAAAAATGTATTTGATAGTGTTGTTGGTACGTTACTCAATGTTCCAGAAAAGTCTAAGGATGACATTAATGCAAGATTGGATTTGGTTGATATGAGAATAAGAAATGAATTGGGTCTCGTAAAGAAAGGAAATCACACATATCTACCTCCAGCCGCTCATACTCTATCTAGAAAGGAAAAAATTGGTTTATGTAAATTTTATCACGAAGTTAAAGGTTCAGAAGGATACAATTCAAACATTAAAAATTTAGTTTGTATGAAAGACCTCAAGTTAAAAGGTTTGAAGAGGGAAATTGTTGTTACTTTGTGTGAGCTTGAAATGTATTTCCCACCCTCGTTTTTTGATATAATGGTTCACCTTACTGTTCATCTTGTTAAGGAGACACAACTTTGTGAGTCAAATTAAATGAGATGGATGTATCCGATAGAACGGTATATGAAAATATTAAAAGGGTACGTAAAAAGTAGAAGTCGAACAGAAGGTTGTTGTTGGAACCAAGTTGGTTCTAAATACTTAGGATTTTGATGTTTACAAAAGCACTTCATTTAATCTTATTTTGTACCTTGAATTATTACATTAAATACCACCAGAAAATGAAGAATGCATCCTGGAATTACCAGAGGATACACCAGGATGTCAAAACACTACCAGAGGATATCTTTGCTGGCCCGGATCAGAAGGAAGAAAATTCAGAAGGAGACCTGGACCAGACCAGAAGGAAGCCTGCCATAGGGAGATTTGATCCAGACCAGAATATGTAAAATGTCAGATTTATTCTAGAAGTTATTCTGACCAGAAGATGGCCTGGCAGTGAAATGATAAACAGCCCAGACTTGATCCAGACTTAATCAGAGGGTAAATAAATGGGTCCAGAACAAAGGAATTAATCCAGATTTGACCCATACCAGAAGATAACATGGTTCAGGGTATGAAACTAAGTCCAGAACAGAAGAAATGATCTCCAGAATTGATCCAGAACTGATCCAAAACATAAGGTAAAATCTCCAGACTGAAATATTATTTTTCTAGATTTAATTTCAGTTTAATCCAGACCAAGTCCAGAATTGGTCCAGATCAAAGGGAAGATTTTCAGATCAATGGTTCAGATTTAAATATTTGGCCCAGTGTTGGCCGAGATCAGAAGATCAAATCATGGCCTTGTGTTGGCCGAAATCAGAAGGTCGGGATGAGTGGTCCAGCAGTGGCCGAGATCAGAGGATCACATCAGATCAGTTTGCTAGACCAGGATGGCCGAGATCAGAAGATCAAAAGGTTAGAAAGTGTGGTCCAGCAGTGGCCGAAATCAGAGGATCACAGCATATCACTTAGTATGGTCCAGATGTGGACTAGCGCAAAAGATCAAATGGTCCAGATTTAATCATGAGGATTAACGGTGGAGATTTTAATTTATTTTGATCAAAGTATTGAAAAGATTTGTTACAAAAATAAAGTGAGGTATTGTGGAATTCAGGAGCTGTTGGCGGGAAGAATCTAAAGACATGATTGGCCAGTTATTTTTGAAAGAAAATCTGAAGCTTAAAAAAGATATGTTTTTTATTTAAATAAAGCCCAATTGGTCAAGATATTTTTGCAAGAGAATCCAACAAGATTCAGCTCGAAATTAAGCTTGGAAGAGGTTCTAATCTACATCTATAAAAGGAGGCTCAAGGCAGAATACTTAGCATCGAAAATTAAAAAGAGTCATACACTTCCAAAGCAAACACTCAAGTTTTCAGTGAGGTCAATTGTGAATTCCAGCTTTCAAGAAGCAAGCACTCTTGTTATTTTCTTTCTCATGTGATCTAAGTTGTTGAAGTAGAGTCTACAATCTGAGGGAGTCAGAAGGGGTAGCAAATTACTTGGCAATTAGATTCAAAGTGTTGTAATTCCTTCTACAATCTGGGGTTGTCAGATTGGTAGGAGAAGAAAGGTGATGTATTCCTCAAGAGTCTAGGATTGTTAGACTGTTTGAGAAGACTTACTTGGAGGGTCAGTAGAACTGCTGTAATTCAAGGTTTGAATTAGTGAAATCCTTCAAGGTGAAGGGATTGGACGTAGCCTTGTTAACGGTGAACCAGTATAAAAATTCTGTGTTTTATTTTTTACTTTATATCCGCTGCTAACTCTGTTTTTATTTCATCATGTTTTGTTTTAAAAGTATAAAAAACAGGAAAAGTAATCAAGTTAGTGAAACACAATTCAACCCCCCTTCTCGTGTTTGCACCTTCAATTGGCATCAGAGCTCAGTCTCAAGGCTGAGCACTTAACAGTGTTTGAGGAAAGGTCCAAGGGGTTCAACATGGCAGAATCCAGAGAAGAATTTGGAGGCAACATCAACAGACCACCACTGTTTGATGGAGAAAGGATTGAGTATTGGAAGGACATAATGAGAAGTTTCGTCATATCTCAAGATCCTGAACTATGGAAGATGATAGTCAAAGGATACACTGCACCTACTGATCTAGAAGATCCAACTAAAAAACTAGACATGGATGATATGAAACCAGATCAGAGCAGATTACACAAACTTCATCACAAGTCTAGAAACATCATGATAAGTGCCATCACATTCAAGGAGTTTGACAGATGCACAGATAAAGAAACAGCAAAGAGCATATTCGACAATCTAGTTCTGACCTATGAAGGAACCCAGCAGGTTCAAGAAGCAAGGGCTAACATACTGGTCAAACAGTATGAGATGTTCAAGATGGAAGATGATGAAAACATTGATGGAATATTCTGCAGATTCCAGACTCTGATATCTGGACTGAAGGTCTTGAAGAAAAGCTACACAACAGCAGATCATGTCAAGAAGATTCTATGAAGTTTACCAAAAAAGTGGAGACCAATGGTTACTGCAGTTCAGTAAGCCAAAGATCTGAATAACTTAAGACTTGAAGACCTGATCAGCTCACTCAGGTCTCATGAAATAGAACTGGAAGAAGATGAACCAAAGAAGAAGAAGAATCTAGCTCTGAAGTCGAAACAGAAGAAAGCTGCAAAGGCAGCATCAGAATCAGAGGATAGTGACAGTGACTGTGATGATATGGCTTACTTAACCAAAAAGATGGTAAAGATCTGGGAAAACAAGAAGAGAAGAAGCTTCAAGAAGAAACATAACAACAAAGGAAAGGAAGAATCTGACAAGAAGAGTATTGTTTGTTATGGGTGCAATAAACCTGGACATATCAAGTCAGAATGTCCAAATCTGGAAAAAGGCAAACAACACAAGAAGAGTTCCAGATACAGAATGAAGGGTCTGATGGCAGCCTGAGATGTATCAGAATCAGAAGAAGAATCGTCTGATGAAGAAGAGGTAGAAACAGCAATGAAGGCACACATCAGGTCTGCTTCTGGACCTCATAAAGGCACGAATTCAAGAAGGAAAACAGGCAGAAGGAAGAATGATCAAAGCAATCATTCAGGCAAGTCTGGAAGCACATCAGAGGAAGCAATTCTGTCTCTGATGGCTCATACCAACTCAAGTTCTGGATACAGCTCAGGCTCTGGAACAGAATCAGAAGATGAAGACAGTGAGGTATTTTCTGATCTCTCTAAATCTGAATTAATTGAGACTTTAAAAGACTTGTTAAATGCAAACAATAAGATGTCTTTAAAACTAAAAACTCTTAGGGAAGATAAGAAAATTCTAACCAAAGAAGTCCAAGTTTTAAAGAATCGAAATTCTGAGTATGCAACTGAAAACAAAGATTTTAAAACTGAAGTTGCAAGACTCAAATTTGAAAACCAAACTCTCAAAAGTAATATATGTTCCACTTCCAAAACTGTTTATGAATCTGATATGCATGAACAATTTTTTCAAAACTTTATTTCTAATGGAATGGAAAGAAGTAAATATGCATCTATGATTTATGGAAACAGTAACACTGGAAAAAGTGGTCTTGGTTTTACAGAAACAATTACTAAAAGTAAAATTGTTCATTCTGATGTTTTATGCATTGTTTGTGCTAAGAAAGGTCACTATGAATTATCTTGTCCAATGGTAATATCTGAACAAGATCAGAGAGTTGTTAAGACTAACAAACCTGGACCCAATCAGTTCTGGGTACCAAAAGATCAAATTGTCTATGCTGCAGATGTTCTGAGCAACCAGAAGGAGACACCAACAATGGTGCCTAGACAATGGATGTTGGCAATGCACAAGTAGAAGAAGGTTTATGTTCCTGCTACAACAAGACAAAGGCAATCTGATTCTGATGGAAAATGGTCTGGTCAACTCAACCAGAACCAGAATCGAAATCAGAACCAAAACTGGAACCAGAATCAAAACTGGAACCAGAATCAAAACAGGAACTGGAACCAGAACCAGAGCTGGAACCAACATCAGAAGCACATAAACTGGAACTAGAACTAGAACTGGAATCAGTATCAGAGGCACAGGAACTGGAACCAGAACCAACACTAGAACCAGAATCTGAATCAGTACCAGAACCAGAACCAGCATAATTACCAGAATCAGTATAATCACCAGAATCACCATAAGTTCCAGAATCACCAGAATCACCATAAGTTCCAGAATCACCAGAGGAACATGGTGTATCAGCCAAAGCAGAAAGAGAGGAATCAGAATCAGGAGAGTTCTTCAAACACTCCAGTGAGATTCATCAAGACTACAAACCTGGAAGGGAATTCAAATCCTCTCATCCAAACCATGTAATCACAGAACATACATATTAGAAATTTGAAAATCAGAAGCAAGAGGATTTTCAGAGTAAAACTGAAACTGTTGACATAGAGATAAATATTCTGCAGGTTTTCAAACTGTCAGAGGAACCAGGTGATTCACACGAATTGAACACTTCAGCAGAAACACCATTCCAGTGGGTTCAAAAACAAGCAAAAATCACCAGAAGCAGAATTAATGGTTTGGCTGTATTGAGTTCATTTTTAAATTATTTTATCTATATTATGTTATATGACAAACTGCTTGATCTTGACAAATCAAAGCAAGATAAAGATAGTGCAGGTTCACCAAAACCAAAGGAAGCAGAAGCAGAAGAAACAGAAGTACCTGGAAAGGTAGAGGATACAAGAAAGTCATCAACACATGACAAATCTTCAAAGATAAATCTGAAGAGAAATCTGGATATTTACCAGAACCAGAAACTGATTTATTAGAATCAGAAGCTATTACAGATTTACCAGAACCAGAAGTTGATTTATCATAATCAGAAGCTGTTACAGATCTTCCAGAAACAGAAGTTGATGCAGACCAACCAATGTTGATGAAGATTTGGCAGAAGAAGGTTGGATACTTGCAATGCAAGAAGAGCTGAATGAATTCCAAAGGAATGATGTTTGGGATCTGGTACCCAGACCAAACAAAAACATTATTGGAACCAAGTGGGTGTTCAGAAATAAACTAAATGAAAAAGGTGAAGTGGTAAGGAACAAAGCCAGACTTGTAGCTCAAGGATACAGTCAACAGGAAGGTATAGATTACATTGAGACGTTTGCTCCAGTGGCCAGGTTAGAAGCAATTAGAATTCTCTTATCATTTGCTGCTAATCATGATATAATGCTGTATCAAATGGATGTTAAAAGTGCATTCTTAAATGGCTACATAAGTGAGGAAGTCTATGTCAAACAGCCCCCTGGATTTGAAAACTCTGATTTTCCAGACCATGTCTTTAAACTTAAAAAATCTTTATATGGTTTAAAACAAGCACCAAGGGCATGGTATGACAGACTTAGTAACTTTCTGCTTAAGAATGAATTTAATAGAGGCCAGATTGATAATACTCTATTTAGGAAATCCATTAAAAATGATATTTTGATTATTCAAGTTTATGTTGATGATACCATATCTGGATCGACTAATGGCACTCTGTGCAAAGAGTTTTCTGACCTAATGCAGAAAGAGTTCCAAATGAGCATGATGGGAGAACTCAAGTTCTTCCTGGGAATTCAGATTCACCAAGGTAAATCAGGTATACTAATTCACCAATCTAAATATACTAAAGAACTTCTTAAAAAGTTCAAAATGAGTGAATGTAAGCCTATGGCCACCCCCATGCACCCAACCTGCTCACTTGAGAAAGATGAAACCAGCCAAAAGGTAGACCAGAAAACATACAGAGGTATGATTGGATCCTTTCTTTATTTAACTGCTTCTAGACCTGACATTTTGTTTAGTGTTTGTGTCTGTGCCCGTTTTCAAGCTGACCCTAGGGAATCCCATTTAACTTCTGTCAAACGAATTTTGAGATACCTTAAAGGAACCACCAACCTTACTTTGTTATACAAGAAAACCCCCACCTACAAACTCAAAGGTTTTTGTGATTCCGACTATGTTGGAGACAAGCTGGAAAGGAAAAGTACAAGCGGCAACTACACCTTCTTAGGTGATAATTTGATCTCTTGGTCAAGCAAAAGACAAATCACAATTTCCATGTCAACAGCTGAAGCTGAGTATATATCAGCAGCAGGATGCAGTTCACAGTTACTCTGGATGAAACATCAACTTGAAGATTATAACATCTTTGAAACCAATATCCCTTTGTTCTGTGATAACACTTCAGCCATAAAACTAACCAAGAACCCTATCTTACACTCTAGAGCCAAACACATTGAAATAAAACACCATTTCATTAGGGACCATGTTCAAAAAGGGACATTAAGCATCCAGTTTGTGGACACTGATCATCAATGGGCTGACATCTTCACCAAAACATTACCAGAAGATAGGTTCGAGTTCATCAAGAAGCATCTCAGCATTATCTCCATATCTGACTAGCTCAAGTAGTCGTCTTAGGAGTTTTAAATTTCTTGTAATTTTATTTTCTGTCTTTTATTTTCTGTTTTACTTTCTGTAATTTGTAAAGAGAAAAACAAAAAAAATACAAAAATAATAGGACCTCTTTTTGGCTGATGACAAAAAGGGGGAGAGAGAGATAGAGAAAAAGGAGAAATAAGTAGAAAAGGAGAGATAAAAAGAAAGGAGGAGTGAAAAAGAAAGAGATGAAAAGGGAAGGAGTTGAAAAGGAGAAGAATCAGGGAGAAAGAAAAAGAAAGAGTGAAAAAGAAGAAGTTGAAAAGGAGATGAAACAGAGAGAGAGAAAAGAAAGAGTGAAAAGGAAAGGCAATGTGAAGAGAGAAAAGAAAGATCGAATAAAGAAGGAGTTGAAAAGGAGAGGAGAATAGAAGAAAAGAAAGAGTGAAAAGAGAAGGAGTTGAAAAGGAGAAGAAAAAGTCAGTATCAGACTTAGGGGGAGAGATTGGTCTGAGGGGTAGTAATTCAAGTCTTCGAGTTATAAACTGGCAAAATAAGTTAAGGTTTTGTCATCATAAAAAAGGGGGAGATTTTGGAACCAAGTTGGTTCTAAATACTTAGGATTTTGATATTTACAAAAGCACTCCATGTAATCTTATTTTGTACCTTGAATTATTACAATAAATACCACCAGAAAATAAAGTTTGCAGAGGCAGAAAAAGCATCCAGAATGCATCTTGGAATTACTAGAGGATACACCATGATGTCAAAACACTACCAGAGGATATCTTTGCTGGCCCGAATCAGAAGGAAGCAAAGTCAGAAGGAGAGCTGGACCAGACCAGAAGGAAGCCTGCCATAGGGAGATTTGATCCAGACCAGAATATGTAAAATGTCATATTTATTCCAGAAGTTATTCTGACCAGAAGATGGTCTGGCAGTGAAATGATAAACAGCCCAGACATGATCCAAACTTAAATAGAAGGTAAATAAATGGGTCCAGAACAAAGGAATTAATCCAGATTTGACCCATTTCAGAAGTTAGCATGGTTCAGGGTATGAAACTAAGTCCAGACCAGAAGAAATGATCTCCAGAATTGATCCAGAACTGATCCAAAACATAAGGTAAAATGTCAAGACTGAAATATTATTTGTCCATATTTAATTTCAGTTTAATCCAGACCAAGTCCAGAATTGGTCCAGATCAGAGGGAAGATTTTTAGATCAATGGTTCAGATTTAAGTATTTGGCCCAGTGTTGGCCGAGATCAGAAGATCAGACCATGGCCCAGTGTTGGCCGAAATTAGAAGGTCAGGATGTGTGGTCCAGCAGTGGTCGAGATTAGAGGATCACAGCAGATCAGTTTGCTAGACCAGGATGGCCGAGATCAGAAGGTTAGAAAGTGTGGTCCAGCAGTGGCCGAAATCAGAGGATCACAGCATATCACTTAGTATGGTCCAGATGTGGACTAGCGCAAAAGATCAAATGGTCCAGATTTAATCATGAGGATTAACGGTGGAGATTTTAATTTATTTTGATCAAAGTATTGAAAAGATTTGTTACAAAAATAAAGTGAGGTATTGTGGAATTCAAGAGCTGTTGGCGGGAAGAATCTAAAGACATGATTGGCCAGTTATTTTTGAAAGAAAATCTAAAGCTTAAAAAAGATATGTTTTTTATTTAAATAAAGCCCAATTGGTCAAGATATTTTTGCAAGAGAATCCAGCAAGATTCAGCTCGAAATTAAGCTTGGAAGAGGTCCTAATCTGCATCTATAAACGGAGGCTCAAGGCAGAATACTTAGCATCGAAAATTAAAAAGAGTCATACACTTCCAAAGCAAACACTCAAGTTTTCAGTGAGGTCAATTGTGAATTCCAGCTTTCAAGAAGCAAGCACTCTGAGGGTCAGTAGAACTGCTGTAATTCAAGGTTTGAATTAGTGAAATCCTTCAAGGTGAAGGGACTGGACGTAGCCTTGTTAACGGTGAACTAGTATAAAAATTATGTGTTTTATTTTTTACTTTATATCCGCTGCTAACTCTGTTTTTATTTCATCAAGTTTTGTTTTAAAAGTATAAAAACAGGAAAAGTAATCAAGTTAGTCAAACACAATTCAACCCCCCTTCTCGTGTTTGCACCTTCAGTTATATTGCTAAACGGTACATTGTTGAAGAAGTTGCTGAATTTTGTACTGAATATCTATCCAATGTTGAATCCATAGGGCTTCCTATGTCTCGTCATTCGGGACGCATAACAGGAGAAGGGATAATTGGAAAGAGAGTAATGACTATATCAAGGACAGAATGGGAGCATACACAATTGTATGTTCTGCACAATGATGATGAGGTTCAACCGTATGTTAAATACACATGGATCATTTATCTAGTTTGAACATGAATAGGAATAAAAATTGGATAACACGAGAGCACAATCGAAGTTTTATAACATGGCTAAAAAATCACATTAACTCAAAGTTTGATATAGACCCTGCTTCAATTTTAGAGAGATTGAGGTGGCTAGCAAATGACCCGAGGTTACATGTCTTTTCTTACACCGGTTATGTAATTAACGACTATACATTTTATACCACAAAACAAGATGATCAAACCACTATGCAAAATAGCGGAGTCACTCTAGTAGTTGAAGCGATGCATATCTGAAGTGCAAAAGACAAAACCCAATATATGCAAATCTATCATATTTTGGGGTTATCGAGCATATATGGGAGTTAGATTACACAATGTTTCGTGTTCCCATCTTTGGTTGCAAGTGGGTCGATAATAATAATGGCGTTCGGATTGATGAGTCAGGGCTCTTGCTTGTCGATTTTAATATGGTGGGATACAAAGATAAGCCTTTTATTTTAGCGTCTCAAGCTCAACAAGTGTTTAATGTCACTGATCCTGCTGATGATAAATGGTATGTTGTCCTATCAACCAATAAAATAAGTGATGATAACAATAACATTGAAGATGTTGGTAATGATCTTTTCTTTGGGACATCACAACCACATGAAATTGATTCAACTGATGATGGTTTATATCTTAGAGATGATCATGATGAGGGAATTTGGATTAATCCATCGTTTCGTATCGTTAAGGGACAAACAAATGTGAATCCCACCAGGAAAAGAAGAAGGGAATCTTAAGGTGTTTATGTGTTTTATATAAGTCATGTAATCTGAACTCATCATGTAATTTATACTAATTTCATGTAACTTGAACTGCCAGAACTAAGTTCATGCAATTTATACTTAGCATATTTTTGACCTGCCAGAACTGAGCATTTAGCATTTAGCTTGAACTGTATTTGATTTTATGCTTATACTGATTTTCTGCCAAAACTTGAACTGATCATGTAATTTAGCACTGATATACAGGTATTTAAATAATTATTTGGAAAAAGAAATCCAAATATAGGTATTTTACAACGCTTTTTCCATAAGCGCTGTAAAAGGCTTTTAAAAATTAAATTTCAAAACATTTACAGCGCTTTTGCCCATAAGCGCTGTAGAAGACTTTTAAAAAATAAATTACAAATAGTTTACAACGCTTCTTCTATAAGCGCTATAAAATGCTCATATAGCACCTTTTATATAGTGTGTCTATAAGCGCTATATTGAAGGCGCTTTTTATATAGTCTTTTAAAGCGCTTTTTGTGGAAGCGTTGTAATAGATCAGGTCTTTTAAAGCGCTTTTTGGACAAGCGTTGTAAAAGGGTTTTTTAAAAGTATTATGTAAACTGATAATAAGAAACCTCTTCATTTTCTTTTTCATTACGTATTCTCCTACGAACTTGGCAGTGTGAAACCTATTCATTTTCCTCTTCATTACGTATTCTCCATCTTCATTACTCTCCATACGAACCATCTTCTACCTAGTGCGAACCCTTTTGTCCATCTTCATTACGTACTCTCTGTTTTCATTATTCTTCATTTCACTACTATCCCTACGAACCATTAAAGGATTTAAAGGCACTTTTTATTCAGTTTTTTAAAGCGCTCTTTGTGGAACCCTACTGTGCGCCCTCTTGTCGCTGTCATTTCTACTTGTATTTATGCGAAGTCGTAACCCTAAACTACATGTATTTTTATTAATATCTTGTTGTCACTAAACTTGTAGTGCATGTTGTATTTATTTAATCTTGTTGTCACTAAACTGCATGTTGAACTTATACTGTGTGAAATGTGTAGATAAATGGATTCCAATAATGATTTAGCTGGTCAAAATGATGAAGTTGTCAATACTAAAAGTTATGAAAACGAAGTTAAACATGGGACAGCTATTATGCAAAAAGTCACCAAAGCAAGAAGTAGTGAAATTAAATTTGAGGTATACTATACTTTTGTTTATAATTTATTTTTTTTCTTTTTTGAAAGCAAGCACTTACTCTATGAGTTTATTATGTGGGATGGAATCAAAGTGGCCAGCCGATTGAATCCAACAGTTCAATGATGGTAAGTTACATTGGTGCTGTTGTTCGTCAAAATATCTCAATAACAATTGATGATTGGAGAGATAAAGTTTTGAAGGATGCTAAAGATATATTGTGAGTGATATACAAGTAACTTTTTTACTCCACTTTTTTGTTACTTATAATTTTTCCCATTGAAATATTTTTATTAAAACTCTTTCTTTATTTGGTTTGCAGTCAGCTTTTAACGTTGAAGATGTGTGGAAAAATTATGTGCTTAGAGTTGCTGGAAAAATACAGAGGATTTAGATCTCATTTGTCAAATTGCTACTTAAGAGATCATGATGGAAATTTGAATGTTGAAGCTAAAAAAATATACAAACACTACATATCAAATGAAGAGTGGAGCGCTTTTGTAGCTAAATGTGCAGACCCCACATTTGTGGTAATATTAATTTATTAGCATGTGTGTTTTATTCATAGTCATATCATATTTTTTTTACACAAATGTTATTTTTTTTATTTATATATAGAGCATAAGTACAAAAAGTCGGGAGAGAGCAAAAAATCCAATGCATCTATAAAAAAAATTGTGTATAGGGTATGCACATTTAGAGCAAAAAATTGTAAGTAAACATCACTTTTATACATTGTGGTAGATTATAAACTATAGTTTCTAAATAATATTTTGTTTATGTCTTAACGAATAGCTTCAAGAGATGAAATCCGATCAACCATTGGTTCGTCATATCTTGTGGAAGGAGGCTCGCGTGAATAAAGATGGGATAATGGATAATGAAAATGTTCAACAAGTTATCTAACAATGTGTAAGTATACTATCACTTTAATATTTTTTAATATTGTCTTTTAAAAATGATATTGAACTTATCTTTTTAATACTACATGTATTTTAGGAAAATGTAGAACAGTGTTATGAAAATCAAGATGAGAATAAACAAGTTAATTGCAGGGACATACTTTGCAAGATATTCAATGTTTCTAAATATTCTGGCCATGTGAAGGGTAAGGGATTTGGCGTGACTCCCAAAAGTTATTTTTCACATGAGAAGCGCACAAATCCATTGAATGAACAAGTATTAGAAGCGCTCAAAACCCTAACGGAGCAAGTTGCATATTTGGTTAAAAAGGATAAGGAAAAGAAACTTCTAGAGGGTCAACGTGAAATACAATTAGATAGTGAAAATGGAAGTTGCAACATTGGTCATAAAAGTCTCTCGAAGATAATTAATTACTTAACGAAATAAGAAATTCATTCAACCTAATTGTTTCACATACTTATGTATTAACCATTGATTTAGGGTGTCTCATCTTGCGTGCTATACTTGTCTTCCCCTACTCATCGCATGGTTGGAAAAGGAACATTGTACAATACCTTGGGAGAAGTATTACACAATAATCTCATCCCTGCCGGCCATGTTAAAGTGTCACCTATGATAGCTTTAGAACCACTTGCACCGTTGCCTATCCTCGACAACGATGGAGATATGAAATTTTTGGGAGAAGCAATAGGTAGTTACGTGGCATGGCCGAAAAAACTTGTTGGCATAGAGGAGATATGTTTTAATTGCTATGTATGTTTAGTTGTATGATTATGATTGATTATGTTTAATTGCTGATTTTTCCACTTTTAATTTCACATTTATTTAGATTCTTGCTAAAGGGAATGATAAGTAGATTCCTCACAACGAGTCTGTCACTTCACCAGAAAAGTTTTGACATATACATCAATCGTATACGAAATGATTAGCTTACTATAATAACTAACAAACTGATCAACCTCATTTTTTTCCAGATTCAACCAAAAAATAAACCTGCCGCACCGCAGATGCAGGTCCTTTGTAAAAATAAATCTTCCAAAATTCAGAAATTGGATCGTGGAAAATCAGTTGCTTCTCCTAAAATAAGTCATCCACGAATTTCTCGATTTGGGTAGTGTCTTGACATAACAACAAAAATGAATATGGAGAGCAATGGTACTCGTATCATAAGCATGGATAAAGGTATTTTCAGAGACGAGTATGAAGAATTACTTGGTAAAGAGCACATATATGAACTTCTCAATCATAATGAGCTGAGTGCTACTGTCATCAGCATATACATTAGGTAATATAAATATTTTATTTAAGATAAAACTTACTTTTTAATTGCATCACTGCCACATTTATTGATAATTAATCTAATTATATATTTTCATTGAAGGTTTTTGTATGAAAAGTTGGTGCGCATGCGCAAATTAACAAGTAGATTTTCATTCTTATCTCCCCATAAACTATCCATGTTTAAGCTCGATCCAGTTAATGTAAAAAAGTATGTCGTTGATATACTTTTAGAAAATAAAGAGAAGGATAAGCTGTTTCTGGAACCATATAATTCAGGGTATTTAGATACTTTATCTATATCTTTTTTAATTTATGATACTTTATGAGTTGTGTAAACAAATTTGTCAACCAAATTTTTGTTGTTGTAGGCAACATTGGGCGTTGTTTGCCATCAATGCCACATCTGAAATTATATATTATTTAGACCCATTGCACGGTCATTATAACAATCACTCGGATATAAAGAATATTTTCGACACGTAAGTAATATTCATTTATTTCTTACATATATTCATAATGTGTTTGGTCATTGAATAATAATCACATTTATTTTATAGTGCTTTGCAAATTTTCCGCGCTCAAAGGGGTGCTATAGTGTCAAAGCATAAGGCAAACAACATCACATGACTTTCAATAAAGGTTTGAAATTTTTGTTATAGAACTTTATTATATGCCTTTAAATTTTCATTTACAATCAATGCATAAATATTTATTAGCGTACATGTTTTATTTTATAGTGTTCGCGTCAAACTAACAACATAGACTGCATATACTATATATTGCGTTTCATGAAGGAGATTGTTGATATGAATCAAAATATAATTCAGAAACGGTACTTAATTTTCATTATATTTTGATTTTCATATATATAAACTATATATATATATATATGTATATATGTTCATAACTTATTTATGTTCAAATATTATATCGCATAGTATTTTGACAACTTCAATTCAACATACTCTGAAAGTGATCTCATTGAAATAAAAGAAGACTGGTGTCAGTATGTGCTCCAACTGAAAGTTATATAATTTGTTAATAAGTGAGTTTCACTTCGCTGGAAATTGTAATTTATTATTGTATATTTTGGTGTGAACTGATCATTATTCTAATTAGTTTATTTTATTTTTTGTTATAGCAGGGTAAATACAGAAATTGCTGGAAATTGCTACTGGGCCGACATGATATTTGTTATGTGAATATGTAATTGATATTGTGAATATGTTGCTACTGTCAATATTGTTATATTTGTTGCTACTATCATGAACTTGTAATTTGTTGTTGTGAATATATATGTAATTGATATTGTGAATTTGTAATTGATATTGTTGATATTTGTTGCTGTGAATATGAAATTGATATTGTGAATTTTGATAAGAATATGAATTTTGATATTGCGAATATGAAATATGAAATTGATATTTGTTGCTGAATTTGATGTTGATAAGAATCTGAATTTGGAAAAAAATTGAAATCTCATCTTAAAGACATCGCTTTTTTTTTTTAAAATGCCATAAATTGAAATCTCATCCTTTTACAGTGCTTTTTTAAACGTTTTACAGCGCTTTTCTAAGCCTTTTACAGCGCTTTTTTGAAAACGCGTTGTAAAACTATATGATAATACAAGCACGCTATATATATGTACCTATTACAATGCTTTTTTGAAAAAAGTGATGTAAAACTAAGAAGCACACTATATATGGACCTATTACAACGCTTTTTTGAAAAAGCGCTGTAAATCTAGTCTAAGAGAAGTGCACTATATATATGTACATATTACAACGCTTGTTTTGAAAAAGCGCTATAAATCTAGTCTAAGAGAAGCGCGATATATATATATATATATGTACATATTACAACGCTTTTTTTATTTTATTTTTAATAGCGTTGTTGTATCTTTTAACAACACTAGATACTACAACGATTAAAAGCGCTGTAAAGGACTTAAAAAGCGCTTTAAAATAGTCTTTTTGGCGTTGTGAATGATAGAAATGGAGTCATCACTATCACTCAAAAGAATAACTAGGTTGACTAGTAAATGAAAACCCTAGATATTCGGTCTCAAATTGTTTCCATTTTACCGTCCCATTATACCTTTTAGCTTGAGCAAGACATTCTTTGAAAAAATGATCACGCTTAACAAGATTGGAAAGAGGGGTCGCAACTTCCCTCCTGCCACTGGTGAACTCACATATAATAACCAATTTAACTGAAAGAGCAAATAGAAAATGAAATTAGTAGAAATGAAGAAATTAATGCCTGAGAGGAAATAGGAAATATGGATGAATCGCTATCAGACAACAAATAAATTTTAAAGTATTCCAAACACTTGCAGATAGATAATGGAACGATTCGATTAAGACAACTATATATAGAGGAAAAATAAACTAAACAAGTGTGAAGCCAATGGACACCAACATTTGAAGTTAAAACAATGCACAATGGAAGCTACTCCAACATGCAAGAAACTGAAAGGGAAATGGAAGCTACTCCAACATGCAAGAAACTGAAAGGGAAGACCTTGACAAGACATGTCCTATGCATATCTGTCGTTTTGACAAAACCCTTAGATAACCCAAAAATTAAATGATAGATGGTAAAAAAGTTAGTCTAAAACATCTCTCACTTGCAGGCCTCATGCTTGGAGGGATGTAGACTATCATAATTCATTGGAGTTTTAGACCCAGTCTCTTAGAACCACAAAAGTCCAATATCCAAGTACTTGAGTCCATCACCAAGTACTTTGACCTTTCATCTAAATGCTATTAAAAGAAGCCATAAGGAACACATGCTTCTGAGTCGGTTAAGGGAAGGGCAACATAAATACGATAAGACCAAGATATTGGTTGATTATCCGAGTAGGAAAACCCCCATGTGAAACAGAATAGGAGGAAGAAGAAGGTTCCACTAAAGGAAAAAAAATTACCTAGCAAAGATAGTGATTTAGTTAATTTAGGATCTCTATAAATAAGCAAGGAAACCTTAGAAAAACCTAAGTCACTAATTCCTTATTTTTATTCTAAACGCTTAGGTCTTGATCACAAATCATCGTCGACGAGGTCTACTAAATACTCAACAAATACATCCTTAAACACCCGAGGTCCTAATCATCATATACTGTTGGAAAGTGGTCAAACTTTTAGCAAGAACAAGAACACCTTTACATTTACAAATGAAAATCATAGATGTTGTGCACTAAGTGAGGTGTTATTATTATTTTCATTTAACATTTCATTTAATTGGTCGATCATGAAGAACATGTGTTATTAACATATTTTATTTAGCTTTTGTTTAGTTTTATGGGATGAGTTGGTAAGTGTGTAGTGAAAAGTTGTTAGAATATTCTCTTTATTGTAAGGGATTATACCTATATTATGACCAAATGTCCAATTAACAAATCAACATTCATTTTCATAAATATCATCTCCCCTCTATTCTTCCAACTTTATCTTAGCCACTTATAACTCCATTGCAACCGCTCAATTATGTGTTTCCTGCCTCAGAGTATTTGATTTTACCAAAATACTCCCTCAAATCCATTTTACCGTCCCAATTGGTATCTAGATCACCGACTTGGGCCTCCACTTGTCGATTCATGCTATTCAAAAACTAAATCAATGGTCCACAACTCTTGTTCTAATCCAGATTCCCCCACAAATACCTAAATTAGAGTTTCCAAGATGCAATGGTTCGGGAATTGTAGATTGCTTGAATAAGTGTGACATATTTTTTTCTCTTTGCATATAGTTGACCCAAAATCTAAGTTATGGATAGTTCCCCTTCACTTAGAAGATGTTTTACAGTGTAATTTCAACTACATGAGGTCTAGGCAAAACTTCTATCCCTTGTGACAGACATATGTTATTGTTGTTGTTCGACGCTTTTAGATTACGAAGAAGGAACCACATGGTTTTTCTATTTAAGATAATCAAACTAGAAGTGTGTTAGATTATTCGCCCTAAACAAGGGATAAGTTTCTCAACACATGTTTTGGTCTAATGTAGATTAACATGCTAAGTTGGGCGAGCATGAGCTCTTTGACACACAAATATAACGCTTTAGACACACCTCGACACTCCTCAGTATGATCCATCCGAAGCAACTGTAGTTACGAGCAAGGAAGGATGAATGTGTGTTTACTCATTGGTTGTCTGCTCCTCAACAACCGAACCCATAAAAAATAAGCCTCCCAAATTTCAAGACGAGGGAGTCCCTATCAAAGAAGCAAGCGAAGTTCACACCAATTTCTATGGAAAACAAGTTTTGGTATTGGGTAAGACTCTTGAGAAAATTAGATCTAGAGTTGTATTGGGAGAAGCTAAAACACACTTTTTTGGATCTAACGTTGTTCCCTAGATTACGAGACACAATCATAACATGCTTTCATGATCTGTTGTGGAAAGAGGAGCTTTGTGTAAATGTGAGTTCATTGGTCTTGCGTAATATAAGAGGCAATTGTGTACTCCATTATGATGATTGTAACACTCTAACCCCAAGATAATTATTAAATAAATAATGTAAAAAGTAATATAAATATTAGAGGGCATGATAAATGATCATACATGAAAGGTAAATGCTAAGATGTGTAGAACTAATTATACACACTATATGATTGTCATTTAAAGTCAAGTGAAACATACAAAGTTACAAATGATTTAAATCTAATTGATTAGCTATAAATAGTGTGTCCTTGCTAAGAAGGAATTTTTAAGAATTCAAAATAGCACCTAACTCAGAGACATGATCAAGAGCCTCAGGAAGACAATTCATAATCCCCTAATAATGTAACTCATAAAATACATCCTGAAGACCCTGTTCTCTCACCCATGATCCATTTGAGAGCATTAAGAAAATATAGAGTTTCATTTTCAAGAGTAGATAAACAAGAATAGACCAAACTGTTTTTTTTTTAAACGAAATTTTCATAGTGATCATAAATGTCCATACCAAAATTGGTTTTACTTAACTGTTGGAAACCCCACATCAATATTAAATTTATATTAGGCTTAAATATATGATTAGTTTTTGCAAATAAGCATTTTTTTTGTTTTAGTCCCTATAAGTTTTTTTGTATGATTCTTGTCTTTGTAAATATTTTAGTTTTGTTGTTGGTCCTTCTTCTTTTATTTTAGTCTTTGTAATTGCCTTAATCCTTTAGAAATTATGTCTTCTTTCCATAATTTGATATAAATATGAAACCTTGTTTTCTCATTATTTTTCATTTCTAGCTCGATAGATACTTCTAAAATGTAAGACAAAATGTACACTCAATGTTTGTTTCATAACCTTAATAGATATTTTTTTTATTTGATGGGTATCATATGTAATTAGATTTTTTTTAATGTTAGTTTAGTAATAATGAATAATTTAGATTATTTTCTAATAAAAAAATTTAAATTATGTTACAAAAGTCTTAAAACTTTCTAAAATGTAATTTTGACGGTAAAAATCTATTTAAACAGTTAAAAGTTCATATATATATATATATATATATATATATATATATATATATATATATATATATATATATATATATATATAGAGGTTTCAATCACAATTAAATTTAAGATATTGACTTCTTTAAATAAATTTAATTGTTTTGTTTTTTGTGTTACGAAAAATTTAGGGCGAGAGAATGATACCTCAGTCTAAGGTAGGAAATACGTTTGGATTTAATGAACATTAACAAATAAATTTACACTTATTTCCCTCCAAGAGCACTAAGGAGACATCCGGATCTAAAACATATCATTTTACCACTAGACCAAATCATTGGAATTACATTTAATTGTTTTGCTAATTGATGTACAACCCATATAGAACAATATTAGAAAAAATATACAAATTGGTCATTAAAATTGTAAATGGTTAAATTAGTCCTTGAATTTTGTGATAGACAATACACATTGTAAAATATTAATCAAAATAGTCTCTGTTTAAATTCTTATCATTAGATATATTTTAATGTGACATTATAATTAAATATGTGGCTTATCCACGTTAATCTCAAATCAATGTCATCTTCTTGGAGACAAATTTTTCAGTGAAATTTAGTCATCTTAGAGATAAATTTGTGAGTAATTGTAATTATCCATTAATTTATAATGGACAGATTAGGAAAATTAGTCTGGATTGTGATGACATTGATATGAGATCAATGTAGAGGGGACAAATATTCAATTAACATGTCAAATTATAATCTCCAACGATAAAAGTTTAAATAAAAATTGTATTGATTACTACAATTTCAAGATGTATTTGTCAATTTACAAAATTCAGGGATTAATTTAATTGACACTTACAATTTGAAGAAACAAATTACATATTCACTCAATAATATTAACTTGATATCTCAAAAAATAATAAAAGAATAATTCTACCTCCGTGTTCCTAAAATGATTTTTATATTTGAATATGTTAAATTTAATTTTTTTTTTCTTCATATTCCAAGACAAATTAGTAAGTATTAATAAAATATATGTTTGGAAAAAATATAAATGCAGTTAGTAAATTGAAATTGTGCTTATATTTTGGGACAATTTTGTTTTCAAATGACACTTATATAATTAGGGATAAATGTAGTATTAATTATTCTTCTTATTTTTTATCTGTAGCATTTTTTTTCTAAATTAAAATGGTTAAAATTTATTTATTATCTATTACTATATTGTTAATATATATTTATTAAATAATTTTATTTTGATTTATGTTGAAAATTCTAAAAAAATTGATTATTAATAATTTTAGGAAAAAAAAATATTGTGTAAATAAATATGAACATTATTTTCGGTCCCATGAGGTTATCCAAAATCTCAAGAAAAGTCGTCACTGTAAAGTTGTCAAACTAGTTTTCAATTGCACAATTGTCAGATTCCATATATTTTGAAGGTCAGCAGCCATAGACAGCATCACACAAATCACGGGCAAAGCTAACTTAAATATGAAAAAGCATAATTTATACAGTTTTTTTATTACCACTTCTTAATGAATTATTGAAAATGTATCTAGATGAAAAGTATCCACCAGTCAAAGTATGGATATATATATCCAATAGAAGAAAACTTCTGTCAAAATAAAAAATAGAAGAAAACTAGAAATTCAACGAGTTACCACACATTATGTAAAATTAAAACTGAACTGCTTAATGTATCAAAATATGCAACACATAAGTTACAAAAAAAAAAAAAAAATGCAACACGTATGTTATCATAAATAAAAATAAAACCTACACATATAATTTAATCACACAATCATAATTAAAGATTTAATTATTCTTATAAAAAAAATTTAAAGATTTAATTATATCTATAATTTTATTTGAGATTAAGCATTAAAACTTTAATTTAATTGACACTTATTGTCGGTATAAACACATTTTATCTCAAATTAAATTAAATACTAAAAATCATCATGCAAATTCTGAATATCCTGATATTCTGCATTTGGGTTAAGAAAAAAAATAATAATTTGGCTTTGACCAAACTAAAAATAAGTTTAGTGGAGTTTAAGAAATAGAATATGTTCAGATAAATAAAAGTTTTTAACAATGATAATAATTTTTATAACACTTTTAGTCTCAAATTAATTTTAGGTTTCATTTGATTCATTAAGTTTTTTCCATTCTATTTCAATCCCTTAAGTTACAAACATTAAACCTTTAATCATCTCTAAAGTTTTTTACATTCTATTTTGCTCCCTCAACTTTCTATTGTTGTGTGCGAAATTTGGTGTTTAATCGACTAGCTATGTGATTAGCTGATTCGTCGTTTACTTAGCTGATAAGATGATGTTTATGCTAATTTACACTTGAGTCAATGATCACCTTTTTGATTAATCGATTATGTTGAGAAAAGGACTTTGTTTAAATAGGCTGATATAAAAGACTTATTATGTGGCATGTAGCCCGACTTTTTTTTTAACTAAATAGGCTCTTTTAGAAGCCTTGACCTTGTTTGTTTAAAAAAAAAAGGTATGGCCTGCCCTGAGCCTGATGTAGACTAGGTCGTAGGCCCATGTCGGTTGGCTTGGCCTATTCTCATCCCTAGTTGTGAGTTTCTATACTACTTAAAAAAGTGTCTAGTGTTGAAAGATGAACTACTAACTAAGGTTGAATGAAAAATAAAGGTAAACTATGAAGGAAAATGAAAAATGTACGTCAAGACTTGTTTGATTGATTGTGTGTGTTGAAAATAAGCTTTATAATAGGTATTTATAGATTTAAAATAACTAAACAACCTACACTAACATTGCTTGCAACATTTTTGGCCCACTAGCTACCATATTACATCATGTAAGATCATGACTAACACCGCAAATGGAAGTAACTACCTTGAGGTTGAGTTAAAGCCCAAAAATGTTTTGTCAGCTAAGTTGTTTACATCCAAATCAACCAACCATATTATGAAGGAAATAGTTCTTTATGCCCGCTATGTATGTAGTCAACTAATATCTTGCTCATACGGGTTGAGTTGAGGGCAAAATTGTATGTGTACAGTCGACTTTATATTTGTCATCTACCCATATTCTCCACATTTCTATTTTTGAGGGAGTGAGTGATTCCGCACATTTTTGTCATTCAAATTGACCTTGGAGTTAGTTTTATCTTCTTTTCTTTCTCTTTAACCATTTCCTTTATCATGCCACATATGTTGGAAAGTTATATGATATTTTGACTTGGTCTAATCTATGTTGTAGTCTCTTGGGCTTTCATTAAACATAATCACAAACCTAATAAGAACCAAAAACATCATCCAAGTCTATTTTGAGTTGGTAGTCACATTTAGCAGTTAAACGATAATCGACTCAGCTGCCAGCTGATTGTCCATCACCTGATTCTAATGCCAGCTGATTGTCCATCACCTGATTCTAACGTCAACTGACTGTGATGCAACTAATAACCAAATCATCCCACTTAATCCTAGTGGAAAATACATGGTTTGACTTATTATTTTTTGGTGTAAACATATTCCCCTACATCTTTCAACTGAAGGCATCAAGAAGAAGTTGAGAGATGTATGCGTGCCTACTGAATTATTGTTGACTCTCTGCCAATGATTTTAGTGCATATGGAAACTTGATCTTCTAGATGAACTAGGTTTGCAGATAGTAGACTCACATGCTTGAATGGTGTTTCTAAATGCCCCTAACGTTTGAATGATCCAATTGATCTAGGAAACTCCATTTTCATAAAGACTTGTTGTTTGTAGATATTAGTATTGCACTCTTGATTTGGCACAACTAAATATCTTTCAACTTTGTCTTCTTCAATAGATTAGCTTTTCTGTTTCAATTGTCTCACATCAATTATTTCCATTTATCTTTGATTTTGAAAATGGTTAGACAGACACCAAATCATTTTAGTAAATGCAGCTAGGAATCAATGTGGCAACGAATCATTATAGAAAATCAGCTAGGAATCATTTTAGAAAATTCAGCTAGGAATCAATATGGCTATCATCTGTTGTTCCAATTAAATTGTTGTCAACAATTCTCTTAAAGATATCGATGGCCATATTATTGTTTCCAATGTTATTAGTTACCATGTAATTAGTTGCCTAATCACTATGATGATCAATTGTGTCATTAGATAAATCATAATCATCATTAGGGACTATTTCATGGTTAGATCTCTCAAGCTCATTCTCATACATGTGAGTTTATGAGTGTTCACATCTAAAAACTGCAAACCAATCCAAAATATAAAAAACCACACAAAATCAAATATTATTGAATGTGTTTTAATTTTCTTTTGTACAAACCAAACTAAACTGCATTTAATTTTTTTTATTGGTATGAGATATTGTATTAAATTATTATTTGTTAGTTATAATTATTTTTTAATAACACTTGTTTGTTTAATTTGATATATTTTTCTTACTATTATATATAATTCAAGGAAAATTGATTAATGTTATTCTATAATGTTAATTTTTAGTAGAATATATACAATATTTTTCTTCAAACTTCTTACTTTAATGTAATTTCATAATATTAGTATTAAAATAATAATTTACAAATTGTAATTTGGATCAACCAAAAATCAATCAAATTTAAACCACATTAGTTTAGATCAGATCAGGTCGGATATTAGGTATAGATGTTATTCAAACTGAGCTGCGCGTATTTTAATCTTTGGATTAGTTGATATTTCCCTCAAAATTAATCCAAACCGTACTGCAGACACTCCTAGCTAGGTTGAGGGAAAAATTGTACTTGTACTGTTGATTGTTCGGTTGTCATCTACCCATGTTCTTCGCATTCCTATGTTTTCATTCAAACTGGCTGAGCCAATTTTATCTTCTATTTTTTTTTTGCAAAAATACCTCATGTAATTAATGATGAAACAAGCCCAAATCAAATAGCAAAGGGAAACAATATAAGAGGGATGGTTACCACATCAGTTTGAGTTTAGCTCTACTAATGCCCATCTAGCCAAACTGTGGGCTACTCCATTTCCAAGCATTTTTTCGAAAGTAAAATTCATAAGCATCCTAGAGTCACTATTGTCCAGAGTTCTAGCAATTAGTGTACCCCTAATACAATCTAGGAAAATGCCTATTCCTAATAGCTTTAACAATGGTTTATGCATTTGATTCCACAACAACGTTGTTCCAATTCATTCTTTACGCAAGTTCAATAGCTTGTATGATTCTCATCGCCTCAATAGTCGCTCCATCCTTGAAACCCTTGAAACATCTGGTTGCGACAGTTATGAAATCCTAGTCTTCATCTCTAGAAATAATCCCAATCCCTCAATACCCATGTTCATCAATGTGAGCATAAATGTTGATTTTGATGAATCCAGTAGGAGGCGGAGTCCACCTTCTATGAGGGTTGTTGGCGTGGCGGCAAAGGTCTTCCCATAAATCAGGGGCTGCACACGATGATTTTGTACTCGTGAAGAAGTACCACATATTTTTCGATTGAATGCTCTAGAAGTAAGGTCACTTGGTTGTATTTTGTTGATTTCTCGTGTACCAAATAATATAAATGTTTGAAATTGTTGTTTCGATAAAATCTTGAGGTTCTGAAGTTATGAAATCGTCGAGCTAGTTGATGAATTGCATACTAGGTAGGTCATTGCTCATCCAAGATAAATTTAGATTAAGAGCTTATCCAAACTATATCTAGGAGGCTTATATGTAATCCTTAAACGCATGGTCAATAGTTTCAATGTGTGTACCACATCTAGGGACGATAGTGGGCACCAAACACCCTTTTTACGGAGACCATCTCTCACCGGTATACAATTATTTAATAGCCTCCATGCTACTTAGATTTGCTTCGACGAAATTTTAGCTTCCAAAAGGTCTTCCAAATTTACTTTTATTTGTGCAGTTGCTAGGATTCTCACTTGTAGTATCCTTCCAATCTATGATTGCGTTATAACCGGATTTGACCAAAATTTGGCCATCCATCGTATCACTCCAAGATATAATGTCGGGCTGGGTATTATGAAGAGGAATTTGGAAGATCTAGTTTGCTTCAAAAAGGTAAAACATGTCTTCAGTAAGCAGAGTATTCCACTCCTGTTTTCCTTCCAACATAAGGTCTTTCACCCATGTGACGTTTGTATTGGTTGGTCTTGCGCTCCACATTGTAAACCCATTCTGAAATGGTAGCCAATTGTTGTTCCACACTTTTGTAGTAGCCACATTTCCTATGATCCAAAAACTCTCTTTCTTTAGTATCCAAGTTGCCTTCTGGATGTTTCTCCAGGTAAAGCTAGACTTAACACCCTATTTAGCACACAAAAAGCTAGAATTAGGAAAATTAGCTTTTAAAATCTTATACATAAGAGAGTCTTGATTAATCATGGGTCTCCATCTTTTCTTTGGCAACAGGGCTTCATTAAAAGCTTTAATGTGCTTGAACTCGAGACCCCAATGTTCTTATTAAGGCAGAGGTGCTTCCAATTTTTCCAATGGATTTTCCTTTCAATATGTTTGTTCCTCCACTATAATTTTCTATTCAGGCTTTCTAACTTGTTGCATAATCCTGTTGGGAGCATGAAACAACTCATAATATAAGTCGGGATGGCCTAGGCCACAACTTTGACGTGGGTGCTCCGACTTGCAAAATACAAGATTTTCTTTTTCCATCCTTTAAGTTTCTTCTGCACCCTATCCTAGATGGAGTTGAAAGTAGCCCCTTTTGATTGACCATATTTGTGGGAAGACCCAAATATTTGGAAAAATATTTAACTCTTTTCATAGGTAACAATTGGAGAATATTCTACCTCTGATGCTCCAAAACTCCCCTTCTAAAAGTGATTCAGATTTGTCCTGATTAACAAGTTGTCTAGAAACTTGTTGATAGTTCTATAGAATATAAATCAAATCTTTTGATTCCTCTTTCTTTGCTATGCAAAAAATTAATCTATCGTTAGCAAAAAGAATGTGGTTAATCTTCGGGACTCTTTTAACAATTTTAATCCCATGGATTTTCTTGCTAGCCATGCCTTGGAGCAGCATCACGGATAAAACTTCAGCACATATAATGAAAAGATAACAAGAGAGAGGGTTTCCTTGTCTAAGACCTCTTTGGGGTTTAAAGTAGGGAATAGGTTTACCATGAATTAAAATAGAGAAAGAAACGATGCCAACACACTTCATAATAATACTAATAAGGGTATTAGGAAAACCCATGGACTTAGGAGTTTTATGAAGAAACTCCCATTCCACATTGTCTTAAGCTTTTGTCATGTTAGTTTTTACTCCTACAAAACCTTTGCTTACCTTTACTCTCCCACCGCATAAAAAATTGAAAATGTCATAGGCAATAAGAATATTCTCAGTTATAAGCCTCTCAGGAACAAAAACGTTTTGATTCTGACCAATTATGTCAGGTAAAATCAACTTCATTCTATTGGTAATGGTTTTGGTTACAATCTTAAGAATGATGTTGCATAGAGAAATAGGTCTGAAATCATGAGGGGAAATGGGGTTTTTGAGTTTAGGAATCAAGCAAATGTTAGGAGTAGGACTCATTAATAGGAGTAGGATCCCCATTATTATTAAGGATATCAAGGGCAGATTTAGTAACATCGTTACCAACAATATCTCAAAAGGATTAATAAAAAGGGGTTTGGATACCATTTGGACTCGGGGTAGCCAAGCTCATTAGTTGCATAACAAAGGTATAGATCTACTTTTTAGTGAACAGATCTTCTATAGTCTCTCATACATGTTCTTGTCATCCAATTCCTCACAACTATAATGGCAGTTTCAATGTTTATGATGTTGGATGTAGCAAAGACTTCTTGAAATTAATTTGTAACTCTTTGAGCTATGAAGTTTGGATCATTATTGAACACCCAATTATGATCCTTAATGGATCGTATTATGTTTATGGTTCTCCTTTGGGTTGCTTTAAAATGAAAAAAGTTTGAGTTTGTGTTCCCATGATGGAGGCATAAAGCCCTAGACCTTTGTCGCCACCATAACTCTTCACATTCAAGCATATCATCAAGGTATTTACTGGTTTGTTGTGCTCTATCTGTGTTTCCAGTGATATGGTTACTTGTTAATGTCATTCAGTTCTTTCTGAAGCTCCTTAATGCACTTAGGCAAATTACCAAATCTTTGTTGGCCCCAAGAAGTTAAGCTCTCGAAAACGTTGTCAATTTTAGTCCGAATAGGATCTGATTTGGTGTTGTTCCAGTTTGTTTGTACTACTATGCAACACTGCCCATCCATGAGCTTAATATTAAAATGGAATAAAAAAAACGGCACTGGTTAGACCCATACCTAAGAATATGGACTTTGAATAACTTGGGAAGCGAGAACTCCAATTAGGAGAAGCCAAAATTCTGTCCAAACGAGCTTTAATATGACCTTTACCAGATTGGTTATTGGACCAAGTCTACACGTCTCAAGAGCAGCCTAGATCCATAACGTTACAACTCTAGATAGTGTCCTTAAACAAATTGTAATATTTGAGTCAATAGGGTTTCCACCCATCTTTCCTCGGTTAAAAACCATTTTAAAATCTCCAAACATAAGCCAAATGGTTGGTGACGAAGCTTGGTTAGCTAGATCATGTAGTAGAGAACAAATGAGATGTTTATTATGGTGTTTGGGGTGGCCATAGATGTAAGTAGTCCACCATTTTAAATTGTTATTCTAAGAGAGAATATCTATATCAATAAAGTTGGAACTAGTGTTAGTAATCTTAACATTAAAAGAGTTAGACCACACGAGTCAAAGGCCCTCAAATCCACCACCGCTAGTGGTGGAACACTTAATCAACTTAAAATGTATTAAATCATCCAAGTAAGGAAAAACATTATTCTCGTTATCGAAAAAATTTGTCTCTATCAAGAATATAATATCAGGGGACTTAAACACAATATGTTTTTTCAAATCTTTAACTGATCGTGGGTTCCCTAGCTAACAATAGTTCCACAAAATCAGCTTCATTGTATTTGTCTGACCTGTTGAGCAGGACCAAACATTTGATTGATAGGAATTACAAAATTTTTAATACAACTTGATATGGATTATTCTACTCCATCTTCAACTCTCTACTGCTTGTTAGGGGTTTTATCGATTTTGGATGTTGTCAAAACCATGCCCTCATTGTTTTTGTTTTTGTTCCCTATCCCTGTTCAACTTCTCCATTCCCCCACCAAACAACTTTTAATTTGGTTGTTTGAATGTATTGGTTAGTAATCATTCGTGAGTCTTTCTAGTTTTCCTTTTCTTGGGGATGCATACATTTGTCTTTGAGGTTCATTTTGGAAAACATATCTAGCAAGAGCCTTTGGACTAGTTTGGCAATACGTAGGTGGCATGGAAGGATTATTGGAGCCATGATTCTTCTACCACTGATTTGATTGCAACCAAGGTTTCAAAGGGACTAAATTGCTAGTATTAGGGCTCGAATTAGCTTTCAGACAATCAGGGTTCCAAAGGGACTAAATTGCTAGTATTAGGGCCCGAACTAGCTTTTAGACAGAGAGATTGAAAGCATCCCACTAATCCTTATTTGAAATAAAATTGGGGCAACTTTTCATACCTGAAATCAATCTAAAATATCCCATCTTTTGGGTTTCCAATGTGAATGCTAGATTTTATAGGACTTCAAGTATCAAAACATAATCTAACTTTGATAACCTATTTCTTTTTTGTGTATTCATACAATTTAGATTCCTCAACAAGTCCCATGACCTTACCAATTTGTCTTCCCATATTCTTAGTTCTGCAGTGAGTGTGTATACCCCATAGTTGCACCCATATAGGGACACATTAGAATGAAATCGAAGTAGCAACACAATTCTTGTCCCATGGTTTTACCACAAACCAATAATTTATGAAAATCTAGGGGATTCTCTCTTGATCAACATGATCTTCCATAAAGAAATGGATCAATTTCCCTTCCAGTTCCAAGATTATGAAACCTTTAGCGTTGCACCACTCATTTGCAAGAGCACTCTGAAAAGAATTAAGATGCATAGGTTTATTAGAAATTATCTTACCCAAGATGTTGAATTTGCAGGCCTTAATTCCATCTTGTACCACTTCATCTTCATAGATGATGTAGTCATTGTGATATGGCTCTTGATTATTAACAGGGACATTCTTGTTTTTCTTGTGATTAGGGCGTCCAGCGGTGAGGCCTTGCTGAGGTTGATCCACCCACCCTAGAGGTTCATTGATGTTGATATGAAGGTAATCCTGTTGAGGGCCACCTGTGGACAATCGAATTGCCAGATTGGGCAAGAAGATCGATATTATGTAATGCCATGATCGAACAAGGAGATAAACCTAGAGCCAAAAACATAAATATCGACTAAACACGCCACATAAGTGTCCATAGACCTAGAGAAAAAAAAAAGAGAATACATTACCCTAGTGGCACCACCACTGAGGCAGGAAACTACGAAATGCAAAGGTTCTCAAGAGAGAATCTAGAAGCTACCATGATTTTTCAATGCAATTATTGTTGTTTGTCCAAGTTCCAAAAACAATACACAATTCCAACTCTTTAACCACCTCCTTTATGATGCCACATATGTAGGAAAGTGGTTATATGACTTTTTGACTTGGTCTAATTTATGTTGCAGTCCCTTGGACTCTCATTAAACATAATTAAAACCTTAATAAGACCCAATAACAATATTTAAACCCATTTAGACTTGGTAACCACACTAAGCCGTCACACGAAAAACGATCCATTTGTCATCCGATTTAGCTGCCAATTGATTCAGCATCAGTTGATTATGATGTAGCTAATAGCCAAATCTTTTCACTTCATCCTAGTGGACAATACATGATTTGACTATATATTTTTTGGTGTAAACACTTACAAATATGAGATATTTTAATCCATTTTGTTAAGTTTTCTGTTTGAGCTATCAAATGTTTGCTACCTTGAAATTACTTGTGATTAAGCGTCTGACTCAATAGGAAGAAGATAGAAACGTAAAAATATTTGACCGACTCAAACGAAAAATTGACCAAAAAGACCAAAGCATAACTTTGTAACTTAAGAAACTAAATTAGCACCAAAAAACTAAGTGACCAAAATAAAATTCAAAAATAACTTAAATGATCAAAATGAACAAAAAAACTTAATGACCTAATTAAGTCTAAAATTAACTTAAAGAGATAAAAAAAAGTGTAATTACTAACTACTAACATGAAGAAAATCTTGAGTTGAATCTTTGTTGCTAACAAATTTCCTCTCCTTTGACTCTTTTTTTACACAATAATTAGAGTGCAAATGCATCACATGGTAGAATTAACATTCTAACTATGTTGGCACCTGAAAACTACCACATATCTTTTATAGTACCCTAATAAATTGTATAAATAAAAAATGTACAAAAAGTCAAAAGCTCGGAGGATTAGGTCAAAACTCAAGAAAACACGGAAGAACAACACCGTCTCATTAAAAACCTTGGAAAACTCAAATGAATAAAACCAAAGTGAAAGAAAACATAGTGCACTGCAAAAAAAAAAAAAAGAATCATCATCAACCTAAGAAAAATGAAAACGAAAAAAAAGGAAGATTGTGCCGATTACGGCAAAAGTCATTCTAAATACAATGTCACCGTAATTAATTCCCACCAGGTAAAATAATGAGTGTAAAAACTAATATTAGCACATGTGTTATCTTTCCGATAAATGTAAGAGATGTGAAACTACATTTATCTTATATGAGATATGCAATTCAACAATTTAACTTTTAACTTTCATTACACAAAATTCGAATTAGTGAAAATTCAACGACGAATAAAGAGTCACACTATCCATTGATTTATTATTAACTATTAATATTTATCTATAAAAATATAATTTAACCTAAGTTTTTATGCAAGAGGGAGGGAAAGAACAAAAAAGCATATAAGGTGTATAGACGATAGAGTAATTTTGGTGGCAGAAAGATGTTTGGTCTTGTGTGGAAGAACAGAACCACACAAATTTAAGCAAGCTCTATATATGGATAAGATACCTTTTCTCCAAATGGTAACTGGCGTTTCGTCATCTTATAACCTTTATTCATTGGCTTTTAGATAAAAAGCTACCATATGGTACTAATTTTCAGAAAAAACATTCACATCTACCGTGATGACCAGAAATGATGTGAAGTGGCCAAGTGTGCAATATATGAAATGAATAGTGCACAATATATACATACAAAATACAAAAACATATTATATATTAAAAATGTACAAAAGCATATATGCCAAATATTATTATCAGCATAATGATGAATTTTTCTTTTGTTTTTTTCTCCCATTTTGTCAAAATATTTATCTAGTATTTTAGGTATCTAAAAGTGACATTAAAGAATTTACATAGTGTCACAAAAAATTTATCCACTATATTTACCAAATTGAGAGACATGATTTCTATATAAAAAATTATATCCAGCAACTATAGGAGAAATAGTTTCATGATAACTTAAAGAATCTATATGCTACATATGAAATACGTATATTTACCGGATGTAGTATTTTTCCACGTAAAATCTTTATGGATAATTGTTTCTTGAGGATTTCTAAAACCGCAAGTACAATACCTACGGATTAATCCGCAGAAAAAGTAAATAAAATCCGCAGCTAATATTTAACAAACTTAAGACATTTTCTTACGCATTTTCACACGGAAAAAATCTGCAATAATATTTATGCGAATTTATTCCAAATATATTTCCGCAGGTAATGTCGCATTGATATCCCTAGGTAAATCCGCATCAAAAGTATTTTCAAAGAAAAATCCGCAAGAAATATGGTGCTGTTTTTTTTTTATAGATATAAAAATTTATATTATTATCAATACATTTTTTGAATTATTTAGTATAAGTTTTTAATTAGAATATTATTGCAAAACTCTAAAACAATTTATATCATATTCACGAATCATAACTAAATATTAATTAAAGTATGATTTAACTATTGTAATACTCTTAAACAAAATTTACATATCATCACTAAGTAGTAATTAGACACAAAACAGAAGCAACCAAAGAGGGATCCCCTTCTTGAGCAGCACCACCAGTCTGCCTTATGCACTCCATCAAACCCATAACTATTTGTTGAGCAATTTGATATCCATTATCCCATTTTTCTAAAGCAAGACCTTTTGGTGTGCCAGCAGCAAAGAGCTTTCTATCTTTTCCAAAGAGATATTGGAATGCCTCTTCAACATTACGCTGCACTATGTCTCTCATGCCTGCACCTACTCTGGATGGTAACCGGCTACCACTTATCTTCTGACAGAAAAAATCATCAGGGTCGTCATCTCCTGCAGGAACTCCAAGAGGCAACCCCAACTCTCCATCCACTGACCTAAAAGACTCAAAGTTCAGAGGAGAGTCTTGCATCACATGTGGACTTAAAAGTTTTCTCCCACTCAATACACTAGCAACATTACTGTATTTTTTCAATAAATACCGAGTAAAAGTTGTGGCTCCTGAATTTGACACCCTTCCATTAGATGCAATAATAGTGGCCACACGACGCATTGCAAATGACAAAGCTTCAGGAATAAGGTCTGCTGCAACAAGAATGTTCTCATACCTGCACCAAATGAAATGCAGAAGACAAGCTTTACTAAAATCTCTCATAACCCAAAAATCCATATGAAATTGTCCACAGAAGCATAAATAATAAGAGGTAAAGACAACTCATAAATCATTGTTAGAATGACAAAAATGAGAAAGGTTTAGAAAGGGGGTAGCAGGAAAGCCATAAAAAGTCATGGGAAACCTCACTTGTTATAGAAATAAGAACTATCACTTGTTGTTAACTTGTAAATGCAGAATTGTGTTTAGGCATTTATGAGTAGATGAGAACAATTCAGATTTTTAATAATTGTTACCATCCTGATTTAAGATAACAACCGGAAAAGGGATCATAAAAAGCACACAGATGCAACAGCTTACCAAATACTCCCTCCCATCCTTTTTAGTTCACATTATAAGGTTATTTACACATACTAAGAAAACCAACGTTTTATATTACTTTTGATGGAAGTATTTGCTTTTTTCATATAATACCCTTTAACCATTTAATACTTCATTTCACCTATATTTCTCTCAGCAATAAATAGTTAAGAGCGTTATTAACAAAACAATAGTTGTTAGTTGCATTGAAATTTGAAAATGACAAGTAAATAGAAACAATTTTTTTTCTACAAAAGCGACAGTTAAAAAGGGACAAAGGGAGTACTTTATAAAAAAACATTTATATCACACATTTAAAAAGTGTTGAGCGATTAAAAAAGAAGTATTCAAAGCATGAATTAGAAGGGGATTTTTCACAAAACAGAATTAGTGAGAGAAGATGAACAAAAACGGAGGAAGAAAATAGAAGCAATACGTACACATATTACTCTAGGAATCTAGCTAAGAGAGAAATTAAAAATCACAGAATTCAACAAATCAGAAGCAATACATACAAAATTCTTTTCACACAAAATACTATTACTACTACTTTGGGGTCTTACTCAACAGAAAATCCTTCAACACATTCATAACAGATCCAAAATCAGCCTTAATAGAAACTGGTGGATTAGCATACCGCATCCATGATTTGGTTCTTTAAAGCAGAAGAGTGAAAAAGCAGTGAATATGACTCGCCTTTTATTAGGCCTAGATTTCTTAGAGTTATTATTTTGTTCAGATCTGTCCAAGTTCTCTGGTCATGGTATTCTCTTTGATATAAATGAAGTCTCCTCTACCTCTAAAGCAGCTTCTAGGTCATTTAGGCATGTCAAGTATTGATGTAAACCTTTCTCCACCAATTCATAGCATAAACGAAATGCTTCTGCAGCCTTGTTAATTTTACAAAGATTGAGAATAACTGCATTACAAAAATCAATGTCAACATACTTATATTTTTCAAACAAAAACTTCAACAATTTGCATGTTGACAATGCCCAATAGACTACTTCCAATTTAGTTTAGCACAACAGTTTAGTAATTGTTGTCTGTGTTACAAGATTCATAATCAAAATGATACAACTAACATACTTTAACATGCTTGAAGGGGATGTTTTGCTAACTTATTAGGAAGATAACATCAAGACCAACAAAAATTTGGAATAGTATGTTAAGATAAATTCATTATGAAGTAAAACCTCAGAACTAAAAAATAAAGTAACATGCATGTAAATACAATGAACAACAAATTCTGGAATATACAACAGGCTTAAATCCAAATTCTGACTCCAACCAGCGTAGCAGATAATCCATTTTCTAAACTTGGCGATCTGCAAGGATAGAACTTCATATTAAATTCCATACACCTTACTCAAAATCAAAGAAACATCTCTTATTATAAAAAGCATTGGTCAACAAGAACATACATTGCAGTAAAAATGAGTTAATCTTCATGGTAAATCCTTTTGAGAGACATATAGAACTAAACTAAAAAGAACTCATACTGGCAATATAGCAAATTATTCACATGATTTAAAAGTTCATGACTATTAGTTATAGAGAGATGATTGTTATTTATCTTCCCTGTATAGCAACTACTGCACCATGGCCAGAGCTATAGAATTTAAATAGTTTCCATTGCTTCAGGCCCACAATCAAGTCTATGCCTCCAAAACCATCAATATCACTATCGTAAATGCACTTTCATTAGACATAAAGCTTAATTTGAATTTGCAAATTGAAAATGTTCAAAGAAACAACACACAAAAACACTAAATCAGAAGAAAAACCCTAAATCAGAAGAAAATCAAAACCCTAACTCACTATAGTTCACGAAAATGAATAATGAAACAAGAATAATGAAAAATGGCGAGAAACTGAGACTGAAATAAAACAGAGTGGCGCAACACTTACGACGGTGACGTAAAGAGTTAAGATTCGATGGCGGTGAAGTGTGACGGTGGTGGCTATGGTTGAGATGTAGCAGTGAGATGTGACGGTGGTGACATCTTGAAGTGTGACGGTGAGAAGAATACTTCTACAACCAAACGAGAGTGGTGAATGAGAAGTGTTAAAGTGCCCTAAGTTTTCTAAATTGACATTGAGAAGGTAACATTGAAGCTCAAAATTGATCCAACGAGAGTGTTGAAGATCGAACGCGTGATGATGCTGCTGATTGAAAAGGAAAATAGCGGTGGAAGAGGAAAATAGCTCACTTATCAGGGTTCGAAGCGGTGGAAGAGGAAAATAGCACAGATGAATGGAGACCTAAACACACACAAAATCAGTAACCAAAATCTCACCAACAATATGGCACAGATGAATGGAGACGGAGGCTTGCTATGCTGGTGATGCAGAACGAACAGCGAGATGGTGGGGACTGTGAATTTTGCTTAGATTTCCGTTAAGGGTTTAACTTCAAACTAGAGAATAACAGAAACCTTTTGTTGCTTCCGGTAACAAGACACGGTTTTTTTTTCTCATTTATAACCTTTTTTTTTTTTTAATTTCCAATATTCTCTATATTAAAATTTAACAAATCTCTTTTATTTTTCTTCAGAATTTAACAAATAATAATAAAAAAAAGTACACACTTTTTTAAGAAAGCCAAATAAAATTTATTATTAAATGAAATAACATACAGTGGAGTTGCCACTAAAATGAGGTACAAATATGAAGTATGAATGTAAAAAGTTTAAGCATATATATTATAAATTTTATTTTATTTTTATAAAAAAAATTATTTTAAAAATAAAATATTATTATTATTAAAGGATTTTGTTTCAAAATATACATTAATGAATGTTGATACATTTTTAAAATTTGATAAAATGTCAAATCTTTTATTTTTAATAAAATACAAAAAATAAAATTAAAAAAAATTAATTTTTGCGTTTATCGTTTAGCTCACTTACTGATTTTGGTTTTTAAATTAAATAAAAATAAAGTATTACCTGCGGAATTTGCTGCGAATATTTAGGTCAATTTTGCTGCAGACACGTATCTAAATATAAATCCGCAGCAAATGAAAACTTTACCTGTAGAATCTAATACCGTAGAAATGTTGATATATTAAAGTGGGGATGAAGAAAAATCCTTGGGTATTACCTACGGATATGTTTTCGCAGGAAAAACGCTAATTTCAATACGAGTCAAAATATTTAATTACGGTAAATTAATATTATGAAAAAAGTCATATATTTTACTTTTTGAGTTTATTGTGATTTTGATCTTGCAATTAAAATTTTAATTATAGTCCTATAATTTAAAATTCTACTAGTTTTAGCCTTTTGATGAATCTGAGCTTCTCAAAGGCTAATGTGGCAAATAAAGGCTAATGTGGCAAATACACATGTCAAATTTTGTGTTGAGGTAAACTGATAATAATTTTTAGGCTAAATAGCACCGTGCTTTTTTAACTTAATTTCAGTTAACGTTTTAGTCATTTATCTTTTTTTTTTTTCTTTCCAATTTAGTCATTTATTTTAATTTTAAGTGACAATTTAAAATGTCAACAATGTTATCCTTTTTTTTTTACAAAAATTCAAAAAATTCATCAAAATTTTCAACTAAAACCCATAAAATTATTTATATTGTTCAATATAATACAAATTTCATCAAATTCGAAACTCAAATCTTCAAATAAACTCATATTTCTATTTCTAACAACATCAAATAAAGAATGAAATTTGATGAAATTTTTGTATAAGTTTATTTGAAGATTTGAGTTACAAATTTGATAAAATCTGTATTATATTAAAAAATATAATTAATTTTATGGGTTTTGGTTGAAAATTTTGATGAGTTTTTTGAATTTTTGTAAAAAAAAAAGATAATATTGTTGACATTTTAAGATATAAAAGATCACATTGTCACTTAAACACAAAAATAAATTAAAAAGAAGAAATTGGAAACAGATCTGGAAATGAAGGGATTATCGATTTCTGGGTTGTTGATGATACGAATTATTATTATTTTTTAATAAAGATACAAATTATTATTGAACTGTGATAATTAGAAGAGTTATCTAGATATGCCTATTTGCTAATTGGTGCGAAATTTACTAACCAATATCAATTAACAGAAATCGATGCTCCCTCCGTTTTCAGATTTGTTTCCAATTTTTTCCTTTTAATTTATTTTTATGTTTTTTTAAAAGTGTTATTGATTTATCAATTAACTAATTAGAGATACCAATCCACCTTAACACAATATTTGACATGTGTCAATGTCAGCATCGACTTTTGAGAATGTCAAATTTATATTTTTTGCAATAAAAAACAATCTGATTTAGCTCATATTACAAGAATAAAAAACACAATAAATTCTATTTTTTTGCAATAAAAAGATAAATACATTTAGAGTGAGGGGTGGTATTTTAGTCCAAGGTACTAAAGATCTTTAGGTTTATTAAATATTTATAAAATAATTTACCTTTTCAATAGCACTAGATAGATCGATCTTGCAACGATTGGAACAAATATATGTTTTTTTAATCATATTCACGAAGGAGTTTCCTTTTTGTTAGGTCATCTATTCATATCATTTATGTGTCTATTGCTTTGAGTGAGAATATGATCAAGGGTCACAAGTTTTCGACAATCAAAGAATTTTTTGTTCTAAAAGCTTTTAATATCTCGAGTCACACTCGCAAAGCTCTGTTTATTATTCAAGTTAGCTAGTTCCTCCTCTGGTTAGCTCAAAATCAATAGTGACAGGACTGCTAAGCGTGCTCCTAAGCATGCAGGACGTGGTAGGATTTTTTGCATCGCAGTGGTGTAGTTGCATGGTGCTTTCCCTTTACCTTAGAGTTACTGGTGAGCTTTTCATGCAAAATTAGGCTGTTATGTTTGTAGTTTCTGTGGCTCATCATCAGAAATGTTGACATAATCTCCAGTTAAAACAGTTATGCCCTCATAATTGTTAAAGAAAATAAATAAATAAAAAAATTTAAATAAGAATCGCAAACAAGAAAATAACATGGAAATTTTAAACTAGAGAAAAAACCATGACTATATAATAACACTATGTAAAAATTTACATTTCATAAACTTCTCTCAAATACTCCACACCACCAATACAACCACACTCACCAAACAAAATATTTAACTACATCACCAAACTCTAAAATAAGGAGAAAAAAAAGTCAGATATAAACTTAAAGAGTTTCTGACGGGTGCGAATTGAAATGAAAAACTAGAGTCACATATGTTAGTGTAAAAGTGGTTTTAGCTACAATCTTTAAGTTGATATTTTGATAATAACAAAACAAACAAATAAGAACAGTTATCTGAAGGTGCAAACACGAGAAAGGGGGGTTGAATTGCGTTTGACTAACTTGAATACTTTTTTTGTTTTTGCAGTTTTAAAACAAAACTTCATGTATGAATAAAACAGAGTTAGCAGCGGATATAAAGTAAAAATAAAAACACATAATTTTATACTGGTTCACCGTTAACGAGGCTACGTCCAGTCCCTTCACCTTGAAGGATTTCACTAATTCAAACCTTGAATTACAACAGTTCCACTGACCCTCCAAGTCAGTCTTCTCAAACAGTCTAACAATCCTAGACTCTTGAGGAATACAGCACCTTGACTTCCTAAGTCAAGTCTTCTCCTACCAATCTAACAACCCCAGATTGTAGAAGGAATTACAACGCCTTGAATCTAATTGCCAAGTAATCTGCTACCCCTTCTGACTCCCTCAGATTGTAGACTCTACTTCAACAACTTAGATCTAACACAAGGGAAAGAAAATAACACGAGTGCTTGCTTCTGGAAAGCTGGAACTCACAATTAACCTCACTGAAAACTTGAGTGTTTGCTTTTGGAAGTGTATGACTCTTTTGTGATTTTCGATGCTAATTCTTCTGCCTTGAGCCTCCTTTTATAGATGCAGATTAGGGCATCTTCCAAGCTTAATTTTGAGCTGTATCTTGCTGGATTCTCTTGCAAAAATATCTTGACCAATCGGGCTTCACTTAAATAAACAAGATATCTTTTTTAAGCTTCAGATTTTCTTTCAAAAATAACTGACCAATCATGTCTTTAGTTTCTTCCCGACAACAGCTCCTGAACTCCCATACGACTTCACTTTATTTTTGTAACAAATCCTTCTAATACTTTGATCAAAATAAATTAAAATCTCCACCGTTAATCCTCATGATTAAATCTGGACCATTTGATCTTCTGCGCTAGTCCACATCTGGACCATACTAAGTGATCTGCTATGATCCTCTGATTTCGGCCAACCCTGGACCACACTTTCTAATCTTCTGATCTCAGCCATCCTGGTCTAGCAAACTGATCTGCTGTGATCCTCTGATCTCGGCCACTGCTGGACCACACATTCTGACCTTCTGATTTCAGCCAACACTGGGCCATGGTCTGATCTTCTGATCTCGGCAAACACTGGACCAATTATGGACTTGGTCTGGATTAAACTGAAATTAAATCTGGACAAATAATATTTCAGTCTGGACATTTTACCTTCTGTTTTGGATCAGTTCTGGATCAAATTTGGAGATCATTTCTTCTGGTCTGGACTTAGTTTCATACCCTGAACCATGCTATCTTCTGGTCTGGGTCAAATCTGGATTGATTCTCTTGTTCTGGACCCTTTAACTTATCCTCTGATTAAGTCTGGATCAAGTCTGGGTTGTTTATCATTTCACTGCCAGGCCATCTTTTGGTCAGAATAACTTCTGGATTAAGTCTGACTTATGACTCCTACTGGTCTGGATCAAGTCTCCCTCTGGCAGGCTTCCTTCTGGTCTGGTCCAAGTCTCCTTCTGACTTTGCTTCCTTCTGATCTGAGCCAGCAAAGATATCTTCTGGTGATGTTTTGACATCCTGGAGTATCTTCTGGTACCTTCAGGATTCAATCTCTGGAACCCTTTCTGCTTCTGATTACTTTAGCTTCTGGTGGCATTTAATTTAATAATTCAAGGTACAAAATAAGATTACATTGAGTGCTTTTGTAAACATCAAAATTCTAAGACTTAGAACCAACTTGGTTCCAACAATCTTCCCCTTTTTGATGATGACAAAACCTTAACTTATTTTGCTAGCTTAAAACTCGAAGACTTGAATTACTCCCCCTCAGACCAATCTCTCCCCCTAAGTCTGATACTGACTTTTTCTTCTCCTTTTCAACTCCTTCTCTTTTCAGTCTTTCTTTTCTTCTCTTCTCCTCTTCTTTTCAACTCCTTCTTTATTCTCTCTTTCTTTTCTCCCTTCACATAGCCTCTCCTTTTCAACTCCTTCTTTTTTCACTCTTTCTTTTTCTCTCTTTATTTTTCTCTCTCCCTGTTTCCTCTCCTTTTCAACTTCTTCTCTTTTTCACTCTTTCTTTTTCTCTCTCCCTGATTCTTCTCCTTTTCAACTCCTTATCTTTTCATCTCTTTCTTTTTCGCTCCTCATTTCTTTTTATCTCTCCTTTTCTACTTATTTATCCTTTCTCTCTCTCTCTCTCTCCCCCTTTTTGTCATCAGCCAAAAAGAGGTCCTACTATTTTTGTAATTTTTTTTTCTCTTTACAAATTACAGAAAGTAAAAACAGAAAATTAAAAAGCATAAAATAAAATTACAAGAAAATTAAAAAAGACTCCTAAGAAGACTACTTGAGCTAGTCAGATATGGAGACAATGTTGAGATGCTTCTTGATGAACTCGAACCTATCTTCTGGTAATGCTTTGGTGAAGATATCAGCCCATTGATGATCAGTGTCCACAAACTGGATGCTTAAAGTCCCTTTTTGAACATGGTCCCTAATGAAATGGTGTTTTATTTCAATGTGTTTGGCTCTAGAGTGTAAGATAGGGTTCTTGGTTAGGTTTATGGTTGAAGTGTTATCATAGAACAAAAGGGATATTGGTTTCAAAGATGTTGTAATCTTCAAGTTAATGTTTCATCCAGAGTAACTGTGAACTACATCCTGCTGCTGATATATACTCAGCTTCAGCTATTGACATGGCAATGATGCTTTGTCTTTTGCTTGACCAAGAGATCAAATTATCACCTAAGAAAGTGCAGTTGCCACTTGTACTTTTCCTTTCTAGCTTGTCTCCAGCATAGTCGGAATCACAAAAACCTCTAAGTTTGTAGGTGAGGGTTTTCTTGTATAACAAAGTAAGGTTGGTGGTTCCTTTAAGGTATCTCAAAATTGGTTTGACAGCAGTTAAATGGGATTCCCTAGGGTCAGCTTGAAAACGGGCACAAACACAAACACTAAACAAGAAGTCAGGTCTAGAAGCAGTTAAATAAAGAAGGGATCCAATCATACCTCTGTATGTTTTCTGGTCTACCTTTTGGCTGGTTTCATCAGATTTACCTTGGTGAATCTGAATTCCCAGGAAAAACTTAAGTTCTCCCATCATGCTCATTTGGAACTCTTTTTGCATTAGGTCAGAAAACTCTTTGCACAAAGTGCCATTAGTCGATCCAAATATGATATCATCAACATAAACTTGAATAATCAAAATATCATTTTTAATGGATTTCCTAAATAGAGTATTATCAATCTGGCCTCTATTAAATTCATTCTTAAGCAGAAAGTTACTAAGTCTGTCATACCATGCCCTTGGTGCTTGTTTTAAACCATATAAAGATTTTTTAAGTTTGAAAACATGGTCTGGAAAATCAGAATTTTCAAATCCAGGGGGCTGTTTGACATAGACTTCCTCACTTATATAGCCATTTAAGAATGCACTTTTAACATCCATTTGATACAACATTATATCATGATTAACAGCAAATGATAAAAGAATTCTAATTGCTTCTAACCTGGCCACTGGAGCAAAAGTCTCAGTGTAGTCTATGCCTTCCTGTTGACTGTATCCTTGAGCTACAAGTTTGGCTTTGTTCCTTACCACTTCACCTTTTTCATCAAGTTTATTCCTGAACACCCACTTGGTTCCAATAATGTTTTTGTTTGGTCTGGGTACCAGATCCCAAACATCATTCATTTGGAATTCATTCAGCTCTTCTTGCATTGCAAGTATCCAACCTTCCTCTGCTAAAGCCTCATCAACATTGCTTGGTTCAATTGTTGAGAGTAAACCAAACAGACTGGTTTCTCTACTTGATGATCTGGTCTTTAAAGGTTCTACTGCACTGCCAATAATGAGAGGTTCTGGATGTGAAGACTTGTACTTCCATCCATTATTTCCCTCTGACTTGTCTTCAGAGTCAGCATGTTCTTCTTCATCTTGATCTTTCTCAAATTATGCTGTTGGTCCAGCTTCTGGTTCCCGTGCCTCTGGTTCACCTGCAATTTCCTCATCTTGCTTTGACTTTTCAGAGTCAAGCTGTTTATCATCAAACTTAATGTGGATTGATTCTTCCACAGTGTTAGTTGCTTTTTTAAAAACTCTATAAGCTTTTGATCTCTCAGAGTAGCCAATAAAGATACACTTTTGAGATCTAGAATCAAACTTAGCTAGGTTATCTTTAGTGTTTAACATAAAACAGATGCAACCAAATTGCTTAAAGTAGGAAATATTGGGTTTCTTACCTTTCCACAGTTCATAGGGAGTTTTATTTAAGATGGACCTGATGTAGACTCTATTCTGAATGTAGCAGGCTGTGTTGACAGCTTCTGCCCAAAGGTAGGTGGCAACCTTCATATCATTCAGCATGGTTCTGGCCATCTCCTGCAGTGATCTGTTCTTCCTTTCTACCACTCCATTCTGTTGAGGTGTTTTGGGGGATGAGAAGTTGTGAGAGATGCCATTCTCATCACAGAATTCTTCAAAATACTTGTTCTCGAATTCACCTCCATGATCACTTCTGATGGTTATGATCTTAATAACCTGTTCATTCATAACTTGCTTACAAAAAGAAATAAATACTTTGTGAGATTCATCTTTGTTCTTTAAAAATTTTACCCAAGTCCACCTTGAGTAATCATCACAATCACAAAACCATATTTCTTACCACTGAGGGAAGCTGTTTGAACAGGACCAAACAGATCTAAGTGAAGCAGTTCAAGTGGTTGAGAGGTAGAAACACATTTGTTAATTTTAAAAGAGCTTTTAGTTTGTTTACCTCTTTGACATGCTTCACACAGAATCTCAGTTTTGGAACTTACCTTGGGAAGCCCTCTTACCAACTGGAGTTTGTTCAACTCGGATATAAGTCTAGGGTTTGCATGCCCTAGCCTCTTGTACCAAATCAGATTCTGCTCACTTACAGATAATAGGCATTTAACCTGTTGCTTAGCAAGACTAAAAAGATCAATTTTATAAACATTATCCTTCCTAGTGCCGGTAAATAAAACAGTCCCATCAAGTTGACTGACAGCTTTACAAGTTTTTTGATTAAAGATAACATCATAATTGCAATCACTTAATTGACTTATGCTTAGAAGATTGTGTTTTAGCCCTTTAACTAACAGAACATTTTTAATAGAAAGGAGAGAATATGTGTTACCAACAGTTCCTGTACCAATAATCTGACCTTTCTAGTTTCCTCCAAAGGAAACTTTGCCTCCATTCTTCATAGTCAGATCCAGAAACATAGATTTGTCTCCTGTCATGTGCTTGGAGCAGCCACTGTCAAGATACCAAGTTTTGTGTTGCTGATCAGACCTTGCCTTTTCTCTTTCAGAATCAGAGTCAGAGTCAGACTCAGATTCAGACTTAGCTTCTGTTCGAGCCATTAGAGCCAGTTCTTCTTCTGGTCTGTTTGAGCAGTTTTATTGATTCTACTTTGGTTTATAAACCATGTTCCTCTGATGATTCTGGAACATGTTTTGATCCTAGTAATTCTGGTGATTCTGGTAATTTCTGATCTGATTCTGGTTCTAGTTCGAGTGTTGATTCTGGTTCTAGTACTGATTCTGACTCTGGTTCTAGAGTTTATTCTGGTTCCAGTTCTTGTGCTTCTGATACTGATTCCAATTCTGGTTCCAGTTTCTGTGCTTCTGATGCTGGTTCCAGCTCTGGTTCTGGTTCCAGTTCCTGTTTTGATTCTAGTTCCAGTTTTGGTTCTGATTCCGATTCTGGTTTTGGTTGAGTTGACCAAACCTTCTTCCATCAGACTCAGATTGCCTTTGTCTTGTTGTAGCAGGAACATAAACCTTCTTCTGCTTGTGCATTGCCAACATCCATTGTCTAGGCACCATTGTTGGTGTCTCCTTCTGGTTGCTCAAAACATCTGCAACATAGAAAATTTGATCTTTTGGTACCTAGAACTGATTGGGTCCAAGTTTGTTAGTCTTAACAACTCTCTGATCTTGTTCAGATATTACCATTGGACAAGATAATTCAGAGTGACCTTTCTTAGCACAAACAATGCATAAAACATCAGAATGAACAGCTTTACTTTCAGTAATTGTTTCTGTAAAACCAAGACCTCTCTTTCCAGTGTTACTGTTTCCATAAATCATAGATGCATATTTACTTCTTTCCATTCCATTAGAAATAAAGTTTTGAAAAAATTGTTCATGCATATCAGATTCATAAACAGTTTTGGAAGTGGAACATATATTACTTTTGAGAGTTTGGTTTTCTGATTTGAGTCTTGCAACTTCAGTTTTAAAATCTTTTTTTTCAGTTGCATACTCAGAATTTCAATTCATTAAAACTTGGAATTCTTTGGTTAGAATTTTCTTATCTTCCCTAAGAGTTTTTAGTTTTAAAGACATCTTATTGTTTGCATTTAACAAGTCTTTTAAAGTCTCAATTAATTCAGATCTTTAGTTGGATCTTCTGGATCAGTAGGTGCAGTGTATCCTTTGACTACCATCTTCCATAATTCAGGATCTTGAGATATGACAAAACTTCTCATTCTGTCCTTCCAATACTCAAACCTTTCTCCATCAAACAGTGGTGGTTTGTTGGTGTTGCCTCCCAATTCTTCTCTGGATTCTGCCATGTTGAACCCCTTGGACCTTTCCTCAAACACTGTTAATTGCTCAGCCTTGAGACCGAGCTCTGATGCCAATTGAAGGTGCAAACACGAGAAGGGGGGTTGAATTGTGTTTGACTAACTTGATTACTTTTCCTGTTTTTATACTTTTAAAACAAAACTTGATGAAATAAAAACAGAGTTAGCAGTGGATATAAAGTAAAAATAAAACACTAAATTTTTATACTGGTTCACCGTTAACAAGGCTACGTTGGATTTCACTAATTCAAATCTTGAATTACAACAGTTCCACTGACCCTCCAAGTCAGTCTTCTCAAACAGTCTAACAATCCTAGACTCTTGAGGAATACAACACTTGTCTTCTCCTGCCAATCTGACAATCCCAGATTGTAGAAGGAATTACAACGCCTTGAATCTAATTGCCAAGTAATCTGCTACCCCTTCTGACTCCCTCAAATTGTAGACTCTACTTCAACAACTTAGATTTAACACAAGGGAAAGAAAATAACACGAGTCCTTGCTTCTTGAAAGCTGGAACTCACAATTAACCTCACTGAAAACTTGAGTGTTTGCTTTGGAAGTGTATGACTCTTTTGTGATTTTCGATGCAAAGTATTCTACCTTTAGCCTCTTTTTATAGATGCAGATTTGGGCCTCTTCCAAGCCTAATTTCGAGCTGAATCTTGCTGGATTCTCTTGCAAAAATAACTTGACCAATTGGGCTTTATTTAAATAAAAAACATATCTTTTATTAAGCTTCAGATTTTCTTTCAAAATAACTGGCCAATCAAGTCTTTAGTTCTTTCCCGCCAACAGCTCATGAGTTGCACAATACTTCACTTTATTTTTGTAACAAATCTTTTTAATTCTTTGATCAAAATAAATTAAAATCTCCACCGTTAATCCTCATGATTAATTCTGGACCATTTGATCTTCTGCGCTAGTCCATATCTGGACCATACTAATTGATATGTTGTGATCCTCTTATTTCGGCCATCCCTGGACCACACTTCCTAACCTTCTGATCTTCTGATCTCGGCCATCCTGGTCCAGCAAACTGATCTGCTGTGATCCTCTGATCTCGGCCACTGTTGGTCCATTCATTCTGACCTTCTGATTTCGGCCAACACTGGGCCATGGTCTGATCTTCTAATCTCGGCCAACACTGGGCCAAATAATTAAATCTGAACCATTGATCTGAAAATCTTCCCTCTGATCTGGACCAATTCTGGACTTGGTCTGGATTAAACTGAAATTAAATCTGGACAAGTAATATTTCAGTCTGGACATTTTACCTTTGATTTTGGATCAGGTCTGGATCAATTCTGGAAATCATTTCTTCTGGTCTGGACTTAGTTTCATACCCTGAACCATGCTATCTTCTGGTCTGGGTCAAATCTGGATTAATTCCTTTGTTATGGACCCATTAATTTACCCTCTGATTAAGTCTGGATCAAGTCTGGGCTGTTTATCATTTCACTGCCAGGCCATCTTTTGGTCAGAATAACTTCTGGAATAAATCTGACATTTGACATCTTCTGATCTAGAACAACTTTCCCTATGGGAGGCTCCCTTCTGGTCTGGTCCAAGTCTCCTTCTGACTTTTCTTCCTTCTGATCTGGGCCAGCAAAGATATCCTCTGGTAGTGTTTTGACATCCTGGTGTATCCTTTGGTAATTCCAGAATGCATTCTGGATGCATTTTCTGCTTCTGCAATCTTCAATTTCTGGTGCTATTTAATGTAATAATTCAAGGTACAAATACGATTACATGGAGTGCTTTTGTAAACATCAAAATCCTAAGTATTTAGAACCAACTTGGTTCCAACATCTTCTTGACATGATCTGCTGTTGTGTAGCTTTTCTTCAAGACCTTCAGTCCAGATATCAGAGTCTGGAATCTGCAGAACATTCCATCAATGTTTTCATCATCTTCCATCTTGAACATCTCATACTGTTTGACCAGTATGTTAGCCATTGCTTCTTGAACCTGCTGGCTTCCTTCATAGGTCAGAACCAGACTGTCGAATATGCTCTTTGCTGTTTCTTTATTTGTGCATCTGTCAAATTCCTTGAATGTGATGGCACTGATCATGATGTTTCTGGACTAGTGATGAAGTTTGTATAATCTGCTTTGATCTGGTTTCATATCATCCATGTCTAGTTCTTTAGTTGGATCTTCTGGATCAGTAGGTGCAGTGTATCCTTTGACTACCATATTCCATAATTCAAGATCTTGAGATATGAAGAAACTTCTCATTCTGTCCTTCCAATACTCAAACCTTTCTCCATCAAACAGTGGTGGTCTGTTGATGTTGCCTCCCAATTCATCTCTGGATTCTGCCATGTTGAACCCCTTGGACCTTTCCTCAAACACTGTTAAGTGCTCAACCTTGAGACCGAGCTCTAATGCCAATTGAAGGTTCAAACACGAGAATGGGGGGTTGAATTGTGTTTGACTAACTTGAATACTTTTTCTGTTTTTGCAGTTTCAAAACAAAACTTGATGTATGAATAAAATAGAGTTAGCATCGGATATAAAGTAAAATTAAAAACACAGAATTTTATACTGGTTCACCGTTAACAAGGCTACGTCCAGTCCCTTCACCTTGAAGGATTTCACTAATTCAATTCATGAGTATTCTGCCTTGAGCCTCCTTTTATAGATGCAGATTTGGGCCTCTTCCAATGCTTAAATTCGAGCTGAATCTTGCTGGATTCTCTGTAAAAATAACTTGACCAATTGGGCTTCATATAAATAAAAAACATATCTTCAGATTTCCTTTCAAAATAACTGGCCAATTAAATCTGTTGGTTCCTTCCCGCCACAGCTCCTGAATTCCACAACACCTCACTTTATTTTTGTAATAAATCTTTTTAATCCTTTGATCAAAATAAATTAAATTCTCCACCGTATAAATTTCCTGATTAAATCAGGACCATTGGATCTTCATGCGCTAGTCCACATCTGGACCATATTGATTGTTATGCTGTAATCCTCTGATTTCGGCCTTCCCTGGACCACACTTCCTGACCCTCTGATCTTTTGATTTCGGCCAACCTGGATGCGCGCCTGATATGCTGAAATCTTCTGGACTCGGCCATTTCTGGACTTGCACATCCTGTTCCTCTGATTTCGGCCAACACTGGGCCATGGTCTGATTTTCTGATCTGGACCATCACTGGACCAAATAATTATTTCTGAACCATTGATCTAGAAGTCTTTACTCTGATCTGGACATATTCTGGAATTTGGTATGGAACAAACTGAAATTAACTTGAACAAAAAATATTTCAGTTTGGACATTTTACCTTTGATTTTGGACCAGGTCTGGATTGATTCTGGAATTCATTTCTTCTGGTCTGGACTTAGTTCCATGCCCTGAATCATGCTATCTTATGGTCTGGGCCAAATCTGGATTGATCCTCTTGTTATGGACTCATAAACATACCTTCTGGTCAAGTCTGGAACAAGTCTGGAACAAGTAATTTTTCACTGCCAGGCCATCTTCTGATAAGAATAACTTCTGGAATAAAATTGATATTTGATTCCTGTTTGTCTGGAACAACTCTCCTTCTGGAAGGCTTTCCAATGGTATGCTCCATGTTTCATTCTGATTTTTATTCCTTCTGATCTGGGCCATCAAAGATATCTTTTGGTCATGTTTTGACATTCCTAGAGTATTTTCTGGTCATTCCAGAATTCATTTTTCTGGAATCCTTTGATCACTGCTTCTGATTCCTTTAGTTTTTGAGGCATTTAACTTAATAATTCAAAGTACAAAATAAGTTTACATAGAGTACATTTGTAAGCATCAAAATCCTAATTACTTAGAACCAACTTGGTTCCAACAATCTCCCCCTTTTTGATGATGACAAAACCTTAACTTATTTTGCTAACTTATGACTCGAAGACTTTGAATTACTCCCCCTCAGACCAATCTCTCCCCCTAAGTGTGATACTCTCCTTTTCAACTCCTTCTTTGTTCTCTCTTTCTTTTCTTCTTTTCTCCTCTTCTTTTCAACTCCTTCTTTTTGCTCTCTTTCTTTTTCTTTCTTCACATTTCCTCTCCTTTTCAACTCCTTCTGTTTTCACTCTTTCTTTTTCTTTCTTTGTTTTTCTCTCTCCCTGTTTCCTCTCCTTTTCAACTCCTTCTGTTTTCTCTCTTTCTTTTTCTCTCCTTCTTTCTTTTTATCTCTCCTTTTCTACTTATTTCTCCTTTCTTTCTTTCTCTCTCTCTCTCTCTCTCTCTCTCTCTCTCTCTCTTTCTCCCCCTTTTTGTCATCAGCCAAAAAGTGGTCGTACTATTTTTGTATTTTTGTTTTTGTCTTTACAAATTACAGAAAGTAAAAACTAAAATTAAAAGACATAAAATAAAATTGCAAGAAATTTTAAAAACTCCTAAGATGACTACTTGAGCTAGTCAGATATGGAGGTCATGCTGAGATGCTTCTTAATGAACTCAAACCTATCTTCTGGTAATGCCTTGGTGAAGATATCAGCCCATTGATGATCAGTGTCCACAAACTGGATGCTCAAAGTCCCTTTTTGAACATGGTCCCTAATGAAATGGGGTTTTATTTCAATGTGTTTGGCTCTAGAGTGTAAGATAGGGTTCTTGGTTAGGTTTATGGCTGAAGTGTTATCACAGAACAAAGTGCAGTTGCCACTTATACTTTTCCTTTTCAGCTCTGTATGTTTTCTGGTTTGCCTTTTGGCTGGTTTCATCTTTCTCAAGTGAGTAGGTTGGGTGCATGGGGGTGGCCATTGGCTTACAGTCACTCATCTTGAACTTTTTGAGAAGTTCTTTAGTATATTTTGATTGGTGAATGAGTATACCTGATTTGCCTTGATGAATCTGAATTCCTAGGAAGAACTTAAGTTCTCCCATCATGCTCATTTGGAACTCCTTCTGCATTAGGTCAAAAAACTCTTTGCACAAAGTGCCATTAGTTGATCCAAATATGATATCATCAACATAGACTTGAATAATCAGAATATCATGTTTAATGGATTTCCTAAATAGTGTATTATCAATCTGGCCTCTATTAAATTCATTCTTAAGCAGAAAGTTACTAAGTCTGTCATACTATGCCCTTGGTCCTTGTTTTAAACCATATAAAGACTTTTTAAGTTTGAAAACATGGTCTGGAAAATCAGAATTTTCAAAACCAAGGGGCTGTTTGACATAGACTTCTTCACTTATGTAGCCATTTAAGAATGCACTTTTGACATCCATTTGATACAACATTATATCATGATTAGCAGCAAATGATAAGAGAATTCTAAATGCTTCTAACCTGGCCACTGGAACAAAAGTCTCAGTGTAATCCATACCTTTCTGTTGACTGTATCCTTGAGCTACAACTTCACCCTTTTCATTGAATTTGTTTCTGAATACCTACTTGGTTCCAATAATGCTTCTGTTTGGTCTGGATACCAGATCCCAAACATCATTCCTTTGAATTTCATTTAGCTCTTCTTGCATTGCAAGTATCAACCTTCCTCTGCCAAAACTTCATCAACAATGCTTGGTTCGCATCAGCTTCTGATTCTGTAACAGCTTCTGAATCTGATGAATCAGCTTCTGGTTCTGGTGCATCTGTAACAGCTTTAGATTCTGGTAAATATCCATATTTCTCTTATGACTTATCTTGGCTGTTTCTGACTTGGTCAGATTTATCTTTTGAAGATTTGTCATGTGTTGCTGAGTTGCTTGTATCCTTTACCTTTCCAGGTACTTCTGTTTCTTGTGCTTCTGCTCCCTGCACTATTTTTATCTTACTTTGATTTGTTAAGATCAAGCAGTTTGTCATTTTACATAATGCAAATCAAATAAGTTAAAATTTAACTCAATACAGCCAAACCATTCGTTCTGCTTCTGCTCCCTTTGGTTCTGATGAACCTGTACTATCTTTATCTTGCTTTGATTTGTCAAGCAGTTTGTCATATACCATAATATAAATAAATTAATTTAAAAATGAACTTAGTACAGCCAAACCATTAATTCTGCTTCTGGTGGTTTCTGTTTGTTTTTGAAACCACTGGAATGCTGTTTCTTCTGAGTGTTCAATTTGTGTGAATCACCTGGTTCCTTTGATGTTTTGAAAACCTGCAGAATACTTATCTAGCTTTGATTTGTTAAGATCAAGCTTCTTGTTATCACAGTAAATATTAAATAATAATAGTATTTACAACAAGATGTAGCCTCAGGTTTACTCTGAAAATCCTCTTGCTTCTGATTTTCAGATTCCTAATCTATATGTTCTGAGATTACATGGTTTGGATGAGGGAATTTGAATTCCCTTCCAGGTTTGTAGTCTTGATGAATCTCACTGGAGAGTTTGAAGAACTCTCTTGATTCTGATTCTTTAATTTCTGTTTTGGCTCATACACCATATTCCTCTGGTGATTCTGGAACTTATGGTGATTCTAATAATCATACTTATTTTGATAATTAAAGTAGTTTTGATGATCATACCTCAACCTTTGATATTGATACCTGTTTAGGTTCTGGTATTGATTCTGGTTCTAGTGTTGATTCTGGTTCCAGTTTCTGTGCCTCCAGTTCTGGTTCTGGTTCCAGTGTTGGTTCTGGTTCCTGTACCTCTGATACTGGTTCCATTTTTGGTTCTGGTTCCAGTTTCTGTGCTTCTGGTACTGGTTCCAGTTCTGGTTCTGGTTCCAGTTCATGTTCCTCTGATACTGGTTCCAGTTTTGATTTTGGTTCAAGTTCTTGTTTTGATACGAGTGATATCCATAATATTTCCTGTTCCTCCTATAATTCTGGTTCTGGTTCTGATAGTTATTGTGTTGACCAGTTCTTCTTCTACCAGAGTCACTTTGCTTCTGTTTGGTAGATGTTGGAACATAAACCTTCTTCTGCTTGTGCATTGCCAACATCCATTGTCCAGGTACCATTGTTGGTGTCTCCTTCTGGTTGCTCAAAATATTTGCAACATAAACAATTTTTTCTTTTGGTACCCAGAACTGATTGGGTCCAGGTTTGTTAGTTGTAATAGCTCTCTGATCTTGTTCAGATTTTACCATTGGACAAGATAATTCAGAGTGACCTTTCTTGGCACAAACAATACACAAAACATCAGAATGAACAACTTTATTTTCAGTAATTGTTTCTGTAAAACCAAGACCTCTTTTTTCCAGAATTACTGTTTCCATAAATCATAGATGCATATTTACTTCTTTCCATTCCATTGGAAATAAAGTTTTGAAAAACTTGCTCATGCATATCAGATTTACAAACAGTTTCAAAAGTGGAACAATTATTACTTTTCAGAGTTTGGTTTTCAGATTTGAGTCTTGCTACTTCAGTTTTAAAATCTTTGTTTTCAGTTGCATACTCAGAAATTCGATTCTTTAAAACTTGGACTTCTTTGGTTAGATTTTCCTTATCTTCCCTAAGAGTTTTCAGTTTTAAAGACCTTTTATTGTTTGCATTTAACAAGTCTTTTAAAGTCTCAATTAATTCAGATTTAGACAGATCAGAAAATACCTCATTGTCTTCATCTTTTGATTCTGTTCCAGAGCCTGAGCTATATTCAGAACTTGAGTTGGTACGAGCCATCAGAGACAGAATTGTTTCCTCTGATGTGCTTCCAGATTTGCCAGAATGATTGCTTCGATCATTCTTCCTTCTGCCTGTTTTCCTTCTGGAACTCGTGCCTTTATGAGGTCCAGAAGCAAACTTGATGTGAGCTATCTTTGCTGTTTCTGCCTCTTCTTCATCAGAAGATTCTTCCTCTGATTCTGATACATCCCAGGCAGCCATCAGACCTTTCTTTCTGTATCTGGAACTCTTCTTGTGCTGTTTTCCTTTTTCCAGATTTGGACATTCTGACTTGATATGTCCAGGTTCATTGCATCCATAACAGATGATGTTCTTCTTGTCAGATTCTTCCTTGCTGTTATGTTTCTTCTGGGAACCTCTCCTCTTTCTGTTTTCCCAGATCTTAACCATCTTTTTGGTTAAGTAAGCCATATCATCACAGTCACTGTCACTATCCTCTGATTCTGATACTGTCTTTGCAGCTTTCTTCTGTTTCGATTTCAGAGCCAGATTCTTCTTCTTCTTAGGTTCATCTTCTTCCAGTTCTATTTCATGAGACCTGAGTGAGCTGATTAGATCTTCCAGCCTCAAGGTACTCAGATCCTTAGCTTCCTATATTGCAGTAACCTTTGGTCTCCACCTTTTTGGTAGACTTCTCAGATTTTTCCAGACATGATCTTCAGTGGTATAGCTTTTGTTTAATACGTTCAGTCCTGATACCAAAGTCTGGAATCTGCAAAACATTGTGTAAATGTCTTCATCCTCTTCCATCTTGAACAGCTCATACTTATTAACCAATATGTTAGCCTTTGTCTGTTGAACCTGCTTGGTTCCTTCATAGGTCAGAACCAGACTATCGAATATACTCTTTGCTGTTTCTTTATTTGTGCATCTATCAAATTCCTTGAATGTGATTGCACTGACCATGATGGTTCTGGACTTGTGATGAAGTCTGTGTAGTCTGATCTGATCTGGTTTCATATCTTCCAAGTCTAGTTTCTTAGTTGGATCTTCTGAATCAGTAGGTGCAGTGTATCCTCTGACTATCATCTTCCATAATTCAGGATCTTGAGATATGACAAAACTTCTCAGTCTGTCCTTCCAATACTCAAACCTTTCTCCATCAAATATTGGTGGTCTGTTGATGTTGCCTCCCAATTCTTCTAACATATTGAACCCCTTGGACCTTTCCTCAAACACTGTTAAGTGCTCAGCCTTGAGACCGAGCTCTGATGCCAATTGAAGGTGCAAACACGAGAAGGGGGGTTGAATTGTGTTTGACTTAACTTGAATACTTTTCCTGTTTTAATACTTTCAAAACAAAACTTGATGTATAATTAAAATAGAGTTAGCAGCGGAAAAAAAATAAAAATAAAAACTCACCGATTTTATACTGGTTTACCGTTAACGAGGTTACGTCTAGTCCCTTCGCCTTGAAGGATTTCACTAATTCAACCTTGAATTACAACCTTGCTACTGACCCTCCAAGTCAGTCTTCTCAAATAGTCTAACAATCCTAGACTTCTTTGAGGAAAAACAACTCCTGTTCTTCAGCCAATCTGACACCCCAGATTGTAGAAGAATTCACAACACTATGAATCTAATTGCTAAGTACCTTGCTACCCTTTCTGAATCCCTCAGTTTGTAGACTCTACTTCAACAACTTAGATACAACCCTATCTAATTGCCAAGTAACCTGCTACCTCTACTGACTCCCTCAAATTGTAGACTCTACTTCAACAACTTAGATTTGCCACAGTGGAAAGAGAATAACCGAGTACTTGCTTCTTGAAAGCTGAAACTCACAATTGACTTATATGAAAATTTGAGAGTGGTTGCTTTGGAAGTGTATGACTCTTTTGTGATTTTCGATTCATGAGTATTTTGCCTTGAGCCTCCTTTTATAGATGCAGATTTGGGCCTCTTCCAATGCTTAAATTCGAGCTGAATCTTGCTGGATTCTCTGTAAAAATAACTTGACCAATTGGGCTTCATATAAATAAAAAACATATCTTCAGATTTCCTTTCAAAATAACTGGCCAATTAAATCTGTTGGTTCCTTCCCGCCACAGCTCCTGAATTCCACAACACCTCACTTTATTTTTGTAATAAATCTTTTTAATCCTTTGATCAAAATAAATTAAATTCTCCACCGTATAAATTTCCTGATTAAATCAGGACCATTGGATCTTCATGCGCTAGTCCACATATGGACCATATTGATTGTTATGCTATGATCCTCTGATTTCGGCCTTCCCTGGACAACACTTCCTCACCCTCTGATCTTCTGATTTCGGCCAGCCTGGATGCACGCCTGATATGCTGAAATCTTCTGGACTCGGCCATTTCTGGACTTGCACATCCTGTTCCTCTGATTTCGGCCAACACTGGGCCATGGTCTGATTTTCTGATCTGGACCATCACTGGACCAAATAATTATTTCTGAACCATTGATCTAGAAGTCTTTACTCTGATCTGGACAGATTCTGGAATTTGGTCTGGAACAACCCTAAACCCTAATAAATTTCCTGATTAAATCTGGACCATTGGATCTTCATGCGCTAGTCCACATCTGGACCATATTGATTGTTATGCTGTGATCCTCTGATTTCGGCCTTCCCTAGACCACACTTCTTGACCCTCTGATCTTCTGATTTCGGCCAGCGTGGATGCGCGCCTGATATGTTGAAATCTTCTGGACTCGGCCATTTCTGGACTTGCACATCCCGTTCCTCTGATTTCGGCCAACACTGGGCCATGGTCTGATTTTCTGATCTGGACCATCACTGGACCAAATAATTATTTCTGAACCATTGATCTGGAAGTCTTTACTCTGATCTGGATAGATTCTGGAATTTGGTCTGGAACAAACTGAAATTAACTTGAACAAAAAATATTTCAGTATGGACATTTTACCTTTGATTTTGGACCAGGTCTGGATTGATTCTGGAATTCATTTCTTCTGGTCTGGACTTAGTTCCATGTCCTGAATCATGCTATCTTATGGTCTGGGCCAAATCTGGATTGATCCTCTTGTTCTGGACTCATAAACATACCTTCTGGTCAAGTCTGGAACAAGTAATTTTTCACTGCCAAGCCATCTTCTGATCAGAATAACTTCTGGAATAAAATTGATATTTGATTCCTGTTTGTCTGGAACAACTCTCCTTCTGGCAGGCTTTCCAATGGTATGCTCCATGTTTCATTATGATTTTTATTCCTTCTGATCTGGGCCATCAAAGATATCTTTCGGTCATGTTTTGACATTCCTGGAGTATCTTCTGGTCATTCCAGAATTCATTTTTCTGGAATCCTTTGATCACTGCTTCTGATTCCTTCAGTTTCTGGGGCATTTAACTTAATAATTCAAAGTACAAAATAAGCTTACATAAAGTACATTTGTAAGCATCAAAATCCTAAGTACTTAGAACCAAATTGGTTCCAACAACCAGCACACGTGCAGTCACTCAACAGACCAGCACGTTTCACGTATGTTAGCCTCTCACAGGCCAGAACATACAGAAGTTAAATCCTCGCACGGATAGAATGGACCGTCTAATTCATGCGGAACCACTCTGTAGCCCGAGTAGAATATACCGTCTAATACACGCGGAACTACTCTGACCCCGGATAGAACAGACCGTCTAATACACGCAGAACTATTCTATAACCCATGGTTACTACTTAACTTTGCGGCCCATCACGGTCAGCGCATCAACTCTATGGCCCATCGCGGTCACCACCTGACTATGTAATGCATGGACATGCAACGTTTTCTCTTCACTGAAAACAGTATGCAAACATTAGTAAAACTCAGCCATTCCATCATTTTCCCAAAACCATCTCAACCCAAATAATTTCAATATCATCATATCAATAAAAACATTCAAGTACCTCATCATTACCACTTCCCACTATCTCAAAAACTCCATTTTTATTTATCACAAGTCTTCTCAATGTTTCCCTAACTCTTAAAGTTCATAAAACAGTGTTTAAAACTGAGTTTCTGGATAAACCGAATCTGTATTCGAATACAGCTTCCTTGTATTCGAATACAGAAGCTAAAACAGTGCAGAATCAACACTCTGTATTCGAATATAGCTTCCTTGTATTCGAATACAGAGGCTACAACAGTGTAAACTCAACATTTTTCACAGCATCAATAAAGAACTCCAGAACCTCATCACCACCCCAAACCATCTCTAAAACACCATTTTAATTCATCACAAACCTTCCCAATGTTTTCCCAACTCTTTAAGTTCATAAACCATTGTTTAAAACTCAAATTTTTGAAAAAAAAAACAAGCTGTATTCGAATACAGCTCCTTTGTATTCGAATACAGAGGCAAAAATAGTGAAAAATCAACATTCTGTATTCGAATACGAGGCTGTCGTAGTCGAATACAGATGCTAATACAGTGGCAAAAATTGCAGTCCTGTATTCGAATACGACAGGGTCGTAGCCGAATACAGAGGCTAAGTCAGAAGCAAAAATCCCTTATCTGTATTCGAATACAGAGGCTTGTATTCGAATACAAGTTCAAAAATTTGAAGAAAACTGAAGTTTTGCAGGCTGTATTTGAATACACTCATGCCGTATTCGAATACACCTTCGAATTTAGTGAAATTTCACAGAAAACTTCAACACGTTTTCAAATTCTTTTCTTTGAAAAACCAACACAACACCAAAATAAAATCACCATTCTTTTGAAACTCCAAAACTCAAAACATTTTTCATCAACAACAGATTTTCCAGAAAACACTTCCACCATTTTAAATCCTTTTGTTTTTAAACCATCATCATCACCAGACTATTTCACCATAACAGAAACAGAATCACCAACACCAGAACAACATCACAGTTTTGCTTAAATCACCCAAAACAGAATGTCAAACTCAAAAACAAAACATGCATTTCCAAACATTTGCATTTTGAGCATTCCCAAACCAACATGCAAAGTATTTTCCAGTATTCTTTCACAACCAAAACAACATGCAAAGCATTTTCCATCTTTCCCACACAAACAGAACAACATTGATGTATTCAGTCAAAACAGGAAACATCACAGATCATCAAACCTCGACAGAATGCATTTTTCGCATTTTATAACAACATCACAGGCGTTTTATCAACATATGCATTTTGATCATCCAAAAAAAAACATGCAAAACATTTTCCAGCTTTCCCACATAAACAGAACAACATTGGTATATCAACCAACATAGCAACATCACAAATCATTTAAAACATCAACAGAATGCATTTTTCATCCTTCAAAACGACATGCAAAACAGTTTTTCTTCAAAAACAATAATGAAACATTATTAATGCCATAACAGTATGCAATTACAGCCCTAATGCAATCTAGAAATGGGAAGGTGCCCCTTACGCCTGTTACGTTTCTGCTCCCGTTCACGTTTCTGCGTCAAAAATCGGCGAAGTTTCCGTTTGCATTTGCCGCTACCAAAGTGGGTTCTCTGGCTCCGTAATGAGGAGAGGAACAACTTTTGTTCTTGGTACTTGGTGGTTTGGTGCTTGGATTTTCAATTAATCTCACTTTTGTGCAACTCTTTTTTTTTTTTGAACGGGAAACAGAAATCAGAATGGGAGGAAGAAGGAGAACGTTACTGTTACATGCAGTATGGAGGAGGAAGTGTTTTCTGTCTTTGCTCTTCCTTCTCACTCCTATATATAAGCATATGTGGGTGCCACCTCATCAAAAATAATACTATAATATTGCTGGACCCTCCAACACTTAACCGGTTTCGTCGCAATTAGCTGATAACCTCTTAATTAACTGTCCGATAATTTAATTACTCGTAATTAAATTAATTTACTCTTCATCCAATAATTTTAATTCATCTTCCAAAAATAAATATTTATATATATATATATATATATTCACACAAAACATACATATATTAAATATTTTACAAATATTCCTCAAAATACACTTAATATTACATCCATCATTTTAATTTTAAATTTAAGGGTCTTACACCCTCCAAGTCAGTCTTCTCAAACAGTCTAACAATCCTAGACTCTTGAGGAATACATCACCTTGACTTCCTAAGTCAAGTCTTCTCCTACCAATCTGTTGTGATCCTCTGATCTCGGCCACTGTTGGACCACACATTTTGACCTTCTGATTTTGGCCAACACTGGGCCATGGTCTGATCTTTTGTTCTCGGCGAACATTGGGCCAAGTACTTAAATCTCAACCATTGATCTGAATATCTTCCCTCTGATCTGGACCAATTCTGGACTTGGTCTGGATTAAACTGAAATTAAATCTGGACAAATAATATTTCAGTCTGGACATTTTACCTTCTATTTTGGATCAGTTATAGATCAAATCTGGAGATCATTTCTTCTGGTCTGGACTTAGTTTCATACCCTGAACCATGCTATCTTCTGGTCTGGGTCAAATCTGGATTGATTCTCTTGTTCTGGACCCTTTAACTTATCCTCTAATTAAGTCTGGATCAAGTTTGGGCTGTTTATCATTTCACTGCCAGGCCATCTTCTGGTCAGAATAACTTCTGGATTAAGTCTGACTTATGACTCCTACTGGTCTGGATCAAGTCTCCCTTTGGCAGGCTTCCTTCTGGTCTGGTCCAGGTCTCCTTCTGACTTTGCTTCCTTCTGATCTGGGCCAGCAAAGATATCTTCTGGTGATGTTTTGACATCCTGGAGTATCTTCTGGTACCTTCAGGATTCAATCTCTAGAACCCTTTCTGCTTCTGATTACTTCAGCTTCTGGTGGCATTTAATTTAATAATTCAAGGTACAAAATAAGATTACATTGAGTGCTTTTGTAAACATCAAAATCCTAAGACTTAGAACCAACTTGGTTCCAACATTATCCCCTAACTCAATTTGCTTAGTGTGCAGATTAAGTTGGAAGGTAAATATTTATATTAATGACTATCTATTTTAAGGTAATATAAATTATGAGTAAATTATAAGTAATAATCTAAGTGTTTTTAGCACATAATATTATCACCTAATAAATTAGTAATTATGTCTACTAATTGACTAAGTCATAATAAAGCAATAAGAATCATTGCAACAAACATCTGATAATCTACAGTCCGAGTCAAAGTGTTAAAGACAAATAAAATACATGTCAATGATTGATCCTCTAATCACAAAGGAAAAGAACGCTAAAAGAGTCAAGACCTTCATTGACCCTCTAACTTTAGACCAAAGAAGAAAATTTTAAATGAAGCCTTTAGTTAAGTCAAACTCTTGAGCCCAGAAATGTGAAGAAGTCAACATCTCTGCATCCTCTTATGACTAGAAAAAATACACAGAAATCAAGGCAACACCCTGAAGAATCTAAAAAAGTTATGTTTGACTCTGTTAAATGCGTTCTCAACACGCCTTTGTGAAATCTAATTACAAGTTCACTTTGATGATTCTGCGAGTGATAAATCTGGTATACCAGTTCTTCATCTAGTCAACGCTTCAAGTCAACACTCTGATAAAGTCAACGCTCTGATAAGAAGTCAACATTCCAACATCCTCTACTCATCATGGACTAATCCTCTAATTGAAGAAGCTGATAAGTGCTTAATTTACCATATATTTGATATATTGTTAAATCACTTATTAACTTAAGACTTAATGGCAATTATGGTCCATCTATTGTCCCCAATTCATAGAATTTGTCCCATATTTTAAAAGTCGACAATTTTCGTCCATCTCTTAGATTTTTGAACTAAAAAAATGACAACTTGACATATTTTATATGATGTAGTGTCATCTAGATGCATTAATTATTCATATGTCATTAATTAAATTACAAAAATGAAAAATTTCTGAAGTTGAAAGTTATGTTTTTAGAGGTTTTTATTTCGATGTCATGGATGTTAGTCATTCTACAAAATCGTATCATATGCGACTTTTATTTAAAGCATATCACATCATCATTTTTTAGTTAAAAAGTCATAATGAAGGACCAAACTATCAAATTTTAAAATAGGGGAACCAATTTCGTAAATTGGAAAAAATAGAAAAACAATGCAATTAAGCCTCAACTTAATTTGATAAAAAAAAACATGTTATTTTACCCCATTACTTGTATAATTTAGTAATTAAGGTATGAGATATATGAAATTTTTATATGTTGCATCTTTCCTTGTTTTCATAGGTAAAATGATAGTAAGTAATTAAAAAGAAGAGCAACCAAGATCATTAGAACCAAGATTTGATGAAACATGGCATATGGAATTCGCTGAGCGAGAAAACGCCTGGCTATGCAAGTTCAAGGGCAGTTAGTTTCCTAAACTTTTCAAAGTTAATCTCGCTAAGAAAATTGTAATCTCGGTGAGCGACATTAAAGGTGGTTGGCAATTGCAATTTTCATCATCTTGATGAATGCTCAATCGCTAAATGAGAATACTATTAGGGGTGTACGCCGGCTGGGTTGGGTGGATTTTGACAAAATCCGATATCCGACCAATCGATTATCTTTGGGTTGGGTTAAGTTCTAAACCCGTATTTTTTTCATTTAACCCGACCCGATCAAGAACGGGTTGAGTTGGGTGAGCGGGTTGGCAGGTCGACCCGCACCCATGTACACCCCTACTTGTTATATATCAATTTTCATTTAAAAAATTATAACTCAAATGTCACAACAATCCCTATATGCCAAAGAAGCTCCGCCACTTTACCTATCATAATTTTTTAATAGTAGTGCTTCATTTATTTATTTTCAAAATACTTACTATTTTCAAATAAAATACAAAAAAAAAAGTGTTTAATAGGTTTAAATGTAAAAAATTTAAACTAAATTCATCATAAGCATAAGCTTTTGCATAAGCATCATTTTTGCTTATAAATAGTATTTAACTCAAATGAATAGTATTTAATTCAAAAATTTTGTATTTAACAAATGTAAAATTTTAAACTAAATTCATCATAAACATAAGCTTTGAATTCATACATTCATTATGTGAAACTATAACAAAATATAACATTTAAATAAATAATATTTAACTAAAAAATTATATTCTTTTTTTGAAAGAGACAATTTAAAAATTAGATACGAATTTTATGAGTAGGCATATACGAGATTATAAGGCCAAAACAAATTATCAGTTATGAACACATGCGATTGGGCTGCTGGGCTGCAAAACAAAATTTAAAAAAACATATAACTAGTTACCAGGTCGGGTCGACGGCTTCAAATTGTTGGACCTATTACCCAAAACAAATATAAGCGGGTTTCAATTGGTTGGGTTGGGTCGGACCCGAAAGTGATCGAGTACGAATAAAAATCGGGTTAGGTTGGGTTGGTTGGTTGACCCGCGCTCATGTACACCCCTTATTACTATTGAAAGCTGAAGCATCTACCATTTGAGGAGTTGGAGTCTTGGAGAAAATGAGATAACTCGAAAATGAGAGAAAACCATTGGAGAAAGCATGAAAATCATAATTGAAAACCAATTTCTTATTTTTATCTGGATCTTGTAAAGCTACTATGACAATGAGTAGCAAAACCTCTTTTTGTTGGGATTAGATGTAATCAATCATACTTTTTTGTATCTCTTATAGTTATATATATTTCAATTATAGTTATATATATTTTAATTACTCATGAATATCAATGTTTATCCTTGTTCTTAATGCTTGTTATGACTTGATCACTCATAATTTGATATTTGATTTGAAGTTTTACCGTCAAACACCCTTTAGATCTTGATTTATGATAAACATCTATTGAATCTAAACTCTAGGAATAGATTTGGGTTTAATATTCTCAAATTGTCGGTTGTTAATGTGATCGTCTTGGTTAATAGTTTGAGAGATCATCGTTTCAACATGACGGTTGATATCTCATTGTTATTAAGAAATTAAGAATGCATGAATAGCAACGATGATGATGTTGATGATAACATGAATATGTATAATTGATCAATAGGATACATGAGAAACTGATTGATGAAATTTAATCCCAACAATTTAATCTCACTGTTAAATTTACATTACTTTTGTTGTCTTTTTTTTTAGCAATTGAATTAATGAACAAAACTCTTATACTCTTTCTATTAGAACCATAACTTTGTTGAACGGATAGATATCGCAGAAGTCCCTAAGGATGCGGTAACTCATTTTGAGATTTGTCTTCCAAAACCGAGATACGTTGAATTAATTATGAATATATATTTGGATATGACTTAAAATCTTATTTGTCTTAAATGTTGATTCAAGACCTCCAATGGTAATATCCTCAATAGATACATTTCTTAGTATTTAAGTAGAAACCAATCAATATGAAATATACTAAGAATGATAAAAGGCAATGTGTTAAGAAGAATCTATGTAAATGCCAAGAACAAATCAAAAGAAAATAATGAATGAAAAATCCTCTCAGTAGAGATTTATTATAATTGATGTAAATCGATCCAAGTGTTTCACACACTTGAATTGAAATAGGACTTGAAATTTAATATCCTCTCAATGAGAGTTAGAATTATAGAAACATACTTTACGTTAATTCCGAAAAACTGAAACTGATGTAACAATAGTGGCAACAACTCTGTCATCCATAAGAGGTACATGAAAAGGTATGAAAATACCTATGAACCTCAACGACAACTTGCCAAAAAGTTGAAAATGGTGGTAACTGCCTAGAGAGACATAGGAAAAATACTTAAAGCCTGATGAGGCAAAGTAAATAATATTTGTATGCTATTGGTTAAATAGTTAATTAAGTCGTCGACTATACTAAGACAAAATCACCCTAATAAGGGTGGACTAGATGTAGCAACTGTCTGTTGTGAACTAGTATAAAAATATTTCTCTCTCTTTCTCATATTTTAATCTAAGTTCTTTATGATTCAACTATATCTTTACATAATTGTTTTATAATCATAAGTTGAATTATTTGATAAAGAACATATATTTTTGGTTAAACAACTCAAATAATTTTCATTCATATTTATAATGATATTATAATTTCATAGATACATAATTTAGTGGATAAGATATATTGTTAATATTATATTAATTTATTTTATTATTTTTGTGAAAAATATTTTTATTTTTGAGAAAAATAATTGTATTTTAGTGAGTATTTTTTAAAATAATATTTGTGTTATGAGGGAGTAGAATAGTGAATTAGTATTTTCTCATAGCTTTAAATATGATAAAAGAATCATGTTTGGGAAAGATTGATATCTACACCCCTTATTTTACTAACTATGCACCACAAATATTAAATAAAAAGCTATTTGCACCCCTTCTATTTTGACACCATTTCAGTTGAGTTCTAATATTTCCTATACAAAATCAACCATTGAATCCATTTTTTACACTACTTTATCAATTGAAGCTTTGTTTTTAGAAACGACAACTTTTTTTGTCTCCATTGTGGGGCTGTTTTTGGCCATTTTCAGCCACTGCGGTTGTCAAATGGAAAAATGAATATTGTTTTCGCCTTTAAAAAGTACTAGTCCTTTGTATTTTTTGGTGATGTTGACGTTAGACGCTTCAACATGTTAGTTAGACTTTTTATGATATTTGTTTTTCGTCGTTTTGACTCCATTTTATTTGTAAATTTTTTATTAATTGTTAAAAATTTATTTTCATACTCTACGTAATTTATCAGTCACGTTCCGTTGACTTTATGAATACGTCGCTGATTTTCGAACTCGTTGTTTGTACACTGTCGACCTAAAATTGTTGCTGAAAATCCATTTTAATTCTTGTGTTTTGTGAAAACGTCGAAATAAGATAGGGATGGGAGAACATTTGAATTCTAGAGTATATTATAATGTGAGATGAAGAGAAAACTGTATTTCCCAATGATTCATTCAGGACTTTCTACGTACGGTTGTAGTCCTTTGAGAGATAAATTAATGAGAACATTGGAAATTGTGAGATTAAAATGTCAAATAGAAATGTGTATAAGGTGTTGATTGATTTAATTTTCGTTCAATGTATTGTATTTGATATTATTGTGATATTATATGTTGAATGAATTATATGTTGAAGATTTGACATTATGAATTTGTGATGGTCTATTGATGCCACCCTATAGTTGATGAAATAATGATGATTCTAACTCAAGCTAAAAATGGTGTTTTTTATGGAGTATCATAGGCAACGAGGGGAGGAACTAGATGTTAGGGGTGTTTGACATGGAGATTATTTTGTCGTCATATAGGTAAGGGCTGGCAAGCCTAGTGGTTTTGGGAAAGTACAATTGAATGAGTCTGATTGTAGTGGTCTACTGTTGATCCATTGGGCAAGATTGTTAGACCATGGTGGTATTCTGGTGATAAATTCCTAGGTGATTTGGAGTCAACCCTCCAAATTTTGGGAGCTATCATGCAACACACGTTTACCTCGACTGACACGTATATGTGTCTCAGGGTGAGTTAAGGGGATCTATGAGGACATGGTTAATTTGGAGTCAACCCTCCAAATATAAGTTCATGCATAGCATTGCATTGTCTTGTGATTGTTCTGTTGTGATTAATGTGTTTCAAAATTGATGATAATTTCTCTTAGATGATTTAATATTATAGAGTGATTTTGATGTTATAATGTAATATTATTTCCTTGAATATTTTGATATACCATGATGTGTAATATGGCTATATTATTATTATTTGTGTATTCTTGTTACTTATATTATACTATCAACATGATTTTGAAACTCATCTCATACGTTGTTTGTATTTGACCGACTTGACTCTGTGTTTGTAAAATCGCAGTTATTACAGATTAATGAGTCTTAACATTCAAATTTGGGAGAAGTCCCGCTCTGATATGTGATAGTGGAAATGAGATCTATAGGTTGTATTTTTACTTATTTAATAAAAAAACCTACTTTTGTAAGAAAATCTTGTTAGTACTAGTAAGTGTGGAAATTAAATTAAGAAATTATAGTTAAATAAATTTTATGGAGATTGCACGAATTTATTTGAAGAAGAAAATTTTAAAGTGTTCCATATGTACTTTGAGATAAGTGATATCCTAACATTTTTCTTTTCCTTTGAAAATGCTTTCGTTTATTTGTTGTGAATTTTTACATAACTTTAGTATAATTTATTATATATATTATTTATTTTGTGGTTTAGAGTGTCGCACCCCACCCCTAATACACCCACACTCTCTAAAAAGAATATCTAACTACCTCACAAAATTCTTAAACAAGAGAGAATGAAAGAGTCAACTATAAACTTAAATAGTTTCTAGCTGGTGCAAATTGTAATGAAAAACTAGAGTCATATATATAATACTGAACTCTCTCTTCCTTTAAAATTCCAAGCAATGTGAGACAATTTCAACCAAAACTCAACAATCTCTACATTGATTGAAATTGATGCATCTTCAACTTTCATTGTCTATACCGACAATCATAGTTCAAAAGAACTATCACACTCCACTATAAAAATAACCATCTTCTTCATGCTGAAAAATATATTGGATTACTTAGGAAATTCTTCAGCAACTAACATGATTTTGTTGGAACCAAGTTGGTTCTTGAAATTAAAGCTTTGATGTTAACAAATGTATTTTATGAAAATCGTATTTTGACTTAGAAGAAAAAATCAGAAGATACACCAGAGAACGACGTCGCCAGAAGATAAAAAATGCCACCAGAAAGTTCGGCCAGAGGATACATCCAAAGGATACCAGATGATGTCATCAAAGGCAAACATCAGAGGATACCATCAATAAGAGGATATCATCAAAGGGAAGGAAAAATAACATCATCAGAGGATATCTTTCTTGGCCCAGATCAGAAGGAAGCAGAGTCCAGAAGGAGACTTGGTCCAGACCAGAAGGAAACAAAAGTCAGACTTGGTCCAGACTTAATCCTGATCAGAAGACAATATGGTCGTGAATATAAGACTCCGTCCAGACTTAATCCAGACTTGGTCCAGAGCAGAAGATAACAGGTCCAGAACAAATGACTTGGTCTAGACTTGGTCCAGACCAGAAGATAGCATGGTCCAGAACATAAAACTTAGTCCAAATCAGAAGATATAATTGTCCAGAACATAACACTTAGTCCAGATTTAATTTAGACTCAATCCAGACTTAGTCCAGACTTGGTCCAGATCAGAGGATAAATGTCCAGATTAAAAGATCAATGGTCCAGACTAGAAGATCAATGATTCAGATTAAAATATCAATGGTCCAGATTAGAAGATCAATGGTCCAGATCACAGAATGGTACAGATCAGATCACATGGTCCAGAATTGTCCGAGATCAGAGGATGACAGAATGGTACAGATTAGATCACATGGTCCAGAGTTGGTTGAGATCAGAGAATCACAGAATTAGTACAGATTAGATTACATGGTCTAGAGTTGGCCGAGATCAGAGGATCATACGGTCCAAAATTTAAATCATGATGCAAATCAGTGAAGACTTGATTGAAATTCGAAGAAGACTTGATTAAATTTTGATAGAAATTTGATCAAAGTATTAAGGGGATTTGATTAAAAAAAATCACTAAAGACTTGAAGAAATTCGAATGCAATCTGCAGCTTAAAAAGATATGGTTTGAAATTAAAAGAAACAAGATTGGTCAACATAATTTTCAAATGCAATCTGAAGCTAAAAAGATACGATTTTAATTTAAGTGAAACAGGATTGGCCAATAGTATTTTCGAAGGAAATCTGAGCAAGATTTATCTTGAATTTAAGCTTGGACAAAGCCTTATTCGCAACTATAAAAGGAGGCTTCAGGAAGCAGCATCAAGCATTAAGAAACACAAGAACTCAAGCTTTATATTCAACACAATTTGAGAGTTCAAAAGAGAGAATCACTTCAGTGCAAAAGCAAAATTTTCTAAGTGTTTTCAAGAGAGAAATTCAGTGCAGGAATCAGCTTTCCAGAAGCAACTTTGCAGAGTTCCAAACCCTTGTAATCAAACCCGATAGTGGTGTAGATTCCTTCTTCAATTTGGGGTTGTCAGATTGGTAGGAGAAGACTTGACTTGTACAGTCAAGGTGTTGTTTTCGTTCCTCAAAAGTCTGGGGTTGTCAGGCTGTTTAAGAAGACTGGCTTGGAGGGTCAAGTGATGTAATTCAAAGGTTTTGAATTAGTGGATTAAAGCCTTCAGGATGAAAGGACTAGATGTAGCCAAGTTAATAGTGAACCAGGATAAATTGTTATGTTCTTATGCTTTTATTTTCCGCTGCTAAGTCTGATTATTTATTCATCAAGTAAATCACATCAACATTCAACAAAACAACAAAAAGATTCAAAGTTTGGCAAACACAATTCAACTCCACCTTCTCGTGTTTCCACCTTCAATTGGTATCAGAGCTCGGTCTTAAGACTGAGCACTTTACAGTGTTTGTGGAAATATCCACGGGTTCAACATGTTTGGAATCAATGAAGAAGCTATTGGAGGAAACATCAACAAACCACCTATGTTTGATGGCGAACGGTTTGAGTACTGGAAGGACAGGCTGAAGAGTTTCTTTTTCTCACAAGATCCCGAACTTTGGGACATGGTGGAAGATGGCTATACTGCTCCAAGGGATGTTGATGGTGTTAAAATTCCCAGGAAAGATTTTGATGCTGACCAAAAGAAGATGTTTAAGTTACATGACAAATGCAGAACGTTCATGATCTATGCAATCACATTCAAGGAGTTTGACAAGTGCACTAACAAAAAAATAGCAAAAAGCATCTATGATAGTCTGGTTCTAACTTACAAAGGCAGCAAGCAAGTTCAAGAAGCAAAGGCCAACATTCTAGTCAAGAAGTACGAGTTGTTCAAGATGGAAGAAGATGAAGACATTGAAGCAATGTTTTCCAGATTTCAGACTCTGGTGTCAGGATTAAGAGTACTCAAGAAGAGCTATACCACTGCTGACCACGTGAAGAAAATCCTTAGAAGTCTGCCAACGAAGTGGAGACCAAAGGTCACTGCCATTCAGGAAGCAAATGACTTGAACACTCTGAAGCGGGAAGAATTAATCAGCTCCCTCAAGTAACATGAAATAGAGCTTGAAGAAGATGAACCCAAAAAGAAGAATAAAACCCTAGCCTTAAAGTCCAAACGGAAGAAAGTTCTAAAAGCAGAAGTAGAAACAGAATCAGAAGATAGTGATTCTGAGGACCAGAATCAGGAATCAGAAGCAGAAGACATTGCCTTCATAACCAAAAAGATTCTAAAAATGTGGCAAAATAGAAGGAAGAAGTTTCCCCAGAGGAATTCCAAGCATTCCAATAGATGAAATGATGAATTAGACAAGAAGAGCATCATCTGCTTTGGATGCAATGAACTTGGGCACATCAAGTTAGAATGTAAAAATCTGGAGAAAGGGAAAAATCAGAAGAAAGACTCCATACCCAAGAAGAAGAATCTAATGGCAACATGGGATGATTATGATGAATCCTCTGAAGATGAAAGCAGAATTAGCCATGATGGCTCACATACATTCTGCCTCTGGAATCAACTCTGAAAGTAAATCAGAAGAAGCATAATTAGCACTGATGGCTCATACTCATTCTGCCTCTAGATACGACACTGATGCTAACTCTGGAAGAATATCAGAAGATGAAGAAGCAGAATTGGCTCTTATGGCTTGCACCAGCTCTGCCTCTGGATCCAACCCAGAGTCTGATTCTAGAAGTGAATCACAAACAGAACTGGCTCTGATGGCTCACACAAACACTGCCTCTTGATCTGATAGAAAATATGATTATGAAAGTGAATCATCAAAAGATGAAAAAGAGGTATTTTCTGAACTCACTCGATCTGATTTAATTACTGCAATGAATGATATTTTAACTATCAATAACAAACTGTCTTTAAAACTGAAAAAACTTAGGGAAGAAAATAAGACTCTAACCAAGGAAATTGATGTTTTAAAGAATCAAAATGTAGAATATAAAACAGAAAATGCAATTCTTAAAACTGATATTGCTGAGCTTAAATCTGAAAACCTAACTCTAAAAAGTAATATTTGTTCAACATCAAATACTGTATGTAATTCTGATATGCATGAACAAGTTTTACAAGATTTTATTGTTAATGGTATGGAAAGAAGCAAATATGCTTCTATGATATATGGAGTTAGTAACAACGACAAAAGAGGCATAGGATTTGATGAAACTATAACTGTAACTAAACCTATTTCATCTGATGTTTTGTGTGTTGTTTGTGCTAAGAAAGGTCACTCCAAATTGTCTTGTCCCATGATAAAATCAAGGAAAGACAAGAAACATTTTTTCAAGACTAACAAACCTGGACCCAACCAGATTTGGGTACTTAATAACAAAATTATATTTGTTGCAGATGTCCTCAGCAATCAAGTTGAAACACCAGCCATGGTACCTGGACAGTGGATGCTCGCGACATATGACAGGAGAAAAGTCTATGTTCCAAGAACTAACCTTGAGCAAAGGAGGGACAGTGGCTTTTGGAGGAAAGCAAAAAGGCCAAATCATTGGTCGAGACACGATTGGTAATGATGTGACGCTTGTTAAAAAGGTAAACAAACTAAAGTTTCCTTTAAACCCAAAAATATTATATCAACTTCAAGACCACTTCAATTAATACATATGGACTTGTTTGGACCATCAACAACTAAAAGTCTTGGTGGAAATTCATATGGACTACTAATAGTTGATGATTTTTCAAGGTTCACATGGACCTTATTTTTGGCAAATAAAAATGAAGCTTTTAAAGCTTTTAAGAAATATGCCAAACTAGTCCAAAATGAACAAGCAACCAAAATTTTATCAATTAGAAGTGATCATGGAGGAGAATTTCAAAATGCCTCTTTTGTAGAATACTGCGAAGAAAATGGAATCTTCCATAATTTTTCTGCACCAAGAACACCTCAACAAAATGGAGTTGTTGAGAGAAAGAATAGATCATTGGTAGAACTTGCAAGAACTATGCTAAGTGATTCAAGTCTACCAAAATACTTTTGGGCAGATGTTGTAAGTACAGCTTGTTATGTATCCAACCGAGTCATAATCCGGCCAATGCTGAAGAAAACTCCATATGAACTTTATAAAGGAAGAAAGCCAAATATCTCTCACTTTCACATATTTGGATGCAAATGCTTTGTGTTAAATAGTGGTAAGGATAATCTCGGAAAATTCAATGAGAAGGCCGATGAAGGTATTTTTATTGGTTATTCCTTAACTAGTAAAGCATTTAGAATTTTTAATAAAAGAACTTTGATAGTTGAAGAATCTATACATGTATCTTTTGATGAATCTAACCCCTCGAAAGAGGATAAAATTATTTATGATGATTATGATGAGACAAGCAAAGAAAATCAAGTTGATCAAACAACTCAAAAGGATGAAATCAAAATAGAACAACTAGATCAACACATTGATCTTCCTCAAGAATGGAAAACCCAAAGTGATCATCCGATTGACAACATAATAGGTGATATCAACAAAGGAGTCACTACAAGGCTAAATCTCAAAGATGCTTGTTTAAATATGGCATTTGTTTCTCAAATAGAACCCTCCAAAATAGGTGAAGCCCTCAAAGATGATCAATGGATACTTGCCATGCACGAAGAACTAAATCAGTTTGAAAGAAACAAAGTTTGGGAACTTGTTCCAAATCCAGGAAATAAACACATCATTGGTACCAAATGGGTGTTTAAGAACAAATTAGATGAAAATGGAATAGTTATCCAAAACAAGGCAAGATTGGTCGCACAAGGATACAATCAAGAAGAAGGGATTGATTTTGATGAAACATTTGCTCCAGTAGCAAGATTAGAAGCAATCCGACTACTACTTGCTTATGCTTGCTCTATGGATTTTGAACTATTTCAAATGGATGTCAAGAGTGCATTCCTAAATGGCTATATCAATGAGGAAGTCTACGTCAAATAGCCACCTGGCTTTGAAGACTTCAAAAATCCTTCACGTGTCTTCAAATTAAAGAAGGCGCTTTATGGTTTGAAACAAGCTCCAAGAGCTTGGTATGATAGGTTGAGTAAGTTCTTATGTGAACATGGATTTGAAAAAGGTAAAGTTGATAAAACCTTATTCATTAAAAGAACAAATGATCATACTTTACTTGTTCAAGTCTACGTAGATGATATCATATTTGGATAAACCAAAAATGAAATATGTGAAGAATTCTCATTAATGATGCAAGGAGAATTTGAAATGTCCATGATGGGAAAATTAAATTATTTCCTAGGACTTCAAATCAAGCAACTTAAGAACGACATCTTTATTCATCAGACAAAATATTGTAAAGAATTATTAAAAAGATTTGAGATGGACAACAGCAAAGAAAGTGCGACTCCCATGGGATCCGGAGTGTATGTTGATAAAGACGAAACTGGTAATTCAATTGATATATCAAGGTATAGAGGTATGATTGGGTCTCTCTTATATCTAACGGCCAGTAGGCCATATATTATGTTTAGTGTTTGTTTGTGTGCAAGGTTTCAAGCAGATCCGAAGGACTCACATCTTGTAGCAGTAAAGAGGATAATGAAATATCTAAAAGGAACGACCAATGCTGGCATATGGTATCCAAAAGGTAGCATATGCAATCTCATTAGTTATTCTGACTCTGACTATGCAGGATGTAAGAAGGACTGAAAAAGCACAAGCGGCACCTGTAGGAAATGCACTAGGATCATGGTCTTGTAAGAAACAAGCATGTGTGGCCTTAAGTACTGCCGAGGCAGAATACATAGCAATAGGCAGTTGCTGTGCTCAAATCCTATGGCTTAAGCAACAACTATGTGACTATGGACTTGATCTCGGGTGTATTCCTATGAAATGTGACAGTACCAGTGCTATCAACATCACTAAGAATCCAGCCATGCACTCTCGAACAAAACATATCGACATACGTCATCATTTTTTGAGAGATCATGTGCTCAAAGGCAATGTTGAAGTTACCTTTGTCGACACACATAACCAACTAGCGGATATTTTTACAAAGCCACTACCTAGAGAATCATTTTACAAGATACGAAGGGAACTAGGCATTCTAAATGAGAATGATCTCTAAAAAGGTTTGAATACTTTGTAAGTCATACCACTTTTAATTTTAAAATTTTTTGCATCTTCTCTTACAAAAATATTAATATATGATTCTTTGATATCTATGTATTTTAATACATGTTTAATATTATTTTTTGTTGTTGTTTGTTTATTTGTTAAAATTTTATTTTAGAAACGAAATTTTTACTGTCGTATTCGAATACAAACTGTATGTATTCGAATACACGTTCCCAGAAAAATCTGTATTCGAATACATCAAACCTGTAGTCGAATACAGATTCGAGTTTTTCAGCATATAAAAACGTTTTTAACATATTTGAGGTTTTTTCCGAATACAAACTGATAGTAGCTGAATACAATCAAAATCTCTGGTTTCCTTCCTTCAAAAAATTCATCTAAACCTACATACAATCATCTCTAAACCTTCCCCTCATCATACATTACATCTAAGATTGTTTTCAAATCAAACCCAAAACCCAATTTCCCCAAAACCGTAAAACTTCATCTTCTCAAATATGGATGCACGAAAAAGAGGTCCAAGAACAAAGGTTGCTGCAGTAGGTCCTTCAAAGAAAAGAAGGAATGATAATATGGCTGATTTATCCCGGTTACTTCACTCACCGGAAGAAATTAACAGGTTCAGAACCCATTTCTCGGACAAGAAATTAATAACTCCAAAAATTGGTACGTTAGCCTCCTTTTCTAATTTTAAATTCCCTGAGTTGCTGAAAGCTCAAAAATTAGAGGAACTCATTGGCTATAATGGTCCCATCTATCTTGACCTTGTTAGGGTTTTCTTCTGTAATCTTGAAAAAGATGGTTCTAGGCTGGTGTCTAAGGTTAAGGGAAAGATTATTAGTTTAAACACTAGAAGTATTGGAGAAATCCTACACATACCATCTGAAGGTCAGAAAATGTGTCCAAGACACTTATGTGAATGGGTAAACACTACCAAATACGATGCGTATATCTCACTTTGTCGATTTGATAAGGAGACTATGGAACGAAAAAGAATACAGGCTTGTTCCGAATACGCTCGACAAAGATATGGGGTTGGTAATCTCACAATTGACAACATATTACTTCATTACTTTTTAAGTTATATTTTGGTACCAAAAGCCAGAAATTACTCACAAATATCTGAGTTCGAACTTCAAATTATGATTTTCATGATTGAAGGGGCTGATCTCAATTGGGCTTACTTTGTTTGCTCAGTTCTATTTGCTTCCAAAGACTCTATAGCTTTGCCCTACGCAAGAGAAGTCACAAGAATTCTGGAACATTTTAAAGTTGATTTCTTAGGCGAGGTGTTGTACCAAACAACCAAAGACAACTTGTTGGATTTAAGTGTTTTACCTAGCATGAAAATAGTATGGAGTGAATCACTTCAAACTTATGTTCATAAGGGTGATATTGGACAAAGTTCATCAGCTGCCCAAGATGACACTGCAGAAGAAGCAGAACCAACAACAGGCCTAGCAGTAGCACCAGAAGCTGCACCAGAAGTAGCACCAGTAGTAGCACCAGAAGCAGACAACATAGCAAATGCTGAAGACATCATTTCAAACAGAATGATCATGGACAAACTTAACTCCATTCAATCCTTTGTCACATATCAATTTCAACACTTGAATTATTCTTTCAGCAATCAAATTCAAAACATGACTGCATCCTTCAACAACCAATTCCAACATATCGAAACAACCATTACTCAACATCATGCTTCTTTTCATCAAGAACTGAGTAACCTATCTGACAAAATTGACCATCTTCATCTCCCACCAGATTTTGATGATTAGATTGGCTATTTGAAATTTTTTTTGTTGTGTTTCTGTTATGTTTATATCTTCCGTTAAAACTCTTAGTTTCCTTTAAAAATGTATTCTGGACATGGTTTTGTAAAACTTATTTCTTTTGATTGCAAATCCTTCTAGATATCATGTGATGCTTCTATTTACATTGTGTATGCTTTGTTTATAAAATCCTCTTCCTTTTTTATAATGTCAAAAGGGGGAGAAAAAGTGTATATATATTGTGTTGGTTGCTAGTTATTTTTTACAGATCCTCCAACACATAAGAGGGAGAAAAACATATATCAAGGGGGAGTAAGCACATATCAAGGGGGAGAAATCAAGACGTTGAAAAATTCAAGCAACAAGATTTTTGTCATCATCAAAAAGGGGGAGAATGAAAAAGAATAAAGATCTACATTTTTTATGAAGACAAAAAGTTCATTGATCAAAAAGCAAAAGAATATTAATTCAACTCATCCTTCATGTTCATATTAGGTAACTTAGGACTTAAGGTATTTAATATTAAATCAAAATACAATTCAAATACAATATTATGAGAACCCTCTTGTTAGCATATGCATTAAAATATTTTCTAAAAATATTTAAATACATAAACATATGTTTGAAAATAAAGTTTTTACAAAAACTAAAAATCTGCATTCAAATACGAAGTGTCGTAGCCGAATACAGATTGCAAGTCAATAGCTAAAATTGAAGATCTGCATTTCTCAAAAGTCTAGGATTGTTAGACTGTTTAAGAAGACTGACTTGGAGGGTCAGTGGTGTTGTAATTCAAGGTTTTGAATTAGTGAAATCATTCAAAGTGAAGGGACTGGACGTAGCCTCGTTAACAGTGAACCAGTATAAAATTCTGTGTTTTTATTTTTACTTTACATCCGCTGCTAACTCTGCTTGATTTTATTATAAAACTGCAAAAACAGAAAAATTATTCAAGTTAGTCAAACACAATTCAACCCCCTCCCCCTTCTCGTGTTTGCACCTTCAATTGGCATCAGAGCTCAGTCTCAAGGCTGAGCACTTAACAGTGTTTGAGGTAAGGTCCAAGGGGTCAACAATATGGCAGAATCGAAAGATGATTTGGGAGGCAACATCAACAGAACACCACTGTTTGATGGAGATGGGTTTGAGTATTGGAAGGACAGAATGAGAAGTTTCTTCATATCTCAAGATCCTGAATTATGGAAGCTGGTAGTCAAAGGATACACTGCACCTACTGTTCCAGGAGATCCAACTAAAGAACTGGACATGGAAGATATGAAACCAGACCAGAGCAAAGCATACAAACTGCATCACAAAGCCAGAACCATCATGATCAGTGCCATCACATTCAAGGAATTTGACAGATGCACAGATAAAGAACAACAAAGAGCATATTCGACAGTCTGGTTCTGACCTATGAAGGAAGTCAGTAGATTCAAGAAGCAAGGGCAAACATACTGGTCAAACAATATGAGATGTTCAAGATGGAAGATGATGAAGACATTGATGAAATGTTCTGTAGATTCCAGACTATGATATCTGGACTCAAGGTCTTGAAGAAAAGCTACACAACATCAGATCATGTCAAGAAGATTCTAAGAAGCGTACCAACCAAGTGGAGACCAATGGTTACTACAGTTCAGCAAGCCAAAGATCTAAATAACTTAAGACTTGAAGATCTGATCAGCTCACTCAAGTCTCATGAAATAGAACTGGAAGCATATGAACCAAAGAAGAAGAAGAATTTGGCCCTAAAGTCGAAAAAGAAGAAAGCCACAAGGGCAGCACCAGAATCAGAGGATAGCGATAGTGACTGTGATGATATGGCTTACTTAACCAAACAGATGGTTAAGATCTGGGAAAACAGGAAGAGAAGAGGTTCCAAGAAGAAACACAACAGCAAAGGAAAGGAAGAATCTGACAAGAAGAGCATCATCTGTTATGGATGCAATGAACTTGGACATATCAAGTCAGAATGTCCAAATCTAGAAAAAGACAAACAGTACAAGAAGAGTTCCAGATTCAGAAAGAAGGGTCTGATGGCAGCCTGGGATGTATCGGAATCAGAAGAAGAATCGTCTGATGAAGAAGAGGAAGAAACAGCAATGATGGCACACATCAGGTCTGCCTTTGGAATTCACAAAGGCACAGGTTCAAGAAGGAAAGCAGGCAGAAGGAAGAATGATGAAAGCAGTCATTCAGGCAAATCTAGAAGCACATCAGAGGAAGCGATTTTGGCTCTGATGGCTCATACCAACTCAAGTTTTGGATACAGCTCAGGCTTTGGAACAGATTCAGAAGATGAAGACAATGAGGTATTTTTTATCTCTCTAAATCTGAATTAATTGAGGCTGTAAAAGATTTTTTAAATGTAAACAATAAGATGTCTTTAAAACTGAAAACTCTTAGGGAAGATAAGAAAAATCTGACTAAAGAAGTACAAGTCTTAAAGAATCAAAATTCTAAGTATGCAACTGAAAACAAGGATTTTAAAACTGAAGTTGCAAGACTATGATTTATGGAAACAGTAACATTGGAAAGAGAGGTCTTGGTTTTACAGAAATTGTTGCTGAAACTAAAAATGTTCATTATGATGTTCTATGTATTGTTTGTGCTAAGGAAGGTCACTCTGAATTATCTTGTCCAATGGTAAAATCTGAACAAGATCAGAGAACTGTTAAAACTAACAAACTTGGACCCAATCAGTTCTGGGTACCAAAAGATCAAATTGTCTATGTTGCAGATATTCTGAGCAACCAGAAGGAGACACCAACAATGGTGCCTGGACAATGGATGTTGGCAATGCACAAGCAGTAGAAGGTTCATGTTCCAACATCTACCAAACAAAAGCCAATTGACTCTGGTAGAAGAAGAAATGGTCAACACAATACCTATCAGAACCAGAACTAGAAGCATAAAAGGAATAGGAAATATCAAAGAAATCACACACATCACACGAATCAGAATCAAAACTGGAACCAGTATCAGAGGTACATGAACTAAAACCAGAACCAACGCTGGAACCAAAATCAGAACAGGGACTGGAACCAGAACCAGAACTGGAACCAGTATCAAAGGTACAGGAACTGGAACCAGAATCAAAATCAGTACCAGAACCCGAACCACAACCAACATAATTACAAGAATCAGTATAATCACCAGAATCACCATAAGTTCCAGAATCACCAGAGGAACATGGTGTATCAGCCAAAGCAGAAACAGAGGAATCAGAATCAGAAGAGTTCTTCAAACACTCCAGTGAGATTCATCAAGACTACAAACCTGGAAGGGAATTAAAATCCCCTCATCCAAACCATGTAATCACATAACATACAGATTCGGAGTCTGAAAATCAGAAGCAAGAGGATTTTCAGAGTAAAACTAAAACTGTTGACATAGAGGTTACATCTTGCTGTAAATACTATTATTGTTTGATATTTATGTTTACTGTGATAACAAGAATCTTGATCTTAAAAATCAAAGCTAGATGAGTATTCTACAGGTTTTCAAACTGTCAGAGGAACCAGGTGATTCACACGAATTGAACACTTCAGCAGAAACAACATTCTAGTGGTTTCAAAAACAAGCAGAAACCACCAGAAGCAGAATTAATGGTTTGGCTGTATTTAGTTCATTTTTAAATTATTTGATCTATATTATGTTATATGACAAACTGCTTGATCTTGACAAATCAAAGCAAGATAAAGATAGTGCAGGTTCACCAGAACCAAAGGGAGCAGAAGCAGAAGAAACAGAAGTACCTGGGAAGGTAGAGGATACAAGCAAGTCAGCAGCACATGACAAATCTCCAAAATATAAATCTGATCAAGTCAGAAACAGCCAAGATAAGTTAGAAGAGAAATCTGGATATTTCCCAGAATCATAAGCTGTTACATATCTACCAGAATCAGAAGCTGTTACAGATCTTCCAGAACCAGAAGTTGACACAGACCAACCAATGTTGATGAAGCTTTGGCAGAGGAAAGTTGGATACTTGCAATGCAATAAGAGCTGAATGAATTTCAAAGGAATGATGTTTGGGATCTGGTATCTAGACCAAACAAAAACATTATTGGAACTAAGTGGGTGTTCAGGAATAAACTCAATGAAAAAGGTGAAGTGGTAAGGAACAAAGCCATACTTGTAGCTCAAGGATACATCAGGAAGGTATTGATTACACTGAGACTTTTGCTCCAATGGCCAGGTTAGAAGCAATTAGAATTCTTTTATCATTTGCTGCTAATCATGATATAGTTCTGTATCAAATGGATGTTAAAAGTGCATTCTTAAATGGCTATATAAGTGAGGAAGTCTATGTCAAACAGCCCCCTGGATTTGAAAATTCTGATTTTCCATACCATGTTTTTAAACTTAAAAAATCTTTATATGGTTTAAAACAAGCACCAAGGGCATGGTATGACAGACTTAGTAACTTTCTTCTTAAGAATGAATTTGATAGAGGCCAGATTGATAATACTCTATTTAGGAAATCCATTAAAAATGATATTTTATTATTCAAGTTTATGTTGATGATATCATCTTTGGATCTACTAATGGCACTTTGTGCAAGGAGTTTTCTGACCTAATGCAGAAAGAGTTCCAAATGAGCATGATGGGAGAACTTATGTTCTTCCTAGGAATTCAGATTCACCAAGGTAAATCATGTATACTTATTCACCAATCTAAATATACTAAAGAACTTCTTAAAAAGTTCAAAATGAGTCAATGTAAGCCTATGGCCACCCCCATGCACCCAACCTGCTCACTTGAGAAAGATGAAACCAGCCAAAAGGTAGACCAGAAAACATACAGAGGAATGATTGGATCCCTTCTTTATTTAACTGCTTCTAGACCTGACATTTGGTTTAGTGTTTGTGTTTGTGCTCGTTTTCAAGCTGACCATAGGGAATCCCATTTAACTGCTGTCAAATGAATTTTGAGATACCTTAAAGGAACTAGCAACCTTACTTTGTTATAAAAAACAAAAAACCCCACCTACAAACTAAGAGGTTTTTGTGATTCCGACTATGCGGAGACAAGCTGGAAAGGAAAAGTACAAGTAGAAACTGCACTTTCTTAGGTGATAATTTGATCTCTTGGTCAAGCAAAAGACAAAGCACCATTGCCATGTCAACAGCTGAAGCTAAGTATATATCAGCAGCAAGATGCAGCTCACAGTTACTCTGGATGAAACATCAACTTGAAGATTACAACATCTTTGACACCAATATCCCTTTGTTCTGTGATAACACTTCAGCCATAAACCTAACCAAGAACCTATCTTACACTCTATAGCCAAACACATTAAATAAAACACCATTTCATTAGGGACCACGTTCAAAAAGGGACTTTAAGCATCCAGTTTGTGGACACTGATCATCAATGGGCTGGCATCTTCACCAAAGCACTACCTGAAGATAGGTTCGAGTTCATCAAGAAGCATCTCAGCATTACCTCCATACCTGACTAGCTCAAGTAGTCTTCTTATGAGTTTTTAATTTTCTTGTACTTTTAATTTTATGTCTTTTGTTTTTTTGTTTTTAATTTATGTACTTTGTAAAGAAAAAACAAAAATACAAAAATAGTAGGACCTCTTTTTGGCTGATGACAAAAAAGGGGAGAGAGTGAAAAAGGAGAAATAAGTAGAAAAGGAGAGACAAAAAGAACGGAGGAGCGAAAAAGAAAGAGATGAAAAGAGAAGAAGTTGAAAAGGAGAAGAATCAGGGAGAGAGAAAAATAAAGAGAGAAAAAGAAAGAGTGAAAAGAGAAGGAGTTGAAAAGGAGAAGAAACAGGGAAAGAGAAAAATAAATCAGAAAGAGATGAAAAGAGAAGGAGTTGAAAAGGAGAGGAGAAGAGAAGAAAAGAAAGGGTGATTCAAGAAGGAGTTGAAAAGGAGAAGAAAAAGTCAGTATTAGACTTAGGGGGAGAGATTGGTCTGAGGGGGAGTATTTCAGCACTTCGGGTTATAGCAAAATAAGTTAAAGTTTTGTCATCATCAAAAAAGGGGAGATTGTTGGAACCAAGTTGGTTCTAAGTACTTAGGATTTTGATGTTTGCAAAAGCACTCCATGTAACCTTATTTTGTACTTAGAAAGATTACATTAAATGCCACCAGAATATAAAGGTTCCAGAGGTAGAAGATGAAGACACCAGATAATGCATCCAGAAGGTACCAGAGGATGCATCCTGAAATTACCAGAGGATATCTTTGCTGGCCCAGATCAGAAGGAAGCAAAGTCAGAAGGAGACCTGGACCAGACAAGAAGGAAGCTTGCCAGAGGGAGACTTGATCCAGACCAGAAGGAATCATAAGTCAGACTTAGTCCAGAAGTTATTCTGACCAGAAGATGGTCTGGCAGTGAAATGATAAACAGCCCAGACTTGATCCAGACTTAATCAGAGGATAAATTAATGGGTCTAAAACAAGAGATTCAATCCAGATTTGATCCAGACTAGAAGATAGCATGGTTCAGGGTATGAAACTAAGTTCAGACCAGAAGAAATGATGTCCAGATTCTGTCCAGACCTGATCCAAATCAAGAGGTAAATGTTCAGAATTAAATATCCTTTGTCCAGAGTTAATTTCAGTTCAATCCAGACCCAGTTCAGAATTGGTCTAGATCAGAGGGAAGATGTTCAGATTAATGGTCCAGATTTAAGTATATGGCCCAGTGTTGGCCGAGATCAGAAGATCAGACCATGGCCCAGTGTTGGCCGAAAATAGAAGGTCAGAACGTGTGGTCCAGCATTGGCCGAGATCATAGGATCACAACAGATCAGTTTGCTAGACCAGGTTGGCCAAGATCAGAAAGTGTGGTCCAGGGTTGGCCGAAATCAGAGGATCAAAGCAGATCACTTAGTATGGTCCAGATGTGGACTAGCGCAGAAGATCAAACGGTCCAGATTTAATCATAAGGATTAACGGTGGAGATTTAATTAAATTTGATCAAAGTATTAAAAGGATTTGTTACAAAAATAAAGTGAAGTCGTATGGGAGTTCATAAGCTATTAGCGGGAAGAAAGATTTGTTCCAAAATTAATTAAAGACAGGATTGGCCCAAGTTATTTATGAAAACAAATCTGGAGATAAAAAGATATGTTTTTTATTTATATGAAACCCGATTGGTCAGAGTATTTTTGCAAGAGAATCCAGCAAGATACAGCTCGAAATTCAGCTTGGAAGAGACCCTAATTTACATCTATAAAAGGAGGCTCAAGGCAGAATACTTAGTATCGAAAAATCACAGAAGAGTCATACACTTCCAAAAGCAAACACTCAAGTTTTCAGTGAGGTTAATTGTGAGTTCCAACTTTCCAAAAGCAAGCACTCATGTTTTTCTTTCCCTTGTGTTAGATCTAAGTTGTTGAAGTAGAGTCTACAATCTGAGGGAGTCAGAAGGGGTAGCAAATTACTTAGCAATTAGATTCAAGGCGTTGTAATCCTTCTACAATCTGGGGTTGTCAAATTGGTAGGAGAAGACTTGACTTGAGAAGTCAAGGTGCTGCATTCCTCAAAAGTCTAGGATTGTTAGACTGTTTGAGAATACTGACTTGGAGGGTCAGTGGTGTTGTAATTCAAGGTTTTGAATTAGTGAAATCCTTCAAAGTGAAGGGACTGGACGTAGCATCGTTAACGGTGAACCAGTATAAAATTCTGTGTTTTTATTTTTACTTTACATCCGCTGCTAACTCTGTTTGATTTTGTTATAAAACTGCAAAAACAGAAAAAGTATTCAAGTTAGTCAAACACAATTCAACCCCCCTTCTCATGTTTGCACCTTCATGAAGATGATTTCTTTATTTTTTTATTTGAAATGTGATGCATGGATGAAAATGACAATGAATTTTGCAGACAATTTATTAGTAAATTTGTATTTCACAAAAAAAAATCGAAGAATTAAAATTTGGCCCACAATAATTTTTTGAATTTTTTGTACATGCATAAGAATGTCATAATAGTATATTGACACAATACACTATATGCAAGTATGAATGCTAGATCTCCATGTGAGACTATTTTTTTCTTTGGAAATGAATATCATGACTTAAACATACATTTGGTTTGGACTCTTTTTAAGAGTGAATTTTCCTGTGACAAATGCAAGAATGTGACATGACACATCAAATTTTATTTTTTTTTAGATGATGCTAATATGAGGAATGATTTGATGTCACTTTTTTTTTTTGATGTAAAATTGCAAGTAATGCAAAGAGACTCACATTAATGCTATTGAAAATGTAAGTAATTTTCTCTTGATCATGACCACTTTATTTTTCCATTTTTATTTTTATGGAATATGAAGGAAAAAAATTTGATAAGGGAATATATATACACAATGTAAAAGAAAAAAATGAGAGTTAAAGAAAAATGAGGTTTTTATTTCATCCCTCTAGGAAGATAAAATTGGAACCCTATAAAGAAGAATGCTTGTTTTTTACAAAAAAAATATACTAGTTTTTTCAATAAAGGATAATGTTGATTTGAATCTGGAAAAGAAAAATGCTCTCATTGTGATCTACATAGGTTTTGCTTACATTTAAAAGATTTGTGAGCTTTCTTAGTTACTGACTCTCTCCCAAGGTGGCTCTATGATTTTGAATATGGTTCCTAGAGCCATGGATTCCATTTTGGAATATTGTCAACAACAATAGGTAAAATTTGAAACCAAATTTTTAGTTCGGGAGTCGATTATGCGTAGGGAATGTATTAGCACTCTACAACATCTGTTAAAATACGGTTACCTATAATTAATTGTGCAAAATTAATATTAACTTAAATATATTTATTTCTCTTTAATGTGATTTTGAAATAAATATGTGCTTAAAAAAGAGAGGGAAAAAGAAGAATTTTTTTTAGTAATGTGTTTGACAAGAGTGTGATTTTGCTTCTATGTATCTCCCGGTGCGACGGAGAAATCAAAGCTACGTAGTTCTTTGGTAGAAAATGTGGATGTGTTGATTGCTTTTAAAGAAATTGTGTTGATATAAAAAAAAATTGTTTTGACGAAAAAAAAGTTTGTTTGATTTGAATAATTATTTTGAAAAAAAAAACGAGTTTTAAGACTATCAAGTTGCACAACTCGTGTCTCAAAAACTCAAGGAGTAAAAGGATGTCTCATCCAGTTAATTCGTTTAAAAATATTTTTGATTATTTTCGGTTTTAAAATTGAGTTTTAAAGCCACCAGGTGGTACAACTTGTGCCTTAACAACTCAAAGATTAAAAAAATGTCACATCTAATTAATCTAATATTTATTTATTGTGAATGTTTTTAAGAAAAAGTAAAATGAAATTGAAACTATTAATAAAAACATTTTTTTTTACAATGATTAATAAAAAAACTTAAAAGTGAATGAGTGGTATGGGTTGAACATCCAAGTCATTCTAATACTAAAATGAATACTAATAAGTAAACATATAGTTTTTTGTAAATAAATAAACATATATGACATTAAACAACAAAACCAAATGAAAAAAATGAAACCCTAGAAATGGACACATAGGGAGTGGACGGTTGCACACAAATTCCAAAAGAGAGACATGCGTTTCATTTTTAAGTGAGAAAGAATGAGAGAGAACAAACACACAAAAAACGGCCACAAAGGTGAGTTGCCCGCGGTGGTGGTTCGTTGGAGTTCGGAGTTGGCATAGGTGGGTGGGTGGATGCTCTAACAGTAATGCTCGCGGTGGCCGACAACGGAAACAGAGGTCGAATTTGATGATGGTTTTATAGGAGATTTGCAAAGGATGATGGAGGTGGTGATGTGTGTGACTCATGCTCTCTCTAACTCTCTACATTTTTCCTTTATTCTACTGCCTTATTTTTCTTCTTCTATGGTTTCTTTTTTTCATCTCTCAAACATTTTTCTCTTTATATTTTTTGTTATTGTTTTGATGGTGGTAGAAAGGTGATCATTTATATGATTGAGGTTGTTGAAAGCTAGAAGATGGAAATGTGTTGGTATGATTTAGCCTAATCTCTTACCGATTCTAGATTTCTCACATCAAGAACTCTCCCCCTTGATTTAATTTTTGGTTCTCAATTTATAGGCTACAAGGATGAATCATTGCGTCCATGAGATAAATTGAGTTCGGGTTTATCTATTGTTTTGCAGAAATTATGGAGTGACAAGTGAAGATGGGACTTCTACCTTTTGGTGGAGTGCAAAGTTGGTGAAGATGAGACTTCTACTTTTTGATGGAGTGCAAATTTGGTGAAGATGGAACTTCTACTTTTTTATGGAGTGCAGAGTTGGTGAAGATTCAAAAGGAGAGAAACATGGAAGCTTAAAATGTGGAGGAGGGAGACTTGTACTATTTCTACCAAAAACATTATTTTTATTTTTTTTGTTCGTTATTGTTACTTATTATTTATTTTTTATATTTTAATGATGTAAATTGGACACTTTGTTAAAGCATAAATGAGAATGTGAGCTCAATTATTGGACTAGATTTATGAGTTTGATTTTGATTTTTTTTTTAAATTATTTAGTACAATAAAATGTGATTGTAAATATATAAAATTAAACATATTATTATGACTTATTATTATTTAGAATTTTTTTAATTAGCCAGACAAAATTGGGGTACGACAACATTTATCTACTAGGAAAATTATTCTTGACATACCTAGACTTTCCACATTTTCAGTTCAATGATTTTTCTTCCAATAAGACGTACCCCTAACAACTAGCAATGAGTTTAATGAAGTATCTTCCTCACTTTCCAACCTTCTTTCTTAATAAATTATTTTGCTGACAACTTCTTCAAAGCTAAAAGTTTCCTTCCGATATATAAAAATAGGTATTATATGCTCATAGAAAGATGGAAGAGACCATATGAGTCTTAACGCCTTATCTTCATCTTCAATTTTCACTTCAATGTCTTCTAATTTAGAGACAATGCCATTTAGAGTACTTAGATGATAAAAAACTTTCATCTTTTCATCCATGTGTAAATTATGAAACTACTCCTTCAAGGATAACCGATTTGAGATATCTTTTTCTTGATATAGCCCTTTAAGTTTCTACCAAAGTTCTATGGCCATTGCATTTTCTTTGCACATTTTCAAGAATATTCTTAGCCAAACAAATCATTTACTTGCAACTCTAAAAAGTAATTCCTCTAATTTTTCGTTGTCCATTTTGGAAATGTTCCTTTCAGCGCCTTATGCAATCCTGATTGTACCAGCACATCATTGGCTTGTATTTTCCACAAGTCAAAGGTATTTCTTCCATCAAATTTCTCTATGTCAAACTTCACAGTGAAACATGACATCTTGTAACTGTGCACGAGGTAGGTTCCCATGAAGAGAGGTGAGCCACAAATGACAACTTAATAACCAAGTATTTCCTTAGTAAGAACATTGACTAAAAAATAATTCTACAATATAACCTTTCTGTATTTTTTTTGAGGTCAAAGTTTTGAAAAAGTTATAACCACACAACATATTAAGAACTCTATTTCACTGGACTTAATCAAAAGCTATTGATACCAGATGTTGAGAAAATAAACAAACACAAATTTAAATAACACAACACAAGAAAATAACCTGAAAACTCTAAATCAGATTAAAAACATGACTAGAGAATAACACTGTGAAAATTGTTATAACACATAGACTTCTCTCACATATCCCACACCTCAATAAAACTACACTCTCCAAAGAGAATATCTAACTACCTCACAAAACTCTAAAACAAGATAGAAAGAAAAAGTCAGATAGAAACTTAACACCACATCTCCACCCAAAACATTAAGTGAGACTAACTACTCACACTCAAATTCCAACAATTTTCTACTCAAGTATGAGTCACCTACATCACTAGACTTGATCCACACTATGATTTCATTGTCGTTCCCCCACCAAGCTGATCCATGGCTCTGATACTAGATGTTGAGAAATAAACAAACCTAGAAATTTAAATAACAATTACAGCACAAGAAAATAATGTGAAAACTCCAAACCGGAGAAAAACCTCAACCAGAGAATAACATTATATAAAAATTATTACAACACATAGACTTATTTCAAATACCCCACACCCCAATCCAACCACACCCTCTAGAGAGAATATCTAACTACCTCACAAAACTCTAAAACAAGTGAGAAAAAATGGTGAGATATAAACTTAAAGTGTTTATGACATTATGCAAATTGTAATAAAAATCTAGAATAATATATATAAACTTGAACTCTCTCTTCTTTTATCATTCCAAACAATGTGAGACTATTTCAATTTTCTCAATTTCAACAATACTTTAGTTCTTCTTTATGTGGCTGTGCCATTTTCTTCATTTAACTTGGTTAATTGGAAGTTACGCAACAAATGAAGCAATTGTTTGAAGTTACTTTCTTCCATTCATCATAAGAGCTCTTACATATATCGAGAATAAAGTACTTGGATATAGATAAATTGGCTTCTTTTAGGTTAACGTGTAAAGTTACAATTTGTGGAATACTATTCCATTGATATCTTTTATTGGTCCAATTTTTTTGCTTTACTTTAATTATGTTTTGGGTAGAATATTTCATTTTTTAGTTATTTTGAGTTAATGGTGTCAGCACATATAAAGGGCTAAACTGAATTTAATATGAGATTTAAAATGAATTTAATATAAAGTCTAAAACGAATATTTTAAATTTTAATATGACATCACTAAATTAATATAATTAATGTTATATAATATATTTTTTTTAATTGATTTAATATTATTCAAACAATATTAAATTTAAAAAAAAAATTATATGTTTTAATTTTAAAAATATTAAAATCTAAGACATTTTTATTAAATAATTTTTAAAAATTTGGTTTTATATAGAAGGCTAAAATGGTTTTTTTAGTGGTTTTATTCTCGAATCGACCCTGTTTGCAAGAAGATAACACTCTCAAAGATTTAAATAACCATAATTAATAATTAACTAATAAATATCGATATTAATTGAAACATTATAGCTGTATTTGAGTTTTTTGTAGTAATTAAATCATCTTATCTAAAAAAATAATAATTATATTATATTGGGAGTCAATGAAGTAATTTGTAATTTGGAGAAGTTGGACTGATATTGAATTCTAAGTTGAATTCCACTCTTATAAAATTAATAACTAATGTTGGTTATTTTTTTTAAAAAAATCTATTAAATTGATAATTAAACAATAGAATAATAATTATATTAAATTAAAATAAGATTTTAAAAAATAAGCGGTTGAGTTTTCTATTGATTGGCCATTGCTGAATTTATATTACACAAACAAACGTATCTCAATCTCAAATATAAACACACCAATAAAATCTCAAATATAAACAAAAACAATTAATTTGGTTCAAATTGTACCAAACACACGATTTTTTTTTTAATATATATATATATATAGTGAAATGGTATTTTAATAATATTCAATAAAACATATTTAAAATTGAAAAGAAATAAATTAGGGCCTGTTTGATTGTGTTTTATATTTTAGTTTATAAAAGCTATTTTATAAATCAATTTTGAAAAACTGTTGTTAAGAAGAAATTTTAAAAAAAAAATATGTTTGACAGCTCTATTTTTGAAAATTGTTTTAGAGACTTGAAAAGAAAAAACCGTGTTTGGTAAATTTGTTTTTAGAATATAATTTTAAAACCAAAAATAAACAAATTTATTTTATTATCCATATATATTTACAAATAAAGGTATGTAAGTGAGTGCAATTTGAAAATGTTAATTTGTTGAATTAATAAATTTTTTACAGTTTATTGATTCAAAAGAAAACTTGGTAATTTAAAAAAATGTTAATAATAAATTTAAAGTGGAATATAATATTTTGAGAACAATATTCTTAGTACTAATTAAATAATATAATTTGAAATAAATTATTAATTTTACATTGAAAATTGGAAAATATATATATATATATATATTATTGAGCCAATTATTTTACTAAAAAGAAAATCATTGTAATGAAGTATACATATTTAAATTTATTTTCTTTTTATAAAATAAAATATAATTTTAAAAGAGATTAATAATCATACACTAAAATAGTGTAATTAATTTACAGTGACATCTAATTATATATATATATATAAAAATATAAAGTACATACATTTTAATACTAGCTTTAATTATGTAAAACTCCAACTTAGTGAGAATTTTTTTAATTTTAGTTTTAATTATTTGAGTTGATGATTTATTTATTTGTTCATTATTTTACATATTTCAAATAAGGTACTGCAAGAACAAACAACATTATATAATGAAAAAATTGGTCCGCAAATGGGCCAAATTTAAGCTACGAAATATAAGTACTTCTAAAATAGTGAACCGTTGGTACCAAATAGTACTCGTATTTTACTTGTAGGTATTCTGTTTTTTTATTATTTTATTAGAAGTAAAAAAGTAAAATTGAATATTTTTTAATGTATTAATATTATATTATTTATGTATTTAAATTTATTTGTTATTGTAATTGAACATAATTTATGAATTTTTAACCTTTTATTATGATTTTGAATTGAACAATTTAATTTTTTTATTTATATTACTTGAAAAAATTAATATTTTCTATTTACGTACCCGTACCTTTTATAAAAAATATCATATTCTATATATGAACTAGTATTCGGTACTATAATATATTCGTATCTATGTATCATAGAATTCTCACAGCGACGATGAAGAAAATATCACTTGATTTTCAAATAAATTCAAAGAAAATATCTTAGTAAATTGTCGCACATTAAGAAATATTTTTAAATTTAATTAAATTAATTATATTTAAATTATGTCAAAAATATGAAATAATTCGATGAAAGATCAATTTGAAAATATATAGAAATCGATAAAATAAATAAAATTAGAAAGACATCGCGTGAATAAATTGTTTGATGGAAATTTATGTTTCAACTCTCAATGCATGCCAAGTTTAAAAAAATCTCACGTTTGCATATCTTATGTGCATCAACAGAGCATTGAGAGCATGTATTGAATTTGAAGGCATGTATAACTTTCGTGGGATAAAACGATCGCCGTTGAAAAAAAAAATACTATAATTACAAAATTTGTCATTAATAAAATGTTACAGTGGTCTGCCTTTTTTTACTTCATTTTAAACTAGCAATTAAAAAATAAAACTACTTTAAGCCGTTTTGTTTTTCTTGTCCCTAAAATCAGTAAACACAAACTTATTTATAAAAGAGGGAATTTATAAAATGGTTAACTAAACAGATTATGTTTAAAAAATTTTAAAATCAAAACACAATTTTTGAAAAGAGATTCAAAAAGAAGATATTTATTTTTATATTTTCTTTTTATTCAAAAATCTGCATTATACTTTATATCAAAATTTATATATTAAAATATCTTATCCTTTTTACTTTCAGGAGGTTGTTAGACAAAAATGCCAACATTTTTTTCTCCTCTTATAAGAGGTCACATTATAGAGATGCGACCATTTATTGTCATTTTTTTATAATAAATGATTAATTATTAATTTAATAAATAAAAATAATAAAATAATTAAAAAAATTATAGTAATAAAATCAAACAAAATACAATTAATGAAATAAATACATCAAAATTAATAAGATTGATTAGATATGTCAAAACAAAATAGATATTTAATTAAAAAAATAATAGATATTTTTACAATTTTGATGTATTTTTTTATATTTTATTTATATAATTTTATTTTTTAATTATTTTAATTATTTTTTATTTATTAAATTCATAATTAATTATTTATTATAAAAAATAAAATAAAAATAGATAATACAACCTCCTATTAAAGAAAAAAAAAAATCATTCAAACAGTCTCATGGTACCTCTTGAAGGTAAAAAAAGATACAACTCAATTTGAATAAAAAGAAGATATAAAAAGAAATTCATCCTGAATAAGATTCTCAGTTTCCGTATTTTCATCTTTATTAATTGGGCCCAGACATTGTGCGTTTGATTAACTCGGTTCTCAAGAAAAATCCAGTATGACAGAAGCCCCATCCCACTCATTACTATTTCCCATGTCTTGCTTCTGAAATTTAAGTTTTAAAGCTATGTGACTTGACTTTGGCTGATATAAATAAGGTAAAATACGTCCAGCAATCTTTTGATTTGTTTAATTGCATCAGATTATTCATTTATTTTTATTTAGATAGGTGATTTAAGTATTATCACATATATACACAACTACCTTTTTACTACCCATATCATTACAAAAACAACACAAAATTCTATTATGTTAATGACGTGAAAGAAAGGAGGTTGGTAATTATCTTACAAAATTGTGTTTTTAGTGAAACTAGCAAAATATATGTCATTTGCACATGTTATGTCAATGAATCGTAATTCATTGATTATTTTATGAAGATAAAGAATAGATAATGAGAGTTTTTTCTTCCACCTCTAATGTTTTTTGGATTAGTCAATCTAAAAAATATATTTTGAGATTTTTGAAAATGTGGAGGTGAGAGAATAAACTATCGTATACAAATAGTTTAAATAATATATTTAATTAAAATATATAAAAATAAAAATAAAAATGATTGATATATATAAATAATCAAAATAATCTCTAAAATCATTTAAATAATGGAGAAATTTTTGTGTGTATTAAATATGGTTTTGTTGTGTCTAGCTCAAATTTTTTACAATTTTGTTTGTCTATTTAATGCATAAATGACAAATTTGTCACCTTTAAAATTTGTACGATAAATTTTTAATAGTATATTATAAATGTATCTATAAAATATTATAAAATCACACTAAAAGTAAAATATATATATATATATATATATGTATATATATATATATTAACAATTTTTTTGTGAATGACTTTTGTAGTTACTTGATGCCTCTGGCACCCTTCTTGATTTCAATTGACTTATTAGTTATGCTCTTAGATAAATAAGTGAAGAATTTTGCCAAGAACAATGTAAGATTCGTCCCTATTGAACCAAATATGAAGTCACAATCGATTCTTGTTGGAACATAGAGTATGTTAGTGTGTGAATTTAAAAACTGTTGAAGTATAACATTGGAAAACTCTCATATATTTAGTAGTTTTCAACTTCATAAATACTAATGTCTCACATTTGATAGAAAATATATGTGGGTTTGCTTACATCACTATATAAAGAGTATCAATCTATTGTGAAAGCACAAAAAAGTTGGATGCATTTCTCAACTTTCTCTTTTATCCCTTTTTTTATTCTACTCGATATATTTTTAAGCCACTTCTCCCCCCTTTTTTTTGTCCATTCGAGTTTTAGTGGTTATAATATCACTTTCTTTTAGAGCGGTTTTTATGTCGTAGTCCTTTCTATTTTTGAGTGGTTATAATACCACTACCCTTTTAGAGCGGTTTTTATGTCGCAGTCCCTTCTATTTTGAATAGTCCTCATACCACACTCCTTTTTGAGCGATTTTTTGTGATGTAGTCCTTTTGATTTATGAGTGGTCATGGTACCATATTGCGAGTGACTTTAACTTCCATATTAACTTTAACCGTCATATTGGGGGTGACTTTAATAGCCATATTGAAGGTGTAATTCTAGAACGGTTTTCTACAGTGCAATGCAACTCCAATACAGTGTATCTGAGTTTTTTTATCCTGGGGACTTCGTGGTTGATAATCTGCATTACACAATTTGGGCAGTGTCGCGTAACGTCTTAAAGAGAGCGACCTAGTCCGCGACTCAATCCAATAATATCTTCGATAACATAAATTTATTTTGAAATAGTTTTTCGAAACTCAAAAAACAACAATTTTAAGACGTTTCTTTGTGCCATGTCAACCGAAGATATTACTGGATTTGATGCCTTTGATTTTAATAAACTGTTTCTTTGAGGCAAATAGAAAAGGATAAGAAAGCTGAAGAATTAACCCATATGAGGGTAGTGATTACCTCTATAAGAATTATATTCTTAATAGACTTGTTGATGATCTGTATGAATACTACAGTTCCAACAATAGTGCTAGACAAGTATGAGATGCTATAAAGAAGAAATACGATACTAAGGAAGTTGGAGCTAAAACGTGTGTTGTAGCCGCTACCTCAAATATCAGAGTATCAGATGACGGATGACAGATCCGTGGAGGTTCAGTCATATGAAATTTAGGTATGACTTTAGATTAATTTCAAATTGATTGTTATTATCGACAAATTGCCCCTTTTGGAAGGATTTTAAAAAATTATCTCAAGCATAAAACAAAAGAATTTTCTCTAAAGAGTATGATAACTCGTCTCTAGAGATAAGAAAAAAATCTTGTTTATTATGTTTTTTTTAATAAGGCAGAGTTTACTTACACTTGAGGCATGTTTAAATTCAATGTTGAAATCAAGAATGTCTCCTTTAGTTTACATGTTGTGTGATTTTAATATTTGACATGCTAACTCTATCATATATGTTAGTACATGTGATTTCAAACTTAAGTAACTTATGTTTAATTCCAAAGTTATCTTTAAATGATTTTGAAAAAAAATGTGAATTTTGTAATCAAGCTAAAATAACTAAGAGTTCATATAAGTCTATAGTTAGAGAATATGAATCTTTAGATTTAGTACACTCCGATATGTGTGAACTTGATGGGATGTTAACAAGAAATGAAAAATGTTATTTTATCACTTTTATTGACGATCGTTTTGACTATACTTTTATATATCTAATGAAAAATAAAAGTGAAGCGCTTGACATTGAAATTGAAAATCAATTTAGTAGAAATATTAAGAGGTTTCATAGTGATAGAGGAACTAAATATGATTCTAGTTCATTTAATGAGTTTTATAAAATGCATGGAATTATACATGAAAAACTACACCATATTCGCCTGAAATGAATGGTAAAGTTGAAAGAAATAATAGAACTCTTATTGAACTAGTTGTTGCTATTATGCTTAACTCTAGTGTTGCATATCATTAGTGAGGGGAATTTATTTTGACTGTTTTCTATGTTTTGAATAGAGTTCCTAAATCTAAAAACAAAACATCTCCTTATGAAATAGTGAAGAAAAGACAGTGGAACTTGTCTTATTTTCAAACTTGGGGATGTTTGGCTTATGGATGTGTATTCATTGGGTATGCAATAAACAGTAAAGCGTATAGATTTTATGACCTAAATGCGAAAGTGATCATATAGTCAAATGATGTTGACTTCTATGAAAATAAATTCCCTTTCAAATCGAGAAATAGTGGAGGCAACGAACCAAGTCATGTTCCTACCACAAGAAGCACTGAAAGCAGCAAACAAGGAGAAATAGAAACTCAAAGAAATAAGAGACTCAAAGTTGCTAAAGATTATGGACCCGATTATACGGCATATACTTTAGAAGAGGATCCTGCAAATCTTCAAGAAGCTTTGTCATCATTGGATGCAGATTTATGGCAAGAAGCTATAAACGATGAGATGGATTATCTAGAGTCTAACAGGACCTAACACTTAGTAGACTTGTCTCCTGGTTATAAATCAATAGGTTGTAAATGGATTTTGAATAAGAAACTAAAACCCGATGGAACTCTTGATAAATACAAGGCTCGCCTTGTAGCCAATGGTTTTAGACAAAGAGAAAACATAGATTTCTTCAACACTTTTTCACCGATCACTAGGATAACATCCATAAGGGTACCCATTTCATTAGCAGCTATTCATAACTTGGTAAAACACCAAATGGATGTCAAAACAAATTTTTAAATGGTGACTTGGAAGAAGAAATATATATGGAACAACCTGAAGGTTTTGTAATTCATGGACAGGAAGACAAGGTCTGTAAGTTAGATAAATCTTTGTATGGTCTTAAACAAGCTCCTAAAAAATGGCAGGAAAATTTGATTATATCGAATGAGTTTAAAGTGAATGAAAGTGACAAATATATTTATTACAAATTTGAAAATGACATTTGCACTATCATATGTCTCTATGTAGATGACTTGCTCATATTTGGTTCAAACATTCATGTTGTAAATATTGTGAAATCATTGTTGAGTAACAGCTTTGATATGAAAGACCTCAGAGAAGTGAGTGTAATCCTAAGAATCAAGATTACTAGGTCGGAAAAGGGAATTTCTTTGGATCAGTCTCACTATGTTGAAAAGATCTTAAAGAAATATAAATACTTTGATTGTAAACTTGCTTGCACACCATATGATCCAAGTGTGAAAATTTTCAAGAACATTGATGAAGGTGTTAGACAAACTGAATATGCGAGCATCATTGGCAGCCTCAGGTATTCCACTGATTGTACTAGACTCGACATTGCCTACGTTGTGGGATTGTTGTGCAGTTTTAACATTAGTTCTAGTATGGAGCATTGACACGCTATCTGAAGAGTCATGAGATACCTAAAAAGGACCATGAGTCTAAGATTACATTATCAAAGATTTCCTGCGTCCTTGAAGGATATAGTGATGCTGACTGAAACACCTGATCAGATGACAAATCAATCAGTGGCTATATTTTTAGTATAGTTAGTGGTGATGTATCTTAGAAATCGAAGAAACAGACGATACTGGCTCAGTCCACTATGGAGTCTGAAATGATAGCACTAGCTACTACTAGTGAAGAAGCGAGCTGGTTGAGATGCTTGCTAGCTGAGATCTCTTTATGGGAAAAACCTATGCCAGTTGTGTTGATCCATTGCGATAATATCGTGGCTATTGCAAAGATTGAGAATCGTTATTACAACGGTAGGATACGACAAATACGTCGTAAGCACAACACTGTTAGAAAGTTACTTTCTAAAGGAGTTGTTATAGTGGATCATGTATGCACTGATGAGAATTTAGCAGATCCTTTGACGAAAGAGTATCTAGAGAGAAATTCCTAAATACATCCAAAAGGATGGGACTAATGCCTATAGAGTCACTTATGGTTGTAACCCGACCAAAAAGACTGCAGCTCCCAAGAATTAGGTTCAATGGGTAATAACAAGTCGTGAAATGATATGAGATGAACATTTTATTATATATCAGATAAACATGATTCTTGAAGCGATGATAGGATGAGATAATAGAAATTCTTAATGAGATCTATACTCCATGTGGAGTGGAGTACCTAGCTATATGAGTACTCTTGATTGACTCATCTATGTTAATGTGGAAGTGGGGCCATTTCGTATGGAATTTTGAGGCATAATTCCTATAGCGTTCACAATACTGGGATATACGTCTAGGGGCATTAACGCACAAGCTTTTGAGAATACACCATATGAAAAGGTTGTGTGGGTTTGATGTCAGAGATAGAGTTCAAGACTACAAGTCACTCTTTTTGAATCTGAATCTCTTACTATGCAAAGGTTCAAGTCAAGAGACACGTCTGCTTATGCACAATCTTATAGAAGCGTTTGACGCTATTTTTGAAACATTTTATTAGTTCAAGTTGGGGATTGTTGGAACATAGAGTATGTTAGTGTGTGAATTTAAAAATTGTTGAAATCCTTCATTGGAAAACCCTCATATATTGAGTAGTTTTCAACTCCATAAATACTAAAGTCCCACATTGGATAGAAAACATATGTGGGTTTTCTTCCATCACTATATAAAGAATATCAATCTATTGTGAAAAGCAAAAAAAAAAGTTGGATGCTTTTTCCAACTTTATTTGTTCTCCCTTTTTTATTCTATTCGATATATTTCTGAGCCACTTCTCCCCTTTCTTTGTGTCCCTTCGAGTTTTAGTGGTTCTAATACCACTTTCTTTTAGAGTGGTTTTTATGTCGTAGTTCCTTCTATTTTTGAGTGGTTATAACACCACTACCCTTTTATAGCGATTTTTATGTTGTAATTCCTTCGATTTTTTGAGTGGTTCTCATACCACAATCCTTTTTGAGCGGTTTTTTGTGTCGTATTCTTTTTGATTTATGAGTAGTCATAGTACCATTTTGCGAGTGGCTTTAACTGCTATATTGAGAGTGACTTAAAATGTGATATTGAGAGTGATTTTAACAGCCATATTGAGGGTGTATTTGTCATTTTTATAGTGAAAATTAAGCTGTATAATTCAAGAACAAAAAAAGAGAAATTATTATTAATAACGATGGCATAATATCAAGCTCTTATCACTAAGTCATTGTCTGATACTTATTAAGAATGGTAGTTCAGTTAAGTGTATTAACGGAACACTTCGAGTGCCAATAGACCAAATGTTCTTTTATCACAAGAGACTTTGACACCACATTTCAACCCAAAACCTTAAAGCAATAGGTTTTTGGATCATCTCTCTTATATATTTAACATTTTCTTCATTTCTAGTCAATGTGGGACTTTTTAACTACTCACACTTGAATTTCCAACAATAAAACTCTTAAGAATTTTACTAGCTCACAAATTAAAGTCCTTAAAGAGATCCACATGCAATCACAAGAAAATGTGAACCATTGGAATAGGTGAGGTAGGACTTGCCCCGGGTGATTAATAAAGGTTTCCTTCTTTGAACGAAGATGATTAAAGCTAACTCAACATCACACACACCCCTTTTAGCTCAAAGGCCTTCTTCAGCAGCCCATTATGCCTCTTCGTGAATTAAAGGTCCAAAATGGATAGATAGCCTTATTAATTAGAATAATGTAATTGAAACACAAAATTTGACACTAAATGAATAAGACACAAACATGATATCATATAAAATATAATTGAGTCACATTTTGTTTTTCAAAAAATATCAAAGTATCGTATGTGTTTTATTTTGTGTTAAATTTTTATGTTCTAATAACATTATTCTTATAACAAGACAATTAAAAATACCCAAACCAACTAATGAGTCAAAAAATTTGTTGCACCTAAACCAAAAAATATGTTTTAAATAAACAAAATTTTCTAATATACTTTTCATATGACGTTCGTAGTTGAATATTTAACAATAAAAACAACAATTAATAAATTTGTTTTATGTTTTATAGGATATCTAAAAAAAATAATTGCACAAAATTAAATTTTATAATATTTTTAAAAGTGCTTTTTTGTTTGTAGCATTGATCGGTGTGATTAAAATTTGAACCTACCAAATTTAAAGGAGCGCGTATCGAGCAAGAAAACATTGTACCACTGTTTTTTTAGAGTTGCATTATTTAATTTTAGACATTGTCCGGGATGTTATAGGTATGAATGATGTGCTAAAAAATAGGAGATTGAATAAGACAATTTTTTTTCATGCTACTGAACAAAACATGGATTAAAATATTGGACAAAAATAAGAATTTTTGTCCCTCATAAAACCACAGGACACACCGTATATGTTGATATGTATTATTTGAACAAACCAAACTGATTTTGTATTTTAATATGGTATATGAATGAGTGTAGACCTCAGTCCCGAGGTGAAAAAAAAACCTAAATACTGAGAAAAAAAAGGACCTAAAAACCGAGAAAAAATAATATAAAAAGCACAAATCGTATAAATATTTTATGTTAATGTCAAATATTGTCTCAAAACGTTTGTTTTATATGTCTTGCTTTATTTACCTTTTCACCTTGTATGTGCAACGGTTCGGGTAAAATCGAATCATTCCTGAAGTTAATTCAAAATGTGTTTTTTGGATTAGACAATTTTTTGAATGGATCCAAATCCGAACCAAGTTAGCCAAATTTAAAAAAAGTATAATTAGGAAACGGGTATAATATATAAAATTTGTATGTCTATATACTCGAACTGATCATCTCCTTATTATATATTTAAAAAAAATATATGATGTCATGTAGTGTTTTGGACTTTTGGCTAAAGATAGAAATTAAGGTAAGTTTGGTTTGACAATTTGACTTAGTTTTTAATTTGACTTTGATTTGAGTTGTATCAAACAAATTGGATGTGTTTTAATTGCTTTTTAGTTTGCAGTTTGGTGTAAAAACTTGGGTTATACTTCAATTATTTTAGTTTGGTTAGAATTTTTAAAAACACGGCTTATATAAACTTTATTTGTTTACATGTGTTTTAGGTTTTGAAATTTTAATATAATATTTTAGATATAATTATTTTTGTGTTGTAGGCCAATCAACCGAACCCAAACTATTATGTTATATATGGGGTTGGTTCAGAAGTAGATAAAAGTTAAATTACATGTTTTGGGTGCAACAAATTAGAACATTACAAAATTGAATGTTCTTTAAATAAAAAGACACCAAAAAGATTCTCATTCAAGAAAAAATCCTTGATGGTTACCTGGGATGATTCTGATGAATCAGACACAAGAAAATGAGGAAGCCAACTTGTGTCTAATGGCAAACACAGAAGACGATGAGGTAATCATTTCTGAACTATGCCCTTTATGTGAACAATTGGAAAAAGAATTTGATAAATTGTTAAACGGCTCAAATTTTCTTGCTAAAAAATGTAACTCTTTAAAAGAATAAGTTTACAAAGAAAAAAAAGAAAAAAAGAAAGTTCAAGCTATGAATGATGAACAAAAAAGATCATTCAAAGCCTACAAGAATCTCATTTTAAAACAACTGAAGAATCTGCATGTCAAGAACGTTCTACAACTCAAAAGGAAAACGTTCTTCTCAAAACATAAATTGAATATCTTAACAGTGATCTATCAAATTTTATTAAAATCTACTGAAACCTTCCAAAGAAATATGGGATCTTAGGTAGGAATATTTGATAAATCTGGAGTCGGTTTAGACAAAACCCAAAAGCAAAAACTCTGAATTTTTTTTTGTTCCTCAAAGAAAAGAAGACAAGTGCAAAATGAAATGTTCCTACTGCAGTAAAATTATACATCTTGAGTATGCATGTTATTTCAAAAAAACGAGATGAAAAATATAAATCAAGAAGACCTCTCGAAAAGGAATAACGTTCTGGCATCAAGACAGAACCTTCTCCAAGAGTAATAAGAAAATGTTCTTATTGTTCATAGATTGGCCACAGTGAATCAAACTACTATTTTATGAAGAAAAAAAATATAGTATTAAAGAAAAAATTAACTCTTAAGGACCAAATGGGTACCTAAAAATCTTGTAACATCAAATGCAGGTTGGTTCTCAAAATGTCAAGAAAAAGTCATGGTGCTTGGACAACGGTTGCTCGAGACATATGACAGGAGATAAACAATTTTTTCTTTCCTTTGTCAAAAGGGATGGAGGATCCATAACCTTTGGGAATAATGATCAAGCAAAAATCAAAGGTAAAGGTACTATAGGTAACTACAAAAATTACTGATGTTCAATACGTTGAAGGTCTAAAACATAATCTTTTAACCAGTAATCAACTATGTGACAATGGTTTTGAGGATATCTTTAAACCAAACTTATGTGAAGTCAAACATGCAACTTATGGTAAAATTTTTTACTCTAGATCTAGGAAGAAAAATCTTTATGTATTATATCTTGAAGAATTACATACTAAATCATGCTTTATGTCCATTGTAAGACCCTTAAATTTAATATTAATTTTGGAATTAATATTAAGGGTATTTTGGGAATATTTGTAAAATATTTAATATATGTATGTTTTGAGTAAATATATATATATAAATATTTATTTTGGAAGATGAATTAAAATTATTGGATGAAGAATAAATTAATTTAATTACGAGTAATTAAATTAATCGGACAGTTAATTAAGGATTAGCGGCTAATTGCAAAACGTTTAAGTGCTGGAGGATCCAGCAATATTTTAACATTAATTGTGATGAGGTGGCACATGGAGGTGCCTATATATGGACTGCAAAGGACAGAGCAAAGACAGAACACCATTCCTCCTCCCTCACTGCCCATACTGCATGTAACAGCACCCTTCCCTCCCATTCTGTTTTCTAAATTCTGTTCTCAATTTCAAAAGGAAAAAGAGGGAGTTCCTCAAAAGTGCCATTAATTGGAAACCTAGGCACCAAACCAGAAAAACCCCAGTACAAAAGTTGTTCCCCACATTATTACGGAGCTAGAGAACCCAGTTTCGTAGCAGCAAACGCAAGCGGCAGTTTCACCGGTTTTTGACGCGCGAACGGGAGCGAAAGCAGAAACTTGAGCAGAAGCAGAAAACGCAACAAGGGTAAGGGCACCTTCCACTTTCTAGTTGCATTAGGGCTGTAAGTGCATAACTATCATGGCATTACTGGTGTTTTCATTATTGTTTTGAACAAAAAGAAACTGGTTTGCCTGTTGCTTGAAAGAAATGAAAAATGCATTTTTTTTATGTTTTAAAAGTTCTGTGATGATTGCTGTTTGGGCTGAATGCACTAAAGTTGTGTTGTTTATGTGGGAAAGTGGAAAATGTCTTGTACGTTATTTTAAACATGATTAAAATGCATGTTCATAAAACTGTTTTGAAAATGGTTTTGAAATGCAAAAATGCATTCTGTTTGGTGTTTTGCTGCTCTGTGATGCCTGCATGTTTTTCTGATGTTTGAGAAAGATGAAATGCTTGCATGTTGTTCTGATGTTTGAGAAAGCTGAAATGCTTGCATGTTGTTCTGATGTTTGTTTGAGAAAGCTGAAATGCTTTGCATGTTGTTCTAATGTTTGAGAAAGCTGAAATGCTTTGCATGTTGTTCTGATGTTTGAGAAAACTGAAATGCTTGCATGATGTTCTGATGGTTTGAAAATCTGGTGTTGCTGATGATTTCAAAATAAAAAGGGTTTAAAATGATGAAGGTGTTTCTTCTGGAGAATCTGGTTTGAAGTAAAAAAATTTGAGTGTTGTGGTTTAAAAGAGTGATAAAACTGTTTTGGGGGTTGTGCTAATTTTTCAAAAGAAACAGTTTGAAATGTGTTGAAGTCTCAGGAAAATTTCATTGTTTTTCGAAGGTGTATTCGAATACAACATGTGTGTATTCGAATACAACCTGTCAAGCTTCTGTTTTACTTAAGTTTTCAAACTTGTATTCGACTACGAGCCCCTGTAGTCGAATACAGAGGAAGGATTTTTGCTTCTGATGATTCTGATGTTAATCATCCTGTTTCTGCTTCTGATGGCTTTGATGTTAATCATCCTGTTTCTGCTTCTGATGATTCTGATGTTAATCATCATGTTTCTGCTTCTGATGGTTTTGATGTTAATCATCCTGTTTCTGCTTCTGATGGTTCTGATGTTAATCATTCTGTTTCTGCTTCTGATGATTTTGATGTTAATCATTCTGTTTCTGCTTCTGATGATTTTGATGTTAATCATCCTATTTCTGCTTCTGATGATTCTGATGTTAATCATCCTGTTTCTGCTTCTGATGGTTTTGATGTTAATCATTCTGTTTCTGCTTCTGATGGTTTTGATGTTAATCATTCTGTTTCTGCTTCTGATGATTCTGATAATCATCCTGTTTCTGCTTCTGATGATTCTGATGTTAATCATCCTGTTTCTACTTCTGATGATTTTGATGTAAATAATCCTATTTCTGCTTTTGATGATTTTGATGTTAATCATTCTGTTTCTGCTTCTGATGATTCTGATAATCATCCTATTTGTGCTTCTGATGATTTTGATGTTAATCATCCTGTTTCTGCTTCTGATGATTCTGTTGTGAATCATTTTGTTTTACTTCTGATGATTTTGGTGTGAATCATTCTGTTTTGCTTCTGATGATTCTAGTGTTAACCATTCTGTTTTGCTTCTGATGATTCTGGTGTGAATCATTCTGTTTTGCTTCTGATGATTGTGGTGTGAATCATTCTGTTTTGCTTCTGATGATTCTGGTGTTAATCATTCTGTTTTGCTTCTGATGATTCTGTTGTGAATCATTCTGTTTTGCTTCTGATGTTCTGATGTTAATTATTCTGATTCTGGTTCTATTTCTAATGTTTTGGTGTTGATGATTCTGATTCTGGTTCTGTTCCTGATGTTCTGATGTTGATAATTCTGGTTCTGTTTTTGGCTTCTGTATTCGACTACAGTTCAAATACAGAATGTTGAAATTACAGTTTCAGCTTCTGTATTCGAATACAAGGGATATGTATTCGAATACAGATTTGAGTTTTCAGAAATTCCAAGTTTTTCAACATTGTTTTGTGAACCCTACGTGTTGGGGAGTATTGGGAAGGTTTATGACGAATTAAAATGGAATTTTTTGTGATAGTTTGAAGTGGGGGTGATGAAGTTTTTGGGACTTTACTGATGTAGTGAAAAATGTTGATTTTTGCATTGAGACTGCCTCTGTATTCGACTACTAGGGGGGCTATAGTCGAATACAGAGTGTTAATTCTGCACTGTTTTGGCTCATGTATTCGAATATAGAGAGGCTGTATTCGAATACAGATTTGTATTTTCTAGAAATCTCAGTTTTAAACACTGTTTTGTGAATTTTAAGAGTTTGGGGAATAATGGAAAGACTTGAGATGATTAAGTATGGAATTTGTGAGATAATGTGAATTATTAATGATTGCTTGACTGTTTAATCATTGATGTGTTGTTGATGATATTGATTATGTTGAGATGTTTTGAAATATGGTGGGATGGCATGAATTTTTATGATTTTGCATACTGTTTTCTGTGAAGAGAAAACACTGCATATTCATGCATTGCATAGTCAGGTGGTGACCGCGATGGGCCACAGAGTTGATGCGGTGACCGTAATGGGCCGCGAAGTTAAGTAGTAACCATGGGTTATAGAATAGTTCCGCGTGTATTAGACGGTCTATTCTACTCAGGCTACGGAATGGTCGCGTGTTCGTGGTGGTCCATTCTATCCGTGCGAGGATTTAACTTCTGTGTATTTGGCCTGTGATAGGCTAATACACGTGAATGTAGTAACCGTGATGGGTTGTAGAGTGGCCGCGTGTTCGTGGTGGTCCATTCTATCCGGGCTACTGAATGGCCGCGTGTTTGTGGTGGTCCATTCAAAGATGTATAACGTGCTGGTCTGTTGAGCGACTGCACTAGGTGCTGATCTGTTGAGCGATTGCACCTTGGTCTTGAGGGCCGTTAAAGTCAAACATATTGTGCTGGTCTGTTGAGCGACTACACCTTGGTGATTCCAAGAAAATTGTATACATGAGCATATACATATTGCATTGAGGGATTGACCGGTGGGTCATGATTGATTATATGATGAATGGTTGGAAATTGATGTGTGTGAGTACTGTATAGAATCTGAATTTCTGATTTAATGATTGTGATTTGCTGAGGTGTTTTTTGTACTTACCACATATTTCATAATAATTGGCTGCTGTTTTTGAAAAGGCATATATGTCATTAAATTTCAAATGAGCATTATTATTTTCCTCATCGTCATATGTTATACCATGGATATATTTGCTGCTGTGAAATATATGCTATGTGATTATTTGTTAATTTCGGTCGGTGACCCTTGCCATTATATTGTGGAAATTGGGCTTTGCCCTCAGATGTTACCCGAACCCGTCCTACCGACGAATACACTAACGACGGAAACGTCGTTAGTTTCCCCTGATCATTATGTACGGAGTCTACGTGGACAATGCAGAGGAATGGACAGCTGGTTGAAGACGAGACTTATAGAGAATACGGTGGAGACCGTGCTACTGTAGCTTAGTGCATGATCAGACTAGACTTTTGTATAGGGTTTTGAGTTTTGGGAAATGTAATTTATTTTGGGAATTAATGTATGACTTTTCCGCTGTATTTTTCGCACTCTGATACTGTTTAGTGGCCACCTGCCGGGTGTTCTCTTTTGAAATGAACTAATGAAAATTTTATTTTAATTCCCTTGAATTAATTCGGAAAATTCTTTTATTGATTTATTTTATGTGAAAAGAAAAAAAAATACACTCGCGCTGTGTTTTAAACTCGGGGTGTTACATCCATCAACAAAGATAAGTGGATATGGTATAAACGAACTGGACATGTTAGGATGAAAACAATTTCAAAATTATGGAGGAGAATTCATAAACACTTCCTTTAAAAAAAATTGATGAACTTGACATTTCTCATAATCTTGTGCAAGAACTCCTCAACAAAATGGAGTTGTTGAACAAAAGAATCGAACATTACAAGAAATGGCAATAACAATCTTGGAAGAGTCAAACGTTAAAATATAATTTTGGACTGAAGGTATCAACACTTCCTGCTACATTTTAAATCGTGTATTAATAAGGAAAATTATTAACAAGACACCTTACGAAATATGGAAAAATAGAAAGCCAAATATCTCATACTTCCATATTTTTGGTTTGTACTGCTACATTTTAAATAACAAAGACAAAGGTATTTTCTTAGGATACTCAACTGATTCCAAAGGATATCTCACATATTTAATCTAAGAACAAAAATTGTTGAGGTAAGTATGCATGTATTATTTGACGAATTTGATGATCTTGATATATGATGAAAAGGAAGGACAATTTGAGCAACAACAGCATATTGTTCCTCAGAAAAACGAGATCGATAAACAATCTCCATTTTAAACTTCTCCAAGAAGTTGGAAAACCGTAGGAGATCATCCACAAAATCAAATTATAGGAAACACATCAGATAGAATCAGAACAAAAATGTCTTTTAAGGATGACAACAACCATAACATGGCAATGATATCTCAAATTGAGCCAAAATCAATCAAATAAGCCATAATTGATGAATCATGGGTTGAAGCAATGCAAGAAGAAATTCGTCGATTTGAAAAGAACCAAGTTTGGACTCTTGTCCCAAATCCACAAAAATCAAACAATTATTGGAACAAGATGGGTATTCATAAACAAACTGGAAGAAGAAGGAAATTTATAAGGAATAAAGCAAGGCTAGTGACTCAAGGATATAACCAACAAGATGGTATTGGTTATGATGAGACTTTTGCTCCAGTTTCAAGGTTAGAAGCAATCAGAATCCTTTTTGCATATGCATATCATAAACTTATTATACTTTTTCAAATGGATGTCAAAAGTGTTTTTTTAAATGGTTTTCTAAACGAACAAGTGTATGTTCCTCAGCCTCCTGGTTTTGAAGATCAAAAGAAACCAAACCATGTCTTCAAACTTACCAAAGTTGTGTACGAACTAAAACAAGCCTCTAGAGCCTGGTATGAAAGACTAAGTTCCTTCTTAATCAAAAATGGATTTTCCAGAGGAATGATTTGACAAAATACTTTTTAGAAAAATTGATAAAGATGATTTACTCATTGTTCAAATGTATGTTGATGACATTATCTTTGGGTCAACTAATAAAAAAATGTGTGAGGATTTTTCTAAACTCATGCAAAGTGAATTTGAAATGAGCGTGATGGGAGAATTGAGATATTTTCTTGCCTTACAAATTAAACAACATGAAGATGGAATTTTTATATGTCAAGAAAAATACATAAAAGATATTTTGAAAAAATACAAAAATGAATGAAGCTAAAATGATGAAAACACCCATGCATCCATCCTCCGTTTTGGACAAAGATGAACAAGGAAAATCATTAATGAAAAGGAATATAGAGAAATGATAGGTTGATTGCTTTACTTAATTGCAAGTAGGCCAAATATTGTTTTCGTAGAAGGATTATGTGCTAGATTTCAATATTTGCCTAAAGAATCTCACTTATCCGCTGTAAAAAGAATTTTTCATAATCTTGTTGGTACCACTGATCTTGGCCTTTGGTATAGCAAAGGAACTCACTTTGATCATGTAGCTTATTGTGATGCTGACAATGTTGGGGATAAAATTGAAAGAAAAAGCACAAGTGGTGCCAGTCAGTTTTTTGGAGAAGCTATAATAAGTTTGTTATGTAAAAAGCAAAACACTATTGCATTATCAACAATTGAAGCTGAATACATTTCAGCTGCAAATTGATGCTCTCAAGTTCTGTGGATCAAAAACCAACTTGAAGACTTCTCTGTAAGTAATACAAATATTCTGATTTATTGTGATAATACAATAAAAACCCATTCAACAGAAACCCACTTGAAGACTTCTCTCAAAAAAAACCATCCAACATTCAAGATCAAAACACATTGAAATAAAACATCATTTTATTAGGGATCATGTTAACAAAAAGGAAGTTGAATAAATCTTTGTTGACATAAAAAATCAACTTTCTGACATATTTACTAGACCTCTTGTTGAAGAGAATTTCAATTTTATCAAGGAAAAATTAAAGATCATCAAAAATCCAATCAAACTCCTTTGTAAAAAATAACTAGATCGTTCGAGTAAAACACAAAGAATGTTCTCGTAAATAACCAAGAAGTTGATGTGCACAAATTCTATGGCTCAAGCAACAACTATGTGATTATCGACTTGATCTCGGGTGCATCCTGTTGGAACCAAGTTGATTCTTGCAATTAAAGTTTTGATGTTAACAAATGTATTTTATGAAAATCGTATTTTGACATAGAAGGAAAAATCAGAGGATGACACCACCAGAGGATGACGTCACCAAAAGTTTCGGCCAGAGGATACATCTAGAGGGTACCAGAGGATGCATCCAGAGGATACCAGAAGATACACCTCCAGAGGATACTAGAGGATACACCTTCAGAGGATATAAGAGGATGTCATCAAAGGCAAACATCAGAGGATAGCATTAATCAGAGGATATCATCAAAGGGAAGGAAAAATAACATCATCAAAGGATATCTTTCTTGGCCTAGATCAGAAGGTGCAGAGTCCAAAAGGAGACTTGGTCCAGACCAGAAGGAAGCTTGTCAGAGAGAGACTTGGTCCAGACCAGAAGGAAACATAAGTCATACTTGGTCTAGACTTAATCCTGACCAGAAGATAGCATGGTCGTGAACATAAGACTTAGTCCAGATTTAATCCAGACTTAGTCCAGACTTGGTCCATATCAGAGGATAAATGTCCAGATTAAAAGATCAATGGTCCAGATTAAAATATTAATGGTCCAGATTAGAAGATCAATGGTTCAGATCAGAGAATCACAGAATGGTACAAATCAGATCACATGGCCTAGAATTGGTTGAGATCATCGAATCACAAAATGGTACATATCAGATTACATGGAACAGAGTTGGTCGAGATCAGAGGATCACAGAATTGGTACAGATCAGATTACATGGTCCAGAGTTGGTCAAGATCAGATGATCATACGGTCGAGAATTTAAATCATGATGCAAATCAGTGAAGACTTGATTAAAATTCGAAGAAGACTTCATTAAATTTTGATAGAAATTTGATCAAAGTATTAAGGGGATTTGATTCGAAAAATTCACTGAAGACTTGACGAAATTCGAATGCAATCTGAAGCTTAAAAAGATATGGTTTGAAATTAAAAGAAACAAGATTGGTCAACATATTTTCAAGTGCAATTTGAAACTAAAAGATACGATTTTAATTCAAGTGAAATAGAATTGGCCAACAGAATTTTCAAAGGAAATATGAGTAAGATCTATTTCGAATTTAAGCTTTATATTCAACACAATCCGAGAGTTCAAAAGAGAGAATTGAAGGTGCAAACACGAGAAGGAGGGGTTGAATTATGTTTGACTAACTTGAATACTTTTTCTGTTTTTGCAGTTTTATAACAAAACCTGATGTATGAATCAAACAGAGTTAGCAGCGGATATAAAGTAAAAATAAAACACAGAATTTTATACTGGTTCACCATTAACGAGGCTACGTCCAGTCCCTTCACTTTGAAGGATTTCACTAATTCAAAACCTTGAATTACAACAATACCACTGACCCTCTAAGTCAGTCTTCTCAAGCAGTCTAACAATCCTAGACTTTTGAGGAATACAGCACCTTGACTTCTCAAGTCAAGTCTTCTCCTACCAATCTGACAACCCCAGATTGTAGAAGGAACTACAACGCCTTGAATCTAATTGCTAAGTAATCTGCTACCCCTTCTGACTCCCTCAGATTGTAGACTCTACTTCAACAACTTAGATTTAACACAAAGGAAAGAAAAACACGAGTGCTTGCTTCTAGAAAGCTGGAACTCACAATTAACCTCACTGAAAACTTGAGTGTTTGCTTCTGGAAGTGTATGACTCTTTTTTGATTTTTCGATACTAAGTCTTCTGCCTTGAGCCTCCTTTAATAGATGTGAATTAGGGTCTCTTCCAAGCTTAAATTCGAGCTGTATCTTGTTGAATTCTCTTGCAAAAATAACTTGTCCAATCGGGTTTCTCTTAAATAGAAAACATATCTTTTTCTGCTCCAGATTGCCTTCGAAAATAACTTTGACCAATCCCGACTTTAATTAATTCTGGAACAAATCTTTCTTCCCGCCAATAACTTCTGAATTCCACAAGACTTCACTTTATTTTTGTATCGAATCCGTTTAATACTTTGACTAAATATAATCACGACTCCTTTGATCATGATTCAATCTGGACCGCTTGATCTTCTACTCTCGTCCACATCTGGACCATACTAAGTGATCTGCTATGATCCTCTGATTTCGGCCAACACTGGACCACACTTTCTGATCTTCTGATCTCGACCACTCTGGACTTGCAATCTGATCTGCGCGATCCTCTGATCTCGGCCAATGCTGGACCACACGTTCTGATCTTCTGATCTCAGCCAACACTGGGCCATATACTTAAATCTTGACCATTGATCTGAAACTTTTCCCTCTGATTTGAACCAATTCTGAACTGGGTCTAGATTGAATTGAAATTAAATCTAGACATATGATATTTCAGTTTGGACAATTACCTTTCGATCTGGATCAGGTCTGGATTAAATCTGGACATCATTTCTTCTGGTCTGGACTTAGTTTCATACTCTAAATCATGCTATCTTCTGGTCTAGGCCAAATCTGGACCAAGTCACTTGTTCTGGACCACTTATCTGAAGCTCTGGTTAAGTCTGGATCAATTCTGGACTGTTTATCATTTCACTGCCAAGCTATCTTCTGGTTAGAATAACTTCTGGACCAAGTCTAACTTATGAATCCTTCTAGTCTGGAACAAGTCTCCCTCTGGCAGGCTTCCTTCTGGTCTGGTCCAGGTCTCCTTCTGGACTCTGCTTCCTTCTGATCTGGGCCAGGAAAGATATCCTCTGATGGTATTTTGACATCCTGGAGTATCCTCTGGTGCTTTCAGGATGCATCCTCTGGTACCTTCTGGATGCATTATCTGGTGACATCTGGAGGTGTATCCTCTGGTCTGATTTTACCTTCTGATTACTCATCCCCTGCCTCTGGTGACTTCAGCTTCTGTCTCTGATAACTTTATCTTCTGGTGGCATTTAATATAGTAATTCAATGTACAAAATAAGATTACATGGGGTGCTTTGGTTAACATCAAAATCCTAAGTACTTAGAACCAAGTTGGTTCCAACAAGAATCACTTGAGTGCAAAAGCAAAATTTTCTAAGTGTTTTCGAGAGAGAAATTCAGTGTAGTAATCAGCTTTCCAGAAGCAACTTTGCAAAGTTCCAAACCCTTGTAATCAAACCCGATAGTGGTTTAGATTCCATCTTCAATCTGGGGTTGTCAGATTGGTAGGAGAAGACTTGACTTGTAGAGTCAAGGTGTTGTTTTCGTTCCTTAAAAGTCTGTTGTTGTGAGGCTGTTTGAGAAGACTGGCTTGAAGGGTCGGGTGTTGTAATTCAAAGATTTTTTGAATTAGTGGATTAAAGCCTTCAGGATGAAGGGACTGGATGTAGCCAAGTTAATGGTGAACCAGGATAAATTGTTGTGTTCTTAATTTGTTATTATCCGCTGCTAAGTTTGATCAATTATTCATCCAATAATTCACATCAACATTCAACAAAACAGCAAAAGAAATCAAGTTTGCAAACAAAATTCAACCCCGCTTCTCGTGTTTGCACCTTCAATTGGTATCACAGCTCGGTCTCAAGACTGAGCACTTTACAGTGTTTGAGGAAAGATCCAAGGGTTCAACATGTCTGGAATCAATGAAGAAGCTGTTGGAGGAAACATAAACAGACCACCTATGTTTGATGGGGAACGGTTCGAGTACTGGAAGGACAGGCTGAAGAGTTTCTTTTTTCTCACAAGATCCCGAACTTTGGGACATGGTGGAAGATGGTTATACTGCTCCAAAAGATGCTGATGGTGTTAAAATTTCCATGAAAGATTTGGATGTGGACCAGAGGAAGATGTTCAAGTTGCATCACAAATCCAGAACGTTCATGATCAATGCAATCACATTCAAGGAGTTTGACAAGTACACTAACAAAGAAACAGCAAAAAGCATCTATGATAGTCTGGTTTTGACTTACGAAGGCAACAAGCAAGTTCAAGAAGCAAAAGCCAAAATTCTAGTCAAGAAGTACGAGCTGTTCAAGATGGAAGAAGATGAAGACATTGAAGCAATGTTTTCCAGATTTCAGACTCTGGTTTCAGGATTAAGAGTACTCAAGAAGAGCTATACCACTGCTGACCACATGAAGAAAATTCTTAGAAGTCTGCCAAACAAATGGAGACCAAAGGTCACTGCTATTCAGGAAGCAAAGGACTTGAACACTCTGAAGTTGGAAGAATTAATCAGTTCCCTCAAATCACATGAAATAGAGTTGGAAGAAGATGAACCAAGAAGAAGAATAAAACCCTAGCCTTAAAGTCCAAACGGAAGAAAGTTCTAAAAGCAGAAACAGAATAAGAAGAAAGTGATTCTGAGGACCAGAATAAAAAATCAGAAGCAGGAGACATTGCCTTCATAACCAAAAAGATTATGAAGATATGGAAAAACAGAAGAAAGAAGTTTCCCCAAAGGTATTCCAAGCACTCCAACAAAGGAAAGGATGAACAAGACAAGAAGAGCATCATCTGTTATGGATGCAATGAACCGGGGCACATCAAGTCAGAATGCACGAATCTAGAGAAAGGAAAACACCAGAAGAAAGACTCCAGACCCAAGAAGAAAAATATGATGGCAACATGGGATGATTCTGATGAATCTTCTAATGATGAAGAAGCTAAATTAGCAATGATGGCCTACATCAATTCTGCCTCTTGATCCAACATAAAATCTGACTCTGGAAGTGAATCAGAAGAAGCAGAATTGGCTCTGATGGCTCACACTCATTCTGCCTCTAGATCCAACTCTGAAAGTGAATCAGAAGAAGCAGAATTGGCTCTGATGGCTCATATTCATTCTGCCTCTAGATCCGACACAGATGCTAACTTTGGAAGAAAAGAAGAAAATTGGCTCACACTAATTATGCCTTTGGATTCGACCCAGATACTGACTCTGGAAGAGAATCAGAAAATGAAGAAGCAGAACTGGCTCTGATGACTTACACCAGCACTGCCTCTAGATCCAACATAGACTCTGATTCTGGAAGTGAATCAAAAATAGAATTGGCTTTGATGGCTCACACCAATATTGCCTCTAGATCCGATATAGATTCTGATTCTGGAAGTAAATCATCAGAAGATGAAAAAGTGGTATTTTCTGAACTTACCCGATCTGATTTAATTACTGCAATGAATGATATTTTATATATCAACAACAAATAGTCCTTAAAACTGAAAACACTTAGGGAAGAAAATTCAATTCTAACCAAAGAAATCGATGTTTTAAAGAATCAAAATGCAGAATGTAAAACAGAAAATGCAACTCTTAAATCTGATATTGCTGAGCTTAAGTCTGAAAACCTAACTCTAAAAAGTAATTTTTGTTCAACATCAAGTAAAAATACTGTAAGTAATTATGATATGCATGAACAAGTTTTACAAGATTTTATTATTAATGGTATGGAAAGAAGCAAATATGCTTCTATGATCTATGGGGTTAGTTGTAAGACCCTTAATTTTTAATTAAAATTATGGAATTAATTTTAATTGTATTTTTGGGGATAATTGTAAAATATTTAATATATGTATGTTTGAGTGAATATATATATATATATATATAAATATTTATTTTGGAGGATGAAATAAAAATTATTGGATGAAGATTAAATTAATTTAATTACGAGTAATTAAATTAATTGGACAGTTAATTGAGGATTAGTGGCTAATTACAAGCAATTAAGTGCTGAAGGGTACAACATTATTTTAACATTATTTTTGGGTGAGGTGGCACCACAAAAGCCTATAAATAGGAGTGAGAAGGATGGTGAAATCAGAACACCATCCCTCCTTCCTCACTGCCCATACTGCATGTAATAGTACCCCATTTTCCCTCCCATTTTGTTTGCTGTTTCTACCTTCCCATTTCCAGTCACGATTTCAAAGTGAAAAAAGAGGAAGTTCCTCAAAAACACCATTACTTGAAAATCCAAGCATCAAAACAGAAAACCCCCAGTAGTAAAGTTAATCCCCACATCATTACGGAGCCAGAGAACCCAGTTTCGTAGCAGCAAACACAGGCGGGAGTTTCGCCGATTTTTGGCGCGAAAACGGGAACGACAGCAGAAACGAGAGAAGTAGCAGAACACGCAACAAGGGTAAGGGCACCTTCCACTTTCTAGTTGCATTAGGGCTGTAAGTGCATAACTTTCATGGCATTACTAGTGTTTTCCTTACTGTTTTGAAAACTGGTTTGCTTGTTACTTGAAAGAAAATGAAAAATGCATTTTTGATGTTTTAAAAGCTCTGTGATGATTTCTGTTTGGGCTGAATGCACTAAAAGTTGTGTTGTATATTTGGGAAAGTGGAAAATGTCTTGAATGTTATTTCAAACATGATTTAAAAATGCATGTTCATAAAACTGTTTTGAAAATGGTTTTGAAATGCAAAAATGCATTCTGTTTGTGTTTTGCTGCTCTGTGATGCGGCATGTTATTCTGATGTGTTGTGAAAGCTAAAATGCTTGCATGTTATTCTGATGTGTTGTGAAAGCTGAAATGCTTGCATGTTATTCTGATGTGTTGTGAAAGCTGAAATGCTTGCATATTATTCTGATGTGTTGTGAAAGCTGAAATGCTTGCATGTTATTCTGGTGTGTTGTGAAAGCTGAAATGCTTGCATGTTATTCTGATGGTTTGAAAGTCTGGATGATTTGGTGTTAATCATTCTGGTTCTATTTCTGTTGTTGATGATCCTGATTATGTTTCTAATTCTGTTTCTGTTGTTGATGATTTGGTGTTAATCATTTTGATGTGTTGATGATCCTGATTCTGATTCTGTTTCTGGTTTTGTATTCGTCTACAACCTGTCAAGTTTCTGTTTTACTTAAGTTTTCAAACTTGTATTCGAATACGAGCCCCTGTATTCGAATACAGAGGAAGGATTTTGGCTTCTGACTTAGCATCTGTATTCGACTACGACCATGTCGTATTCGAATACAGAAGTGGGATTTTAACACTGTATTCGCATATGTATTTGACTACAGGCATTCTGTATTCGAATACAGAATGCAGATTTTCACTAGTTTCAGCTTCTGTATTTGAATACAATAGGTCTGTATTCGAATACAGATTCGTGTTTTTCCAGAAGATCAGTTTTTAGCTTTTGTATTCGAATACAAGGAAGCTGTATTCGAATACAGATTCGTGTTTTCCAGAAAATCAAGTTTTAAACACTGTGATATACATTTTAAAGCATTGAGAAACCTTGAGAAGGGTTAAAGTGATTTTAAATGGAGTTCTTGAAAATATTTTGAAGAGAAGAGGATGAAGTATTGAAAACCTTTAAGGATCTGGAAGAAAAGATTGAATTTTTCAAGGTTATGTCTTCTGTATTCGACTACAGGCATGCTGTATTTGAATACAGAATGTTAAAATTGCAGTTTCATGCTTCTGTATTCGCATACAAGGGGTCTGTATTCGAATACAGATTCGAGTTTCCAGAATTTCCAAGTTTTTAAGAGTGTTTTGTAAACCCTGAGTGTTTGGGGAATGTTGGGATTGTTGTGGGGAATTAAAATGGAACTTTTGGTGATATTTTGAAGTTGTGGTGATGAAGTTTTTGAAACTTTACTGATGTAATGGAAGATGTTGTTTTGTGTACTGAGACTGCCTCTGTATTCGAATACCAGAGGGTTGTATTCGAATACAAAGTGTGATTCTGCACTGTTTTTGGCTTCTGTATTCGAATACAGAGAAGCTATATTCGAATACAGATTCGTAAAATTCCAGAAAATCCCAGTTTTTAACACTGTAATTGAATTTTAAGAGTTTGGGAAAACATTTCAAAATGTTAATAAATATTTGGCTGTTTAACCATGATTGTGATGATGATAATTCTGACTGTGTTGAGATATTTTAAACATGATGAAAAACATGAATTTTCTGATTTTGCATCCTGTTTCTAGAGAAGTGAAACACTGCATATTCATGCATTGCATAGTCAAGTGGTACCCGCGATGAGCCACAGAGTAATGCGCAACCACGTGCTGATCTATTGAGCGATTGCACAAGTGCTGGACTGTTGAGCGTCTGCACTAGGTACTGATCTGTTGAGCGATTGTACCTTGGTATATAAGTGCTGGTCTGTTGAGCGACTGCACTGGTACTGGACTGTTGAGCGTCTGTACCCTGAAATGCGCAACCACGTGCTGATCTGTTGAGCGATTGCACGAGTGCTGGACTGTTGAGCGTCTGCACTAGGTACTGATCTGTTGAGCGATTGTACCTTGGTATAGAAGTGCTGGTCTGTTGAGCGACTGCACTGGTACTGGACTGTTGAGCGCCTGTACCCTGAAATGCGCAACCACGTGCTGATATGTTGAGCGATTGCACGAGTGCTGGACTGTTGAGCGTCTGCACTAGGTACTGATCTGTTGATCGATTGTACCTTGGTATATAAGTGCTGGTCTGTTGAGCGACTACACTGGTACTGGACTGTTGAGCGTCTGTACCCTGAAATGCGCAACCACGTGCTGATCTGTTGAGCGATTGCACGAGTGCTGGACTGTTGAGCGTCTGCACGAGTGCTGGACTGTTGAGCGTCTGCACTAGGTACTGATCTGTTGAGCGATTGTACCTTGGTATACGAGTGCTGGACTGTTGAGCGTCTGCACTGGTGCTGATCTGTTGAGCGATTGCACCCAGGTCTTGAGGGCCGTTAAAGTCAAACATATTGTGCTGGTCTGTTGAGCGACTGCACCTTGGTGATTCCAAGAAAATTGTATACATGAGCATATACATATTGCATTGAGGGATTGACCGGAGGGTCACGATTTGATTATAATGATGAATGGAAATTGAATGTGTGTGAGTACTGTTTCAGAATCTGAATTTCTGAATTAATGATTGTGATTTGCTGAGGTGTTGTTTGTACTTACCACATATTTCATAATAATTGGCTGCTGTTTTTGAAAAAGCATATATGTCATTAAATTTCAAATGAGCATTATTATTTTCCTCATCATCATATGTTATACCATGGATATATTGTTGCTGTGAAATATATGCTATGTGATTATCTGTTAATTTCGGTCGGTGACCCTTGCTATTATATTGTGGACTTTGGGCTTTGCCCTCAGATGCCCCCCAAACCCATGCCACCCGTGGGAATCCGAACGACGGAAACGTCGTTAGACTTCCTTGATCGCTATTCCCGTACTGCTTGGGTATTTGACCCCATCTCAAGCAGAGCGACTTACACGGGGTGGTTGGAGAGGACGAGCAGGACTGACGGCGTAGAGGATTTTGTGGAGCTCACTCATGCGAGTATAGATTTTCCCGTGCCTTCCCGTCTAGTATTGGAGGCGCACAGAATTTTTGACGATGCTGAGGAGTCTGTTAGAGGGGTTGAGACGGAGGCCACCGTAGGAGTGGTGACTCCCAACCCGGTGACTGGAGGAGTTGTACATGAGTCCGAGGCAAAAGGGAAGACTGATGAGCCGAAGCTAGTAGCAGCTGAGATTCCGGGTCCATCAAGGATCTCCGACGATTGTTATGAGATTCCGGCTCTGCCGAAGCGACCTAGAGTATGTATTGATCTGACTTCTGAGGAGACCAACCCCTCTCTGTATGATGAGGAGGAGGAGGTCACGTCGAGGCGAGCGGCAGATTCGGAGAAGACTTGTTTGGGATGCGGAGGAAATCCGTGCTACTGTAGCTTTAGCGCATGATCAGTTAGACTTGATGTATTAGAATTTGAGCTGGAAATATATTTTGTTTTTATTTTGAAAAACAATTGTTGTACTATTTATTTCGCACTTTGATATTGACTCTTTGGAATGTTATGACATTATTATCTTCCAAAAATGTTTTATTGTTTATCATTAAATTTCTAGAATTAAGTAATTATTTTAATTCCTTTCGAGTTAAATCTGGAAAATCATTTTTAATATTGATTTTAAAAAATAAAAAAAAAATGCACCCGCGCTGTGTTTTAAACTCGGGGTGTTACATTAGTAGCAATGGTAAAAGAGGCTTAGGATTTGATGAATCTGTAATTACAACTAAACCTATTCCCTCTGATGTTTTGTGTGTTGTTTGTGCTAAGAAAGGTCACTCAAAATTGTCTTGTCCCATGATAAAAACAAGAAAAGACAAGAAACCTTTCAAGACTAACAAACCCAGACCCAATCAGATTTGGGTACCAAAAAATAAATTTTTTTATGTTGTAAATGTTCTGAGCAACCAAAGTGAAACACCAGTCATGATGCCTGGTCAATGGATGCTGGAAACATATGAAGGGAAAATGGTCTATGTTCCAACATCTGCTAAACAGAAGCAAACTGACTCTGGTGGAAGAGGAACTGGTCAACAAAATAACTATCAGAACCAGAACAATATGAAGAATCAGAAATATCAAAGAAAGCACACTTATCAACCAAATCAAAATAGGCAGAGGAATCACACATATCAACAAAACTGGAACTACCATAGGAATCAAAATTATCATCCGTTCCAGAACTATCATAGGAACATGATATATCAGCAGAAAGAGAAGTGTCAGAATCTGGAGACTTCTTCAAACACTCCAGTGGAATTCATCAAGACTACAAACCTGGAAGGGAATTTAAATTCCTTCATCCAGACTCTCTAATCACAGAATATGCAAATTCAGAATCTGAAAACCAGAAAAGAAGAAATACGAGGGTTTTCAGAGTGAAACTAAAACTGGTCATATAGGTTATATCTTTCTTTAAATATTATTGTTTTGATATTCTGTTTACTATGATAACAAGAAACTTGATCTTAAAAATCAAAGCTAGATAGGTATTTTGCAGTTTCTCAAAGATTTAAAGGAACCAGGTGATTCACACGAATTGAACACTTTAGCAGAAACAACATTCCAGTGGTTTCAAAAACAAGCAGAAACCACCAGAAGCAGAATTAATGGTTTGGCTGTATTGAGTTCATTTTTAAATTATTTGATTTTTATTATGTTATATGATCAATAGCTTGACCTGAAAAGTCAAAGCAAGATGAAGCTGATGCAGGTTAACCAGAACTAGAGGAAACTGATACATACTTACCAGAACCAGAAGCTGATTTACTAGAACCAGAAGCTGATATAGATCCTCCAGAGGATAAATCTTCAGAGGATAAATCTGTAGATGAGTCAGAAAAAGGATACAGATGGAGTCTACCAATGCAAGATGAGTTAAAGGAATGATGTTTGGGATCTAGTTCCAAGACTAGAAAAGAACATTATTGGAACCAAGTGGGTTTTCAGAAACAAGCTGAATGAAAAAGGAGAAGTTGTCAGAAACAAGGCATGACTTGTTGCACAAGGCTACAATCAGCAAGAAGGTATTGACTACACTGAGACTTTTGCTCTAGTGGCCAGGTTAAAAGCTATTTGTATCCTACTTTCCTTTACTGCTAATAATAACATGTCATTATTTCAAAATGGATGTTAAAAGCGCATTTTTAAATGGTTATATAAGTGAAGACGTCTATGTTAAACAATCCCCAGGTTTTGAAAGTTCTGAATTTCCAAACTATGTTTTTAAACTTAAAAAACCTTTGTATGGTTTAAAAAAAGCACCTAGGGCATGGTATGATAGACTTAGTAACTTCTTACTTAAAAATGACTTTGAAAGAGGACAAGTAGACAATACTCTTTTTAGAAAATCAATAAAAGATGATATTCTGATTATTCAAGTTTATGTTGATGATATTATCTTTGGATCTACTAATAGCACTCTCTGCCAAGAATTTTCTAAATTGATGCAGTAGGAATTTCAAATCAGCATGATGGGAGAACTTAAGTTCTTCATAGGAATTCAAATTCAGCAAAGTCAAAAAGGTATATACATTCATCAATCAAAATATACAAAAGAGCTTCTCAAGAAGTTTAAGATGAGTGACTGCAAACCTATGACTACCCCAATGCACCCTACCAGCTCACTTGAAAAAGGATGACTAAGGCCAAAAATTCTACAGAGATACCTAAAAGGCACTACCAATCTCCCCCTGTTCAACACTTCAGCCACCAACCTAACCAAAAACACTATCCTACATTCTAGATCCAAACACATAGAAATCAAACACCACTTCATCAGAGATTATGTTCAAAAAGGGACACTCAACATCCAGTTTGTAGACACTAACCATCAATTGGCTGACATATTCACTAAACAACTACATGAAGATAGGTTTGACTTCATCAAGAAAAACCATAACCTTACCTTCATCCCTAACAAATAGCTTAGTTTAAATTTTTTTGTTATTTTATTTTTATTTTCGTGTATTGTTTTTCAAAAAAAAAAAGAGTAGAAGATGGAAAAAAATAATTCAGAGGATCTTCTTTCTTCCTTCAATCCTTTTTGTCTGATGAAAAAGGGGGAGAAGATGTATTTGATAAAGAGTCTGGGGCATTAGGCTTAGGGGGAGAAAAAGTCAAAATAAAGCTTTGTCTTAAGGGGAGTCAAAGTCAAAAGAAAGAAAAATAGTTATAAAAAATACAAAGTTTTATCATCATAAAAAAGGGGGAGATTGTTGGAACCAAGTTGATTCTTACAATTAAAGTTTTGATGTTAACAAATGTATTTTATGAAAATCATATTTTGACTTAGAAGGAAAAATCAGAGGATGACACCACCAAAGGATACACCAGAGGATGACGTCATTAGAAGTTTCGGCCAGAGGATACATCCAGAGGTTACCAGAAGATGCACCTCCAGAGGATGTCACCAGAGGATACACATTCAGAGGATATCATCAAAGGTAAGGAAAAATAACATCATCAGAGGATATCTTTCTTGGCCCAGATCAAAAAGAGCAGAGTCTAGAAGGAGACCTGGTCCAGACTAGAAGGAAGCTTGTTAGAGGGAGACTTGGTCCATACCAAAAGGAAACATAAGTCAGACTTGGTCCAGACTTAATCCTGACCAGAAGATATCATGGTCGTGAACATAAGACTTAGTCCAGATTTAATCCGGAGTTAGTCTAGACTTGGTCTAGATCAGAGGATAAATGTCCAGATTAAAAGATCAATGGTCCAGATTAGAAGATCAATGGTTCAAACCAGAGGATCACAAAATGGTACAAATCAGATCACATGGCCCAGAATTGGTCGAGATCAGAGAATCACAAAATGGTACAGATCAGATTACATGGACCAGAGTTCGTCGAGATCAGAGGATCACAGAATTGGTACAAATCAGATTACATGGTCCAGAGTTGGTCGAGATTAGAAGATCATACGGTCCATAATTTAAATAATGATGCAAATCAGTGAAGACTTGATTAAAATTCGAAGAAGACTTGATTAAATTTTGATAGAAATTTGATCAAAGTATTGAGGGGATTTGATTCAAAAAATTCACTGAAGACTTGAAGATATTCGAATGCAATATGAAGCTTAAAAAGATATGGTTTGAAATTAAAAGAAACAAGATTGGTCAACAGAATTTTCAAGTGCAATCTAAAGCTAAAAAGATACGATTTTAATTTAAGAGAAACAGGATTGGCCAACAGAATTTTCAAAGGAAATATGAGAAAGATCTATTTTGAATTTAAGCTTGGACAAAGCCCTATTTGTAGCTATAAAAGGAGGCTTCATGCAGCAGCATCAAGCATCGAAAATGCAAGAACTCAAGCTTCATATTCAACACAATCCTGTTTTGTCTTGAGTGCAAAAGAGAGAGAGTTCAAAAGAGAGAATCACTTGAGTGCAAAAGCAAAATTTTCTAAGTGTTTTCGAGAGAGAAATTTAGTGCAGCAATCAGCTTTCCAGAAGCAACTTTGCAGAGTTCCAAACCTTTGTAATCAAACCCGATAGTGGTGTAGATTCCTTCTTCAATCTGGGGTTGTCAGATTGGTAGGAGAAGACTTGACTTGTAGAGTTAAGGTGTTGTTTTCGTTCCTCAAAAGTCTGGGGTTGTCAGGTTGTTTGAGAAGACTGGCTTGAAGGGTCAAGTGCTATAATTCAAAGATTTTGAATTAGTGGGTTAAAGTCTTCAGGATGAAGGGACTGGATATGGCCAAGTTAATGGCGAACCAGGATAAATTGTCGTGTTCTTAAGTTGTTATTATCCGCTGCTAAGTCTGATGAATTATTCATCCAATAATTCGCATCAACATTCAACAAAACACCAAAAGAAATCAAGTTTGCAAACACAATTCAACCCCTTTCTTGTGTTTGCATCTTCACATCCCTCTGAAATGTAACAATACTAGTGCTATCAATATCACTAAAAACCCAGTCATGCATTCTCGGACCAAACATATTGACATACATCATCATTTTATGAGAGATCGTGTACTCAAAGGTAATGTTGAAGTTACTTTTGTCGATACGCATTATCAACTAGCGGATATTTTTACAAAGCCCTTGCCTAAAGATTCATTTTACAAGATCCGAAGAGAACTGGGTATCTTAGATGAAAGTGATCTCTAAAGGTATTTATGCTTTGTAAGTCGTGTCACTTATAATCTCAAAATTTTGCATCTTCACTTGCTAAATTGATAAAATATGATTCCTTGATGTATATGTGCTTTCTTAATGTCAATGTATCCTTTAAAAATATTTTTCAATTAAAAATTCAATATGTAGTTAGCTATTGTAGTTTCTGTTATTTGTTTAAGCTTTATTAGACATTTCCTTTTATTTCTTACATTTGCTGATGTATTAAATAAACATGTTTATCACTTTAAAAAATACTTTTGTTGATCTTGTGTGATTATTATTGTTTATTCTCTATATATTGTGCATGCTTGGATTTTTATTTGTTGTTTTCTTTCCTTTTTGATCATGTCAAAAGGGGGAGAAAATTGGTATGTTGTTGTTGATATTTATAGGTCTCCAAATTCAAATTCAAATGGGGAGTGAGTATAAATCAAGGGGAAGAAATCAAATCTCTTTGAAATTCAGCAACAAAGGCTTTGTCATCATCAAAAAGAGGGAGAATGAAAATGTATAAGATCTATGTTTTTGATGAAGACAAAAGACTATGAATAAAGATCAAGTTGCAAGATCAAAGTGAAATCAACAATCAAGTCAACTATTAGGAAACTTAGAATTTAAGGTACTTGATAAAATTCAATTACATTTCAAATACAATAATATGAGAACCTTCTTATTTTAGTATATGCATCAAAAGAATTTTCAAAGTGTCAAAATATATAAACAAATATTTAAAAATTAAGTTTTTGACAAAAATCAATGTTGTATTTGACTACAGCATCTCGTAGCCGAATACAAACACTAAATCAGTAGATAAATCTTCAAATCTGTATTCGACTACATGATGTTGTAGTCGAATACAGATATCAAGTCAGTAGCTAAAACTGAAGTTTTGTATTCGAATACGGAATTTTGTAGCTGAATACAGATAACAAGTCAGTAGCTAAAACTGGACTTTTGTATTCGACTACATCATCTCATATTCGAATACAACTCAAGTCAGTGGAAAAATTCACACACTTGTGTGCGACTACGAGGTATCGTATTCGAATACGAAGTTAAAATTTTGAATAAAAACTGAACATTACAAAAGTGTATTCGAATACGCTTAAGCTGTATTCGAATACAACTACAAATCGATGCAATTTTTCAGTTCAGATCTCATCTGGATCATTGCATAAGTTCATCAAAACTTCTGGGAACAATTGCCATTGATCTGAAGTGTTGTCTATGGAGTATAAATACCTCATAGCTTCAATTCTAACTCATCAATCCTACTACCAAACTTAAGATAACTTTCTGAAATATTTGTGAACTTTTTCAAAGTTAAATTTTCATATTTCAAGTACTTGCACTACATTTTCACATCATTGAGAGAGGTTCTCTGTTGTACTTGGAATCAATTTGGGTTATTATCATTATACAAACTATTATACCTTCTTGTTCTTAGTGAAGAACATTCTTGTAAAATCATTTAAAGTCATTGTACTATTTGAAGAAAGCAGTATATTTTCTTCAAGTGTTGTAAACTAAGATAGTGGTGTACTATCTTAGGTAAAGTGTTAAGGATTTTGTAATAGAACTCTTAGTGTTAGGCTTGTACTGATTCTAACAATAGTGAAAAAATCTCTTGTGGTGTACAAGAGGATTGGATGTACCCTTGGTTGTAAGGGGAACCAGGATAAATTTTTGTGTGCTTTACTTTGTCATTTACAAGCCTTCATATACAATCACAACCAGAAAAATAATTCACAAAAACACTAAAAACTAGAAAAGTTTTTAAACACCTAATTCACCCCCCCCCTCTGAGGTGCAACTCTGTACTTACAATTGGTATCATAATAGGTTCTCATCATGAACAAGTTCATTGCGCTCATAAATACTCTTATCAGTTCAGCAAAATGATAAGAATCAACTTTGAAGAAGAAATCATTTCAAGATTGAGTAATTTATTAAGTCATTTGTTAAAAGAATGATGGAAGAACATTCACTAGAATGTACATGTTGTTCTATTAAAGAACAATTGACAAAAATGATCTTTTTGGATCGGCAACATGTAGTAAATCAGTTGGCATTTCGCATATGGGCTTTCCAACATTTAATGAGCAATTAAAAGTCAAGATTTGAAGGCCCACATGTAAAAACAAACATGCATAATGTTCTTCAGATTGATCTGCAGAATGATATCCAGATTGATCTCAAAATTGATGAGTTGTGAGAAAAAGATGAAGTACACTGCACTGTCATTATTACTGCATTAGTTGGGCATGATTCTAACTTTACATGATCCCAATGGTCCTCTGACTACTCACACTCACTACCACTCACGTTACCTTAAAATCAAGGAAGAACGTTATGAGTTTGTCAAGAACGTTCTAGAAAGTAATATAAACATGAGTTAATTATTTTAAAACAGATCTAATACTTAGTTGATGTGTCTAACGACTATATTCAACCTTATATGAGTTTTTAAGCGTATCTTCTTCTTTAAAAGAAAAATCAATCAAAAGACAAAGGCAAGAGTTCAATTTGCAATCTACCAATCCTTGTTCAAGTAAGCACAAGTCAAAAAACTCTTTAAGCAAACTCCAACTCTCTTCACTATATATGTGGATCATCATTTACTGAGTTTGTCTTTATTTATCTCAAAAAAGAGTTGAGAATCATTAGATTCCAAATACTTTTTATCATACACATTAAAATTGACTCAAGTCTATCTTTTATGTAACAAAATTGACTCATGTCCTTTTTAGATTGAAAAGTGATTGTAAAAATATTTTCTAGATTGAAAGGTGAAGAATGTAATTGATAAGGTGTGATCAAGAGAAAAGGTGTGAATGGGAACGTTCTGGTTCTAAATCACATAGTGAAAATCCCATGATTGTGAGGACTAGACTAGCCCGAATTGGGTGAACTGGTATGCTTCTTGTGTGTGATATTTATATGCCTTATCTTTAAATACTTGATTGCATAGATCACACTTTACTATCATTGTTTTTATTTTCAACCTCTTAATTTCATATAAATTGTCCAAAACGTTCTAGTCAGTTAAGAGTTTACTAATCAATTTTTTATTACCAAGTTTAATCTTGAGTAAAGTATCAATTAAAGTGAAGGAACTAAACTTTAAAATGGTCGCAATTCAAACTCACTCTTTCTTGTGACTATTCATTCCACTTCAATCTTGACAGATGAGAATGAACCTTCAAGAGAGGCGTCGAAGATGGATGGAGGGGCGACGACCTCAAGTAATGACGGTGGGCCAAAATTAAGTGTCAACAGCAAATAAACCCCCAAGGTTGGAGGAGAGACCTCCAACAAGAGAAGGAAAAAGCACCAGAACTTTGGAGGAAGAAAACCCTAGAGCATAGAGGTTGATAGGGGAAGGGGTTAAAGAGAAGGTAGAATTTTTCACATTAAAAAACACATTCTCTATTTCCAATACATCTTGATTTAATTTCAATATGTTGTTAATTGCATTGAATAGATGATTAATGAATATAGGTTTAATTGTAGTTTTAATCCCTCTATTTTCACCAATTCATGGAATTGATCCCCTTATTTTAAAAGTCGAGAATTTTGGTCTCTCCTTCAAATTTTTGAACTAAAAAATTATAGTTTGACATATTCTAAATGATGTGGCATTCAGTTTCATGATATAGAATCATCTAGATGCATTGTTTATTCATATATCATTAATTAAATTACAAAAATGAAAAAAAAATTGAAGTTGAAAGCTAAGTTTTTATAGGGTTTTGTTGCAATTTCTCATAAATGTTAATCATTCTACGTTATTGTATCATGTCACGTTATTTAAACATGTCACATTATCATTGTTAGTTAAAAAAGTCATATTGAAATATCACAACTTTCAAATTTTAAAATAAGAGATGATTTTGTGAATTAGTAAAAATAGAGGGAATAAAAATGCAACTAAGCCATAAATATAACAAGATTTTTCAACTAATTGATTATCCGTTGAGCGTCAATTTACCACAATTTTAAACATCATTAATCATGATTTTCAAGTGTTCAAATAAACAATTATATATATTAATCATTCATAATGTGTTTAAATATACACATGTTTAATTTGTTTTAAATATAGATAATATTCATTAACAATAATTTTGTTTTAACATACACCTAAAAGTTGTAGTTAATAACATTCTAACGGTTGTTGATCATGTGCATTAGATAGTTAACGAATTAAAACAACTAATTATATTTATTAATTATCAGTTGAACTTTATTAACCATGTTTTTAAACTGGATTAACCATACAAATTATTTTCAAAAACTGGTGTGCCATTTTATGTCAAAATAAGCCAGCTCTATGTTTATTAAGTAAAGAAGATAGTGTATTTAACATAATAGATAAAGAAAGTGTAATTCATGCTTCTCTCTCAAAGAAGTAGTGTAATTTACCTTGCATTTTAAATGAACGAGTCGACCCTTAATTTGATACAACAAAACAAATACAAGAACGTATACACTACCGTACCTTTTATACATGCATCAGCTGATCCTAGGTCAAATCTTACCCTCAATAAATATTATTACCAGATTACATAAATGTCATCCTACTTGAATGACTAATGCACAAGACACAAGCCCAAAGAGCTATCATGTGTCAGGTAAGTTATTTTTTACGACAAAATACAAGAGAAAATCTAAGCTTTCCCATTACTTTTGCTTCCCTTAAATGTCTCCTTTTGCCATTGTACAACGTAGGTGTTCCATCATTCTCAATCCATTGATTTAGCATGTGTGAAATGGTGACCACCCTCATCTGTATAAACAATAAGAAGATCATCAAGAAAGGTTATATACAAACAATCAAGTTTGGGACCGATTGTCATTACATTGATCAGCATAACAAACCTATAAACACCGCATATTATATTATTATTATTCATATGGTAATTTTCACATATGTAAAACGTATTTTCATTATTTCATGTTTTGATGACAGCATACTTGTTGAAAAATAAAACTATAAAAGAGTGATTAACATTACTGGAAACTTTAGGCTATAATCAAAATAACCTCACCCTTGCTTGGTACATCAAAATGGTAGCATGATTGAAAGTGGGGTGTAGGTGTAGCAACTTTTGGCCACTATTTCCAAAGAATGGAAGTGAGTTGAAAGTGATTTTCCACTCTACCAAGCAATAATCAGTGAAAATCAAATCCTTGGTCATCCCAAACCAATGTGCTTCCATTTACACTCAAATTTGTAAATTGTTGAAATCAAAATGTTAGCCTTTCAAAGTGAAGGTTGCTAAATGGCCAAATTAACACTCCCTCTAATCTTAATTATAAGAGAATCTTTGGAGATCTTTACGGTCTTATTTATAAGAAAAAGTTACAACATTTAAGGTGTATTTATTTGCTTAAATAACTTTTTTACCCTCATTTGAAATATTTGTTTTTTTAATTTTACTAGGTGTATATAATGTTTCACAATTTTTCATAAGGGTATATAAGTAGTATTATGCCAAAATCCCTATCATGTATAACTTAGATAGCACAGACACTTCAAAATAAAAACATATTTGGTGTCCGACAGTGACCCATGAGTTTACATTCAATAACTTTCATTTTTTCAAATTATTACCAATGTCTAAGAGTCGATGTCGTGTGTGTTTGTGATTCATAGCCTGCTTTGATATGCATGTACAGAAATCTTAGTGCGGAACCCATGCAAATTATAATTTTCTACTGTTAGACACTAAATACCACACTCAACACCTAAACAAAGTCCACTTTCCCCATCAGAAATATTGCAATTAGAAATGAAAAATGGGAAGTACCACTTTCACCATCAGAAAGATCAGCAAGTCTTGCAATTGCATCGATAAGAGCTTGCTCATGATCCTGCATTTAATTCATTTTATTGATAATTTGTGCATACACCATTGGCAAGAAAATAAGATAAATCAGCAGCTAGTAGTAAAAGAAATGACAGGCTGGCGTATAAAATTGTCCGTTACCTTCAATATTTTCTTGGCTTTCTCGATTTCAAGTGCATCGGGATGATTTGCACTAAACACCCTTTCGACCTGTCAAGTTCCCAAAAAATTTAAATGTTTTCCATGAAAAGATCAAACATTAAAGAGTATGCTAATTGAACTGTTTTCAGTTACCTCCTTAACTAGTGTGTCTGTGTGAAGTATTTGTATATCATCCGGAGCCTTCTTTCCTATTCCATTCTGTGCTGGCAATAAATCTTTTTTCGATTGCCCCTTTGTACCTCCCCTACCTCTTCCAGCTCCTGGAACACTATCCCGACCTACAGCCCTATTCATCCCACGACCAGATCCGCCAAAACCTCCACGATGGTTAATTCCAGGATCCTCACCTACCCACCGAATATCTTCTGGAGAGATCTGCAGTCACAATAATGTAAATGCTAAGCTTATCAAGCAAACAGAAAATCCAAATTCTAAATGTAAGTACACAGGAAGTGTGATGCTTCAATAGTATAGTCAATTATATTAAATAGAAAATCCAAATTCTAAATGTAACCATTTCCTTATTTAACATGATAAGAAAATAGTTTTGTACAATAGTGTAGTCAATTGTGTTAAATTAAATGCCTAGTAGTTTCCTTCAAAACATTTCATTTAAAATTAATATTTTCCAACATTTCAAATCCAGTGCCTAATTGATGCTTAAAGGCATAACAAAAAGAATTACACAACATTAATCAATACTCCCTCCGTCCCCAAATAATTGAGCTATTTGATCATTTCACACATATTAAGAAAATGTATAAGTGAAAGATAGAGAATACTACTTTAACCAAAGTATCCTAGTTAGATATTAGTGCATTGGAAATTGAAAAGATCAATTATTTTGGGACAAATTTTTCTTGCAAATGGGTCAATTATTTTGGGACGGAGGGAGTATCAGATATACCTCTGACAGATTAACCAATTCCACTGTTTCATTTGCACTCCCCATGTCATAGACCAGATGGTGTCGACCCTGAAAAGTTAGAAGTAAAAATAAGCATGTCAGCTATAAACCAACTGACAAACAAATCTTGAAATAATTAGGGTGCTGCAAGTACATCTATTGGATTGTAGTGGGTGATAACCGCTTCATAGAAGTTATTGTCATCAGGCCATCTTGTCCGTACTCTCCTACCAACGAGTGAATCAAATGATGCCCCCTCAGCAAGCTCACCTGGGACAGCACCAGAAGTAACTCTATTAGGTACTTGATTCCTTCCCCCTGGTCCTGATGAAGGGTATTGCTTTATTGAAGATACTCCCGGTAATACTTGGCTCTGCAAATAAAAGAAACAAAATAAACACATCAGTGTTGCTAATGTAGGTTTGCATAGTAGCAAATAATTTTTTAAGCAGCTATGAGGGGCTAAACCAGTGTTGTTAAATAGAGGTGCTATAGTACAATCAGTGTTGTCAAATGGTGGCACTATATCACTATAGCATAGCGAAATTTGAACAAATCGCTACTGCTCCGCGATACGCTATTTAGTAAAAAGTGTTGTCAAATAGCCGCTATTGTGGCGCTATAGCACTATAGTATAGCAAAAGTTAACCAAACCGCTATTTTCCGCGGATCCGCAATTGACAACATTGAGTACAATAGCGTAGCAGAATTTGAACAAAGCGTTATTGTTTCGCGATACGCTATTTAGTGCAAAGTCTTGTCAAATAGCGGCGCTATTGCAATGTAGTGGCATGGCAGCAAACCGCTATTTTCTGCAATCCGCAATTGACACACAAGATAAAACCAAGCTCGCTCCAGATAAACAAAGAGAAGAAGAGCAATGTAACAGGACTTCTATATTTACTTACAGGTTTCTGCTTCTTGCCCTTAGATCCTGGAACAGATCCACGTTTTCCAACAGAAGAAGATGGCTGGTGGGGTGCAGCCACGGGTTGGGGGTGAAATGAAGGAGAAGGTCCGCCAAAAGATTGTGATGGTACAGATGGTGTTATCTTCGGCTTCTTACGAGATGCAGAGACTGTTGGACTTGGATTTGAATCATGAATAACTTGTCCAGAAGTCAGCAAACCAGGTTGATGGCCTCCTGTCTGTCTCCACTCCCTTAAATCAACATCCAATGAAGTGTTGATTAACAAGATAACTATGTGTATGTATGCAAATAGTAATGAAAATCTCACTTCTAAAGCATAGATCAACAAGCAACCAAGTATTGAAATTTGATCAGACCTTATCCTTCGTATGACATCATCTGCATTAACACGGCCTAGAAGCTCCCTATGTTCCTCATTTGATAATCTTAGTTCTTTTCTTAGTTCTGTTATCAAGCTTTCCTTCTCCTGAAGAAAATTCAAGTCATTTAGAAGTCATTTAAACCTGGTGAAACAAATTCAAAAACAATTAGATAGGGAAAAAACTAAGAAAATGTACCCAAGTAATGGCATCAGCTTGAGCTTTAAAGGCTCGTAAAACTGAACTATACGCTTCCTGCTCAAGTTGGTGAATTTGAGCTTCCATGTCAATTTCACCATACATCCTGGGGTATGACATTGAACCTACTGCAGATCTTCCATTCCCAGCAAGACGCGCCCCTCTAGGAATTCTATTTTGATGTGTTGGTGGAAGATCATCATCAGTTCCTGCAATGATTACATTAAGTGAATGTGTATAAGCGTAATAACAAGTGAAGCCAGACCATAAATCCTTGAAATATACATCAACAAGATTTTACCAAGAGCTTCAGGTATTGCATACAAGCATTTACTAACTATACAAAGTGCGGACACAATCTATTCAATGCAACATTAACTAGATAATAAATACTGCGGCGAAGGTTAAAAAAATCAATATTTCAAATCAACAATGGGTATAATGCGTCTTCCATATGTAAGTGGTACGCTGAATGGTTGAGAGAATCATTTGGCCAATAGTGTCAAAATGGGGGAAACAAAAATGTAGGCATTTGATGAAATTTGAAAGTGTAAACCTATTAAGTTAGAAAAATCTCTAAATCCCCCTAAACAAATGTATAAACAAGGTGCTGGCTGCTGCCCTTTCAGTGAGTCAAAAACGGAAAACCTCAGGCACCTTTGGTGTGCCTTTCTTGTTGAGGCGAGCCGTGCCTTATTGGTAACACAGAGAAAGAAAACCAAGTGGCTCAGCTATCAGATTGTTCAAGATAAACATAATCATAACAACTAGTTGACGGTCTTTGGAACTCTAAGCGGAAAGTAATTTCGAAATTTCAAATCACACATTTAATCTTTGATTTCCGCTGTGAAAGATATGCTTGAGTTGTTCCCAATAGTGTACCGACAAGAAAAACCAGTTATGCAGTTCGATCAAGTTTGTGTAACTGGAAAAACAAGTTTATATAGTTCAGATTTCACTCTTCCCGGTGATTTCTAGAACAACATTTTCAGTTTCCATTTGCTAAACAAAACAGAACTGTGTCCCTCCCTCAGTTATCTTACTTTCCAATTCCATAGAAAGAAGACTTCACTAACAAGTAAATTCACACTTTGAAAAACAAAAAATTGCTAATTTCATCATTAAAATAACACTTCATACGGAAATTATCAAAATAATAATTCTACAGTCCATTGTGCTACTGCTAATATCAAAACAAAAAAGTTTCAAGTCAATAATCATACAACATATTCATTATACACAAAATTTAATCACACTCTTAAGTTTTTTCAGTTCACACTCTTATAAGCTATTCACCATTACACAGATTACAGAAAACCTAAAAAACAAACCAACAACTAAAATTCCTTAATTATAGCACGAAACGCTAATTTCGATGCCAATTGAAATTCTCAACCAAAAAAAGCTATAAAAAATAATCTTCCAGTAAGAGAACAATAAGAAAGAAAAACCAAACGAAACAAAACCCTAACCCTAAAATTGAAAAAAGAGACCCATAAAAAAAATTGAAAATATAGGAATGATGAGGCAAAAAAGTAAAGGAAGAAGTTAAGAAATAAGCTCACCGCTACTATCGTAGGGTTCGTAGTCCATAGCCAGATTTCACGGGAATAGAAGTGCCCAGATCCAAGAAATAAAACACCAAAACGCGCTTTTTCACCGAAATTGAAAGAGAATGAGGAACGAGGCGTAGAGGAATAGGAATGGACCAATAGCGGGAGGATGATTGAGGTTTTTGTGAAGAAATCGAAGATCGTAGCTGTGTGTAGAGTTCTGTTGTGCCTCGATTTGTCGTGTCGAACTCGGACAACTGAGTTATGGGTAACAGCGAGTCGCCTTTTTTCTTATTTTTTTATTTTAATTTTAATTTAAATATGTTTTTATGTTAAACAATTTTTTTTTAGTTTAAATGCATTTTGATTTCTTATTTTAAATGAATTTTGTGTTTTTTTTATAATGTGTTATATTGATTAATTAATGATGTAAAATTACATTAAAGATGATTATAAATTCACTTGTATTTTTAAATTCGTTTTCAAGAAACAATATCTTGTAAATTAATGGTACTCCTTAAAAGTAAAGTATCAAACATCTTAAAGTTGAGTTAAATTGACATCATTTAAAAATAATTCAAATTTTACTAAATAATATTTATAAATTTTAGATTAAAATACACTTTTGACCTCTATGTGTTACAATCCATCAATTTTGACCCACTCTTTTGAAAATAATTATTCTAACCCCTTAACATTATCCTTTTTTGGAAAAATTGGGGCTCCTTGATTTTGACTTGGGCAATGCTCATTTAAAACGGGTCAACGTTGATCTGAATTCATTTTTAAAAGGATAAATTATTATTTTAGTTTCTAACTTAGCAAAAAACACAAATTAGTCATCATAATGTCATTCACTTTAGTCTCAGAGGTTATAACAGTAATGAATTATTTTGACAGTAAATTGTATATTTTAGAGACTTATATGAATATAAATTGTATCTTTATGGGACTATTTTGATTATTCGAGTACTAATTTGGTGTTTTTGTTGAGTTATGGACCAAAATGACACGTCCTATACCTTCAAGGACTAAAACGAGGGTTTACCCTTTTTAAAAATATGAACGAACGTGGAATTAAATTAAAAAATATGTTGTCACATGTTGTCCAATCGTATCATTTGGTTAGCAAAACATAAGAAGAAATTGCAACATATGTTTTGTTGACCAAAGGTTACTCTTAAACAATTGTACATGTTTTTAAAAGAGAGTTCACATGAATGTAGACACGGGTAAAATGAGTCTACATTAGCGTTGATCTGGTCAAAATTGCTATCTTCAAAATAGAGGGGACAAAATCGTCGGATCATAAAACTTGGGGGGTCAAAATTATACTTTAGCCTAAATTTTATTAATTGAATAGGTAAGAATAAAATTAATTTTTATGAATGATTGTTTTCAAAACAAGAAAGATTGTTGTGATTATTTGATATTGTCTTCATAATGATTTTGTAAAAAAAAAATACCATTTGGGCAAGCTTTAAGGATAAAACATAGCTACATATTTTTGTAGAAATAAGAGGAAGTAAAAAAAACAATAATTTTATTTGTGTCGGGAGAAGAGAGCATGGGAGAAAGGAGGGATATGGAGGGAGAATAGAGAGATGTAAATACAATAGAGAACTAAAGAAAGAATGAAAAAAATGGATAAACAAAAGATGATAGAGACGGTGAGAGTAGAGAGATGAGACTAAAGAGATGTGAGAAAGAATATAAATGGAAGAAGAGAGTGGTGAGAATACACGAAAAAAATAAGAGATGAGAATCCGTGGAAATCACATGTGGTGATAAAATATTTTCTTCTACTAAAAGTACACTAAAAAGTCTACCAAAACCCAACAAAATTTATTTTAGCAAACACTCCGTTAAAATTTGAAAGTTTTTTAATACCACAAGACTTTTTATAAGATGTAAAAAGTTTTAATTGAAAACATGATGACTCTTAAGATAAAATGTTTTCTAGTTTCTTTACATTGAATTATTATTTGATAATTGAATAATTTGTGTTAGTTTCCTTAGTTTATTTAAGAATTATAAATTTTAGTGTTTATTAGAGTCAAACACAATTTTGTGCATTTATTTATTAGATTTCACGTATTTTGGTGGTGTGTAGGATTCAGCAGGACGTGAAATTTTAGGAGGGGAAGTTTCTAAATTTGTCCACCAAAGACAAATATTTTCACTTTTAATTGTGAGTTGAACATGTTTTTGTACATATATATTATTTTCCAAAATAATTTAAAATTATACTTTAATAGTATTTTATTTTTGAAAGTTACTTATTAAAAATTTGTATTTATAATCTTAATTTTTTATATTATTTTAATTAATCATTCCATTAATGCTATTAAATATCTCTTGATATCGCAATGCTATCATTCAGGATGGGAATAGGTTAAGTCGTCCGTCATGGCCTATGATCTGACTTACTTATGGTCTGGTCTAGCCCAGTCTGTTTAATAAAAATGTTAGGTTCGGGATATTTTATTATTTAAATAGGTCAGACTCAAACTTATAAAAAAGCCTATTAGGTCTGACATGTCGGCCTATATATATATATATTATTTAATTATTATACTATCAACTATGTAACTTACCACCAATTGCCATTCTCCATTCTTTCCCATTTCCATCTAGGTTGCACATTGCATTTAGAGGTATGTAAGCAGCATTATTTTAAAAAAAAATCAATACTATTTATTTGTTACCTTTATATAGATTATTAGTATATAAAGCTTAGAAACTCTAATTGTTTATTGTTTACAATTATAATCGACTAAAGGAAGCAGTTCAAACAAAAGTCATATTGAATCGGTTCAAGATTGTTATGACAGAGGTAAGATTTCAATATTTAATACTTCAAAATCTTATTATTTTTTTCTTTTATCTTTGTATTCCTTTAGTAAAGTTAGCCTTTGTAAAATCTCTTAAAAATCTTCTAGAAACTCCATTGAAGTTGTTCTAATTTTAGGTTTTGTAAATAAAAATAAACCTTAGATCAAAAAGTGTTGGAACCAAGTTGGTTCTAAGTACTTAGGATTTTGATGTTTACAAAAGCACTCTATGTAATCTTATTTTGTACTTAGAATTATTATATTAAATGCCACCAGAAGATGAAGTTACCAGAGGCAGAAGATGAAGTCACTAGAGGATAAAATCAGACCAGAGGATACACCTCCAGAAGATACCAGATAATGCATCTAGAAGGTACCAGAGGATGCATCCTGAAGGCACCAGAAGATACACCAGGATGTCAAAACACCATCAGAGGATATCTTTCCTGGCCCAGATCAGAAGGAAGCAGAGTCCATAAGGAGACCTGGACCAGACCAGAAGAAAGCCTGCCAGAGGGAGACTTGTTCCAGACCAGAAGGTATCATAAGTCAGACTTGGTCCAGAATTAATTCTGACCAGATGATAGCCTAGTCGTGAAATGATAATCAGTCCAGACATGATCCAGACTTAATCAGAGCATAAAAGAATTGATCCAGAACAAGAGATTTAATCCAGATTTGGCCCAGACCAGAAGATAGCACGGTTCAGAGTATGAAACTAAGTCCAGACCAGAAGAAATGATTGTCCAGATTTAATCCAGACCTGATCCAAATCAGAAGGTAATTGTCTAGACTAAAATATCATAAGTCCAGATTTAATTTTAGTTCAATCCATACCCAGTCCAGAATTGGTCCAGATTAGAGGGAAGATATTCAGATCAATGGTCCAGATTTAAGCATCATGGCCCAGTGTTGGCCGAGATCAGAAGATCAGAACATGTGGTCTGGTGTTGGCCGAAATCAGAGGATCACAGCAGATCAAATTATATGTTCCAGTGATTGGCCAAGATCAGAACGTGTGGTCCAGTGTTGGCCGAGATCAGAGGATCACAACAGATCAGTTTGTATGGTCTAGATGTGGATGTGAGTAGAAGATCAAACGATCCAGATTTAATCACGATGATAATCAGTGGAGACTTGATTAAATTTGATCAAAGTATTAAAAGGATTTGATACAAAAATAAATTGAGTCTTGTGGGAATTCAGAAGCTATTGGCGGGAAGAAAGATTTACTCCAGAATTATTAAAGACATGATTGGCCAAAGTTATTTTCGAATGCATATCTGGAGCTAAAAAGATATGTTTTTTATTTAAGAGAAACCCTATTCGCCAAGTTATTTTTGCAAGAGTATCTGGCAAGATACAACTCGAATTTAAGCATGGAAGAGACCCTAATCTTCATCTATAAAAGGAGGCTCAAGGCAGAATACTCAACATAAAAAATACTTGAGAGTCATACACTTCCAAAAGCATACTTGAGTTTTCAGTGAGGTCAATTGTGAGTATCTGCTTTCCAGAAGCAAGTACTCTAAGTTTTTCTTTCCCTTGTGTTAGATCTAAGTTGTTGAAGTAGAGTCTACAATCTGAAGGAGTCAAAAGGAGTAGCAGATTACTTAGCAATTAGATTCAAGGTTCTTTTCCTCAAAAGTCTAGGATTGTTAGATTGTTTGAGAAGACTGACTTGGAAGGTCAGTGGTATATTTGTAATTCAAGATTTTTGAATTAGTGAAATCCTTCAGAGTGAAGGGACTGGACGTAGCCTAGTTAACGGTTAACCAGTATAAAATTATGTGTTTTATATTTACTTTATATCCGCTGCTAACTCTGTTTTATTCATACATCAGATTTTGTTATAAAACTGCAGAAACAGAAAAAGTAATCAAGTTAGTCAAACACAATTCAACCCCTCTTCTCGTGTTTGCACCTTCAATTGGCATCAGAGCTCGGACTCAAGGCTGATCACTTAACTAGTGTTTGAGGAAAGGTCCAAGGGGTCAACAACATGGCAGAATCCAAAGATGATTTTGGAGGCAACATCAAGAGACCACCACTGTTTGATGGAGACAGGTTTGAGTATTGGAAGGACAGAATGAGAAGTTTCTTCATATCAGTGCCATCACATTCAAAGAATTTGACAGATGCACAGATAAAGAAACAGCAAAGAGGATATTTGACAGTCTGGTTCTGACCTATGAAGGAAGCCAGCAGGTTCAAGAAGCAAGGGCTAACATACTGGTCAAACATTATGAGATGTTCAAGATGGAAGATGATGAAGACATTGATGGAATGTTCTGTAGATTCCAGACTCTGATATATGGACTGAAGATCTTGAAGAAAAGCTACACAACAGCAGATCATGTCAAGAAGATTTTAAGAAGCTTACCAACCTAGTGGAGACCAATGGTTACTGCAGTTCACCAAGCTAGAGATCTGAATAACTTAAGACTTGAAGAACTAATCAGCTCACTCAAGTCTCATGAAATAGAACTGGAAGCAGATGAACCAAAGAAGAAGAAGAATTTGGCCCTGAAGTCGAAATAGAAGAAAGCTGCAAGGGCGGCACCAGAATCAGAAGATAGTTAGTGACTGTGATGATATGGCTTACTTAACCAAACAGATGGTTAAGATCTTGGAAAACAGGAAGAGGAAAGGCTCCAAGAAGAAACATAACAGCAAAGGAAATGAAGAATCTGACAAAAAGAGTATCGTCTGTCATGGATGCAATGAACCTGGACATATCAAGTCAGAATGTCCAAATCTGGAAAAAGGCAAACAGCACAAGAAGAGTTCCAAATTCAAAAAGAAGGGTCTGGTGGCAGCCTGCGATGCATCAGAATCAAAAGCAGAATTGTCTGATGAAGAAGAGGTAGAAACAGCAATGATGGCACACATCAGGTATGCTTTTGGACTTCATAAAGGCACAGTTTCAGGAAAGAAAGCAGGCAGAAGGAAGAATGATCAAAGCTGTCATTCAGGCAAGTCTGGAAGCACATCAAATGAAGCATTTCTGGCTCTGATGGCTCATACCAACTCAAGTTTTGATAGATCAGGCTCTGGAACAGATTCAGAAGATGAAGACAATGAGGTATTTTCTGATCTCACTAAATCTGAATTAATTGATGCTGTAAAAGATTTTTTAAAAGCAAACAATAAGATGTCTTTAAAACTGAAAACTCTTAGGGAAGATAAGAAAAATCTGACCAAAGAAGTCCAAGTTTTAAAGAATCAAAATTCTGAGTATGCAACTAAAAACAACGATTTTAAAACTGAAGTTGCAAGACTCAAATCTGAAAACCAAACTCTCAAGAGTAATATTTGTTCCACTTCCAAAACTGTTTGTGAATCTGATATGCATGAGCAAATTTTTCAAAACTTTATTTCTATTGGAATGGAAAGAAGTAAATATGCATATATGATTTATGGAAACAGTAACACTGGAAAGAGAGGTCTTGGTTTTACAAAAACTATTGATGAAACTAAAACTGTTCATTCTTTATGCATTGTTTGTGCTAAGAAATGTCACTCTGAATTATCTTGTCCAATGGTAAAGTCCGAACAAGATCAGAGAGCTATTAAAACTAACAAACCTGGACCCAATCAGTTCTAGGTACCAAAAGATCAAATTGTCTATGTTGCAGATATTCTAAGCAACCATAAGGAGTTACCAATAATGGTGCCTGGACAATGGATGTTGGCAATGCACAAGCAGAAGAAGGTTTATGTTCCTGCTACAACCAGACAAAGGCAATCTGAGTCTGATGAAGAAGGTCTGGTCAACTCAACCAGAACCAGAATCAGAACTGGAACCAGAATCAAAACTGGAACCAGAATCAGAACAGGAACTGGAACCAGAACCAGAACTGGAACCAGTATCATAATCACAGGAACTGGAACCAGAACCAACACTGGAACCAGAATCAGAATCAGTACTGGAACCAGAACCAGAACAAGTATCAGTATCAAAGGTTCAAGTATGATCATCAAAATTCCTTCAATTATCATAATCAGTATAACTACAGGAATTATCAGATTCATCAGAATCATCACAATAATCCAAATCCCCAAAATTATCAGATTCATCAAACTCATCCAAATCACCAGAATCATCAAGGTTATTAGAATCATCAGATTCATCCAAGTTACCAGAACCAAAACATGTTCCAGAATCATCAGAGAAACATGGTTTATCAACCAAAGCAGAATCAAGGAAACTGCTCAAACAAGCCAGAAACATAACTGGCTCTGATGGCTCGAACTAAGTTTGAGTCTAAATTTGACTCTGACTCTGATTCTAACAATGAAGCAGCAAAGTCTGATAAGCAGAAAGAGAAGAATTAGAATCAGGAGAACACTCCAATTAGATTGATCAAAACTGCAAACCTGGATGGGAATTCAAATTTCTTCATCCAGACCAATTAATCAAAGAACATTCAAAAGTTAGAATCTGAAAACCAGAAAAGAAGAAACAAAAGGGTTTTCAGAGGGAAAATGAAACTGTGACATACAAGTGATATGTTTTGTGTTAATTTTATGTTTACTGTGATAAACAGAAGCTTGATCTTAAAAATCAAAGCTAGATAAGTACTTGCAGGAACTAGGTGATCCAAATAATCTGAACAAGTTCAGCTGAAACAGTAAAACCAGTTCAATGGTTTCAAAAAACAAGCAGAAACCACCAGAAGTAGAATTAATGGTTTGGTTGTATTTAGTTCAATTATTAATTATTAAAATTTGTATTATGAAAAACAGCTTGACCTGAAAAGTCAAAGCAACATGAAACTGATGCAGGTTGACCAGAACAAAAGGGAGCAGAAGCAGAAGCAGAAGCAGAAGAAACAAAAGTACCTGGAAAGGTAGAGGATACAAGCAAGTTAGCAACACATGACAAATCTTCAAAAGATAAATCTGATCAAGTCAGAAACAACCAAGATAAGTCAGAAGAGAAATCTAGATATTTACCAGAATCAGAAGCTGTTACATATCTACCAGAATCAGAAGCTGTTACAGATTTACCAGAATTAGAAGCTGTTGCAGATTTACCAGAATCAGAAGCTGTTACAAATCTTCCAGAACCAGAATTTGATGCAGACCAACCAATGTTGATGAAGCTCTAGAAGAGGAAGGTTGGATACTTGTAATGCAAGAAGAGCTGAATGAATTTCAAAGGAATGATGTTTGGGATCTGGTATCCAGACCAAACAAAAACATTATTGGAACCAAGTGGGTGTTCAGGAATAAACTCAAGTAGAAGCTAACACACAGGCAAATGAAAATGACATTGCTCTAGAAAACAAACGTCCAATTGTTGGGAGAAAGAGGGAAAAAAACATCACTTGTTTGGAATGATTTTGATGAGGTTGAAATCTCTAAAGGTGTGAAGAAAGTTGTTTGCAAATACTGTAAACTAAAAATGTCTACTGGAGGACTAGGAACTAGCACTATTCATTTGAAAATACACACTAGAGGCTGCATATCAAAAGAAGTTGCTGACGGCTGCTGAAACAAGACAAGTCGTCATTCAATTTCAGCCATCAAAGTCAAGTAACCTTTTTATTAGTCCCGGTGTTAGATACTCTAATGAAAAAATGAGGGAAATAATTGCAACTGCTATCATGGTTCATGAATATTCTTTTAGTGTTGTGGAGGACGATATTTGGATGCGGGGCTTTCAATATGCAAACCCAGATTTTCATAAGGTTACTCATAAAACAACAAGAAATGATTGTTTGACACTATTTGAGATGGAGAAGAAAATTTTGAAGAAATATTTAGAAAGTGTGAGCAAGATTAGTTTAAACACATATATGTGGAAATCTAACCATCAAGTAGTTGAATATATGGTTATCACATGGTATTGATGTGGCTGATGTTAAGTTTTGAGTTTTGAGTTTTGTGAAAGTAGCCTCTCCAAGGCGTGGTATTGATGTGGCTGATGTTAAGACAAAATCTCAACTAAAGTGTTTTGATGAAAACAAAACAAAGATTAATTAAAGACTCTAATTATGATTCTAAGTTAATTGTTATTTAACATGTGCATTTGAGTGTATTAATCTAAGATAGGTACTAAGCATAATTAGTTTAAAGAACAAAGCTAAAAAATGGACTGCCAAGAACCAAGAATGTTTTGGACGTTTTTTTGGAAAAACCAAGAACGTTCTCCAAGACTCTGTTCACTTCATCAAGACTGTTTGAACCTGATTTTTATGCAAAGAAAAATCATGCTTATTTTAAAGAGATATGAAGCTTTAAAGATAGCAAAAGAAACACTCTAAAAGATCTAAGGAGAAAATATTTAGAGCAAGGCAAAATAGATGAAACAACTGAAAACGATCATTCTGCAGCTTCTGCCTTTCTGCACTAGAACATTCTCCAAATTCTGAATCAGTCCAAGATGGATTATGATTTGCTGTATAGCATCACATTATGACACATATTATTTTGATCAAACTAAACCTATAATGTGCACAGATCAAATGGCAAACAATAAACAAATATGAGAAAGTCAAGAAGTCAAAAAAGCAGAAAAGTTTAGTCAAAAGGATTAAAATAAGAGCTGATTATTTTATTCTGCCCCTTGATCAAGGGAACCTCCTCAAACAGTAATATTGAGCCTTCAAGGACTTCCTGAATATCTATAAAAGGAACCTCACTGATTAAGAGAAATTCATGACATTCAGGTGCCAAGAAAATCATCAATCACTCACATTAACACTTGAAAGCTTCTCAAAGAAATCAATAACCTTCTGTTTCGAATTCACTATCTTTAGTTTACTGAAACCATTTGTAAAGAATCTAAACTAAAACAAGAGTTGAGTCAAAACAAAATCTATTTTAAATCCTATCATTATCATACAACACTCAAGATTATAAGGCTTGTTTATAGCTTGAGTGAGTCGTTTTTAGAAAAATCCTTTTAAGATTAAAAGGTTAGTTGTAAAATCCTATCAAGGGTTGATAGGTGATCTGATTGAATATCTTTCTGGGTGGAAAGGATTGACAAACTGTAACAGATCAAGGTTGATCTGAGCTAGGTGCTGTAAAACCAAGAGGGTACTTTGTTTTAAACACTTAGTGGAAAAACTCATTGGTGTGAAGACTGGACGTAGCCCAAGATGGGTGAACCAGGATAAATCTTTGTGTGTTATCTCTTTCTTAACTCTATTTAAATTCAGCTCTTTATTTACGTAAGTTGAAAAAACAACTTTCTGTTTTAAAACAAACTAGAACATTCTGCGATTTTTTAGAACGTTCTCCATTTTCTATCTTTACTATTAAGATCATTCTGCCTTTTAAAAGTAATCAAAAACGTTCTTCCTTTTCTGTTTCCAGAATCAAGGACATTCTCCATTTTCTGTCTTATTAACCAATATCATTCTTGAGTTATTTTTTAAGTGTTAACAGGAAAATTTTAAAAGACAACTTTACAATTCAAACCCCATTCCTTGTAAAGCAACATTTCGATTTCAGCTGATGCTATATATAAATGTTTGAAAACTTAGGGATTGAAAATAAAGTTTTTTCCGTATCTGTTGATAATGCTCTTTACAATGATTTCTACTTAAGATGTCTCAAAGATAATTTATCTCTAAGTAGTAAGTTAATTCTTGGTGGCTCTTTGTTTCATGTTCGATGTTGCACACACATATTGAATTTGTTAGTGCAAGATGACCTTAGTAAAATTAAGGATACCATTTTCAATATTTGTGAAAGTGTCAAATATGTTAACCACAACGATGCAAGACTAAATGCATTTTGTGATGTGGTTGAGCAGAAGCGCTTAAAAGAAAGGAAACTCGTCATTGATTGTCCAACAAGATGGAATTCAACTTTTAATTTGTTGTCAACTGCTTTGAAATTTAAGATTGCCTTTGCAAGCTACAAAGAAAGAGAGCCTCATTATGACCATGCCCCTTCACTTGAAGAATGGAACAAAGTTGAGAAAGTTTGTAAACTGTTAGAAGTATTTAATCGTTCAACTCATGTGATCTCAGGTAGTTTATCAACTGTTTATTTTTGTATGTTATTAAGTCACTTCATTATTATTTAAAGTGTTTAATGTCACTACTATTTTAAATGTAGGTAATGAGTATCCGACTGCAAATTTGTATTTAGCATAAGTTTGGAAAGTTAAACAAATACTTGATAAGGATGATAAAGACGAAGATATTTTTATGAAAGAAATAGTAGGTCCAATGAAAATAAAGTTTGACAAATATTGGGGGGAATGTACTATGTTGATGACTATTGCTATAGTTTTGGATCCTAGGTGCAAATTTCATATGGTGCATATATGTTTGAAGTAGCTAAAATATCACTAGAAGGGGGTTGAATAGAGATATTGCAGTTTTAAAATTTTCTCAAGTGTTTAAATCAGTATCCTCTTCGAGAGGACAAAAGTCAGAGGATGGAAAGAGAGAGAGTGAGAGTATAGAAGATGACACACCCAACTTTATACTGGTTCACCCAATGAAGGCTACGTCCAGTCCTCACACACTTGTGAGATTTTACTATGAATCAAAATAGATTAGCCTCTCACAAAGGTTTGTTACGCTTCATGTGTTCTATAGCCTCACCAAGTTTACAACTTTGTTTCGTACAAATTTCAAATATTCCCAAGTGTAACTCACTTGGAAATTACAAAGTGATATGAGATATGTTTTGTGATTTTTCTCTTTTCTAACACTTTCTAAAATGATACTTCAGAGATATAGAGTAAAACTAGAGAAAGTATTAAGAGATGATGGGTTTGCTTTTGATAGCTCTTATAAATGCTCTTTGTATACTTTGTAGTTGTGTATTTGATAATGAAGAGCTCTATTCCTTTTATAGAATTTTGTGATATTCTATCCATGTGTCAAAACACTTTATGACTGTTAGGAACTTAATCAAAAGTCCAAGGTCATTTATCTTAATTACAGAAATGTCATCCAACTGCCCTTTGTACTTGTAGAAACATAGGAGGATGGGAATGCAGTTTATTTTCGTATAGGAGGTTCAATCCTTCTAGAAGTTGGACATGAGCTATCGTTTTCCTTTTTCCATTCTCCAAGACATGTAAGACTCTATTTTTGTCTTGTTTAGTACAACCTTTTTGTACTTTAATGTGTTGGGTCATTTTCAACATATGAGAATGAAACGGCTGGAGGTCCATCCTCTTACTGTCCATCCTTTGTCATATATCCTCTAACCTTTGACCTCTTCTTTTAACTTGCCCTTTTTTCGTTCATTCTTTGACACTGATTTATCTTCTCTTTTTGATCAGAAATCATTGTTTCAGTGATGTTGGATATTTTGTATCTTTGAATGTTCATCCTCTTAAGAGTTCATCCTTTTGACTGTTTATCCTCCAGTTTTGAAAACTTGTTGGATTGATTTAGATATTTCTCCTTTATACCTTTATTATGAGTAACTTGGTTTCTAAAATAAATACAATCAAAAGCACAAATTAGTCATTAACCACAATCATAATCTTTTAATCAATTTTGTTATCATTAAAACCATTTGAGAGAGATTTTGTCTCAACAATGTTTTCCCTTGATATATAAATCTAAAGAAGTTGTTGATGAGAATATAAAGAAGGTCAGGAGTTCATTGGAAGAATTATATGATGACTATGTAGCTTTATCTTTGGAAGAGTCTCCGTCTCCAATTGTTAATTTGGATAGTAATAATTTATCATCCTCCCAAGAGAATGCTGCAATTGTCACTGGATTTGACGAAATTTTGAGCATTTTGTGTGAAAATGAAACTGTGCCTCCAATAAAATCAGAATTACAAGATTATCTTGATGAAGGTATTTACATTCCTAAGACTAAATCTTTTAGTGCTTTGGACTGGTGGAGGAACAATAGCATGATATATAAGATTTTGTCTAAGATGGCTGCTGATTTACTAGCTATTCCAATCTCAACAGTGGCATCTGAGTCCACATTTAGTGCAGGAGGTAGAGTTATTGATGAATTTCGCTCTAAATTAAACGAAGAATCTGTTGAAGCTCTCATTTGTGACGGGGATTGGTTTTGTCATAAGTATAATGTGAAGAAAAAAAATCAAAGGTTAATATTTTTTATTTGATATGATATTTTATCATGTAGTATTTATTCATTTTTTTAAGAATTTGTTCATTTATTTATTTAGTACTTTTTAGCCCAATGTTTAACATATATGTATTTTTTCTTTTGATTTTGAAGGTTGATAAACAAGAGTTACAAATCACATTGAAGATTTGATATCATTTTTTTTTCATTCCTTGGGCTTTGAATGTGTTTTGCTTGTTGATATGTATAACTATTTATGTGGCTCATTTTGTTTTATTTGTAATTTTTTGAAGGACTTTTTAGAGTTTGTTAATTATGGGCTCATTTTTATTTTTGTTTTCTTGGAAGGTTGTTGCATTGCAGACTTGCTAGTTATTATTTTATTTTATTAATTTTGATTATAGTTTTATTAGTTTTCCTTGTATATAAATGTCTAATTTAGCATATTTAAAAAAAATGTAAAATATAACATTTAAATATTTTAATGTGAATACAGCTTTTAAATAGTCTTTCCGGCCAGGTCAGATCGAATAAAAAAAACCTATGATAGGCTGTAGGCCAAACTTATGCCTAAAAAATTAATTGTAGGTCAGACTCAAGCCTTTCAAAGTCTAGTCTGACCTATTCTCACCATTATCTATCATATACCAATATTTTACTCTTCATGTAGATAGCTTAACAATTTCGGTAGAATCATAGCAATAAAGCAAGTTCCCCGCACTTTAAATTTTTCAAACGCTCTAACCAAAGAAGCTTTATCAATTTTGGCTAGTGTCAAACAACTTTTTTTAATCTTTGTTTGTTTTCTTTTCAACAAGCTCCTCCAATTTTCTCCGACCTGTAATTTCTTTTCTTATATCAATGGATTTTTCATATCTAAATAGGGGTTTTGGAACTAAGGTGTACTTTTTATTATTTTTAGTAGATTTATATTTTTGTTTCATTTCTTCGTTGTTTTTTCCATATTATGTTTTAGTTTGTTACATTTAATTCATATCTTTACCTTTATGATCCAAATTGTTAAATATAATTATTATTAATTTTTTTAGGAAATGGAAGAACACTCATTGTGTGATGAAAATGAATCTCATATAGATGTAGAAGGGATTGACAGCAATCTAAATGATGTCAATATAGATGAGGAAGAACTTGTTAGTGATTCTAGTTAAATAAGTGGATGTAACTTTACTGCTGAAAATGCAGATAACATTGTTGAGGATTTTGTCAAGATAAATTTGGAACTCCTAAGTCCAGAAGATTTGATGATGTTTCATTTTCCAGATGTTTCTGTTGCATTTTTGTTTTACACTTGGTATGCAAGATTCCATGGCTTTGCAGCACGAAAAAGGAAGGTTTTGAGAAACTCTATAGGTGAAATTACTCAACAAACATTTCTTTGTTATAAAGAAGGGCATAGGGACGCTAATTACACGGGTCTTATTGATAGTAGGTGTGTCTATAAACCAATAACTAGATGTGGTTGTGAGACTAGATGTATCTTTCATGTTTAAGCCAATAATGGGCGTTGCTACATCAAATATTTTCATGATGATCATATCATTCATTTGTGAAAGAACAATTTAGGGGTATGTTACCTGCTCATAGAAAGATGATTGAGTGTAACAAATTTCAAATGAGCAACGTGACAAAAGTTGGTATTAGGACTCCCCATATTTATGGTTTATTTGCTAGCCAAGTAGCTGGTTTTGAGAATGTAGGTTTTTTTTAAGAGAGATGTGTATAATGAACAGTTTAGGCAAAGGATAATCCATTTCGCCGATGCAATTGTTGTTTTGGATTACTTTCAATGAAAGTTTCGTAGGGACAAATTTTTTGTTTAGACACATGATTGATGACCATGGTAGATTGAAGCATTTGTTTTGGTGTATCTGGTTCTAGTTATTCGATATTTGGTGGTGTCCTAACATTTGATGCAACCTACTAAAAGAACAAATACATGTGTTCTTTAGTTGTGTTTTCGGGTGACAATCATCATATACAGAGCTTTGTTTTTGCAGCTGCCGTTGTAGCAAATGAGACTGAAGAAACTTATGTGTGGGTTCTTGAAATGTTTATTGAAGCAATGAGTGGCAAAAGTATGGATTCTGTTATAACAAATGATGATGCTGCAATGAGAAATGCAATTAAATGTGTCTTTCCTTGCTCACACCATCACTTATGTGCTTGACACTTGATCCATGATGTAACGAGTAATATAAAGAATTCAAAATTTGTTAGCAAGTTCAAAAAACGAATGTTAGGTGATTATGATGTGGGTGAATCCAAAATTTGTTAGCAAGTTCAAACAACGAATGTTAAGCAATTATGATGTGGGTGATTTTAAGACCAAATGGGATGAAACAATTGTTGAATTTGGATTGCAGGAGAACAAAATGGGTTGCTGAGATAAACAAAAAAAGACTGATGTGGGAAGCATCACATAAGCGTGGTATTTTTTTGGCAGGTTTTTGAACAACATCTCAGCGTGAAGGTTTACATTCAAAATTTGTTAAGTATGTCAACTATCAAAACAATTTGAAAGACTTTTAGAATACTTTTTTCGTTGGATTGACTATATGAGGTATCTCGTCACATGGTGAATATGTGCTTGTTACTATTAGAACTAGTAATGTAAATCTGAAGAAAATTTAAGAATAGATGAAGGAGAGAAAACTGAAAATGGTTTCTCTCAAGAATGTATTATTGAAACTGAGAAAAATGAATAGAGTAGCAGTTACAAAGATGCCAACTGAATTGCCCTACAATTCAGTTCCAAACAATTAACTCTATAACTGCCTACCAATTGAAGACTAAGCTTCTGTTATTTATACTAGTAACTAATCAGTTAGGATTTACAGTTGGCACAGCTCAACAATTAACAGAACTAACAACATAGAAATTAAGCTCGGTTCCTCCTCTCATACACTTTCCTAATAGGAAGCCTTGCTTGGCTAGCAATCCTATCAATACCCCCCCAAAAGAACTACCTTGTCCTCAAGGGAAAAGGACAGAAAAACATCCAACATCTTGGAAGCTTGCTCCCACGAGTTATCACAGTATGGCAAATGAGCCCATTTCACCAAAACCTCCATATTGCCTCCAACATCAGTCCTCACTGCAGTATATCTGCTAGCTGTATAGTCAATTCAAGCTCCTCAGTTAACATTGGTGGCAAGGTCTTGTTGGAACCAAGTTGGTTCTTTCACTTAAAGTTTTGATGTTAACAAAAGTATTTTATGAAAATAACATGTTTGACTTAAAAGAAGAATGAAAAATGCCACCAGATGACGTCACTAGAAGATGACGTTGCCAGAGGATATCATCGGAGGATATCATCAGAGGAACCTGTCAGAGGATATCATAAGAAGATCCCATCGGAGGATATAATCAGAAGTTCCCATCAGAGGATACAATTAGAGGATCTCGTTGGAGGATAATTCCAGAGGATCTCATTAGAGGCAGAAATCAGAAGCTACATTATTAGAAGCTGAAAGTATGCTCAAAACAGAATCTGAGCAAAATGCTCAAAACAGAATCGGAGCAAAAGACTCTAGAAACAGAATCTACCTGAAAGTATGCTCAAAACAGAATCTGAGAAAAAAGCTCAAAACAAAAGCAGAGCAAAAGACTCCAGAAATAGAATCTGAGCAAAATACTCCAGAATATTCTCAAAACAAAATCAATCGAAATACACTCCAGAAATAAAGCAACATATCAAAGTGAAGCACAATTCAACCCCCCTTCAACTCTGATTATTTACTCTGATTGCTCATTATTCAACTAATTAGTAAAAAGAATTAAAGTTTGTCAAACACAATTCAACCCCCTTCTTGTGTTGCACCTTCAATTGGTATCAGAGCCTGGTTTCAAGGCTGAGCACTTTACTGTGTATGAGGAAAGATCCAAGGATCAATATGTCTGAAGAAGCTGTTGGAGGAAACATCAACAGACCTCCTCTATTTGAGTACTGGAAGGACAAGCTGAGAAGTTTTTTTATCTCACAAGATCCTGGACTTTGGGACTTGGTGGAAGATGGCTATACTGTTCCAAAGGATGAAAACAATGATGAAATTCCAAGAAAAGACATGGATACAGATCAGAAGAGGATGTACAAAATGCATCACAAATCCAGAACCTTATGATCAATGCAATCACCTTCAAAGAATTTGACAAGTGCACCAACAAAGAAACAGCAAAGAGCATTTATGATAGTCTGATTCTGACCTATGAAGGAAGTAAGCAAGTTCAAGAAGCTAAAGCAAACATTATGGTCAAGAAATATGAACTGTTCAAAATGGAGGAAGATGAAGACATTGAAACTATGTTTTCCAGACTCCAGACTCTAGTATCAGGATTAAGGGTACTAGAAAGAGTTATACTATTGCTGATCATGTAAGGAAAATACTTAGAAGTCTGACAATCAAGTGGGGACCAAAGATCACTGCTATTCAGGAAGCTAAAGATGTGAATACTCTAAAGCTGGAAGAATTAATCAGCTCCCTCAGATCACATGAAATTGAGTTGGAAGAAGATGAACCCAAGAAGAACAAAACTCTAGCCCTGAAATCCAAGCAGAAGAAGGCTCTGAAAGCAATATCAGCATCAAAAGATTGTGATTCAGATGATCAAAGTCTGAACTTAGAGGAAGAAGAGATTGCTTTCTTATCCAGAAAGTTTAGAAAGATGTGGCACAACAGAAGGAAGAAATTTTCCCAGAGATATTCCAAGCAGTTCAACAAAGGAAGTGATGATACACATGAAAAGAAAGGTATCATCTGCTACGGATGCAATGAATCTAGACATATCAAGTTAGAATGTCCAAATATGGAGAAAGGGAAGCACTAGAGAAAAGATTCCAGAACCAAGAAGAAAAGTATGATGGCTACATGGGATGATTATGATGAATCCTTTGAAGATGAACAAACAGGTTTGGCTATGATGGCTCACACTAACCCTGTCTCTGGATCCAACACATAATTTGATTCTAGAAGAGAATCAGAAGATGATGAAACAGAGGTATATTTTGAATTCACTTGATCTGATTTGATTACTGCTGTGAATGACTTTTTAAACAGCAATTACAAATTGTCTTTAAAACTGAATATTCTTAAGAAAGAAAATACAAATCTAACAGAAGAAGTTAATGTTTTAAAGAATCAAATTGCATAATTTAAAACAGAAAGTGCCATTCTTAAAACTAATATTGCTGAGCTTAAATCTGAAAACCTAACTCTAAAAAGTTATATTTGTTCAACATCAAATATTGTATGTAATTCTGATATGCATGAACAAGTTTTACACGATTTTATTGTTAATGGTATGTAAAGAAGCAGATATGCTTCTATGATCTACGGGTTAGTAACAATGGTAAAAGAGGCTTAGGATTTGATGAATCTGTAACTGTAACTGAACATATTCCCTCTAATGTTTTGTGTGCTGTTTGTGCTAAGAAAGGTCACTCAAAATTGTCTTGTCCCATGATACAATCAAGGAAAGACAAGAAACCTTTCAAGACTAAAAAACCTGGACCCAACCAGATATGGGTACCAAAAGATAAAATTGTTTATGTAGCAGATGTTCTAAGCAACCAAAGTAAAACACCAGTCATGGTGCCTGGTCAATGGATGTAGGCAATATATGAAGAAAAACTGGTCAACAAAATAACTATCAGAACCAGAACCATATGAAGAACAAGAAATATCAAAACAGACAGAGGAAGCACACATATCAACAAAACTGGAACTACCAGAAGAAACAAAATTATCATCAGTTCTAGAACTATCAGAGGAACTTGATATATCAGCAGAAAGAGAAGTGTCAGAATCTGTAGACTTCTTCAAACACTCCAGTGGAATTCATCAAGACTACAAACCTGGAAGGGAATTCAAATTCATTCATCCAGACTCTCTAATCACAGAATATGCAAGTTCATAATTTGAAAACCAGAAAAGAAGAAATATGAGGGTTTTCAGAGTGAAACTAAAACTGGTCATATAGGTTATATCTTTCTTTAAATATTATTATTGTATTGATATTCTGTTTACTGTGATAACAAGAAGCTTGATCTTAAAAATCAAAGCTAGATAGGTATTTTGCAGTTTCTCAAAGATTTAAGGAACCAGGTGATCCACAAGAATTGAACACTTCAGCAGAAACAACATTCCAGTGGTTTCAAAAACAAGCAGAAACCACCAGAAGCAGAATTAATGGTTTGGCTGTATTGAATTCATTTTTAAATTATTTGATTTTTATTATGTTATATGAAAAATAGCTTGACACTGCAAAGTCAAAGCAAGATGTTGATATTGCAGATTTACCAGAACCAGAGGAAGCAGAAGCAGACAAACCAGTAGAAGCAGATAAACCAGAACATGGAGAAGTGAAGGATACAAGCAAGTCAGAAGCATGTGACACATCTTCAAAGGATGAATCTGATCAAATCAGAACCAGTCATGAGAAGTCAGAAGAGAAATCTGGATGGAAATACTAGTCATCTTATCTTGAAAATCTGATCATTGGAAGTGGAAGTGATTCCTTGAGAACTAGATCATCACTAAAAGACATCAGTCTGTTTGGCTTACTCTCATCGATTGAGCCTACCTCTGTTACTAAAGCATTGGCAGATGATGGATGTGAAGGTGCAAACACGAGAAGAGGGGGTTGAATTCTGTTTGACTAACTTGAATACTCTTTATGTTTTTGTAGTTTTATAACAAAATATGATGTATGAATAAAACAGAGTTAGCAGCGGATATAAAGTAAATATAAAAACACATTATTTTATACTGGTTCACCGTTAACGAGGCTACGTCCAGTCCCTTCACTTTGAAGGATTTCACTAATTCAAAACTTTGAATTACAACAATACCACTGACCCTCCAAGTCAGTCTTCTCCTACCAATCTGACAACCCCAGATTGTAGAAGGAATTACAACGCCTTGAGTCTAATTGCTAAGTAATTTGCTACCCTTTCTGACTCCCTAAGATTGTAGACTCTACTTCAACAACTTAGATCTAACACAAGGGAACGAAAACTTAGAGTGCTTGCTTTTGGAAAACTGATACTCACAATTGACCTCACTGAAAACTCAAGTATTTTGCTTTTGGAAGTGTATGACTCTCAAGTATTTTCGATGCTAAGTCTTTTGCCTTGAGCCTCCTTTTACAGATGAAGAATTAGGGTATCTTCCAAGCTTAAATTCGAGTTGTATCTTGCTGGATTCTCTTGCAAAAATACCTTGACCAATGGGGTTTCACTTAAATAAAAAACATATCTTTTTGGCTCCAGATATGCATTCGAAAATAACTCTGGCCAATCCTGATCTTAATTAATTCTGGATCAAATCTTTCTTCCCGCCAATAGCTTCTGAATTCCATAAGACTTTAATTTATTTTTGTATCAAATCCTTTTAATACTTTGATTAAATCTTGACCGTTTGATCTTCTCCTCCTGTCCACATCTGGACCATATAATCTGATCTACTGTGATCCTCTAATCTCAGCCAACCCTGAACCACACTTTCTGATCTTCTGATCTCGACCACTCTGGACTTGCAATCTGATCTGCTGTGATGCTCGGAAATCGGCCAATACTGGAGCACATGTTCTGATCTTTTGATCTCGGCCATCACTGGGCCATATGGTCTGATCTTCTGAGCTCGGCCAACACTGGGCCATATGCTTAAATCTAAACCATTGATATGAACATCTTCCCTCTTATCTGGACCAATTCTGGACTGGGTCTGGATTAAACAGAAATTAAATCTAAACAAAGGATATTTTAATCTGGACATTTACCTTCTGATCTGGATCAGTTCTGGATTAAATTTGGACATCATTTCTTCTGGTCTGGACTTTGTTTCATACTCTGAACCATGCTATCTTATGGTCTGGGCCAAATCTGGACCAAGTCACTTGTTCTGGACCAATTTTCTGAAGCTCTGGTAAAGTCTAGATCAAGTATGGACTGATTATCATTTCACTGCCAAGCTATCTTCTGGTCAGAATAAATTCTGGACCAAGTCTGACTTATGATACCTTCTGGTCTGGAACAAGTCTCCCTCTGGCAGGCTTCCTTCTGGTCTGGTCTAGGTCTCCTTCTGGACTCTGCTTCCTTCTGATATGGGCTAGGAAAGATATCTTCTGATGAGGTTTTGACATCCTAGTGTATCGCCTGGTGCTTTTAAGATGCATCCTCTGGTACATGCTGGATGCATTATCTGGTGTCTTCTGGAGGTGTATCCTCTGGTCTGATTTTATCCTCTGGTAATTCATCTTCTGCCTCTGGTGACTTCATCTTATGCCTCTGGTAACTTCATCTTCTGGTGGCATTTAATATAATAATTCAAAGTACAAAATAAGATTACATGGACTACTTTAGTAAACATCAAAATCCTAAGTACTTAAAACCAACTTGGTTCCAACAGGATGGATTGTTGCAATGCAAGAAGAGTTAAATGAAGTTAAGAGGAATGATGTTTGGGATCTAGTTCCAAGACCAGAGAATTTCAAAACCATGTTTTTAAACTTAGAAAATCCTTGTATGGGTTAAAACAAGCACCTAGAGCATGGTATGATAGACTCAGCAACATCTTGCTTAAAAATAACTTTGAAAGAGGACAAATAGACAATACTTTGTTTAGCAGATCAATAGGAAATGATATTCTGATCATTCAAACTTATGTTGATGGCATTATTTTTGGATCTACTAATGGCATTCTTTGTCAAGAATTTTCTGAATTAATGCAGCATGAATTTCAAATGAGTATGATGGGAGAACTTAGGTTCTTCATAGGGATACTAATTCAGCAAAGTCCAGAAGGTATTTACATTCACCAAACTAAATATACAAAGGAAATTCTCAAGAAGTTTAAAATGAGTGATTGCAAACCTATGGCTACACCAATGCATCCTACTTGTTCACTTGATAAAGATGAATCAGGCCAAAAAGTTGACCAGAAAATCTACAGAGGAATGATTGGATCATTACTCTACCTTACTGCTTCTAGACCTGATATCATGTTTAGTGTGTGTGTATGTGCCCGATTACAATCTGACCCTAGAGAATCTCATCTAACTGTTGTTAAGAGAATTCTTAGATATCTAAAAAACACTACAAACCTTAACTTGGTCTACAAGAAATCTCCTAAGTATCAACTTAGTGGATATTGTGATTCTGACTATGCTGGAGATAAACTTGAAAGGAAAAGCACCAGTGGCTATTGCACCTTTTTAGGCGACAACTTGATCTCTTGGTCTAGTAAGAGACAACACATCATTGCCATGTCAACAACAGAGGCTGAGTACATTTCAGCAGCTGGCTGCAGCTCTCAACTACTCTGGATGAAGCATCAACTTGAAGAATACAAAATATTAGTATCCAACATAACCATCAACTGTGATAACACCTCTGCAATTTGTCTAACCAAAAACCCGATCTTACACTCAAGAGCTAAACACATAGAGATCAAACACCATTTTATCAGAGATTATGTTCAGAAAGGAGTACTCAACATTCAGTTTGTAGACACTGAACATCAATGGGCTGACATATTCACCAAACCACTACATGAAGATAGGTTTGACTTCATCAAGAAAAACCTAAACCTTACTTTGTTAAATGATTAATATTGTAATGTCTTCAAGTAATTTATTTAACATTATTTGTTTTTTTTTTAAAAATTCAGCAACATTTCTTTTTGTCTGATGACAAAGGGGGAGAAGATGTAGTACTTGATAGAATATCCATGAAAAGATGATGTATTTGAAAAGGGGAGTAGATGATGTATTTGATATGGTATCTGGGCATTAGACTTTGGGGGAGAAAATAAAAAATGAAGCTTAGTCTTAGGGGGAGTCAAAGTGGAAAGAAAGAAAAAGTATTATAAAAAATACATGGTTTTGTCATCATAAAAAAGGGGGAGATTGTTAGAACCAAGTTGGTTCTTTCACTTAAAGTTTTGATGTTAACAAAAGTATTTTATGAAAATAACATATTTGATTTAGAAGAAGAATGAAAAATGCCATAGAAGATGACGTCACCAGAAGATACAAAGTCAAAAGAAGGATGATCACCAGACGATGGTCACCAGAGGATATCATCAGAGGATAAAATCAGAGGATATTATCAGATGATATCACCAGAGCATATCATTAGAGGATATTATTAAAGGATATCATTAGAGGATATCATTAGAGGATATGATCTGAGGATATCATCAGAGGATATCTTCAGAGGATATCACCAGAGGATATCATCAGAGGATATCACCAGAAGATATCACCATAGGATATCATCAGAGGATATCACCAAAGGATATCATCAGAGGATATTACTAGATGATTTCACGAGAGGATATCATCAGAGGAACCTGTTAGAGGATATCATAAGAAGATCCCATCGGAGGATATAATCAGATGTTCCCATTAGAGGATACAATCAGAGGATCTCGTCGGAGGATAATTCCAGAGGATCTCATTAGAGGCAGAAAGTGAAAAATAATGCACTAACCTCAAAGTGAAGCAACATATCAAAGTGAAGCATTAATTTCAACTATAAATAGAGGCTTAATGCTGAAGAATAATGCATCGACAAATAGAAGGACTCAGGAAAAATTTACTAAGTATTCAAAGAGTTCAAAGGAGAGAAACACTTGCTTAAAAGATACATATTTTCTAAGTGTTCTTTTCTTAGAGTGTGAGGCTGATTGTCATCATAAATTTTTTAGAAGCAAACACTCAAGTTTAAGTTAAGCGTATTGTGAGTATCAACTTTCCAGAAGTAGTTACTCAGTTTTAATTTCGATCCCTTGTATAAAATCCTATAATGTTGAAGTTCCTTCTAAAATCTAGGGATGTCAGATTGTTAGAAAAAGATTTAGCTTGTAGGTTTAAGGTTGTGAAGTTCCTCAAAAGTCTGGGGTTGTCAGGCTGTTTGGGAAGACTGGCTTGAAGGGTCAGTGGAGTTGTAATTCAAAGGAGTTTGAATTAGTGAAAATGCCTTTTGAAGGAAGGGACTAGACCTAGCCTAGTTAAAGGTGAACCAGTATAAATTCGAGGTGTTAGCTTTTATTATTGGTTGCTTATTTACTCTGATTGCTCATTATTCAACTAATTAGCAAAAAGAATTAAAGTTTGTCAAACACAATTCAACCTCTTTCTTGTGTTGCACCTTCAGATCTGAGGTGAATGTTGAGGTTTCAAAGCCTTCTTAAGCAATGAAACATGGAATACCGGATGAGCTTTAGTTTCAAGAGGCAGAACTAACTTGTAAGCCACCTCCCTCACGCGACTTAGAATCTGAAAAGGACATAATACTTAGGACCCAATTTAGCGTATGGTCTATCAGCCAAAGACTTCAATTTGTAAGGCTGAAGTTTTAAGAAAACCCACACCCCTACATCAAAATTCACGAACCGCTGGTGCTTGTTTGCTTGTGCCCGCATCTGATCTTGAGATTTCAACAAATTATGTCGCAAATCAGCAAGTAAATCATCCTGTTGTTGGGCCAACTGATTGACATCATCCAACTTTGATGGAATGGTGCAGCTCTTAATCAACAATGGAGGGTCTCTTCCATATAATGCTTTAAAAGGTGTCATTCCAGCAGAGATATCGTAGTTTCTGTTAAACCAAAACTCAGCCCAATTCAACCAAGTTTTGGGCTTAGGGCCAGCAAAGAACGTAAGATATGTTTCTTAGAACCAATTAGCTGTTAGAACCAAGTTGGTTCTAAGTACTTAGGATTTTGATGTTTACAAAAGCACTCCATGTAATCTTATGCCACCAAAAGCTGAAGTAATCAGAAGCAGAAGATCAAAGGGTTCCAGAGATTGAATCTTGAAGGTACTAGAAGATACTCTAGGATGTCAAAACATCACTAGAAGATATCTTTGCTGGCCCAGATAAGAAGGAAGCAAAGTCAGAAGGAGACCTGGACCAGACCAGAAGGAAGCCTTCCAGAGGGAGACTTGATCCATACCAGAAGGAATCATTTGTCAGAGTTATTCCAGAAGTTATTTGTCCTGATTTAATTTCAGTTTAATCCAGACCAAGTCCAGAATTGGTCCAGATCAGAGGGAAGATATTCATATAAATGGTCCATATTTGAGTATATGGCCCAATGTTGGCCGAGATCAGAAGATCAGACCATGGCCCAATGTTGGCCGAAATCAGAAGACCATTTGTCAGTGTTATTCCAGAAGTTATTTGTCCTGATTTAATTTCAGTTTAATCCAGACCAAGTCCAGAATTGGTCCAGATCAGAGGAAAGATATTCAGATCAATGGTCCATATTTGAGTATATGGCCCAATGTTGGCCGAGATCAGAAGATCAGACCATGGCCCAATGTTGGCCGAAATCAGAAGGTCATAATGAGTGGTCCAGCAGTGGCCGAGATCAAAGGATCACAACAGATCAGTTTGCTAGACCAGGATGGCCGAGATCAGAAGAATAGAAAGTGTGGTCCAGGGTTGGCCGAAATTAGAGGATCACAGCAGATCACTTAGTCTGGTCCAGATGTGAACTAGCGCAGAAGATCAAATGGTCCAGATTTAATCATGAGGATTAACGGTGGAGATTTTAATTTATTTTGATAAGAGTATTAAAAGGATTTGTTACAAAAATTAAGTGAAGTCGTATGGGAGTTCAGAAGCTGTTCGCGGGAAGAAACTAAAGACACGATTGGCCAGTTATTTTTGAAAGCAAATCTGAAGCTTAAAAAAATATGTTTTTTATTTAAGTGAAGCCTGATTGGTCAAGATATTTTTGCAAGAGAATCCAGCAAGATACAGCTCGAAATTAAGCTTGGAAGAGGCCCTAATCTGCATCTATAAAAGGAGGGTTAAGGCAGAATAATTAGTATCGAAAATCACAAAAGAGTCATACACTTCCAAAAGCAAATACTCAAGTTTTCAGTGAGGTTAATTGTGAGTTCCATCTTTCTAGAAGGAAGCACTCGTGTTATTTTCATTCCCTTATGTTAGATCTAAGTTGTTGAAGTAGAGTCTACAATCTGTGGGAGTCAAAAGGGGTAGCAGATTACTTGGCAATTAGATTCAAGGCGTTGTAATTCCTTCTACAATCTGGGGTTGTCAGATTGGTAGGAGAAGACTTGACTTAGGAAGTCAAGGTGCTGTATTCCTGAATAGTCTAGGATTGTTAGACTATTTGGGAAGACTGACTTGGAGGGTCAGTGGTATTGTTGTAATTCAAGGTTTTGAATTAGTGAAATCCTTCAAGGGGAAGGGACTGGACGTAACCTCGTTAACGGTGAATCAGTATAAAATTCTGTGTTTTTATTTTTACTTTATATCCGTTGCTAACTCTGTTTTATTCATACATCAAGTTTTGTTTTAAAACTGCAAAAACAGAAAAAGTATTCAAGTTAGTCAAACACAATTCAACCCCCCCTTCTCGTGTTTGCACCTTCAATTGGCATCAGAGCTTGGTCTCAAGGCTGAGCACTTAATAGTGTTTGAGGAAAGGTGCAAGGGGTTCAACATGGCAGAATCCAAAGATGAATTGGGAGGCAACATCAATAGACCACCACTATTTGATGGAGAAAGATTTGAGTATTGGAAGGACTGAATGAGAAGTTTCTTCATATCTCAAGATCTTGAATTATGGAAGATGGTAGTCAAAGGATACACTGCACCTACTGTTCCAGAAGATCCAACTAAAGAACTGGACATGGATGATATGAAACCAGACCAGAGCAGATTATACAAACTTCATCACAAGTCCAGAAACATCATGACCAGTGCCATCACATTCAAGGAATTTGACAGATGCATAGATAAAGAAACAACAAAGAGCATATTCGACAGTCTGGTTCTGACCTATGAAGGAAGCCAGCAGGTTCAAGAAGCAAGGGCTAACAAACTGGTCAAACAGTATGAGATGTTCAAGATGGAAGATGATGAAAACATTGATGGAATGTTCTGCAGATTCTAGACTCTGATATCTGGACTGAAGGTCTTGAAGAAAAGCTACACAACAACAGATCATGTCAAGAAGATTCTAAGAAACTTACCAACCAAGTGGAGACCAATAGTTACTGCAGTTCAGCAAGCCAAAGATCTGAACAACTTAAAACTTGAAGATCTGATCAGCTCACTCAGGTCTCATGAAATAGAACTAGAAGCTGATGAACCGAAGAAGAAGAATCTGGCCCTGAAGTCGAAACAAAAGAAAGCTGCAAGAGCAGCATCAAAATCAGAGGATAGTGACAGTGATTGTGATGATATGGCTTACTTAACCAAAAAGATGGTTAAGATATGGGAAAACAGGAAGAGAAAAAGCTTCAAAAAGAAACATAACAACAAAGGAAAGGAAGAATCTGACAAGAAGAGTATCGTTTGTTATGGATGCAATGAACCTGGACATATCAAGTTAGAATGTCCAAATCTGGAAAAAGGCTAACAGCACAAGAAGAATTCCAGATTCAGAAAGAAGGGTCTGATGGCAGCCTGGGATGCATCAGAATCAGAGGAACAATCTTCTGATGAAGAAGAGGCAAAAACAGCCAATGTGGCACACATCAGGCCTGCCTCTGGACTTCACAAAGGCAAGAATTCAGGAAGGAAATTAGGCAGAAGGAAGAATGATCGAAGCAGCCATTCAAGCAAGTATGGAAGCGCATTAGAGGGAGCAATTCTGGCTCTGATGGCTCATAAATATTCAAGTTCTAAATACAGCTCAGGCTCTGGAACAGATTTAGAAGATGAAGACGATGAGGTATTTTTTGATCTCACTAGATTTGAATTAATTGAGACTTTAAAAGACTTTTTAAATGCAAACAATAAGATGTCTTTAAAACTGAAAACTCTTAGGGAAGATAAGAAAAATCTAACCAAAGAAGTCCAAGTTTTAAAGAATCGAAATTCTGAGTATGCAACTGAAAACAAGGATTTTAAAACTGAAGTTGCAAGACTCAAATGTGAAAACCAAATTCTCAAAAGTGATATTTGTTCCACTTCCAAAACTGTTTGTGAATCTGATATGCTTGAGATATTTTTTCAAAACTTTATTACTAATGGAATGGAAAGAAGTAAATATGCATCTATGATTTATGGAAACAGTAACATTGGAAAGAGAGGTCTTGGTTCTACAGAAACTATTGCTGAAACTAAAACTGTTCATTCTGATGCTTTATGTATTGTTTGTGCTAAGAAAGGTCACTCTGAACTATCTTGTCCATTGGTAAAATCTGAACAAGATCAGAGAGCTGTTAAGACTAACAAACCTGGACCCAATCAGTTCTGGGTACCAAAAGATCAAATTGTCTATGTTGCAGATATTCTGAGCAACCAGAAGGAGACACCAACAATGGTGCCTGGACAATGGATGTTGGCAATGCACAAGCAGAAGAAGGTTTATGTTCCTGCTACAACAAGACAAAGGCAATTTGAGTCTGATGGAAGAAGGCCTGGTCAACTCAACCAGAACCAGAATCGGAATCAGAACCAAAACTGGAACCAGAATCAAAATTGGAACCAGAATTAGAACAGGAACTGGAACCAGTATCAGAACATAAACTGACACCAGAACCAGAACTGGAATCAGTATTAGAAGCACATGAATTGGAATCAGAATCAACTCTGGAACCAGAATCAGAATCAGTACTGGAACCATAATCAAAATCAACACTGAAACCAAAACCAGAATCAGATAAGGAATTACCAGAATTACCAGAATTACGAAATTCATCAGAATCACAAGAATCATCAAGGTTACCAGAATCAAAGGATTCACCAAAATTACCAGAATCAAAACATGTTCAAGAATCATCAGAGGAACATGGTTTATCAACCAAAGGAGAATCAAGGAAACTGCTCAAACAGGCCAGAAGAAGAACTGGCTCTAATGGCTCGAACAGAAGCTAAGTCTGAATTTGAGTGTGACTCTGACTGTGATTCTGACATAGAAAAGGCAAGGTCTAATCAGCAACACAAAGCTTGGTATCTCGACAGTGGATGCTCCAAACACATCACAGGAGACAAATCTATGTTTTTGGACTGATTATGAAGAATGGAGGCAAAGTTTCCTTTGGAGGAAACCAGAAAGGTCAGATTATTGGTACACGAACTGTTGGTAACAATTCTTCTCACTTGTCTATTAAAAATGTTCTGTTAGTTAAAAGGCTAAAACATAATCTTCTGAGCATAAGTTAATTATGTGATTGCAATTATGATGTTATCTTTAATCAAAAAACTTGCAAAGCTGTTAGTCAACTAGATGGGTCGGTTTTATTTACTGGCACTAGGAAGGATAATGTTTATAAAATTGATCTGTTCAGTCTTGCTAAGTAACAGGTTAAATGCTTATTGTCTGTGAGTGAGCAGAATCCGATTTGGCACAAAAGGTTACGACATGCAAACCCTAGGCTTATATCCGAATTGAGCAAACTCCAGTTAGTAAGAGGGCTTCCCAAGGTAAGTTCCAAAACTGAGATTCTGTGTGAAGCATGTCAAAGAGGTAAACAAAGTAAAAGCTCTTTTAAAACTAAAAAATGTGTTTCTACCTCTCAACCACTTGAACTGCTTCACTAAGAGCTCTTTGGTCCTAGTCAAACAGCTTCTCTCGGTGGTAAGAAATATGGTTTTGTAATTGTTGATGATTACTCAAGGTGGACTTGGGTAAAAATTTTAAAGAACAAAGATGAATCTCACAGAGTATTTATTTCTTTTTGTAAGCAAGTTATAAATGAACAGGGTATTAAGATCATAACCATCAGAAGTGATCATGGAGGTGAATTCGAGAACAAGTATTTTGAAGAGTTCTGTGATGAGAATGGTATCTCTCACAACTTCTCATCCCCCAAAACACCTCAATAGAATGGAGTGGTAGAAAGGAAGAATAGATCACTGCAGGAGATGGCCAGAACCATGCAGAATGATATGAAGGTTTTGCCACCTACCTTTGGGCAGAAGCTGTCAACACAGCATGCTACATTCATATTAGAGTCTACATCAGGTCCATCTTAAATAAAACTCCCTATGAACTGTGGAAAGGTAAGAAACCCAATATTTCCTACTTTAAGCAATTGGGCTGCATCAGTTTGATGTTAAACAGTAAAGATAACCTAGCTAAGTTTGATTCTAGATCTCAAAAGTGTATCTTTATTTGCTACTCTGAGAGATCAAAAGCTTATAGAGTGTTTAACAAATAAACTAACATTGTGGAAGAATTAATCCACATTAAGTTTGATGATAAACAACTTGACTCTGTAAAGTCAAAGCAAGATGAGGAAATTGTAGGTGAACCAGAGGCACAGGAAGCAGAAGCTGGACCAGCAGCAGAATCTGCGAAACATCAAGATTAAGAAGAACATGCTGACTTTGAAGATAAGTCAGAGGGAAAGAATGGATGGAAGTACAAGTCTTCACATCCAGAATCTCATTATTGGCAGTGCAGCAGAACCTTGAAAGACCAGAGCTGAATGAATTCCAAAGGAATGATGTTTGGGATCTGGTACCCAGACCAAACAAAAACATTATTGGAACCAAGTGGGTGTTCAGGAATAAACTTAATGAAAATGGTGAAGTGGTAAGGAACAAAGCCAGACCTGTAGCTCCAGGATACAGTCAACAAGAAGGTATAGACTACACTGAGACTTTTGCTCCAGTGGCCAGGTTAGAAGCAATTAGAATTCTTTTATCATTTGCTGCTAATCATGATATAATGTTGTATCAAATGGATGTTAAAAGTGCATTCTTAAATGGCTATATAAGTGAGGAAGTCTATGTCAAACAGCCCCTGGATTTGAAAATTCTGATTTTCCAGACCATGTTTTTAAACTTAAAAAATCTTTATATGGTTTAAAACAAGCACCAAGGGCATGTTATGATAAACTTAGTAACTTTCTTCTTAAGAATGAATTTAATAGAGGCCAGATTGATAATACTCTATTTAGGAAATCCATTAAAAATGATATTTTGATTATTCAAGTTTATGTTGATGATATCATATTTGGATCGACTAATGGCACTTTGTGCAAAGAGTTTTTTGACCTAATGCAGAAAGAGTTCCAAATGGGCATGATGGGAGAACTCAAGTTCTTCTTGGGAATTCAGATTCACCAAGGTAAATCAGGTATACTCATTCACCAATCTAAATACACTAAAGAACTTCTTAAAAAGTTCAAGATGAATGATTGTAAGCCTTTAGCCACCCCCATGCACCCAACCTTACTTTGTTATACAAGAAAACCCCCACCTACAAACTCAGAGGTTTTTGTGATTCTGACTATGCTGGAGACAAGCTGGAAAGGAAAAGTACAAGTGGCAACTGCATTTTCTTAGGTGATAATTTGATCTCTTGGTCAAGCAAAAGACAAAGCACCATTGGCATGTCAACAGCTGAAGCTAAGTATATATCAGCAGCAGGATGTAGTTCACAATTACTCAAGATGAAACATCAACTTGAAGATTACAACATATTTGAAACCAATATCCATTTGTTCTGTGATAACACTTCAGCCATAAACCTAACCAAGAACGCTATCTTACACTCTAGAGCCAAACACATTGAAATAAAACACCATTTCATTAAGGACCATGTTCAAAAAGGGACTTTAAGCATCCAGTTTGGGGACACCGATCATCAATGAGGTTATATCTTCACCAAAGCATTACCAGAAGATAGGTTCGAGTTCATCAAGAAGCATCCCAACATTGTCTCCATATCTGACTAGCTCAAGTAGTCTTCTTAGGAGTTTTTTTAAATTTTCTTGTAATTTTATTTTATGCTTTTTAATTTTCTGTTTTTACTTTCTGTAATTTATAAAGAGAAAAACAAAAAATTACAAAAATATTAGGACCTCTTTTTGGCTAATGACAAAAAAGGGGAGAGAGAGACAAAAAAAGGAGAAATAAGTTGAAAAAGAGAGATAAAAAGAAAGGAGGAGCGAAAAAGAATGAGATGAAAAGAGAAGGAGTGGAAAAGGAGAAGAATCAGGGAGAGAGAAAAAGAAAGAGTGAAAAAGAGAAGAAGTTGAAAAGGAGAGGAAACAGGGAGAGAGAAAAATAAAGAGAGAAAAAGAAAGAGTGAAAAAAGAAGGAGTTGAAAAGGAGAGGCTATGTGAAGGGAGAAAAGAAAGAGAGAATAAAGAAGGAGTTGAAAAGGAGAGGAGAAGAGAAGAAAAGAAAGAGTGAAAAGAGAAGGAGTTGAAAAGGAGAAGAAAAAGTCAGTATCAGACTTAGGGGGAGAGATTGGTCTGAGGGGGAGTAATTCAAGTTTTCGAGTTATAAACTAGCAAAATAAGTTAAGGTTTTGTAATCATCAAAAAGGGGGAGATTGTTGGAACCAAGTTGGTTCTAAGTACTTAGGATTTTGATGTTTAAAAAAGCACTACATGTAATCTTATTTTGAACCTTGAATTATTAAATCAAATGACACCAGAAGCTGAAGTAATCAGAAGCAGAAGATCAACGGGTTCCAGAGATTGAATCCTGAAGGTACCAGAAGATACTCCAAGATGTCAAAACATCACCAGAAGATATCTTTGCTGGCCAAGATCAGAAGGAAGCAAAGTCAGAATGAGACCTGGACCAGACCAGAAGGAAGCCTGCCAGAGGGAGACTTGATCCAGACCAGAAAGAATCATTTGTCAGACTTATTCCAGAAGTTATTCTGACCAGAAGATGGCCTGGATGTGAAATAATAAACAGCCCAGACTTGATCCAGAGTTAATCAGAGGATAAGTTAATGGGTCCAGAACAAGAGAATCAATCCAGATTTGACCCAGACAAGAAGATAGTGTGATTCAGGGTATGAAACTAAGTCCAGACCAGAAGAAATGATCTCCAGAATTGATCCAGAACTGATTCAAAACAAAAGGTAAAATGTCCAGACTGAAATATTATTTGTCCAGATTTAATTTCAGTTTAATCCAGACCAAGTCCAGAATTGGTCCAGAAGAGAGGGTAGATATTCAGATCAATGGTCCAGATTTGAGTATATGGCCCAGTGTTGGCCGAGATCAAAAGATCAGAAGATCAGACCATGGCCCAGTGTTGGCCGAAACCAGAAGGTCAGAATGTGTGGTCCAGCAGTGGCCGAGATTAGAGGATCACAATAGATCAGTTTGCTAGACCAGGATGGCCGAGATCAGAAGATCAGAAGATTAGAAAGTGTGGTCCAGGGTTGGCGAAATCGGAGGATCACAGCAGATCACTTAGTATGGTCCAGATGTGGACTAGCGCAGAAGATCAAATGGTCCAACTTTAATCATGAGGATTAACGGTGGAGATTTTAATTTATTTTGATCAAAGTATTAAAAGGATTTGTTACAAAAATTAAGTGGTCGTATGGGAGTTCAGAAGCTGTTGGCGGGATGAAACTAAAGACATGATTGGCCAGTTATTTTTGAAAGCAAATCTAAAGCTTAAAAAGATATGTTTTTTATTTAATTGAAGCCTGATTGGTCAAGATATTTTTGCAAGAGAATCTAGCAAGATACAACTCGAAATTAAGCTTGGAAGAGGCCCTAATCTGCATCTATAAAAAGAGGAAAAGTTGGAACCAAAATTGGAACCATAATCAAAACTTGAACCAGAATTAGAACAGGAACTGGAACCAGAACTGGACCAGTATCAGAACAAAAACTGGAACCAATACCAGAACTGGAATCAGTATAAGAAGAATAGGAACTGGAACCAAAATCAACTCTGGAACCAGAATCAAAATCAACACTGGAACCAGAACCAGAATCAAATCAGGAATTACAAGAATTTCCAAATTCATCATAATCACCATAATCATCAAGGTTATCAGAATCACAGGATTCACCAAAATTACCAGAATCAAAACATGTTCCAAAATCATCAGAGGAACATGGTTTATCAACCAAAGCAGAATCAAGGAAACTGCTCAAACAGGCCAGAAGAAGAACTGGCTCTAATGGCTCGAATAGAAGCTAAGTCTGAATCTGAGTCTGACTCTGACTATGATTCTGACAGAGAAAAGGCAAGGTCTGATCAGCAACACAAAGCTTGGTATCTTGACGTGGATGCTCCAAACATATGACAGGAGACAAATCTATGTTTCTGGATCTGACTATGAAGAATGGAGGCAAAGTTTCCTTTGGAGGAAACCAGAAAGGTCAGATTATTGGTACAGGAACTGTTGGTAACACTTCTTCTCCCTTGTCTATTGAAAATGTTATGTTAGTCAAAGGGCTAAAACATAATCTTCTGAGCATAAGTCAATTAAGTGATTGCAATTATGATGTTATCTTTAATCAAAAAACTTGCAAAGCTGTTAGTCAACTTGATGGGTCTTTTTTATATACTGGCACTAGGAAGGATAATGTTTATAAAATTGATCTGTTCAGTCTTGCTAAGCAACATGTTAAATGCTTATTGTCTGTGAGTGAGCAGAATCTGATTTGGCACAAAAGGTTACGACATGCAAACCGTAGGCTTATATCCGAATTGAGCAGACTCTAGTTAGTAAGAGGGCTTCCCAAGGTAAATTCGAAAACTGAGATTCTGTGTGAAGCATGTCAAAGAGGTAAACAAACTAAAAGCTCTTTTAAAACTAAAAAATGTGTTTCAACCTCTCAACCACTTGAACTGCTTCACTTAGATCTGTTTGGTCCTGTTCAAACAGCTTCTCTCGGTGGTAAGAAATATGGTTTTGTAATTGTTGATGATTACTCAAGGTGGACTTGGGTAAAATTTTTAAAGAACAAATATGAATCTCACAAAGTATTTATTTCTTTTTGTAAGCAAGTTATGAATGAACAGGGTATTAAGATCATAACCATCAGAAGTGATCATGGAGGTGAATTCGAGAAGAAGTATTTTGAAGAATTCTATGATGAGAATGGCATCTCTCACAACTTCTCATCCACCAGAACACCTCAATAGAATGGAGTGGTAGAAAGGAAGAACAGATCACTGCAGGAGATGGCCAGAACCATGTTGAATGATATGAAGGTTGCCACCTACCTTTGGGCAGAAGCTGTCAACACAGCATGCTACATTCATATTAGAGTCTACATCAGGTCCATCTTAAATAAAACTCTCTATGAACTGTGGAAAGGTAAGAAACCCAATATTTCCTACTTTAAGCAATTTGGCTGCATCTGTTTTATGTTAAACACTAAAGATAACCTAGCTAAGTTTTATTCTAGATCTCAAAAGTGTATCTTTATTGGCTACTCTGAGAGATCAAAAGCTTATAGAGGGTTTAACAAAGAAACTAACACTGTGGAAAAATCAATCCACATTAAGTTTGATGATAAAGAGCTTGACTCTGAAAAGTCAAAGCAAGATGAGGAAATTGTAGGTGAACCAGAGGCACAGGAACCAGAAGCTGGACCAGCAGCAGAATATGAGAAAGATCAAGATGAAGAAGAACATGCTGACTCTGAAGACAAGTTAGAGGGAAATAATGGATGGAAGTACAAGTCTTCACATCCAAAATCTCTCATTATTGGCAGTGCAGCAGAACCTTTAAAGACCAGATCATCAAGTAGAGAAACCAGTTTGTTTGGTTTACTCTCAACAATTGAACCAAGCAATGTTGATGAGGCTTTTGCAGAGGAAGGTGGGATACTTGCAATGCAAGAAGAGCTGAATGAATTCCAAAGGAATGATATTTGGGATCTGGTACCCAGACCAAACAAAAACATTATTGGAACCAAGTGGGTGTTTAGGAATAAACTTAATGAAAAAGGTGAAGTGGTAAGGAACAAAGCCAGACTTGTAGCTCAAGGATACAGTCAACAGGAAGGTATAGACTACACTGAGACTTTTGCTCCAGTGGCCAGGTTAGAAGCAATTAGAATTCTTTTATCATTTGCTGCTAATCATGATATAATGTTGTATCAAATGGATGTTAAAAGTGCATTCTTAAATGGCTATATAAGTGAGGAAGTCTATGTCAAAAAGCCTTGTGGATTTGAAAATTCTGATTTTCCAGACCATGTTTTTAAACTTAAAAAATCTTTATATGGTTTAAAACAAACACCAAGGGCATGGTATGACAAACTTAGTAGCTTTCTGCTTAAGAATGAGTTTAATAGAGGCCAGATTGATAGTACTCTATTTAGGAAATCCATTAAGAATGGTATTTTGATTATTCAAGTTTATGTTGATGATATCATATTTGAATCGACTAATGGCACTTTGTGCAAAGAGTTTTCTGACCTAATGCAGAAAGAGTTCCAAATGAGCATGATGGGAGAACTCAAGTTCTTCCTGGGAATTCAGATTCACCAAGGTAAATCGGGTATACTCATTCACCAATCTAAATATACTAAAAAACTTTTTAAAAAGTTCAAAATGAGTGAATGTAAGCCTATGGCCACCCCCATGCACCCAACCTGCTCACTTGAGAAAGATGAAACCAGCCAAAAGGTAGACCAGAAAACATACAGAGGTATGATTGGATCCCTTCTTTACTTAACTGCTTCTAGACCTGACATCTTGTTTAGTGATTGTGTCTGTGCCCGTTTTCAAGCTGACCCTAGGGAATCCTATTTAACTGCTGTCAAGCGAATTTTGAGATACCTTAAAGGAACCACCAACCTTACTTTGTTATACAAGAAAACCCCCACCTAAACACTCAGAGGTTTTTGTGATTCCGACTATGCTGGAGACAAGCTGCAAAGGAAAAGTACAAGTGGCAACTGCACTTTATTAGGTGATAATTTGATCTCTTGGTCAAGCAAAGGACAAAGCACCATTGCCATGTCAATAGCTGAAGCTGAGTATATACCAGCAGCAGGATGTAGTTCACAGTTACTCTGGATGAAACATCAACTTGAAGATTACAACATCTTTGAAACCAATATCCCTTTGTTCTGTGAGAACACTTCAGCCATAAACCTAACCAAGAACCCTATCTTACACTCTAGAGCCAAACACATTGAAATAAAACACCATTTCATTAGGAACCATGTTCAAAAAGGGACTTTAAGCATCCAGCTTGTGGACACCGATCATCAATGGGTCGATATCTTCACCAAAGCATTACCAGAAGATAGGTTCGAGTTCATCAAGAAGCTTCTCAACATTGTTTCCATATCTGACTAGCTCAAGTAGTCTTCTTAGGAGTTTTTTTTTAATTTTCTTGTAATTTTATTTTATGCTTTTTAATTTTCTGTTTTTACTTTTTGTAATTTGTAAAGAGAAAAACAAAAAATTACAAAAATAGTAGGACCTCTTTTTGGCTGATGACAAAAAGGGGGAGAGAGAGAGAGAAAAAGGAGAAATAAGTAGAAAAGGAGAGATAAAAAGAAAGGAGGAGCGAAAAAGAAAGAGATGAAAAGAAAAGGAGTTGAAAAGGAGAAGAATCAGGGAGAGAGAAAAAGAAAGAGTAAAAAAGAGAAGAAGTTGAAAAGGAGAGGAAATAGGGAGAGAGGAAAATAAAGAGAGAAAAAGAAAGAGTGAAAAAAGAAGGAGTTGAAAGGGAGAGGCTATGTGAAGGGAGAAAAGAAAGAGAGAATAAAGAAGGAGTTGAAAAGGAGAGGAGAAGAGAAGAAAAGAAAGAGTGAAAAGAGAAGGAGTTGAAAAGGAGAAGAAAAAGTTAGTATCAGACTTAGGGGGTGAGATTGGTCTGAGGGGGAGTAATTCAAGTCTTCGAGTTATAAACTAGCAAAATAAGTTAAGGTTTTGTCATCATAAAAAATGGGGAGATTGTTGGAACCAAGTTGGTTCTAAGTACTTAGGATTTTGATGTTTACAAAAACACTCCATGTAATCTTATTTTGAACCTTGAATTATTAAATCAAATGCCCCTAAAAGCTGAAGTAATAAGAAGGAGAAGATCAAAGGGTTCAAGAGATTGAATCCTGAAGGTACCAGAAGATACTCTAGGATGTCAAAACATCTTCAGAAGATATCTTTGCTTGCCCAGATCAGAAGGAAGCAAAATCAGAAGGAGACCTGGACCAGACCAGAAGGAAGCCTGCCAGAGGGAGACTTGATCCAGACTAGAAAGTGTCATTTGTCAGACTTATTCTAGAAGTTATTCTAACCAGATGATGGCCTGGCAGTGAAATAATAAACAGCCCAGACTTGATCCAGACTTAATCAGAGGATAAGTGAATGGGTCCAAAACAAGAGAATCAATCCAGATTTGACCCAGACCAGAAGATAGCATGATTCAGGGTATGAAACTAAGTCCAGACCAGAAGAAATGATCTCCAGAATTGATCTAGAACTGATTCAAAACAGAAGGTAAAATCTCCATACTAAAATATTATTTGTCGAGATTTAATTTCAGTTTAATGCAGATCAAGTCCAGAATTGGTCCAGATCAAAGGGAAGAAATTGAGATCAATGGTCCAGATTTGAGTATATGGCCTAGTGTTGGCCGAGATCAGAAGATCAGACCATGGCCCAGTGTTGGCCGAAATCAGAAGGTCATAATGGGTGGTCCAACAGTGGCCGAGATCAGAGGATCGCAGCAGATCAGTTTGCTAGACCAGGATGGCCGACATAAGAAGATTAGAAAGTGTGGTCCAGGGTTTGCCGAAATCAGAGGATCACAGCAGATCACTTAGTATGGTCCAGAAGTGGACTAGCGCAGAAGATCAAATGGTCGAGATTTAATCATGAGGCTTAACAGTGGGGATTTTAATTTATTTTGATCAAAGTATTAAAAGGATTTGTTACAAAAATTAAGTGAAGTCGTATTGGAGTTCAGAAGCTGTTGGCGGGAAGAAACTAACGACATGATTGGCCAGTTAGTTTTGAAAGCAAATCTGAAGCTTAAAAAGATATGTTTTTTATTTAATTGAAGCCTGATTGGTCAAGATATTTTTGCAAGAGAATCCAGCAAGATACTGCTCGAAATTAAGCTTGGAAGAGGCCCTAATCTGCATCTATAAAAGGAGGCTCAAGGCAGAATACTTAGTATCGAAAATCACAAAAGAGTCATACACTTCCAAAAGCAAACACTCAAGTTTTCAGTGAGGTTAATTGTGAGTTCCAGCTTTCCAGAAGCAAGCACTCGTGCTATTTTCTTTCCCTTGTGTTAGATCTAAGTTGTTGAAGTAGAGTTTACAATCTGAGGGAGTCAGAAGGGGTAGCAGATTACTTGGCAATTAGATTCAAGGCGTTGTAATTCCTTCTACAATTTGGGGTTGTCAGATTGGTAGAAGAAGACTTGACTTAGGAAGTCAAGGTGATGTATTCCTCAAAAGTCTAGGATTGTTAGACTTTTTGAGAAGACTGACTTGGAGGGTCAGTGGTATTGTTGTAATTCAAGGTTTTGAATTAGTGAAATCCTTCAAGGTGAAGGGACTGGACGTAGCCTCGTTAACGGTCAACCAGTATAAAATTCTGTGTTTTTATTTTTACTTTATATCCGCTGCTAACTCTGTTTTATTCATACATCAAGTTTTGTTTTAAAACTGCAAAAATAGAAAAAGTATTCAAGTTAGTCAAACACAATTCAACCCCCCCTTATCGTGTTTGCACCTTCATTAGCAACTTCGGTTTGACCATCTATTTGAGGATGATAAGAAGTGCTATGCTTAAGACTAGTTCCAACCAATTTGAACATCTCCCTCCAAAAACTTCTGAGAAAAACCGCACATCTATCTGATACAATTGTAGAAGGAAATCCATGAAGCTTCACAACTTCTATCTCAAAAAAAGTTGCTACCTCCTTAGCATTGTAAGGATGCCCAAAAGGAAAGAAGTGAGCATACTTTGTAAGTCTATCAATGACTAAAAATATTGTATCCTTGCCTCTAACTCGTGGAAGGCCACTAACAAAATCCATAGAAATATCCTGCCACACTTGGCAAGGAATAGGCAAAGGTTGAAGTAGTCCAACCGGTGATAATGTGGAGTACTTGTTCCTTTGACATACATCACACTCTTCAATAAACTTCTTGATATCTCTCTTCATGCCTTTCCAAAATAAGAAGCTAGAGACCCTTTTAAAAGTTCTGAACAATCCGAATGCCCTCCATAAGGTGAATCATGGCATTCAACCAAGATAAGTTGTATTTTGTTAGAACCCTTAGGCAGCAGCAATTTAGCATTATACAAAAGCCTTCGCTTCTTGAACTCATAACTAGAATGAGAAGTAGGAGAGACAATTAAGTCCTGCACCAACAGCTGCAATTTAGGATCTTGTTGCAATTCCACATCCCAAGAATCATCATCTTCCACATGTAGAACTGAGAGGGCAGCATACATATATCTCCTGGACAAACTATCTGCTGCAGTATTCTCTTGTAACACCCCGAGTTTAAAACACAGCGTGGGTGCATTGTTTTTTTTAAATCAATAATAAAAATGATTTTCCAGATTTAATTCAAAAGGAATTAAAATAAAGTTTTTCGTAAAATAGTACGCCGTGGATTAATCGATGAACGTAACAAAATAAATTCATCGTAATTTCAATAAATACTTAATTCTGGAAATTTAATAATAAACAATAAGACATTTTCAAAAGATAACAATGTCATAGCATTCCCAAAAGACAATATTAGAGTGCGGAATAAGTAGTACAACAATTTTCCCAAAATAAAAACAAAATACATTTCCAGCTCAAATCTTATACATCAAGTCTAACTGATCATGCACTAAAGCTGCAGTAGCACGGATTTCCTCCGCATCCCACCCAAGTCTCCTCCGACTCTGCCGCTCGCCTCGACGTAACCTCCTCCTCCTCATCATACAGAGAGGGGTCGGTCTCCTCAGAAGTCAGATCAATACACAGTCTCGGTCGCTTCGGCGGTGCCGGAATCTCATAACAATCATCAGAAATCATGGACGGACCCGGAATCTCAGCTGCTACTGGCTTCGGCTCTTCATTCTTCCCTTCTGCCTCAGACTCATGTACATCTCCTCCAATCACCGGGTTGGGAGTCACAACTTCTACGGTGGTCTCCGTCTCAACCCCTCTAGCGGGCTCCTCCGCATCATCAAAAATTCCGTGCGCCTCCAATACCAGACGGGAAGGCACAGGAAAATCTATACTCGTATAAGTGCGCTCCACGAAATCCTCTACTCTGTCGGTCCTGCTCGTCCTCTCCAACCACCCCGTGTAAGTCGCCCTGCTTGAGATGGGGTCAAATACCCAAGCAGTACGCGAATATCGATCAAGGAAGTCTAACGACGTTTCCGTCGTCCGGGTACCCACGGGTGGCATGGGTTTGGGGGGCATCTGAGGGCAAAGCCCAATTTCCACAATATAATAGCAAGGGTCACCGATCGAAATTAACAAATAATCACATAGCATGCATCTCACAGCAACAATTATATCCATGGTATAACATGTGACGATGAGGAAAATAATAATGCTCATTTGAAATTCAATGACATATATGCCTTTTCAAAAACAGCAGCCGATTATGATGAAATATGTGGTAAGTACAAACAACACCTCAGCAAATTAGAATCATTAGATCAGAAATTCAGATTCTGTACAGTACTCACACACATCAATTTCCAACCATTCATCATATAATCAATCGTGACCCACCGGTCAATCCCTCAATGCGATATGTATATGCTCATGTATACAATTTTCTTGGAATCACCAAGGTGCAGTCCCTCAACAGACCAGCACAAAATGTTTGACTTTAACGGCCCTCAAGACCAAGGTGCAATCGCTCAACAGATCAGCACCTAGTGCAGTCGCTCAACAGACCAGCACTCGTGCAGTCGCTCAACAGACCAGCACGTTTGACATATACCAAGTACAATCACTCAATAGATCAGTACCTAGTGCAGTCGCTCAACAGACCAGCACTCGTGCAATCGCTCAATAGATCAGCATGTTGTTGCGCATTTCAGGGTACAGACGCTCAGCAGTCCAGTACCAGTGCAGTCGCTCAACAGACCAGCACCTATATACCAAGGTACAATCGCTCAACAGATCAATACCTAGTGCAGTCGCTCAACAGACCAGCACTCGTGCAATCGCTCAACAGATCAGCATGTGGTTGCGCATTACTCTGTGGCCCATCGCGGGTACCATTTGACTATGCAATGCATGAATATGCAGTGTTTCACTTCTCTGGAAACAGTATGCAAAATCAGAAAATTCATGCCTTTCCATCATATTTAAAAATATCTCAGCACAATCAAGATTATCATCATCACAAACACGACTAAACAGCCAAGTAATCATCAACACTTTGCACTGGTTTCCCAAACTTTTAAAATTCATAACACAGTGTTTAAAACTGGGATTTCTGTAAATTACGAATCTGTATTCGAATACAGCTTCACTGTATTCGAATACATAAGCCAAAAACAGTGCAGAATTACACTCTGTATTCGAATACAGCCCTCTGGTATTCGAATACATAGGCAGTCTCAGTGCACAAAACAACATATTTCACTACATCAGTAAAGTCTTAAAAACTTCATCACCACCACTTCAAAATATCACCAAAAGTTCCATTTTAATTCACCACAACATTCCCAATATTCCCCAAACACTCAGGGTTTACAAAACACTCTTGAAAACTTGGAATTTCTGAAAACTCGAATCTGTGTTCGAATACAGACCCCTTGTATTCGAATACAGAAGCATGAAACTGCAATTTTATTATTCTGTATTCGAATACAGCATGCCTGTAGTCGAATACAGAAGACCAAACCTTGAAAAATTCAACATTTTCTCCCAGGTCATTAAAGGTTTTCAACACATCATCCTCTCCTCTTCAAAAATATTTCAAGAACTCCATTTAAAATCACTTTAACCCTTCTCAAGGTTTCCCAACACTTTAAAATTCACAAGGTAGAGTTTAAAACTTGATTTTCTGGAAAATACAAATCTGTATTCGAATACAGCTTCCTTGTATTCGAATACAGAAGCTAAAAACTGAGCTTCTGGAAAAAACACGAATCTGTATTCGAATACAGATCCATTGTATTCGAATACAGAGGCTGAAACTAGTGAAAATATGCATTCTGTATTCGAATACAGCATGCCTGTAGTCGAATACATATGCGAATACAGTGTTAAAATCCCACTTCTGTATTCGAATACGACATGGTCGTAGTCGAATACAGATGCTGAGTCAGAAGCAAAAATCCTTCCTCTGTATTCGAATACAGGGGCTCGTATTCGAATACAAGTTTGAAAACTTAAGTAAAACAGAAACTTGGCAGGTTGTATTCGAATACACACATGTTGTATTCGTATACACCTTCGAAAACCAGTGAAATTTTTCCTGAGACTTCAACACATTTCAAACTGTTTCTTTTTAAAAAGAACGACCAAACATCAAAACAGATTCAGCACTTTTCCAGACAACACTTTCCTCATTCAAAATCCCTTTTCTTTTTAAATCATCAACATCACCAGAATCACTCAAAACAGAAACAGAATCAGAATCATCAACACCAAATCATCCAGAAACAGAATGATCAATCATCAGAATCATCCAGATTTTCAAACCATCAGAACATCATGCAAGCATTTCAGCTTTCTCAATATCAGAATAACATGCAAGCATTTCAGCTTTCTCAAACATCAGAATAGCATACAAGCATTTCAGCTGTCTCAAAACATCAAAATAACATGCAGACATCACAGAGCAGCGAAACACCAACAGAATGTATTTTTTTCATTTTAAAACCATTTTCCATACAGTTTTATGACATGCATTTTAATCATATTTAAAAATACATGCAAAACATTTTTCCACTTTCCCATATAAACAACACAACTTTAGTGCATTCAGCCCAACAGCAATCATCACAGAGCTTTTAAAACATCAAAAAATGCATTTTTCATTTCTTTCAAGCAACAGACAAACCAGTTTCTTTTTGTTCAAAACAGAAATGAAAACACCAGTAATGCCATGATAGTTATGCACTTACAGCCCTAATGCAACTAGAAAGTGGAAGGTGCCCTTACCCTTGTTGCGTGTTCTGCTACTTCTCTCGTTTCTGCTGTTGTTCTCGTTTTCGCGCCAAAAACCGGTGAAACTGTAGCCTACGTTTGCTGCTATGAAACTGGGTTCTTTAGCTCCGTAATGGTATAGGGAATAACTTTTGTACTGGGGTTTTGGTGTTTCGGTGCTTGGATGTCCAAGTAATAGCACTTTGAGGAGTTCCCTCTTTTTTTTCCTTTTGAAATCGTGAAACAGCTTTCAGAAAACAGGAGGCAGAATGGGAGGAAAGGGTACTGTTACATGCAGCACTGTTACATGCCGAATGGGGAGGTATGGAGTTCTGATTTTTCTCTGTCTCCTCACGTGTATTTATAGAGTTACTTAGGTGCCACCTCATCAAAAATAATGTTAAAATAATGCTGGATCCTCCAGCACTTAATTGTTTTGCAATTAGCCACTAATCCTCAATTAACTGCCCGACTAATTTAATTACTCGTAATTAAATTAATTTAATTCTTAATCCAATAATTTTAATTCATCCGCCAAAATAAATATTTATATATATATATATTTACTCAACATACATATATTAAATATTTTACAAATATCTACAAATACACTTAAAATTAATTCCATAATTTTAATTAAAAATTAAGGGTCTTACATTACTACCCCCCTTAAATTAGTTTCGTCCTCGAAACTACATATCAGTAAACAACTGAGGATATTGTTCCCTCATCTTGCTCTCCAGTTCCCAAGTCGCGTCTCCAATAGTCGGATTCCAAATCACTTTGACTAGTGGGACTTCCTTGTTCCTCCGCTGTTTAATCTTCCTGTCTTCAATCCTTACAGGGAATACTTCAAATGACAGGTTGTCCTTCAGCTGAATTGTATTTGGTTCAATTACATGTGATGGGTCTGCAATGTATTTCCTTAGCTGCGACACATGAAATACGTCATGAATATTGGACAGTATTGGAGGTAAAGCAATTCGATAGGCCAATGGTCCAATACGTGCAGTAATCTGGTATGGTCCAATAAATTTCGGAGTTAACTTTCTTGACTTAATAGCTCTGCCAACACCAGTTGTAGGCGTAACCCTTAGAAATACATGATCACCCTGCTCGAATTCCAAAGGTCTGCGACGCTTGTCCACATAACTCTTCTGACGATCTTGCGAAGCCTTCATTTTCTCTTGTATCCTCTTGATTTTCTCTGTGGTCTGTTCCACCATCTCAGGTCCAACAATCATGCTCTCTCCGTCCTTATACCAGCATAAAGGCGTCTGACACTTGCGTCCATACAAAGCCTCATAGGGTGCCATTCCAATACTTGCGTGAAAACTGTTGTTGTAAGTGAACTCAATCAATGGCAGCATCTTATCCCAGTTCCCTCTGTCATCCAACACACATGCTCTCAATAGATCTTCCAAGGACTGGTTTGTTCTCTTAGTCTGCCCGTCTGTTGGTGGATGATAAGCGGAACTCAATTTCAGTTTTGTCCCCAAAGCTTCATGCAACGCTCCCCAAAAATGAGATGTGAACTTTGGATCACGGTCCGATATTATACTTGATGGAACGCCGTGTAACCTCACAATCTCAGCGATGTAGATCTCTGTCAGCTTATCTACTTTATAAGTGGTCTTTACCGGTAGGAAATGTGCGGACTTCGTCAATCGATCCACTATTACCCAAATAGAATCATTCTTTTTCCTTGTCTTGGGCCGTCCTGTTATGAAATCCATGGAAATGCTGTCCCACTTCCATTCCGGTATATCCAGGGGTTGCAACATTCCAGCTGGTCGTTGATGTTCCACTTTCGCTTTCTGACAAGTCAAACAAGCTGATACATATTCTGCCACATCCCTCTTCATTCTTGGCCACCAGTAATTCTGCCTTAAGTCCTGGTACATCTTGGTTGCTCTAGGATGAATACTCAACTTACTCTTATGAGCCTCTTCCAAAATCGCTCTTATCATCTCTGCAACTTCTGGTACACAAACTCTTCCATTACATCTCAGAATATTATCTGTTCCGACGCTGAATTCAGTTGTCTGTCCTTGCGCTATCAGATTCCTCTTTTCTTGGATCAATGCGTCATCTTGCAAGTTTGCAATCTCTTCCAGTAATCCACTCGAAATTGTTATCATTCCACACTTTATCATTCCTGGTGCAAACTTTACGTCCAAATGTAGATCTCTAAATGCTTCCCACAACTCCTGTTGTCTGGCCATTATCATTGAAGATACTGACACGCTCTTCTGACTATATGCGTCAGCCACCACATTGGCTTTTCCAGGGTGGTACTGCAATGAAAAGTCAAAATCCTTGAGAGTCTCCATCCATCTTCTCTGACGCATGTTCAATTCCTTCTGATCGAACAGATACTTCAAGCTTTTATGATCACTAAACACCATGAATGTGCATCCATATAAGTAGTGTCTCCAGACCTTTAATGCAAACACTACAGCCGCAAGTTATAAATCGTGAGTAGGGTAGTTTCGTTCGTGGGTCTTCAATTGTCGTGAGGCGTAGGCTACAGCTTTCTTGTGTTGCATCAAAACACATCCCAAACCTTGGTTAGATGCATCACAGTAAACTTCATATGGTTCCTCTGGTTGTGGCAAAACCAATACTGGTGAGGTTGTCAACTTTTCCTTCAACAACTAAAAACATTCCTCACACTTCTCTGTCCATGCAAACGGCTGATTCTTTCTGGTGAGTTCTTTCAAAGGAGCTACAATCTTAGCAAATCCCTCAATAAATCTTCTGTAGTATCCTGCTAGTCTGCTAGAACTCCGTATATCTGTGATAGTCTGGGGCTGTTTCCAGGCAAGAATTGTTTCAATCTTTGCCGGATCGACAACGATTCCTTCTTTTGTTATCACATGTCCCAAAAAGTTCACTTTCTTTAGCCAAAACTCACACTTCGACAAATTGGCATACAGTTGCTTCTCGCGTAAGACTTCAAGAACTTGGCGTAGGTGCTCTTCATGTTCTTCTTCATCCTCTGAATAAATCAAAATATCATCGATGAACACCACCACGAATTTATCCAGAAACGGGCTGAATATCCTATTCATATAATCCATAAATATTGCTGGTGCATTCGTAACTCCAAAAGGCATAACGAGATATTCATAGTGTCCGTAACGAGTCCTGAAAGCAGTCTTTTGAATATCTCCTTCTCTTACCCGAATCTGATGATATCCTGACTTCAAATCGATCTTTGAAAACACTGCTGCTCCCCTCAATTGGTCCATCAAATCATCGATGCGTGGCAAAGGATAACGATTCTTGATAGTCACCTTGTTATGTTGCCGATAATCCACACATAAACGCGAACTTCCATCCTTCTTTTTAACCAACAACACCGGAGCTCCCCATGGCGACACACTTGGTTTGATAAATCCTTTCTCCAATAAGCCTTCAATCTGACCCTTAAGCTCGCTTAATTCTAATGGCGACATCCGGTACGGCGCAATTGAAATAGGTCCAGTTCCTGGGTGCAAATCAATGAAGAACTTCACCTCTCTTACCGGGGGTAATCCTATTTCGGATGGAAATACGTCCGGATATTCTTTGACTAACACCACATCTTCTATGTTCACATCCATCTTGGTCTCCACGTTAGCCAATGATAAAAATTCCTGAGTTCCCTCTCTCAGAGATACTTCAAGTTTGTTAGCAGCCAAATACCGAACGACTCTAGGTTCGGAGAAAAGAACTAATTTTCGAGCGCAATCCAAGACTACGTAATTATACGTCATCCAATCCATGCCGAGAATAATCTCGAGTGATTGTAGGGGTAAACAGATTAAATTGACCATGAAATCCCTATTCTGAATCGTTACAGTACAGTGTAAACATGCAGAACGAGCTTGACAACCCATTTAAATTGCTCAGCACTATCGTTGATCAGTCAAGAACTTAAGGCTCCTTTGGTCAGTCTTTACAATGAAATGGTTGCCCAAAAGGTAGTGTCTCCATTTGGTCACAGCTTGAACCAAAGCCATAAGCTCCCTCTCATAAACAGACTTTTGTTGAGCTCTCAAAAATAAGCCTTGACTCCAAAAGGCAAGAGGTTTACCCTCCGACATCAAAACAACCCCCAACCCCTTACTAGAAGCATTAGTTTCAACTACAAAGACCTTAGTGAAATCAGGTACAACCAACAAGGGAAGATCAACCATGTCTGTTTTTAAGGCTTGAAACGTAGATGTAGGTTCCTCAGTCCAACAAAAGTTGTCTTTCTTCAAAAGCCCAGTGAAGGGTTTGGCTAATTTACCATAACCTTGGACAAAACGTCTATAATACCCTGTTATTCTAAGGAAACCCCTAAGACCCTTCACATCAGTAGGAATAAGCCAAGAAGTCATGGTTGCAATCTTGGAAGGACAAGCTACCACCCTTCCCCAGAAATCACATGTCCCAAGTACTCAAGACTAAACTGTCAAAAGCTATATTTTTTCTTATTTGCCTTCAACCTTTTCTGCATCAGCACTGCCAAGACTCGGTAGACATGAACAAGATGAGCTGAAAAATCCTTGCTATACACCAAAATGTCATAAAAAAAGGCTAGGACAAATCTCTGGAGGAAAGGCTTCAAAATCTCATTCATGAGAGCTTGTAATGTGGAAAGAGCATTGGTGAGACCGAAAGGCATCACCAAGAAATCACAATGCCCCTCATGAGTTCGAAAAGCCGTCTTCTCTATATCATCTTCCTTCATCTGAATTTGATGATAGCCTGATTTTAAATCAAGCTTAATGAATATTGTTGCTCCATCAAGTTCATCAAGCAACTCTTCAATGATAGGGATGGGGAATTTGTTAAGGATAGTAATTTTGTAGAGAGCCCTATAATCCACGCAAAAACGCCAACCACCGTATTTCTTCTTGGCCAAGATGATGGGACTAGAGTAAGGGTTGATGTTTGGTCTTACAATGCCAGCCTCAAGCATTTTTGAAATCAACCGCTCTATCTCAATTTTTTGATAGTGTGGATACTTATAAGGTCATATATTAGGTATCTTAGCTCCCTCCTTCAAATGAATTGCATGATCTAACCTCCTTTGGGGTGGAAGACCTTGAGGATCCTCAAAAACCTCATAATACTGCTGAAGAACCTCTAAAACAACTTTATGTATGACTAAAACCTCTGCTGGTTTCTGCTCTACAGAATCATGCTGAATTAACAAGCCTTCCCCCTTCTTCCTTCAAAGTTTTCATGAAGGCTCCATAAGACAATTCAGTCTTAGTTAAGGAAGGATCACCAACCAAAGTAATCAACTTGCCATCTCTAAACAAGGTAAGCTCGAACTTGCCAAAGTTGGTTTTGATCTCTCCCAAACTAGAGAGCCAATCTAAACCCCACACCAAATCCACCCCTTGCAAGGTAAACAAATAAAATTCTTGCTTAATCTCCATTCCTAGCAAATGCAAACTGAACTTGGGACATTTTCCCTTACATTTCACCCTATGACCATCCCCCACTTCCACAATGTAAGAAGGAGTATCTTCCACTATCAAGCTCAGTTTCTGAACTACCTCTTGAGAAATGAAGCTATGAGAAGCTCCACAATCTATGAGTACCAAAATAGAATTGTTCTGAACTACCCCTTGTATCTTCCAAGAATTTGTGGAAGTCAGCCCAGCCATTGAACAAAGAGACAATTGTAGAGAATTGAAAATTTCTACCTCATGAAACTCTATATCACTATCCTCCTCCTCATTTTCTTCTAAAATAATCATACAAAACTGCTAATTCTTGCATTTATGTTCTCTATGGTAGGGCTTATCACATCTGAAATAGAGTCCCTTCTCCCTTTTGTCTTTCATCTCAGCCCCAAACAAACGTTTGAAATCACCACCCCTGGTTTTATTCCATTTCCCAGCTTGAACACTCACTAGATTAGTAGCAGAGATACCACCCTCAGTTTTCTTATCTAACCAAGGCTTAGTATCCACCGTCACAATCTTAGTGTAAGAACTAGCCATAGAAATAGTGGTTGGCTTAGTGAAAGTGTTGGTTCCTTTCTTAGTCCAAAACAGATTCTTCTCCTCAATCATAATAGACTTTTGAATTAAACCAGACAAAGACTTTAATTCATAAAGTTTTACCTCCACTTGAATTTCCTCTTTCAAGCCATTCATGAAAGTTCCTCGTGCAAATTCTTGATCAATGGCCTTCAAAGCTCCAACATATTTCTCAAACTCCTCCAAATATTCCACCACCGTCCCTGTTTGTTTGAGTGCTAGCAAAAACTCAAACGGATTTTGTACCATTGAAGGTTGAAACCTGCGAACCACCGCCAGCTGGAACCCGTCCCAAGTTGGTTCAAGATTGCACCTAGACAACCAGTGATACCAGCTCAGTGCTCTACCCTCCATGGCCACCAAAGTGGCATGCAACTTTTCCTCCTCAGGAACGCTTCACAACTCGAAGTACCGTTCCAAATGATGCGTCCAACCGTACGCATCATCGCCTGAGAAAATTGGGATCTCTAGCTTCCTGGTCTCCGCTTCTTCCCTGCTAACAGTCCCGTCGCCGCTGGTCTACCACAGCCACCGTTGGTCTTTGCTTCTTCCCTGCTAACAATCCTGCTGCCGTTGGAATCAATATTCGCCGCGAGTACAGCCAATTGATCCTCTATATGTTTGGCGCGCGCCTCTGCCAACTCCAATTGTGTGCGCCATTCCTCACACTCCTACTCCCAATCACTCGAATCTATCACCATGCTTCTTGTCTTCATGCAATGCGTAGTAGAAGGAAGCAAAATTAGGGCACCAGATCAGTGCTCTGATACCAGTGTTAGAATAGGTAATGTAAATTTGAAGAAAACTCAAGAACAGATGAGGGAGAGAAAACCGAAAATGGTTTCTCTCAAGAATGTATTATTGAAACTGAGTAAAATGAATAGAGTAGCAATTATAGAGATGCCAACTGAATTGCTCTGCAATTTAGTTCCAACCAATTAACTCTCTAACTGCCTACAAACTGAAGACTAAGCTTCCGTTATTTATACTAGCCATCCTAACTAATCAGTTAGGATTTACAGCTGTCACAACTCAACAATTAACATAACTAACAACATAGAAATTAAGCTCGGTTCCTTCTCTCATACACCTTCCTAATAGGAAGCCTTGACTGACTAGCAATACTATCCATGACACGACTTCATTATTTGGAGCATTATATGTTGCCTAGTGGTACACAAAAGAGGTTTTCAAGCTATTCATACCCACTCTTGATAAGGCTTGTACATGTAATTTTATTGGCATAAGAAGAACTTCGACAAGAGGGGAGATTTAAAATGGCTTGTAAGCTATTTTCCCTCAAATTTGGAGTTCAAGTGCTCATGCCAAAGATTAGAATAATTGGGTATTTCATGTGAACATTTGGTATCAGTGATGGTGTACTTCAATATTGTTCAATTTCCCGATTGTGTTATGTTGAGTAGGTGGACCCAAATTGTAAAAGACTCTTTTTTTGTCCATAATGAAGAAATATCTCATTCAAGAAATCCAACATTAGTTAGCCAATATGTTAATGTTGTAGAGCATTGTAAGAAGATGGCCAAAGTTGGACTACAGTCTGGTCGTGTAGATTGTATTTGCCAAACTGTAGACATGGTTGAAGCACACACTAATGTGATGCGAGGAAAATCAATTGCTGTAAATGAAGGTCAGTCTGGTCTTGATTTTTGAGGTGAAGGTTTATTAAGGAGACCTCCTCATGTTAGAACCAAAGCATGTGGTGGTACATCATCTGGTGTGAATAGTGAAAAATAAACGACTCATATATCACAAACTTGTGGTATATGTGGTGGAAAATGTCACAATCACCAATCATGCCATATTCATAAAGATGAAAGTTTGATGTTTGGTTCTCAAACTGGTTCAAGTGTTGGTTGTCACAGTTTTGATAGTTTGTGATTGAATATGACTTCCACACTATAGACATAGTATTCTTACAACACCTAATTTACTTTATTGTGTCATTAATGAATAAATTATGAGTCATTTGATCTCTTATTTTTTGAATATTAATACAAGATATGTAGTCATGGACATTTTCCTTGAACCTTTGGAATCGATAAATCATCAACATAAGACATTGTTGTAACATGAATATTATTAGAGTTAATTTATGTTATCTATTTAGTTATTTTATGAATAGTATGTAGTTGAAATTTTATTATTGAAAGATTATGATGCTAAGTTCAAATCACTACTAAAATATGGATTTTATAGCGCACACTTAACAAGCTTGTTAAGTAAAAGTGTTGTTGTATTATATTTTAAAAATACACGGAGTCTTAGACAACGCTTTTTTGAAAAGCGTTGTCTAATGTGCATGCCTTTTAAAGCGGTTTTTTAAAAAGCACTGTCATAAGTACTAATACTAAAGAGCGCTGTCATAGGTATAATAACAGCTGTCATAGGTACTAATACTAAAAAGCACTGTCATAGACTCATAGGTATAATAACAACGTCTTTTAAAGCGCTTTTGCTACAAGCTCTGTCACATGGTCATAATCATTTAAAAGCTTTTTTATACAAAAATGTTGTTATATTAGCCTATTAAAACTAAAACTAAATAAAATTAAACAAAATTTTTAAAATCAAAAAAAATTTAAACTAATTAAACAAAAAGAAAACCCCCTTTATCATAAACCTTTTCCTAAAATAGTCTCACGCCTTTGCAATCAATTTAATTAATCTGCAGTTTTAGAGTTTGAAGAAAGTATGTCATTAATAATGTTACACAAAATCAAAATATTTTCAGAAAATTTCTCAAATTTTTAAAGTCTTACTAACTATTTTTTATTTATTTACATGTAACTGATACAAATCAAACCCCTGAAATTCTTAGATACATTTCTGTAACTGTACAATTTCTTCAGTTCGATTGCCGCAACTCCTTCATCCATCGCCACCGCCTATTCTTCATATTTTCAACCGGTAAACCATGTCTTTCTTATTCCAATTTTTTATTTCAAAATTTTTATGAATTGAAAACTTGTTTAGTGATTCATAATTGTTTATTTGGCTGAGTTAGTTAGGGCTATGTAATTAGTTAGGGCTACATAATTAGGGCTATTCATATAGTGATTCATAAGTGTTTATTTGGCTAAGTTATGAATTAAAAACTTGTTTATCTATTCATAATTGTTGGTTTTTGTTACTCAGTTAGTTAAGGCTATGTAATTGATTTAAAATTGTTTTTGCATATACTAGTATGCTGACTTTACAATTTGGTTATTCAACATTGATTTATTTCATTTTATCTTTTAATTGAAATGTAACAACCTTTTGTCATAATTTTTAGATTTTCACGCAATGTGTGAGAGAAGATACAACTTTGGAAGGTTAAATTATAATTGGCACAAAACAAGTAAGAGGGATTATTATTGTAGGAGTAGAAGTCCTGTTATGGAATTTGAATCAAATTTGACAAAGCATAGAAAGTCATCAGCAACATCTTGTATGCCTTGGTCTTTTAGAACTCCAATTGGTGAAAGATATCATGAATTTCGTAACACCCCGAGTTTAAAACACAGCGCAGGTGCATTTTTTTTTTTTTGAAATAAATAATTAAAATAAATTTTCCCAAATTTTATTTCAAAAGAATTAAAATAAAGTTCTTCGTAAAATAGTACGTTATAGATTAATCGATGAACGTAAACCAAATACTTCATCAGGATTATCACTAAGTACTTATCTTGGAAATTAGTTTTTAAAACATTAATACATCCCAAAATATCATTGTCATAATACATCCATAGTAAATATCAGAGTACATGGTTCAGCGGAAAATAGTACAGAATTTCTGAAATAAGACAAATTACAATTTCAATCCAAAACCTAATACAATAAGTCTAACTGATCATGCGCTAAAGCTGCAGTAACACGGATTCCCTCCGCATCCCACGCAAGTCTCCTCTGACTCTGTAGCTCGCTTCGACGTAACCTCCTCCTCTTCCTCGTCGCAGAGAGAAGGGTCGGTCTCCTCCAAAGTCAAGTCAATACACACTCGAGGCCGCTTTGGCGGTGCCGGAATCTCGTAGCAGTCATCGGAAATCCTAGATGGACCCAGAATCTCAGTCGCTACTGGTCTCAACTCTTCACGCTTCTCTACCGCATCAGACTCATGTATCTCTCTTACAATCTTAGGGTTGGGAGTCACCACTCCTACAGTGGCCTCCGCCTCAACCCCTTTAGTAGGCTCCTCAGCATCGTCAAACACTTCGTGCGCCTCTAACACCAGGCGAGAAGGTACGGGGAAATCTATGCTCATGTGAGTACGCTCTACGAAGTCTTCCACACCATCCGTCCTACTAGTCCGCTCTAGCCACCCCGTATAGGTCGCTCCGCTTGAGAGGGGGTCAAAAGCCCAAGCAGTGCGCGAGTAGCGGTCAAGGAAATTCAACGACGTTTCCGTCGTTCGGGTTCCCACAGGCGGCGTGGGTTTGGGAGGCATCTGAGGGCAAAGCCCAAAGTCCACAATATAAAGCAAGGGGTCACCGACCGAAAATAACAGATAATCACATAGCATATATTGCACAACAACATGTATAATCATGGTATAACATATGATGAGGAAATAATCATGCTCATTTGAAAATGTATGACTTTCATGCCTTTTCAAAACAGCAGTTAATGATTATGAAGTATGCGGTAAATACAAACACACATCAACAAAACACAATCATCAGTTCAGAATTTCAGATTCTGGACAGCAATCACACACATTAATCTCCAACATTCATCATATAAATAATCATGCATATATGCTCATGCATAATTTTCCTGGAATCACCAAGGTGCAGTCGCTCACAGACCAGCACAATTTAACGGCCCTCATGACCAGGGTGCAATCGCTCACAGATCAGCACCAGTGCAGACGCTCACAGTCCAGCACATCGTGCAGTCGCTCACAGACCAGCACGTTTGACAAGACCCAAGGTACAATCGCTCACAGATCAGTACCTAGTGCAGTCGCTCACAGACCAGCACTCGTGCAATCGCTCACAGATCAGCACGTGGTTGCGCATTTTAGGGTACAAACGCTCACATTCCAGTCAGTACCAGTGCAGTCGCTCACAGACCAGCACTTATATACCAAGGTACAATCGCTCACAGATCAGTATCTAGTGCAGTCGCTCACAGACCAGCACTCGTGCAATCGCTCACAGATCAGCACGTGGTTGCGCGTTACTCTATGGCCCATCGTGGGTACCACTTGACTATGCAATGCATGAATATGCAGTGTTTCACTCCTCTAGAAACAGAATGCAAACTCAGAAAATTCATGCTCTTTATCATGTTTAAATATTTCAGCACAGTCATAATAATATCACAATCATAAATTAAACAGTGAATTAATCATTCACACTTTGAAATGTTTTCCCAACCTCTCAAAAATTCAGACACAGAATTAAAACTGCGATTTTCTGAGATTTACGAATCTGTATTCGAATACAGCTCTTCTGTATTCGAATACAAAAGTCAAAAACAGTGCAAATTCACACTCTGTATTCGAATACAGCCCTCTGGTATTCGAATACAGAGGCAGATTTCAGTGCATAAATCAACCTCTTTCATTACATCAGTAAAGTTTTTAAAACTTCATCACCACTACTTCAAAATCTCATTAAAAGTTCCAATTTAACTCACCACAACCTTCCCAGTATTTCCCAGACACTCAGGGGTTTTCAAAACATTCTTAAAACTTGAAATTTTCTGAAAACACGAATCCGTATTCGAATACAGACTCCCTGTATTCGAATACAAAAGCAGGAATTGGAATTTAACCTTCTGTATTCGAATACAGCATGGCTGTAGTCGAATACAGGAGTTCAACCTTTGAAAAATTCAGCCTTTTCTCTCAAGTCACTTAAAGATTTTCAAACATCTTTCTCTCCTCTTTAAAACCATTTCACAGATTTCTCTTCCAATCATTTAAAACTTCTCAGGGTTTCTCAACACTTCAAAACTCACATGACAGTGATTAAAACTTGTTTTTGTGGAAAACACGAATCTATATTCGAATACAGCTTCCTTGTATTCGAATACAGAAGCTAAAAACTGAGTTTCTAGAAAAACTCGAATCTGTAGTCGAATACAGCATGTCTGTAGTCGACTACAGTTGCGATCACAGTGTTAAAAATTTCACTTCTGTATTCGAATACGACATGATCGTAGTCGAATACAGAAGCCAAAATCTTTCCTCTGTATTCGAATACAGGTTTGAAACTTTAAAATCAAACAGAAAACTGGAAGGTTGTACTCGAATACACACATGCTGTAGTCGAATACACCTTCGAAAACCAGTGAAAGTTCAACTCTTTTCAAAACTGATTCTTTTAAAACAAACAGCCCACATCAAACAGGTTCTGCATTTTCTCAAGAAAACCTTTCCTCATTTAAAATCCCTTTTCCCTTAAAATCATCAACACCACCAGAATCATCACAAACGACCAGAATCAGAATCATCACCAGAACCACACAAAACAACCAAAATCGGAATCATCACCAGAACCACACAAGCCACAACATAATCAGAATCATCCAGTTTTTTTCAAACCATCAGCACATTCATGCAACATTTCAGATTTCTCACTCATCAGAACAAACATGCAAGTGCTCAGTTTTTCTCAAACATCAGAAACATGCAAATACTCAGCTTTCCCAACATCAGAACATGCAAATACTCAGTTTTCTCAACCATCAGAAACATGCAAATACTCAGCTTTCTCAACATCAGAACATGCAAATACTCAGTTTTCTCAAACATCAGAAACATGCAAATACTCAGCTTTCTCAACATCAGAACATGCAAATACTCAGTTTCCTCAAACATCAGAAACATGCGAAGCATTTCAGCTTCCTCAAACATCAAAATAGCATGCACACATCACAGAGCAACAACACACCAACATAATGCATTTTGCATTTTAATGCTATTTTTCAAACAGTTTTAAGACATGCATTTTAATCATAACTAAAATGGCATGCAAACATTTTCCAGCATTCACACAGAATGTAAAACACATATTTTACCAGTAAAACAGCCAACGACAACTTATCAAAATAATCACTTCTCAACAAATGCATTTTCTCTCAAAATGTCATTTTCTAAAACAACTTTTCATTTAAAAACAGAACTGAAAACAGCACAATTTATGGCCCTAATGCAGCTAAAAGATGGAAGGTGCCCTTACCCTTGTAGCGTGCTCTGCTATTTCTCTTTTTCCTGCTGCGTTCCCTTTTCTGCGTCCAAAAACGGTGAAGCTGTTCCCTGAGTTTGCTGCTGCAAAACTAGGTTCTTTCTCTTCGTATTGAGGTGGGGATTAATTTTACTACTGGGGGTTTTCAGGTTTGAAGCTTGGTTTTTCAGTTAATGGAGTTTGAAAGATTTTTTCCCTCTCTTAAATTTCAGTTCGGGAATGGCAGAAACAGAGACAGAAATGGGAGAGGAGCTGGAGTTGGTACATGCAATATGGACAGTATGGAGGAAGGAATGGTGTTCTGATTTCACCATCCTTCTCACTCCTATTTATAGACTCTCATGGTGCCACCTCACTTGCCACATGTCTGATTTTCCAGCTTTTTAATTGTCTTGCAATTAGCCACTAATCTTCTCTTAATGGTTTGATTAATTTAATTACTTGAAATTAAATTAATTTAATTCTTCATCCAATAATTTTAATTCATACTTCAAAATAAATATTTATATATATATATATATTCACTCAAAACATACATATATTAAATATTTACAAAAATTCCCAAAATGCCCTTGACATTAATTCCAAAATTAATATTTAAAATTAAGGGTCTTACAAATTTCTTTAATTTGTTGATGCTCAAGAAGACATTTTCATGTTGTTTTGGTTTGATTGATTGGTCACAAACTGTTGAATTTTGAGTTTGAAAAAACTGTTTAAAAATTACAATTTGTGTCACCGAAGATATTACAAGGTTGAGTCACGGACTAGGTCGCTCTCTTTAAGATGTTTCGCGGCACAGCTCGAATTGTGCAAGACAAACTATCAACCACGACATCCCCAGGATAAAACAGTCCGGATTCACTGTATTGGAGTTCCACTGCACTGTAGAAAACCGTTCTAGAATTACACCCTCAATATGGCTTTTAAAGCCACTCTCAATATAACTGTTAAAGTCACTCTCAATAAGGCGGTTAAAGCCTCGCAATATGGTACTATGATAACTCATAAATCAAAATGACTACACTCTAAAGGTTTGCAGCATAAAAACCACTCTAAAAGACTGCGGCATAAAAACCACTTTAAAAGGATATTGGTATTATGACCACTCAAAAATCGACGGAACTACGACATAACAACCGCTCTAAGATACCGAAGGGACTACGGTACAATACCGCTCTAAAATATCAAATGGACTACGGTATAACAACCGCTTTAAAATATCAGAGGGACTACGGTATAACAACAACTTTAAAATATCGAAGGGACTACGGTACAATACCGCTCTAAAATATCGAAGGGACTACAGTACAATACCGCTCTAAAATATCGAAAGGATAGAAAGAAAGGGGAGAAGTGACTCAGTAATAATCGAGCAAAATATAAGAGGGAGAAAAGAAAAAGTTGGGAAATGCATCCAACTTTGGTGTGCTTTTCACAATAAATTGACACTCTTTATATAGTGATGGAAGCAAACCCACATATGTTTTCTAACCAATGTGGGACTTCAACAAAATTTTGAGAATATTTATATAGTGATTAAAACTATTCAAAAATAGAGTTTTCCAATGTGGGACTTCAACAATTTTTAAATTCACACATTTGTTCCAACAATCCCCCACTTGAATTATAAAAATGTTTCTAAAATAACGTCAAACGCTTCTATAAGATTGTGCATAAGCAAAAGTGTCTATGACTTGAACCTTTGCACAGCAAGTAAGATTCTGATTTAACAAGAGTGACTTGTAGTCTTGAACTCTATCTCGGACATCAAACCCACACACAACCTTTTCATTGGGTGTATTCTAAAAAAGCCTATGCATGTATGGCCCTGCACGTCTATCCCAGTATAGTGAACGCTCTAGGAATTTTTGGCCTCATTTCCACATTCACATAGGTGAGTCTATCAAGAGTACTCCTGTTGCTAGGTACTCCCTCCACATAGAGTATAGATCTCATTAAGAGTTTCTATTATCTCAGCCTTCCATCGCTTCAGGAATCATGCTTCTGTTAAATATAATAACATGCTCATCTCATATCACTATGACTTGTTATTACCCATTGAACCTAATTCTTGGGATCTCCAGTCTTTTAGGTCGGGTTCCCATCATGAGTGACTCATCTATTTATAGGCAATAGTCCCATCCTTTTGGATGTATTTATGACTTTCTCTCTAGCCAATCCTTTCGTTGAAGGATGTGCTAAATTATCATCAGTGCGTACATGATCCACTATTACAGCTCCTTTAGTAAGTAATTCTTTAACTGTATTGTGCATACGACGTATTTGTCGTCTCTTACTGGTGGATCAACACAGCTGGCATAGGTTTTTCCCATAAAGGGATCTCAGCTAGCAAGCATCTCAACCAGCTCGCTTCTTCACTAGCAGTAGCTAGTGCTATCATTTCAGACTCCATAGTGGACTGAGCCAGTATCGTCCATTTCTTCGATTTCCAAGATACAGCCCCGCCAGCTATATTAAAATATAGCCACTGGCTGCTTTGGAGTCATCTGATAAGGTGTTCCAATCAACATCATTGTATCCTTCAAGTATGGCAGGAAATCTTTGATAGTGTATTCCTAGATTCATGGTCCTTTTTAGGTATCTAATGACTCTTTCGATAGCGTGCCAATGCTGCATACTAGGTCTACTGGTAAACCTGCACAATACTCCCACGACATAGGCAATGTCGGGTCTAGTACAATCAGTGGCATACCTGAGGTTGCCAATGATGCTTTCATATTTAGCTTGTTTAACACCTTCACTAGTGTTCTTAAAAAGTTTCATACTTGGATCATATGGTGTGCAAACAGGTTTACAGTCAAAGTATTTATATTTCTTTATGATCTTTTCAACATAATGAGATTGATCCAAAGAAATTCCCTTTTCCGACCTAGTAATCTTGATTCCTAAGATTACATTCGTTTCTCCGAGGTCTTTCATATCAAAGTTGTTACTCAACAATGATTTCACAGCATGAATGTTTGAACCAAATATGAGTAAGTTGTCTACATAGAGACATATGAAAGTGCAAATGCCATTTTCAAATTTGTAATAAATACATTTGTCACTTTCATTCACTTTAAACTCATTCGATATAATCAAATTGTCAAACTTTTCATGTCATTGCTTAGGAGCTTGTTTAAGACCATATAGAGATTTTTCTAACTTACAGACCTTGTTTTCTTCTCCATGAATTACAAAACCTTCAGGTTGTTCCATATAGATTTCTTCTTCCAGATCACCATTTAAAAAGGTTATTTTAACATCCATTTGGTGTATCACCAAGTTATGAATTGCTGCTAGAGAAATGAGTACCCTAATGGATGTTATTCTAGTGATTGGAGAAAAAGTGTCGAAGAAATCTATATTTTCTCTTTGCCTAAAACCTTTGGCTACAAGACGTGCCTTGTATTTATCAATAGTTCCATCGGTTTTTAGTTTCTTTTTCAAAATCTATTTACAACCTATTGGCTTGTAACCAGGAGGCAAGTCTACTATATGCCAGGTCTTGTTAGATTCTAGAGAATCCATTTCATCGTTTATAGCTTCTTGCCAAAGATCTGCATCCAATGATGACAAGGCTTCTTTGAGATTTGCAGGATCCTCTTCTAATTATATGCCATATATTCTAGTCCATAATCTTTAGCAACTCTGATTCTCTTACTTCTTCGAGTTTCCAATTCACCTTGTTTGTTGCTTTCAGTGCTTCTTGTCACGGGAGTATGACTTGGTTCGTTGCCCCCACTATTTCTCGATTTGAAAGGGAATTTATTTTCATAGAAGTCAACATCATTTGACTCTATGATCACTTTCGCATTTAGGTCATAAAACCTATATACTTTACTGTTAACTGCATACCCAATGAATACACATTCATATGCTCTACTGACGAGTTTAATTCGTTTGGGATCGGGGATTCTGACATAAGCCAGACAACCCCATGTTCGAAGATAAGCCAAGTTTTGTTGTCTTTTCTTTATTATCTCATAAGGAGATGTTTTGTTTTTAGATTTTGGAACTCTATTCAAAACATAGCAAACAGTCAAAATAATTTCCCCCACCAATGAGATGCAGCACCAGAGTTAAGCATAATAGCAACAACTAGTTCACTCAGAGTGATATTCTCTCTTTTAGCTTTACCATTCATTTCAGGTGAATAAGGTGTTGTGGTTTCATGTATAATTCCTTGAGTTTTATAAGACTCATTAAATAAACTAGAATCATACTCTATTCCTTTATACTACAAAATCTCTTAATCTTTCTACTAAATTGATTTTTCAATTTCAATTACAAAGATTCTAAACATGTCAAGCGTTTCATTATTATTTTTCATTAGATATACAAAAGTATAGTCAGAACGATCGTTAATAAAAGGGACAAAATAACAATTTTCATTTCTTATTAACGTCTCATCAAGTTCACATATATCAGAGTGTAATAAATCTAAAGACTCAGATTCTCTAACTACAGATTTATGTGAACTCTTTGTTATTTTTAACTTGACTACAAAAATCACATTGTTTTTCAAAATCATTTAAAGATAACATTGGTATTAAACCTGAGTTACTTAAGTTTGAAATAACATGTGTTCACATGACAAATGGTCTAGCATGTCAAATATTAAAATCACACAACATGTAAACAGAAGGAGACATTCTTAATTTCAACAATTAAATTTAAACATGCCTTAGATATAAGTAAACTCTTCCTAATTTAGAAAAATAATAAACAACATTTTGTTTTCTAGAGACAAGTTATCATACTCTTTAGAGAAAATTCTTTCGTTTTAAGAAATTTTGAAATCCTTCCAAATAGAGGCAATTTGTCGATAATAACAATCAATTTGAAATTCATCTAAAGTCATACCTTAAGATGATCTCTTGAGCTATCTTCAAAAGTTCGCCACGTATTTGTCATCGGTAATATGATACTTGAGGTAGCGGCTACAATACACTTTTTAGCTTAAAGTTCCTCGGTATCATATTTCTTCTTTATAGCATTTTAGGCTACAACAGACTTTTTAGCTCCAATTTCCCCTTCTTAAGAGCATCTCATACTTGTCTAGCACTATTGTTGGAACTGTAGTATTCATACAGATCACCAACAAGTCTATTAAGAATTTAAATCTTATAAAGGTAATCATTACCCTCTCATGGGTTAATTCTCCAGCTTTGTTATCCTTTTCTCTTTGCCTCAAAAAAACAGATCCAATAATATCTTCGGTTGAAATGGCAGAAAAAACGTCTTAAATTGTTGAATTTTGAGTTTTAAAAAACTATTTAAAAGTTACAATTTGTGTCACTGAAGATATTACTGGATTGAGTCACGGACTAGGTCGCTCTCTTTAAGACGTTTCACGGCACTGCCCAAATTGTGTAAGGCAGACTATCAACCACGACGTCCCCAGGATAAAACAACCCAGATTCACTGTATCGGAGTTCCACTGCACTGTAGAAAACCGTTCTAGAATTACACCCTCAATATGGCTGTTAAAGGCACTCTCAATATGACAGTTAAAGTCACTCTCAATAAGGCAGTTAAAGCCTCGCAATATGGTACTATGACCACTCATAAATCAAAATGAATACACTCTAAAGGTTTGCGGCATAAAAACCACTCTAAAAGACTGCGACATAAAAACCACTTTAAAAGGATAGTGGTATTATGACCACTCAAAAATCGACGGAACTACGGCATAACAACCACTCTAAGATATCGAAGGGACTACGGTACAATACCGCTTTAAAATATCGAATGGACTTCGGTATAAAAACCGCTTTAAAATATCGAAGGGACTATGATATAACAACTGCTCTAAAATATCGAAGGGACTACAGTACAATACCGCTCTAAAATATCGAAGGGACAGAAAGAAAGGGGAGAAGTTGCTCGGTAACAATCGAGCAGAATATAAGAGGGAGAAAAGAAAAAGTTGGGAAATGCATCCAACTTTGGTGTGCTTTTCACAATAAATTGACAATCTTTATATAGTGATGGAAGCAAACCCACATATGTTTTCTAACCAATGTAGGACTTCAACAAAATTTTGAGAATATTTATATAGTGATTAAAATTATTCAAAATGAGAGTTTTCCAATATGGGACTTCAACAATTTTTAAATTCACGCATTTGTTCCAACACAAACAAAAAAAATTTCACTACTTTTGTTCATGATATATAAAGATTGTGGTGCTGATTTCAGAAACAAAAAAAATGCCTGGTTTTGTTGCTGGCAAAAAGATATTTTTAGAGACAAAATTTTTCAGTGGTGTTGATTTCACTTGCATTGGCAAGATTTCACTAGAATTGTGGTGTTGCTTATCATCAACTCAACCATTAGTTTCATTGAGGAAAACAATGTAGGCAATGCTGCAGGTGCTTTGATGGCTGTCTTGCCCCAAAACCAATGTACCATTTATTTAGTCATTCCAAGTGAGTGAATTCACCCATTTAGTCTATAAAAAAAGTAGAGGTACCATAATTTATTCCTATATTTAGTCAATTTTATGTCTTTGACGTGATAACATTCTCAGTTTCATAAATTGTTTTGATATTTTGTTAATTTCAAGGATCGATTTATCTGACCTCGTATTGGTGATACACTCCATTTCTATTTGTAATGTTGATGGATTGTTATTATAAGTATAAGAGGTTAATAGTAATTTTTACATTGTCATCCAATCACATCATCAAATAGAAGCTTGTTGAGATGTTTTAGCAAATAATATAACAAAGTGTCACTAATAAAATGTGATTGGATGATAGTGTAAAAAGACTTTACGCTGAAAGTGGGCATGGACATCTGATTTATTAACATTTGATAGCTAATAAGAAATAATTCAATTTGAATTTGTAGGTGTTGAGGGATGTAAAATGGAGTGAGCAAGAGGCAGAAATTTTGGTACCTGGAGATGTGATAAGCATCAAGTTGGGAGACATTGTCCCAGCTGATGCCCGTGTCTTGGAAGGAGATCCTTTAAAGATTGACCAATCTGCCCTCACTGGTGAGTCCTTGCCAAATCAATTTCGATTAAGCCAAAATTGTAAATCCCCAAATCGATCAACTTCTCACTCCAATTTATCACCTTCTCGCCTTCCTTCAATCCCGAGCCCTAAATTATAATCTAAATGTTTATTATTAAAAAACCGGAGGGAAGAAACTTCCATAATTCAGGATGTTGAGATATGAAGAAACTTCTCATTCTGTCCTTCCAATACTCAAACCTGTCTCCATCAAACAGTGGTGTTCTGTTGATGTTGCCTCCCAAATCATCTTTGGATTCTGCCATATTGTTGACCCCTTGGACCTTTCCTCAAACATTGTTAAGTGCTCAGCCTTGAGACCGAGCTCTGATGCCAATTGAAGGTGCAAACACGAGAAGGGGGGTTGAATTGTGTTTGACTAACCTGAATACTTTTTCTGTTTTTGCAGTTCTAAAACAAAACTTGATGTATGAATAAAACAGAGTTAGCAGCGGATATAAAGTAAAAATAAAAACACATAATTTTATATTGGTTCACCGTTAACGAGGCTACGTCCAGTCCCTTCACCTTGAAGGATTTCACTAAATCAAACCTTGAATTACAACAATACCACTGACCCTCCAAGTCAGTCTTCTCAAACAGTCTAACAATCCTAGACTTTTGAGAAATGCAGCACCTTGACTTCTTAAGTCAAGTCTTCTCCTACCAATCTGACAAACCCAGATTGTAAAAGGAATTACAACGCCTTGAATCTAATTGCCAAGTAAACTGCTACCTCTTCTGATTCCCTCAAATTGTAGACTCTACTTCTACAACTTATAGATCTAACAAAAGGGAAAGAAAATAACACGAGTGCTTGCTTCTGGAAAGCTGGAACTCACAATTAACCTCACTGAAAACTTGAGTGTTTGCTTTTGGAAGTGCATGACTCTTTTGTGATTTTCGATGCTAAGTATTCTGCCTTGAGCCTCCTTTAACAGATTCAGATTAGGGTCTCTACCAAGCTTAATTTCGAGCTGTATCTTGTTGGATTCTATTGCAAAAATAATTTGGCCAATCGGGTTTTCATATAAATAAAAAACATATTTTTTTAGCTCCAGATTTGCTTTCATAAATAACTTGGGCCAATCCTGTCTTTAATTAATTCTAGAACAAATCTTTCTTCCCGCCAATAGCTTATGAACTCCCATAGCACTTCACTTTATTTTTGTAACAAATCCTTTTATTACTTTGATCAAATTTAATTAAATCTCCACCGATTATCATCATGTTTAAATATGAACCCTTTGATCTTCTGCTCTCGTCCACATCTGGACCATACTAAGTGATCAGCTGTGATCCTCTGATTTCGGCCAACCCTGGACCACACTTTCTGAACTTCTGATCTCGGCCAACCTGGACTAGCAAACTGATCTGCTGTGATCCTCTGATCTCGGCCAATGCTAGACCATACATCCTGACCTTCTGATTTCGGCCAACACTGGGCCATATACTTAAATCCGGACTACTGATCTGAACCGTTTCCCTCTGATCTAGACCAATTCTGAACTGTGTCTGGATTCAACTGAAATTAAATCTGGACAAATGATATTTCAGTCTGGACATTTTACCTTCTGATTTGGATCAGGTGTAGATCAAATCTGGACATCATTTCTTCTGGTCTGGACTTAGTTTCAAACCCTGAACCATGCTATCTTCTGGTCTGGGTCAAATCTAGATTGAATCGCTTGTTCTGGAACCATTAATTTATCATCTGATTAAGTCTAGATCAAGTTTAGATCAAGTCTGGGCTGTTTATCATTTCACTGCCAAGCCATCTTCTGGTCAGAATAACTTCTGGACTAAGTCTGGCCAATGATTCCTTCTGGTCTGGATCAAGTCTCCCTCTGGCAGGCTTCCTTCTGGTCTGGTCCAGGTCTCCTTCTGACTTTGCTTCCTTCTGATCTGGGCCAGCAAAGATATCCTCTGGTAATTTCAGGATGCATCCTCTGGTACCTTCTGAGTGCATTATCTGGTGTCTTCATCTTCTACCTCTAAAACCTTTATCTTCTAGTGGCATTTAATGTAATCTTTCTAAGTACAAAATAAGGTTACATGGATTGCTTTTGTAAACATCAAAATCCTAAGTAGTTAGAACCAACCTGGTTCCAACAATCTCCCCCTTTTTGATGATGACAAAACGTTAACTTATTTTGCTAGCTTATGACTCAAAGTACTTGAAATACTCCCCCTCATACCAATCTCTCCCCCAAAATCTGATACTGACTTTTTCTTCTCCTTTTCAAACCCTTCTTGATCACTCTTTCTTATCTTCTCTTCTCCTCTCCTTTTCAACTCCTTCTCTATTCATCTCTTTCTGATTTATTTTTCTCTCTCCCTGTTTCTTCTCCTTTTCAACTCCTTCTCTTTTCATCTCTTTCTTTTTCGCTCTTCCTTTCTTTTGATCTCTCCTTTTCTACTTATTTCTCCTTTTTCTCTCTCTCCCCCTTTTTGTCATCAGCCAAAAAGAGGTCCTACTATTTTTGTATTTTTGTTTTTTCTTTACAAAGTACAGAAATTAAAAACAAAAAAAATAAAAGACATAAAATTAAAAGTACAAGAAAATTAAAAACTCCTAAGAAGACTACTTGAGCTAGTCAGATATGGAGACAATGTTGAGATGTTTCTTGATGAACTCGAACCTGTCTTCAGGTAATGCTTTGGTGAAGATGTCAGCCCATTGATAATCAGTGTCCACAAACTGGATGCTTAAAGTCCCTTTTTGAACATGGTCCCTAATGAAATGGTGTTTTATTTCAATGTGTTTGGCTTTAGAGTGTAAGATCGGGTTCTTGGTTAGGTTTATGGCTGAAGTGTTATCACAGAACAAAGGGATATTGGTTTCAAAGATGTTGTAATCTTCAAGTTGGTGTTTCATCTAGATTAACTGTGAGCTGCATCCTGCTGCTGATATATACTCAGCTTCGGCTGTTGACATAACAATGGTGCTTTGTCTTTTGCTTGACCAAGAGATCAAATTATCACCTATGAAAGTGCAGTTTCCGCTTGTACTTTTCCTTTCTAGCTTGTCGCCAGCATAGTCGGAATCACAAAAACCTCTATGTTTGTAGGTGAGGGTTTTCTTGTATAATAGGGTAAGGTTAGTGGTTCCTTTAAGGTATCTCAAAATTCGTTTGACAGCAGTTAAATGGGATTCCCTATGGTCAGCTTGAAAACGGGCACAGACACAAACACTAAACAAAATGTCAGTTAAATGGGATTCCAATCATACCTCTGTATGTTTTCTGGTCTACCTTTTGGCTGGTTTCATCTTTCTCAAGTGAGCAGGTTGGTGCATGGGGGTGGCCATAGGCTTACATTCACTCATTTTGAACTTTTTAAGAAGTTCTTTAGTGTATTTAGATTGGTGAATGAGTATACTTGATTTACCTTGATGAATTTGAATTCCCAGGAAGAACTTAAGTTCTCCCATCATGCTCATTTGGAACTCTTTTTGCATTAGGTCAGAAAACTCCTTGCACAAAGTGCCATTAGTGGATCCAAATATGATATCATCAACATAAACTTGAATAATCAAAATATCATTTTTAATGGATTTCCTAAATAGAGTATTATCAATCTAGCCTCTATCAAATTCATTCTTAAGCAGAAAGTTGCTAAGTCTGTCATACCATGCCCTTGGTGCTTGTTTTAACCAATATAAAGATTTTTTATGTTTAAAAACATGGTTTGGAAAATCAGAATTTTCAAATCCAGGGGGCTGTTTGACATAGACTTCCCCACTTATGTAGCCATTTAAGAATGCACTTTTAACATCCATTTGATACAACATTATATCATGATTAGCAGCAAATGATAAAAGAAATCGAATTGCTTCTAGCCTAGCTACTGGAGCAAATGTTTCAGTGTAATCGATACCTTCCTGTTGACTATATCCTTGAGCTACTAGTCTGGCTTTGGTCCTTACCACTTCACCTTTTTCATTGAGTTTATTCCTGAACACCCACTTGGTTCCAATAATGTTTTTGTTTGGTCTGGATACCAGATCCCTAACATCATTCCTTCAGCTCTTCTTGCATTGTAAGTATCCAACCTTCCTCTGCCAAAGCTTCATCAATATTAGTTGGTCTGCATCAACTTATGTTTTTTGAAGATCTGTAACAGCTTTTGATTCTGATAAATCAATTTCTGGTTCTGGTAAATCTGTAACAACTTTTGATTCTGATAAATCAGTTTCTGGTAAATATCCAGATTTCTCTTCAGATTTATCTTTTGAAGATTTGTCATGTGTTGCTGACTTGCTTGTATCATCTACCTTTCCTGGTACTTCTGTTTCTTCTGCTTCTGCTCCCTTTGGTTTTGGTGAACCTGCATTATCTTTATCTTGCTTTGATTTGTCAAGATCAAGCAGTTTTTCACAACATAATAAAAATCAAATAGTTTAAAAATGAACTCAATAAACCATTAATTCTGCTTCTGGTGGTTTCTGCTTGTTTTTGAAACCACTGGAATGCTGTTTCTGCTGAAGTGTTCAATTCGTGTGAATCACCTGGTTCCTCTGACAGTTTGAAAACCTGCAGAATACTTATCTAGTTTTGAATTTTTAAGATCAAGCTTCTTGTTATCACAATAAACATAAATATCAACCAATAATAGTATTTACAGCAAGATGTAACCTCTATGTCAACAGTTTCAGTTTTACTTTGAAAATCCTCTTGCTTCTGATTTTCAGATTCCAAATCTGTATGTTCTGTGATTACATGGTTTGGATTAAGGGATTTGAATTCCCTTCCAGGTTTGTAGTCATAATGAATTTCACTGGAGTTTTTGAAGAACTCTCCTGATTTTGATTCTTCTCTTTCTGCTTTGGCTGATACACCATGTTCCTCTGGTGATTCTGGAACTTAAGGTGATTCTGGTAATTATACTAGTTCTAGTTATGGTTCGGGTTCCAGTACTGATTCTAGTTCTGGTTCCAGTGTTGATTCTGGTTCTGGTTCCAGTTCTGGTTCTGGTTCCATTGTTGGTTCTGGTTCCAGTTCCTGTGTTTCTGATATTGGTTCCAGTACTGGTTCTGGTTCCAGTTCCTGTTCTTCTGATTCTGATTCGTGTGATGTGTGTGATTTCTTTGATATTTCATGTTCCTCCTATGATTCGGGTTCTAGTTCTGATAGGTATTGTGTTGACCAGTTCTTCTTCTACCAGAGTCAATTGGCTTCTGTTTTGTAGATGTTGGAACATAAACCTTCTTCTGCTTGTGCATTGCCAACATCCATTGTCCAGGCACCATTGTTGGTGTCTCCTTCTGGTTGCTCAAAATATCTGCAACATAGACAATTTGATCTTTTGGTACCCATAACTGATTGGGTCCAGGTTTGTTAGTTTTAACAGTTCTCTGATCTTGTTCAAATTTTACCATTTGACAGGATAATTCATAGTCACCTTTCCTTGGCACAAACAATACATAGAACATCAAAATGAACATTTTTAGTTTCAGCAACAATTTCTGTAAAACCAAGACCTCTCTTTCCAATGCTACTGTTTCCATAAATCATAGATGCATATTTACTTCTTTCCATTCCATTAGAAATAAAGTTTTGAAAAAATTGCTCATGCATATCAGATTCACAAACAGTTTCGGAAGTGGAACAAATGTTACTTTTGAGAGTTTGATTTTCAGATTTGAGTCTTGCAACTTCAGTTTTAAAATCCTTGTTTTCAGTTGCATACTCAGAATTTTGATTCTTTAAGACTTGTACTTCTTTGGTCAGATTTTTCTTATCTTCCCTAAGAGTTTTCAGTTTTAAAGACATCTTATTGTTTGCATTTAAAAAATCTTTTACAGCCTCAATTAGTTCAGATTTAGAGAGATTAGAAAATACCTCATTGTCTTCATCTTCTGAATCTGTTCCAAAGCCTGAGCTATATCCAGAACTTGAGTTGGTATTAGCCATTAGAGCCAGAATTGCTTCCTCTGATGTGCTTCCAGACTTTCCTGAATGACTGCTTTCATCATTCTTCCTTCTGCCTGTGTTCCTTCCTGAAACAGTGCCTTTATGAGGTCTAGAGGCAGACCTGATGTGTGCCATTATTGTTGTTTCTGCCTCTTCTTCATCAGACGATTCTTCTTCTGATCTGATACATCCCAGGCAGCCATCAGACCCTTCTTTCTGAATCTGGAACTCTTCTTGTGTTGTTTGCCTTTTTCCAGATTTGGACATTTTCACTTGATATGTCCAGGTTCATTGCATCCATAACAGATGATGTTCTTCTTGTCAGATTCTTCCTTATCTTTGTTGTTATGTTTCTTCTTGGAACCTCTCCTCTTCCTGTTTTCCCAGATCTTAACCATCTGTTTGGTTAAGTAAGCCATATCATCACAGTCACTGTCATTATCCTCTAATTCTGGTGATGCCTTTGCAGCTTTCTTCTGTTTTGGCTTTAGGGCCAGATTCTTCTTCTTCTTTGGTTCATCTGATTCTAGTTCTATTTCAGGAGACCTGAGTGAGCTGATCAGATCTTCAAGTTTTAAGTTATTCAGATCTTTGGCTTGCTGAACTGCAGTAACCATTGGTCTCCACTTGGTTGGTACGTTTCTTAGAATCTTCTTGACATGATCTGTTGTTGTGTAGCTTTTCATCATGACCTTCAGTCCAAATATCAGAGTCTGGAATCTGCAGAACATTCCATCAATGTTTTCATCATCTTCCATCTTAAATGTAAGACCCTTAAATTTAAAATTTAATTATGGATTTATTACTAAGTGTATTTGGGGAATATTGGTAAAATATTTAATATATGTATATTTTGTATAAATATATATATATAAATATTTATTTTTGGAGGTTGAATTAAAATTATTGGATGGAGGATAAATTAATTTAATTACGAGTAATTTAATTCCAGGCACTTAATTAACATGTTATCTGTTAATTACGACGAGAGTGGTTAAGTACATGATGGTCAAGCAAAATTATAATATTAATGTGTTGGGTGAGGTGGCACATTTAGGCCTATATATATGAGTGAGGAGCAAGGAAAGAAAGCAGAAACATTTCCCTCCTTCCTCACTGCATGCGTTAGTTTCATTTCTTTCTTCTCCATTCTGTTTTTCTTGTGTTGGTGGTAAGAAGAGTTGCTCAAAAGTCAAATTACTTGGAAATCCAAGCGCCGAACCAGCAAGTGTCCAGAACAAAAGTTCTTCCTCTCATTGTTACGGAGCTAGGGAACTAACTTATGTAACAACGAACGCGAACGGGAATTTCGCCGACTTTTGTCGCGATAAAGTGAACGAGAGCAGAAAACGTAACAGAGGTAAGGGGCACCTTCCACTTTCTAGATTGCATTTAGGGCTGTAAATGCATGCTGTTGTGGCATTGATGATGTTTTCGTTGTTGTTTTTGAAGTAAAACTATTTTGCATGTCGTTTTGAAAGAGGAAAATGCATGTTGTTGATGTTTTGATGATCTGTGATGTTTGCTGTTTTAGATGAATACATCAATATTGTTTTGTTTGTGTGGGAAAGCTGGAAAATGCTTTGCATGTTGTTTTGGGGGTGATCCAAATGCATGAGTTGGTTTGTGTTATACTGTTCTGTGGTTGACTTTTTGTTTTGGTGATTAAAGTAAACTGTAAGGTTATTCCAGTGTTGGTGATTCTGTTTTCTGTTGTGTTAATAACAATCTGGTGTTGATGATGGTTTTCAAAAGAAAAGGATTTAAAATGGGTGGAAGTGTTTTCTGGAAAATCTGTTGTTGATAAAAAATGTTATGAGTTTGTGGTTTCAAAGAAATGGTGATGATGTTTTGGTGTTGTGTTGGTTTTTCAAAGAAAAGGGTTTGAAATTGTGTTGAAGTTTCTGGAAAATAACACTGCATTCGAAGGTGTATTCGAATACAGCATTGATGTATTCGAATACATGCATGCAAAGTTCTGTTTTTATTCAAATTTTGGACTTGTATTCGAATACGGGCCTCTGTATTTGAATACAGATGAGTAATTTTTGCTTCTGACTTAGCCTCTGTATTCGGCTACGACCCTGTCGTATTCGAATATAGGACTGCAATTTTTGCCACTGTATACGCATCTGTATTCGACTACGACAGCCTCGTATTTGATTACAGAATGCTAATTTTTCACTGTTTTTGGCTTCTGTATTCGAATACAAGGAAGTTGTATTCGAATTTAGATTGGTTTTTTTTCCAGAAATTCCAGTTTTAAACATTGGTTTATGAACTTAAAAAGTTAGGGAACATTGGGAAGGTTTGTGATGAATTAAAATGGAGTTTTTGAGATGGATTGAGATGGTGATGATGAGGTTCTTGAATTTTTTGTTGATGTGGTGATAAATGCTGATTTTTCACTGTTTTAGCTTCTGTATTCGAATACAAGGAAGCTGTATTCGAATATAGATTAATTTTTTTTCAAAAATTACAGTTTTAAGCATTTTTTATGAACTTTAAGAGTTGGGGAAACATTGGAAAGGCATATGATGAATTAAAATGGAATTTTTGAGATGGTTTAAGGTGGTGATGATGAGATTCTTGAATTTATTTGTTTATGGGGTGATAATGGAATTATTGATATGGTTTGAGATGGTTGAGGTGGTGATGGAGTGGCTGGATTTTTATCTGGTATTTACATACTGTTTTCAGTGAAGAGAAATCATTGCATGTCCATGCATTTCATAGTCAGGTGGTGACCGCGATGGGCGACAAAGATGATGCGGTGACCGTGATGGGCCGCGAAGTTAAGTGGTAACCATGGGTTACAAAATAGTTCTGCGTGTATTGGACGGTCTGTTCTATCCGGGGCCAGAATAGTTCTGCATGTATTAGACGGTCTATTCTACTCGACCTACAGAGTGGTTCCGCGTGTATTAGACGGTCCATTCTATCCGTGCGAGGATTTAACTTCTGTGTATTTGGCCTGTGAGAGGCTAATACACAAAATTGTAGTGACCCTGATGGGTTATAGAGTTGTTCTGCGTGTATTAGACGATCTATTCTATCTGGGTTCAGAGTAGTTTTGTGTTTATTAGACGGTCTATTCTATCTGGGCTACGTTATGGTTCCACGTGTATTAGACGATCCATTCCATTTGTGAAATCGTGCTGGTCCGTGAGAGACTGCGCGTGTGCTGGTCCGTGAGAGACTGCACTTTGGAAATTCCAAGAAGTTGTGTACATTGGCATATACATATTGCATTGAGACGGTTGACTGTGAGTCATATTTTAATATGATTTGATGGGTGAGAATCGATGTGTGTAAGTACCTTATGAGATCTGAATTTCTAATGAATTGTTGTGATTGTTGAATTGATATTTGTACTTACAACATGATTTTTATATTAATTTGGTTGCTATATTGCAAAGATAAAAATGTCATGTAATTTCAAAAAAAAATGAGCATCCTTATTTATCATCATTGTTATATAATATGCCATGAGTGTATCTTTTTTATCAAAAATAAGTGCTTTGTGGTAATTGTTAATTTTGGTCGGTGACCCTTTACTATTATTGTGGAAAATTGGGCTTTGCCCTCAGATGACACCCGAACCCGTCCCACCGACGGTTACACTAACGACGGAGACGTCGTTAGTTTTCCTTGATCTTCACGTACGGAGAAATCGTGGACAACGCAGAGGGACGGACTGCTGGGGCGAGGACGAGACTTGTATAGGAGGCGATGGAAATCACTTGCCAATGTAGCTTTAGTGCATGATCAGTTTAGACTTGTTGTATAGGGTCTTGAGCTCTGGGAATGTAATGATTTATTTTGGGGATTATTGTATATCTTTTCCGCCAATCTTTTCTGCATTCTGATAATATTTTGGTGGGTCCAGGATACAGATTTTGGATGTATTTTGATTTTGGTATAATTTGCAAATTAAATTCCCAAAAATATCTTGATTAATCGTGATGTAATTATTTAATAACCTTTCTATTTTGGATTACGATGGCGAACGATTTTTAATTTGAATTGATTTCAATCATTCTGAATTAAATTGAGAAATATTCTTTTATTTATTTTGGTTAAAAAAAAATACACTCGCGCTGTTTTAAAAACTCGGGGTGTTACAATTGTGGTATCAGAGCATTTGGTTAAAGTTTTGGGTTAAAGCTGTGGTAAGATTATTGGTTTTGAGTCGTTATCTGATCATGCATAGGAGCAAGTAGTTAGAGTGTCAAGTCTTGTATAGGTTGTGGTGTGCTGAAGTGATGATGTTGTTAAGTTATATTTTGGGATTATTCTAAGTGGTGTGAGATTTCTACTTGATGATGGTTTTGTAGGAAACAATGCCTCCAAGGAGAGACAACACTACAAGAGCCGACGTCAGCCGGGAGGATAGGATGGCTGAAGCGTTGCGTCTGTTGCTGCACAGACGGCGGCGAAAACTCAATGTGATCTAGAGAAAAGAGAGATTCGTGCTGCTGAATTAAGAGGACTAGAGGATTTTCATCGTCATAATCCTCCAAAGTTCAAAGGCGATGAGGGTCCAGAAAGAGCGACCAATGGATTCAGGAAATGGAGAAGATTTTGAAATGATTAATTACCAGGCAGCGGTAAAGGTCAACTATGCTACTTTAATTCAGAAGGGCCCAGCCGGATGAATTATCAGAATAATAAAGGGAAGCAAGTTGCTAAGCCATATAACCGGCCACAGAACAACAATAGAGGCGAGAATCGGCCGGGAAACCAAAATTTTGCGAGACAATTAGGACAAGGAGTTCGATGTTTCCGATGTGGAAAAGAGGGACATTATGCTACTGCTTGCACCACTATGAGTCCTTCATGCTACAATTGCTAGAAGCCAGGACATTTTGCTAGGGATTGCAAGGCTCCGAAGGTAGAACCAACAGTGAACGCAACTAGGGCTACTCGTCCTATTTCTAGGGGACGCGTTTATCACATGGGCGCTGAAGCCGGGGGTCAGACTCCTAATTTAATCCAGTGAGATTGCGAGATTGCAGGTAACACACTAGCTGCACTTTTTGATTCGGGGGCAACCCATTCTTTCATTGTTATGGAATGTGTGAATCGTTTGAAGCTATCTATGTCTGCTTTGCCTTTTGATTTGGTTGTTTCTTCACCTGCTAAGACTTTGACCGTAAATTCTGCATGTTTACGTTGTCCTGTAACTATTCAGAATAAAGATTTCTTGGTTAATTTAATCTATTTACCCCTACAATCACTCGAGATCATTTTTAGCATGGATTGGATATCGTATAATTATGTAGTCTTGGATTGTGCTCGCAAATTAGTTCTTTTCCCCAAACCTGGAGTCGTTCGGTATTTCACTGCTAACAAGCTCGGAGTGTCACTGAAAGAAGGAACTCAAGAATTTTTATCATTGGCTAGCGTAGAGACCAAGATGGATGTGAGCATCGAAGATGTGGTGTTAGTCAAAGAGTATCCGGACGTATTTCCAATAGAAATTCCAGGATTACCCCCAGTAAGAGAGGTGGAGTTCTTCATTGATCTACACCCAGGAACTGGACCTATTTCAATTGCGCCGTATCGGATGTCGCCATTGGAATTAAGCGAGCTTAAGGATCAAATTGAAGGTTTTTCGGAGAAAGGATTTATCAGACCAAGTGTGTCGCCATGGGGAGCTCCAAAGTTGTTGGTTAAGAAGAAGGATGGAAGTTTGCGCTTATGTGTGGATTATAGCCAACTTAACAAGGTAACTATTAAGAATCGTTATCCTTTACCACGCATCGATGATTTGATGGACCAATTGAGAGGAGTTGCGGTGTTTTCAAAGATTGATTTGAAGTCAGGATACCATCAGATTCGGGTAAGAGAATGAGATATTCAAAAGACTGCTTTCGGAACCCGTTACGGACATTATGAATATCTCGTTATGCCATTTGGAGTTACGAATGCACCAGCGATTTTATGGATTATATGAATAGAATCTTTAGCCCACTCCTGGATAAATTTGTTATGGTGTTCATCAATGATATTTTGATTTATTCAAAGGATGAAGAATTACATGGAGAGCATTTACGTCAAGTTCTTGAAGTTTTACAAGAAAAGCAATTGTACGCCAATCTATCGAAGTACGAGTTTTGGTTAGAGAAAGTGAATTTCTTGGAACATGTAATAACCAAAGAAGGAATCGTTGTGGATCCAGCAAAAATTGAGACAATTCTAGCCTGGAAACAGCCTCAGACTATCACAGACATACGTAGTTTTGTTGGACTGGCAGGATACTACAGGAGATTTATTGAAGGATTTGCTAAGATTGTAGCTCCTTTGACACAACTCACCAGAAAGAATCAGCCGTTTGCATGGACGGAAAAGTGTGAGGAAAGTTTTCAGTTGCTTAAGGAAAGTTGACAACCTCACCAGTATTGGTCTTGCCACAACCAGAGGAACCCTATGAAGTTTACTGTGATGCATCTCACCAAGGTTTGGGATGTGTTTTGATGCAACACAAGAAAGCTGTAGCCTACGCCTCGAGGCAGTTGAAAACTCACGAACGAAACTATCCTACTCATGATTTAGAGCTTGCTGCAGTAGTGTTTGCATTAAAGATCAGGAGGAACTACTTATATGGATGCACGTTCACGGTATTCAGTGACCATAAAAGTTTGAAGTATCTGTTCGATCAGAAGGAATTGAACATGCGTCAGAGGAGATGGATGGAGACTCTCAAGGATTTCGATTTTTCATTGCAGTACCACCCTGGGAAAGCCAATGTGGTGGCTGATGCATTGAGTAGGAAAAGTGTGTCAGTATCTTCAATGATGATGGCCAGACAACAAGAGTTGTGGGAAGCGTTTAGAGATCTACACTTGGACGTAGAGTTTGCACCAGGAATTTTAAAGTGTGGAATGATAAAAATTTCGAGTGGACTACTTGAGGAAATTGCGAACTTGCAAGATGACGCATTAATCCAAGAAAAGAGGAACCTGATAGTGCAAGGAAAGACAACTGAGTTCGGGACTGGACCAAATAATATTCTGAGATGTAATGGAAGAATTTGTGTACCGGCAGTTGCAGATATGAGAAGAACGATTTTGGAAGAGGCTCATAAGAGCAAATTGAGTATTCATCCTGGAGCGACCAAGATGTACCAGGACTTAAGACAGAATTGCTGGTAGCCAGGAATGAAGAGGGACGTAGCAGAGTATGTATCGGCTTGTTTAACTTGTCAGAAAGCGAAAGTGGAACATCAACGACCTGCTGGAATGTTGCAACCTTTGGATATACCGGAATGGAAGTGGGATAGCATTTCCATGGATTTTATAACCGGATTTCCCAAGACAAGGAAAAAGAATGATTCGATTTGGGTAATAGTGGATCAATTGACAAAATTCGCACATTTCTTACTGGTAAGGACCACTTATAAAGTAGATAAGTTGACAGAAATCTACATTGCTGAGATTGTGAGATTACACGGAGTTCCATCGAGTATTGTATCGGACCGTGATCCAAAATTCACATCTCACTTTTGGGGAGCACTGCATGAAGTGTTGGGAACAAAATTGAAATTGAGTTCAGCTTACCATCCACAAACAGATGAACAAACCGAGAGAACAAATCAGTCCTTGGAAGATCTATTGAGAGCATGTGTGTTGGATGATAGAGGAAGCTGGGATGAGGTATTGCCATTGGTTGAGTTTACTTACAACAATAGTTTTCACGCAAGTATTGGAATGGCACCCTATGAGGCTTTGTATGGGTGCAAGTGTCGGACGCCTTTATGCTGGTATAAGGACGGAGAAAGTATGATTGTTGGACCTGAGATGGTGCAACAGACTACAGAGAAGATCAAGAGGATACAAGAGAAAATGAAAATTTCACAGGATGGCCAAAAGAGTTATGCGGACAAGCATCGCAGACCTTTAGAATTCGAGCAGGGTGATCATGTATTTCTAAGGATCACGCCTACAACTGGAGTTGGCCGAGCTATTAAATCAAGAAAGTTGACTCCGAAATTTATTGGACCATACCAGATTACTCCACGAATTGGACCAGTGGCTTATCGAATTGCTTTACCTCCAATGCTGTCCAATATCCACGACGTATTTCATGTGTCGTAGTTAAGAAAATACATTTCGGATCTGTCACACGTGATCGAACCAGACACAATTCAACTGAAGGATAACCTGTCATTTGAAGTATTTCCTGTAAAAATTGAAGACAGGAAGATTAAATAGTTGAGGAACAAGGAAGTCCCACTAGTCAAAGTGATTTGGAATCCGACTACTGGAGACGCAACTTGGGAACTGGAAAGTAAGATGAGGGAACAGCATCCTCAGTTGTTTATCGACGTGTAGTTTCGAGGACGAAACTAATTTAAGGGGGGTAGTAATGTAAGACCCTTAAATTTAAAATTTAATTATGGATTTAATATTAAGTGTATTTGGAGAATATTGATAAAATATATAATATATGTATATTTTGTGTAAATATATATATATATATATATATAAATATTTATTTTTGGATGTTGAATTAAAATTATTGGATGGAGGATAAATTAATTTAATTACAAGTAATTAAATTCCGGGCAGTTAATTAACATGTTATATGTTAATTACGATAAGAGTGGTTAAGTACCTGATGGTCAAGCAATATTATAATATTAATGTGTTGGGTGAGGTGGCACATTTAGGCCTATATATATGAGTGAGGAGCAAGGAAAGAAGGCAGAAACATTTCCCTCCTTCCTCACTGCATGAGTTAGTTTCATTTCTTTCTTCCCCATTATGTTTTTCTTGTGTTGGTGGTAAGAAGAGTTGCTCAAAAGTCAAATTACTTGGAAATCCAAGCGCCGAACCAGCAAGTGTCCAGAACAAAAGTTGTTCATCTCATCGTTACGGAGCTAGGGAACTAACTTTTGTAGCGGCAAACGCGAACGGCAATTTCTCCGACTTTTGTCGCGATAAAGTGAACGAGAGTAGAAAACGTAACAGAGGTAAGGGGCACCTTCCACTTTCTAGATTGCATTTAGGGCTGTAAATGCATACTCTTATGGCATTGATGATGTTTTGGTTGTTGTTTTTGAAGTAAAACTGTTTTGCATGTCGTTTTGAAAGATGAAAATGCATGTTGTTGAGGTTTTGATGATCAATGATGTTTGTTGTTTTGGCTGAATACATCAAGGTTGTTCTGTTTGTCTGGGAAAGCTGCAAAATGCTTTGCATGTTGTTTTGGGGATGATCCAAATGCATGAGTTGGTTTGTGTTGTACTGTTTTGTGGTTGACTTTCTGTTTTGGTGATTAAAGTAAACTATGAGGTTATTCTGGTGTTGGTGATTCTGTTTTCTGTTGTGTTAATAACAATTTGGTGTTGATGACGGTTTTCAAAAGAAAAGGATTTAAAATGGGTGGAAGTGTTTTCTAGAAAAAGCTGTTGTTGATGAAAAATGTTCTAAGTTTGTGGTTTCAAAGAAATGGTGATGATGTTTTGGTGTTGTGTTGGTTTTTCCAAGAAAAGGGTTTGAAAGCATGTTGAAGTTTCTGGAAAATATCATTGCATTCGAAGGTGTATTCGAATACAGCATTGATGTATTCGAATACATGCCTTAAAAGTTCTATTTTTATTCAAATTTTGGACTTGTATTCGAATACGGGCCTATGTATTCGAAGATAAGTAATTTTTGCTTCTGACTTAGCCTCTGTATTCGGCTACGACCCTATCGTATTCGAATACAGGACTGCAATTTTTGCCACTGTATTCGCATCTGTATTCGACTACGACAACCTCGTATTTGAATACAGAATGCTGATTTTTCACTATTTTGGCTTCTGTATTCGAATACAAGGAAGCTGTATTCAAATTTAGATTGGTTTTTTTTCTTCAGAAATTCCAGTTTTAAACATTGATTTATGAACTTAAAAAGATGGGGAACATTGGGAAGGTTTGTGATCAATTCAAATGGAGTTTTTGAGATGGTTTGAGATTGTGATGATGAGGTTCTTGAATTTTTTGTTGATGTGGTGATAAATGCTGATTTTTCACTGTTTTAGCTTCTGTATTCGAATACAAGGAAGCTGTATTCGAATACAGATTAATTTTTTTTCAAAAATTCCACTTTTAAGCATTTGTTTATGAACTTTAAGAGTTGGGGAAATATTGGAAAGGCATGTGATGAATTAAAATGGAATTTTTGAGATGGTTTAAGGTGGTGATGATGAGATTCTTGAATTTATTTGTTTATGGGGTGATAATGGAATTATTGATATAGTTTGAGATGGTTGAGGTGGTGATGGAGTGGCTGGATTTTATCTGGTATTTACATATTGTTTTCAGTGAAGAGAAAACATTGCATGTCCATGCATTTCATAGTCAGGTGGTGACCGCGATGGGCCACAGAGTTGATGCGGTGACCGTGATGGGCCGCGAAGTTAAGTGGTAACCATGGGTTATAGAATAGTTCTGCGTGTATTGGACGGTCTGTTCTACCCGGGGTCAAAATAGTTCCGCGTGTATTAGACGGCCTATTCTACTCGTGCTACGGAGTGGTTCTGTGTGTATTAGACGGTCCATTCTATCCGTGCGATGATTTAACTTCTGTGTATTTGTCATGTGAGAGGCTAATACACGAAATTGTAGTGACCTTGATGGGTTATAGAGTAGTTCCGCGTGTATTAGACGGTCTATTCTATCCGGGTTCAGAGTAGTTCCGCGTGTATTAGATGGTCTATTCTATCCGGGCTACGTTATGGTTCCGCGTGTATTAGACGGTCCATTCCATTTGTGAAATCGTGTTGGTCCGTGAGAGACTGCGCGTGTGCTGGTCCGTGAGAGACTGCACTTTGGAAATTCCAAGAAGTTGTGTACATTGGCATATACATATTGCATTGAGAGGGTTGACTGTGAGTCATATTTTAATATGAGTTGATGGGTTGGAATCGATGTGTGTAAGTACCTTATGAGATCTAAATTTCTAATGAATTGTTGTGATTGTTGTATTGATATTTGTACTTACAACATGATTTTTATATTAATTTGGTTGCTGTTTTGCAAAGATAGAAATGTCATGTAATTTCAACAAAAAAATGAGCATCCTTATTTATCATCATTGTTATATAATATGCCATGAGTGTATCTATTTTATCATAAATAAGTGCTTTGTGGTAATTGTTAATTTCGGTCGGTGACCCTTTACTATTATTGTGGAAAATTGGGTTTTGCCCTCATATGACACCCGAACCCATCCCATCGACGGTTACACTAACGACAGAGACGTCGTTAGTTTTCCTTGATCTTCACGTACGGAGAAATCGTGGACAACGCAAAGGGACGGACAGCTGGGGCGAGGACGAGACTTGTAGAAGAGGCGAGGGAAATCACTTGCTACTGTAGCTTTAGTGCATGATCAGTTTAGACTTGTTGTATAGGGTCTTGAGCTCTGGGAATGTAATGATTTATTTTGGGGATTATTGTATATTTTTTTTCCGCCAATCTTTTCCGCACTCTGATAATATTTTGGTGGGTCCAGGATACAGATTTTGGATGTATTTTGATTTTGGTATAATTTGCATATTAAATTCCCAAAAATATCTTACTTGATTAATCATGATGTAATTATTTAATTACCTTTCTATTTTGGATTAACATGGCGAATGATTTTTAATTTGAATTGATTTCAATCATTTTGAATTAAATTAAGAAAAATTCTTTTATTTATTTTGGTTATAAAAAAATACACTGGCGCTGTTTTAAAAACTCGGGGTGTTACATTGAACATCTCATACTGTTTGACCAGTATGTTAGCCCTTGCTTCTTGAACCTGCTGGCTTCTTTCATAGGTCAGAACAAGACTGTCGAATATGCTCTTTGTTGTTTCTTTATATGTGCATCGGTCAAATTCCTTGAATGATGGCCCTGATCATGATGTTTCTGGACTTGTGATGCAGTTTGTATAATTTGCTATGGTCTGGTTTCATATCTTCCATGTCCAGTTCTTTAGTTGGATCTCCTAGAACAGTAGGTGCAGTGTATCCTTTGACTACCAGCTTCCATAATTTAGGATCTTGAGATATGAAAAACTACTCATTCTGCCCTTCCAATATTCAAACCTGTCTCCATCAAACAGTGGTGTTCTGTTCATGTTGCCTCCCAAATCATCTTTGGATTCTGCCATGTTGTTGACCCCTTGGACCTTTCCTCAAACACTGTTAAGTGCTCAGCCTTGAGACCAAGCTCTGATGCCAATTAAAGGTGCAAACACGAGAAAGGGGGGTTGAGTTGTGTTTGACTAACTTGAATACTTTTTCTGTTTTTGCAGTTCTAAAACAAAACTTGATGTATGAATAAAACAAAGTTAGCAGCAGATATAAAGTAAAAATAAAAACATAGAATTTTATATTGGTTCACCGTTAACGAGGCTACGTCCAGTCCCTTCACCTTGAAGGATTTCACTAATTCAAACCTTGAATTACAACAATACCACTGACCCTCCAAGTCAGTCTTCTCAAACAGTCTAACAATCCTACACTTTTGAGGAATGCAGCACCTTGACTTCTTAAGTCAAGTCTTATCCTACCAATCTGACAACCCCAAATTGTAGAAGGAATTACAACGCCTTGAATCTATTTGCCAAGTAATCTGCTACCCCTTCTGACTCCCTCAGATTGTACACTCTACTTCAACAACTTAGACCTAACACAAGGGAAAGAAAACAACACGAGTGCTTGCTTCTGGAAAGCTGGAACTCACAATTTACCTCATTGAAAACTTGAGTGTTTGCTTTTGGAAATGTATGACTCTTTTGTGATTTTCGATGCTAAGTATTCTGCCTTGAGCCTCCTTTTATAGATGCAGCTTATGGTCTCTTCCAAGCTTAATTTCGAGCTGTATCTTGTTGGATTCTATTGCAAAAATACCTTGGCCAATCGGGTTTCATATAAATAAAAAACATATTTTTTAGCTCCATATTTGCTTTCATAAATAACTTGGGCCAATCCTGTCTTTAATTAATTCTAGAACAAATCTTTCTTCCCACCAATAGCTTTTGAACTCCCATACGACTTCACTTTATTTTTGTAACAAATCCTTTTAATACTTTGATCAAATTTAATTAAATCTCCACTGATTATCATCATGATTAAATCTGAACCCTTTGATCTTCTGCTCTCGTCCACATCTGGACCATACTAAGTGATCTGCTGTGGTCCTCTGATTTCGGCCAACCCTGGACCACACTTTCTGATCTTCTGATCTCGGCCAACCTGGACTAGCAAACTGATCTGTTGTGATCCTTTGATCTCGGCCAATGTTGGACCATACATTCTGACCTTCTGATTTCGGCCAACATTGAGTATAATTCAAAATAGCGTCAACTTTACTATTTTGTATAAGAAAATTTTATTTTATTTAGGGTTGTAACTTAATTACATTGACTATTATTTAAAAAAAATATTTTATTGATTCAACAATTCAACCTTAATTAATTAATTACACTAACTATGACTTGAAAATTATAATTTCAATGATCCAACAATTATATCTTAACTAAATAGACTAACTATGACTTAGAAGTAAAGGTAAGAATAGGCTAGGCCGTTCGTCAGAATTCTATGGTCTGACCTACTTACTCTTATCTCGGCCAATACTGGACCACACGTTCTGATCTTCTGGTCTCGGCCAACACTGGGCCATATGGTCTGATCTTCTGATCTCGGCCAACACTGGGCCATATACTTAAATCTGGACTACTGATATGAACCTTTTCCCTCTGATCTGGACCAATTCTGAACTGGGTCTGGATTGAACTGAAATTAAATCTGGACAAATGATATTTCAGTCTGGACATTTTACCTTCTGATTTGGATTAGGTCTGGATCAAATCTAGACATCATTTCTTCTGGTCTGGACTTAGTTTCATACCCTGAACCATGCTATCTTCTAGTCTGGGTTAAATCTGGATTGAATCTCTGGTTCTGGAACCATTAATTTATCCTCTAATTAATCTGGATCAAGTGTGGGTTGTTTATCATTTCAATGCCATGCCATCTTCTGGTTAGAATAACTTCTGGACTAAGTCTGACTAATGATTCCTTCTGGTCTGGATCAAGTCTTCCTCTGGCAGGCTTCCTTCTGGTCTGGTCTAGGTCTCCTTCTGACTTTGCTTCCTTCTGATCTGGGCCAGCAAAGATATCCTCTAGTAATTTCAGGATGCATCCTCTGGTACCTTCTGAATGCATTATATGGTGTCTTCATCTTCTACCTCTGGAACTTTTATCTTCTGGTGGCATTTAATGTAATCTTTCTAAGTACAAAATAAGGTTACATGGAGTGCTTTTGTAAACATCAAAATCCTAAGTACTTAGAACCAACTTGGTTCCAACAATATGTTCTAGTTGTAAATGATTTTATACATTATATTTTTCTTATACTTTTAGACTTGTTCAAGTTTTTTGAAATTTATCCAATGTTCATTTATAGTTTTGTGTTAGAGAAACAATGACTCAAAGAAGAAAATTAAATATTCGACATCAAGCGAGTGATAATGAAGGAATGCAATCTATTTCTAATAATATAGACTTAACCAATGTAGATGGAAGTAATAGAATCTCATTCTAATAATATAGACTTAACCAATCTATTTCTCATTCTATTCCTTATCATGCAGAAGGTGTCATACATGAGTCTATAGAATCTCACTCAAATCCGTCTGATATAGAAGCTGAAGAAGAACAAATTGAAAAAGGTAGTAATTATATACTATTGTTTTAAAGCTTTATTTATATAGTTTTTATTATGACTTATATGTGAAGGTGCAAACACGAGAAGGGGGGTTGAATTGTGTTTGACTAACTTGAATACTTTTCCTGTTTTTACACTTTTAAAATGAAACTTGATGTATGAATAAAAACAAAGTTAGTAGCGGATATAAAGTAAAAATAAAACACAGAATTTTTATACTGGTTCACCGTTAACGAGGCTACGTCCAGTCCCTTCACCTTGAAGGATTTCACTAATTCAAACCTTGAATTACAACAGTTCCACTGACCCTCCAAGTCAGTCTTCTCAAACATTCTAACAATCCTAGACTCTTGAGGAATACAGCACCTTGACTTCCTCAGTCAAGTCTTCTCCTGCCAATCTGACAACCCCAGATTGTAGAAGGAATTCAACGCCTTGAATCTAATTGCCAAGTAATCTGCTACCCCTTCTGACTCCCTCAGATTGTAGACTCTACTTCAACAGCTTAGATCTAACATAAGGGAAAGAAAATAACACGAGTGCTTCCTTCTTGAAAGCTGGAACTCACAATTAACCTCACTGAAAACTTGAGTGTTTGCTTTGGAAGTCTTTGACTCTTTTGTGATTTTCGATATTAAGTATTCTGCATTGAGCCTCCTTTTATAGATGCGAATTAGGGTCTCTTCCAAGCTTAATTTCGAGCTGTATCTTGCTGGATTCTCTTGCAAAAATATCTTGACCAATCAGGCTTCTGTTAAATAAAAAACATATCTTTTTTAAGCTTTAGATTTTCTTTCAAAAATAACTGGCCAATCATGTCTTTAGTTTCTTCCCGCCAACAGCTCCTGATTTTCCATACGACTTCACTTTATTTTTGTAACAAATCCTTTTAATACTTTGATCAATTTTAATTAAATCTCCACCGTTAATCCTCATGATTAAATCTGGACCGTTTGATCTTCTGCGCTAGTCCACATCTGGACCTTACTAAGTGATCTGCTGTGATCCTCTGATTTCGGCCAACCTTGGACAACACTTTCTGATCTTCTCATCTTGGCCATCCTGGACTTGCAAACTGATATGATGTGATCCTCTGATCTCGGCCATTGCTGGACCACACATCCTGACCTTCTGATTTCGGCCAACACTAGGCCATGGTCTGATCTTCTGATCTCGGCCAACACTGAGCCAAATACTTAAATCTGAACCATTGATCTGAATATCTTCCCTCTGATCTGGACCAATTCAGGACTTGGTCTCGATTAAACTAAAATTAAATCTGGACAAATAATATTTCAGTCTGGACATTTTACCTTCTGTTTTGGATCAGTTCTAGATCTAATCTGGAGATCATTTCTTCTGGTCTGAACTTAGTTTCATACCCTGAACCATGCTATCTTCTGGTCTGGGTTAAATCTGGTTTAATGCCTTTGTTCTGGACCCATTAATTTACCCTCTGATTAAGTCTGGATCAAGTCTAGGCTGATTATTATTTCACTGCCAGGCCATCTTCTGGTCAAAATAACTTCTGGATTAAGTTTGACTTATGACTCCTACTGGTCTGGATCAAGTCTCCCTCTGGCAGGCTTCCTTTTGGTCTGGTCCAGGTTTCCTTCTGACTTTGCTTCCTTCTGATCTGGGCCAGCAAAGATATCTTCTGGTGATGTTTTGAGATCCTGGAGTATCTTCTGGTACCTTCATGATTCAATCTATGGAACACTTTGATCTTCTGCTTCTGGTTACTTCAGCTTCTGGTGGCATTTGATTTAATAATTCAAGGTTCAAAATAAGATTACATGGAGTGCTTTTGTGAACATCAAAATCCTAAGTACTTAGAACCAACTTGGTTCCAACAATATGCCCACATAGTTTTCTTTGCCTTTTGTTTTGATTGTAGAAGAGCCTAAACGGGCTAGAGGTCCAACAATAATTTTAGATGTATGGGAAATGGAATATGGTGATTTAATAATTGTTAATTTGGAAAAATATGGTCGACCCATTGGTGAGGAAGGCTAAACTCTTATCCGCTTCATTGTTAGTGTGGCTAGAAGACATCAATATGCTCCCATCGACTACAAGTCATGGAAAGTCATGCCAAAGGATTATAAAGAAGAGATGTTGAAATTTATAGAGGTATTGGGATTATACATTTAACTAATAACTTAAGCCTTTAAGAATGTATATACTTGTTTTTCCTTTACTTAGCTTATTATGTTTGTGTCAAAAGTTGTAATGTAACATGTTTTTTTAACATCTCTCGTTGCGTAGAGCAAATTTGAGTTTGTTCCTCCAATAAATGACTTAACAAGAGAAATGTTAAAATCTGAGCTGCATGAGAAGTGGAGGCAATGGAAGGATGATTTAAAGTCAATGGCATATGACCCTACAAAAACAGAAGAAGAAATTGCATCATTTGTACCAGATGATAGGATTGACCCAAATCAATATCGTGGTTTGGTTCGTCATTGGTTTTCTGATGAAGGACAAGTCATACATATTATGAGTAATATATTAAAGAGTTTATTATTTAGACTAATATTTTGTATCAATTGCAGAAAATAAGTAAAATCAATAGGCAAAATCGTGCTAAGTTTGAAGATGTCCATTGTATGAGTTCAAAAAGTCTCCCAAAACTTGTTGATGATAAGGTTTATTTCTATTTGTATTTGCATGGCTTTAATTTGAATTAAAAAAAAATACACTTAACTTGTTTGTTTGATTGCAGATAAAAAAGGGCAACTGAGTGTTGTCTAGACGTAAAGAGATTTACATTGATACCTGCACTCGTAAAGACAAATCAATTGTCAATGAAAATGCTGCAAGATTAATTATAAATTTTGATAATCAATTGTCATTGAAAATGCTGCAAGATTTACATTGAATTTTATTTACAATTGTTGTCAATTTTATTTGTACTTGAGGTTGATAGTTGACTAGAAAAAACTTATTTGTATGATGATTGTGTTGGTTTTTTAACTGGAGCTTTTAAGAGATATTGTACTTGCTAGCCTAAATGTAGTGTTGGTGTTTTTTAAGTGGAGCTTATTGTAGTACTACATGCTTTGAATGTCAATTTCAATTTGGTATTTTAAATCATTTTCTTTGGGACCTTGTTTGGTCATTATTTAGTGTGTTATTATTTGAGACATTGAGAGATGTAATAAAAATATAGTGAACTATCTAATCATTTAGTGTACTCTCTATTTAGTGTGTTGTTCGTTGGGACTTTGTTCTGTTATTTAGTGTGATATTCTTTAGGATCTTGAGAGATGTAATAATAACATAGTGTATTATCTAATTATTTAGTATACTCTCTCTCTATTTTTAGCGTGTTGTTCTTTGGGACCTTGAGAGATATAATAAAAACTTAGTACAACGGTATTACATATTAGTTATTTCATTAATAATTTTTTATTTTATTTTTTAGGAAGAACTAAATAAACATAGTAATGAGGTTGAAACATCTCAATCAACCCAAAATACATAAGGTTCTATGTCTTAAAAGGATGACATATTTTATCAAGTACAAGGACCTATTAAAAACAGACGTGTGCAATGTATGGACAAGATTCCTCATTCTAAAAAATCGAAGGTTTGTTTATCTGAAAATGAAGAGTTGTGTGAAAGAGTTAAGAATATGGAAAGCTTGATAGCAAATGTGATGCCTATAATTCAAAATCGATTTTCTAGAGAAGATATGAATGATATAATACAAGCTGCAAGACATGTATATCATAAGTTACTAATCTTATCTAAGTTGCTTCATAAGTTCCGTACTCGTATTTTTCATAAGTAATATCTTCTATTTTATGTGATAGGTTTCTGATGCTACTAGTGCTCAAAATCATTTAAATTCTTTTAGTCCAACAACAATGAAGATAATGAAAATGGTATTTATTCATTTGTTATTTTATTGAAATCATTAATATTTTCTCTGTTTTATTAATAATATTTTTATGTTGAATTGCGTATTTATTCATTTGTTATTTTATTGGTTGTAGGTGAAGATTAAAAGCTAATTTGTTGTTGAAGATGAAATCTTGGAAATTTAGTAGACTCAATTTCTTAATATTTTTTGAGATTGTTATGTATGCCATTATATGTCTATTTTAAACGTAAGTAAGACAATATTTTTCACTATTAAGCAAAAATACTCTATAGTGCACTATGGTGAACATGATTTAACTATTGTTTTATATGATTTGCTTGTAAGACTTTGATGTTAATTTTCAATATATACAAAGATCACCTTTTATTTTATTTTAGCTCTTATATATATATTATTGCGTATTTACATTTGGTTAATTTTATAAAATAAAATACTAAATTATTATACAATTTTATTGATAACAAAAAATGATATTTATATCAAATTTGTTACTATTAAAACTTGTACCAACAGAAATAAGTTGTTACTTAAATGTATAGTAACAGAATCAAAATCATATGTATAACTTTTATAAATTATGGCTAAATTATATATCAATTATGAAATGTTCGTAGATAAAATCAAATGTTTAAAGCAACGACAAAAAGCTGTCACTATATCTTATAGCAATGGCGAGAATTCGTAGGTTTAGAGTAATTATATATCACGAACAAAAATTCTATATAGATAATTTTAATTATACCTACAGTTTTATGGATTTTTACTAAATGTAAATTTTTTTTGTAGTGAACCATTTACATATTGTATATTATCAACATAATTTGACCTTTTGATTTGCTCTGTTTGTCCCCGGAGAAGACAACATGTCATAAAATAGAATGATCTACAATTGATAACAAACAAAATTCACAAATTTCGCTTTAACTATATTAAAAACTAAGATTCAAAATGGAAATTTTTGGAGCACATTGCCTAAAATCCTCCCGTTATGACCATTATTCGGTCCATTTCAGCTTTACGAGGACAATATCAATGTAAAATGGAGCTTTCAATATACCCTCATGTAAAAAAACACCAACGCTGCATCTAGGCTAACAAGTACAATATCTCTTAAATTCATACAAAAATTTCATCAATTTCATTCTTTATTTAATGTTATTAGAGATAGAAATATGAGTTTATTTAAAAATTTGAGTTTCGAATTTGATGAAATTTGTATTATATTGAAGAATATAATTAATTTTATGGGTTTTGGTTGAAAATTTTGATGAATTTTTGTAAAAAAAAATAACATTATTGACATTTTAAAACATAAAAGATCAAATTGTCAAAGATGCACTATATAGCTAAAAAATTTCTCTCTTTAACGACACACTTAATAATATATAACTAAAAAATTTAAAACTCTCATATTTAAACACATTTGATTTTTATACATTCATGTAATATTTTATTTTTTTATTACATTATTAATATATTTTTTTTTTATTATTAAATGTTTGAATGTATAAACATCATATATTATATATATATATATATATATAAATAAATAGTCATTCTAACAAATGACTTAAAAACACTTGTTAAGAAATTAAAAAAAAAAACAGTAATGTCTTTTATAGAAAATATCAAATTTTAAAATTTCAAATAGTTAAATACATCAATTCCAAAATTACATTTTCGATTTTAATATCTTAACAAATGCACTGGGATCCTTATTATGATTTTCCATATATACATATTTACATATATGCATGCAACAAGGCTACTGCGCTAGTATTATTAGACTACATCTATTGATTAATTACGTAAGCATAACATGACATTAAATTTCTGAACACCGTAATACTTCCCCTAATACACTATCACACTGAAAAAGAAAAAAAACAGCTTTGCATATTAATTCTGACGTACCTTCAATACATTATGTAAATGTAAAAGAAATATTTTGTTAATTCTTTTTCAATGTACTTTCGGTCCGCCACAAATGCGAAAAGAGAAATGTTATTTGAACACACTTTTGGATACAAATACAAACACAAATACAATACTTACCTTTTATACATACTATGATGACATAAATGTGGGCTATACTCTCTCCCTCTTTCTCTCTTCTTCCATAAATGTGGGCCATAATGTATTTATGTTTGTATTTGTGTCCAAAAATGTGTTCAAATAACATTTCTCATGCGAAAATGAAGCGCCAAGCCAATATCATATTCAAATTTTTGTAGTGTGAGTATAATTTAAAATAGCGCCAATTTTACTATTTTGTATAAGAAAATTTTATTTTATTTAGGGTTGTAACTTAATTACATTGACTATTATTTAAAAAAAAAATATTTTATTGATTCAACAATTCAACCTTAATTAATTAAATACACTAACTATGACTTGAAAATTATAATTTCGATGATCCAACAATTATATCTTAACTAAATAGACTAACTATGAGTTAGAAGTAAGGGTAAGAATAGGCTAGGTCGTTCGTCAGAATTCTATGGTCTGACCTACTTACTCTTATCTCGGCCAATACTGGACCACACGTTCTGATCTTCTGGTCTCGGCCAACACTGGGCCATATGGTCTGATCTTCTGATCTCGGCCAATACTAGTCCATGATGCTTAAATCTGGACCATTGATCTGAACATCTTCCCTCTGATCTGGACCAATTATGGACTGGGTCTGGATTGCACTGAAATTAAATCTGGACAAAAGATATTTTAATCTGGACATTTACCTTCTGATCTAGATCAATTCTGGATTAAATCTGGACATCATTTCTTCTAGTGTGGACTTAGTTTCATACTATGAACCGTGCTATCTTCTGGTCTGGGCCAAATCTGAATTAAATATCTTGTGTTGGACAAATTAATTTATGCTATGATCAAGTATGGATCAAGTCTGGACTGATTATCATTTCACTGCCAAGCTATCTTCTGGTCAGAATAAATTCTGGACCAAGTCTGACTTATGATACCTTCTGGTCTGATACAAGTCTCCCTCTGGAAGGCTTCCTTCTGGTCTGGTCTAGGTCTCCTTCTAGACTCTGCTTCCTTCTGATCTGGGCCAGGAAAGATATCCTCTGATGATATTTTGACATCCTGGTGTATCCTCTGGTGCTTTCAGGATGCATCCTCTGGTACCTTCTGGATGCATTATCTGGTGACTTCTGGAGGTGTATCCTCTGGTCTGATTTTATCTTCTGGTAACTCATCTTCTGCCTCTGGTGAATTCATCTTCTGGTGGCATTTAATATAATAATTCAAAGTACAAAATAAGATTACATGGAGTGCTTTTGTAAACATCAAAATCCTAAGTACTTAGAACCAACTTGGTTCCAACAATCTCCCCCTTTTTGATGATGACAAAACCTTAACTTATTTTGTTAGCTTATAACCTGAAGTACTTGAAATACTCCCCCTCAGACCAATCTCTCCCCCTAAGTCTAATAATGACTTTTTCTTCTCCTTTTCAACTCCTTCTTTATCACTCTTTCTTTTCTTATCTTCTCCTCTCCTTTTCAACTCCTTCTGTTCTCTCTTTATTTTTCTCGCTCCCTATTTCTTCTCCTTTTCAACTCCTTCTCTTTTCACTCTTTCTTTTTCTCTCTTTATTTTTCTCTCTCCCTGTTTCTTCTCCTTTTCAACTCCTTCTCTTTTCATCTCTTCCTTTTTCACTCATCCTTTCTTTTTATCTCTCCTTTTCTACTTATTTCTCCTTTTTCTCTCTCTCCCCCTTTTTGTCATCAGCCAAAAAGATGTCCTACTATTTTTGTTTTTCTCTTTACAAATTACAGAAAGTAAAAACAGAAAAATAAAAAACATAAAGTAAAATTACAAGAAAATTAAAAACTCCTAAGATGACTACTTGAGCTAGTCAGATATGGAGATAATGTTGAGATGCTTCTTGATGAACTCGAACCTATCTTCAGGTAATGCTTTGGTGAAGATGTCAGCTCATTGATGATCAGTGTCCACAAACTGGATGCTTAAAGTCCCTTTTTGAACATGGTCCCTAATGAAATGGTGTTTTATTTCAATGTGTTTGGATCTAGAGTGTAAGATAGGGTTCTTGGTTAGGTTTATGGCTGAAGTGTTATCACATAACAAAGGGATATTGGTTTCAAAGATGTTGTAATCTTCAAGTTGATGTTTCATCCAGATTAACTGTGAGCTGCATCCTGCTGCTGATATATACTCAGCTTCTGTAATGGAAATTGAGAATAATGTTCTTGTAGTTGTGAGAAAGACACCAGGTGGAGAGTGTGCATTGATTACAGAAAACTAAATGATGCCACACGAAAAGACCATTTTCCCCTTCTTTTTATTGATCAAATGCTTGAGAGATTGGCAGGGCATGAATATTATTGTTGTCTAGGCGGTAATTCCGGTTATATGCAAATACCAGTTGATTTAAAAGATCAAGAGAAAACCACTTTTACTTGTCCATATGGTAGTTTTGTGTATAAAAGGATGCCATTCGGCTTATGTAATACCCCTGCCACTTTTCAAAGATGCATGATTGCTATTTTTTCTGATTTGATTGAAAAATGCATTGAGATTTTTAAGAATGATTTTATGGTATTTGGATCCTCATATGATAATTGCTTGCGTAATTTGAGTTCAGTGTTGCAGAGATGCAGAGACACTAATTTAGTGCTAAATTGGGAGAAGTGTCAATTTATGGTGCAAGAGTGCATCATTTTGGGACATAAAGTCTCCACTAAAGGGATTAAGGTCTACCCTGCCAAAATAGAGGTGATTGCAAAATTACCACCACCAAACTATGTTAAGGGGGTGCATAGTTTTTTGGGTCATGTTGGATTTTACAAGAGATTTGTTAAGGACTTTTCTAAAAAATTTCCAAACCTATAACAGATCTTTTGGCCAAGGAGATCACTTTTAAGTTCTCTGAGTTATGCTTGGAAGCATTTAATTTATTGAAGGAAAAGTTAATTAGTGCTCATATTGTTGTTGCCCATGATTTGACTATTCCTTTTGAGTTAATGTGTGATGCTAGTGACACTGCCATGGGGGCAGTTTTGGGCCAAAGAAAGGATAAGATATTTTATATTATTTACTATGTTAGTCGTACTCTTGATGCAGCTCAGAAAAATTATACCATCACTGAAAAAGAGTTGTTAGCAATAGTGTTCGCATTTGTCAAGTTTCGACATTTGACAAGTTGTCGTTTATACTGACCATGTAGCTATTAAGTACTTTTTTGGTAAGCAGGATGTTAAGCACAGGTTGATTAGATGGGTTCTATTATTGCAAGAATTTGACTTGGAGATTCGAGACAAGAAAAGATCAGAAAATCTTGTAGCTGACCATTTATCGCGCCTTGACCATGGTGTAATGCAACCTTCAGATGATGGGGGGATCAAGGATACACCTTATGACTGTTTCACATGTCCCATGGTACGCAGACATAGTTAACTACCTTGCAGGTCGAGTTATCTCTCCACACTTCTCTTATCAAGGGAAGAAAAAACTTTTATCTGATACTAAACAATATTTTTGGGATGATCAATACTTGTTTAAGGTATGTGGAGACAAGGTATTAGGCGGTGTGTCCCTATCCATGAGGTAAGCTCTATCCTTGAACATTGTCACTCTAAATTGGTTGGTGGCCACTTTGGACCGACAAGAACTGCATTTAAGGTGTTGCAATGTGGTTTTTATTGGCCATCAATTTTTAAAGACACTACGCCAAAAATGGCCTTTTACAGCGCACATTTTAAATCGCTTAATAACTAAAAGCGTTGTTGTATAATATTTTTAAAATAACGGAGGATACAACAGCGCTTTAGAAAAAGTGTTGTTGTAGGGTCATGAAGGGTTTAGGATTTACAGAAAAGCACTGTTGTAGGGTCATAGCGATTTCACATAATTTTTACAGCGCTTTTAGAGCGTTTCGCGTGAAAGCGCTGTAAAATATAGTGCTCTCATATAAAGTTTACAGCGCGTTTAGAGCACTACATTTACAGCACTTAATATAGAAGCGCTGTAAATTCTATAAATGTTTTAAAATTTAATTTTTAAAAGTCGTTTTACAGCGCTTATGGATAAAAGCGCTGTTAAATATAGCGCCCACACACTATATTTACAACGCTTTTAAGAGCGCTTTGTTTAAAAGTGCTGTAAATGTTTTGAAATTTAATTTTTAAAAGCCTTTTACAGCGCTTATGGACAAAAGCGCTGTAAAATTACAAGCAGTTATATATAAATAAATAAATAAAAACATATTTAATACGTTTTATCCCTTCGAACCCTATTACGAACTTTCCTCTCCTCTACTTTGCGCCCTTTTTTACTAAGTAATTATTGTCTCAGGTACTGTATTTATTAATTTGTTATTGTCTCTAAAACTGATAAATTGTTACCTGATAAATCATATAAAATTTTAGATGATAAATCTGTTCTATTTTGAAATTTGTTCGATCTGTTCTATTTTGAAATCACACTTAATGCATGACCTTGGACCTTGGTTTCGATTTTTCAATATTAGTCTATATATACTATAGATTTGTATGATGTTATAGATTGATAAATTTGTGTAACACTACATTCATATATACTGCATTCATAAGTTGCATTCATAAATTCTTACATGATAAATCATATAAAATCTGTTCGATCTGTTCTGTTATGTTTTGAAATATATATAACTTGTATGCATATATATATATATATATATAATGTTATAGATTGATAAATTTGTTATAGATTGATTTGTTCTTACTGCATTCATATAGGTCATATATTTAAAATGGACTGAAAATGGATGTCTGTCAATCGATTGTCAAAAGAGTATGAAAATGGAGTGAAGGAGTTTGTTGAATTTGCAGTGAAGAATGCAAAAGACCCAAATCGAATCACTTGTCCTTGTTTATAATGTTGTTTTGGAAAACGCATTAGAGCATATGAATTGGAAGGACATTTAGTATGGCATGGAATTGATAAAAGCTATACATGTTAGATAAAACACGGTGAGAAAAAAAAAAGGGAACACTTATTTTGACAGTGATGCGACATATGATTCAAATGATTTCGACACAGATACATATGAGCAAGACCAAGTTGAAGATATTGCAAAAGCAGTTGAAGAAGATCTTCAGGATTGTCCTAAAATGTTTGATAGTTTTTGAGTGATGCAGAGAAACCATTATATAATGCTTGTACTAAATTCACAAGACTTTCGGCGATATTAAAGTTGTACAGCTTAAAAGCGAGAAATGGATGGTCTGATAAAAGCTTCACATAATTATTAACACTCCTAAAAGATATGTTGCCAGATGATAATGAACTTCCCAATCGAACCTACGAGGCTAAAAGAATTTTGTGCTCTATTGGCATGAGTTACGAAAGGATTCATGCATGTCCTAACGATTGCATTTTATTTCGAAACGAATATGAATTACTAAAGGCGTGTCTAAAATGCAATGTCTCTCGATATAAGAAGAAAGAATCTACTCCAGCAAAAGTCGTATGGTATTTTCCTATAATACCAAGATTTTGGCGAATCTATCGCAGTGAAGAAGATTCAAAACACTTGACATGGCATGCAGATGAAAGGATTAGAGACGGAAAGTTACGACACTCTGCAGATTCTCCAAAATGGGCTAAAATTGATCACGAGTATCCTGATTTCGGTAGAGAGTCAAGAAATCTACGACTTGCACTTTCTACTGATGAAATGAATCCACATGGTCTTCAAAGCATATCACACAGCACGTGGCCTGTGATTTTGTTGACTTATAACCTACCTCCATGGTTATGTATGAAGCGCAAGTTTATGATGTTGTCTTTGTTAATTTCTGGACCCAAACAACCGGGGAATGATATCGACGTTTACTTGGCTTCTTTAATTGAAGATTTAAAAAAGTTATGGGAGTCAGGTGTGGAAGTTTATGATGGGTATAAGAAAGAATGTTTCAATTTGAGGGCTATGTTGTTCGGCACAATTAATGATTTTCCAGCATATGGTAATTTATCAGGGGTATAGCATTAAAGGTCAGTGTGCATGTCCTATATGTGAAGAGAGTACTGATTGGATGCGGTTGAAACATTGTAAGAAGAAAGTCTTTCTTGGACATCGTAGATTTTTACCTTTTAGTCATCATTATCGTGGGTGGATAAATGCATTCAATGGAAAATCCGAGGAAGGTACTGCTCCACACCGACTGGATATCAAATATTGGAAAAAGTACAAGGTTTGACCAATAAATTTGGCAAACCATTTGCGGGAGAGCTTGTCAAAACTGGGTGGAAGAAAAAGTCAATTTTCTTTGAATTTCCATATTGGAAGTCATTGTATATAAGACATTTTCTCGATGTGATGCATATCGAAAAAAATGTCTTTGATAGTATGATTGGTACGTTACTCAGTTTTCCAGGAAAGTCTAAGGATGGCATCAATGCAAGATTGGATTTGGTTGATATGGGAATAAGAAATGAATTGGGTCCTGTAAAGAAAGGAAATCGCACATATCTACCTCCAGCCGCTCATACTCTATCTAGATAGGAAAAAATTGTTTTGTGTAAATTTCTACACGAAGTTAAAGTTCCAGAAGGATACAGTTCAAACATAAAAAATTTGGTTTGCATGAAAGACCTCAAGTTAAAAGGTTTGAAGACTCATGATTGTCATTTCTAATGGAGCATTTGCTACCAATAGGTATATGTTCGATTTTACCTGAAAAAGTTCGACGAGCCATAAATAAATTATGTTTCTTCTTCAAGGAAATTTGTAGTAAAGTGATCGATCCTCAGAAATTACCAACATTGCAGAGGGAAATTGTTGTTACTTTGTGTGAGCTTGAAATGAACTTCCCACCCTCGTTTTTTGATAGAATGGTTCACCTTACTGTTCTTCTTGTTAAGGAGACACAACTTTGTGGGTCAGCTTACATGAGATGGATGTATCCGATAGAACGATATATGAAAATATTAAAAGGGTACGTAAAAAGTAGAAGTTGACCAGAATGATGTATTGTTGAACGGTACATTGTCGAAGAAGCTGCTGAATTTTGTACTGAATATCTATCCAATGTTGAATCCATAGGACTTCCTATGTCTCGTCATTCGGGAAGAATAACAGGAGAAGGGATAATTGGAAAAAGAGTAATGACTATATCAAGAACAGAATGGGAGCAGGCACAATTGTATGTTCTACACAATGACGATGAGGTTCAACTGTATGTTACAATACACATGGATCAGTTATCTAGTTTGAACACAAACAGGAATAAAAATTGGATAACACGATAGCACAATCGAAGTTTTATCCCTTGGCTAAAAAATCACATTAGCTCAATGTTTGATATAGACCCCGCTTCAATTTTAGAGAGATTGAGGTGGCTAGCAAATGGCCCGAGTTTACATGTCTTTTCTTACACTGGTTATGTAATTAACGGCTATACATTTTATACCACAAAACAAGATGAGCAAACCACTATGCAAAATAGCAGAGTCACACTAGTAGCTGAAGCGATGCATATGTCAAGTGCAAAAGACAAAAACCCAATATTTGCAAATCTATCATATTTTGGGGTTATCAAGCACATATGGGAGTTGGATTACACAATGTTTCGTGTTCCCATCTTTGGTTGCAAGTGAGTCGATAATAATAATGGCGTTCGGATTGATGAGTCCGGGTTCTTGCTTGTCGATTTTAGGAGGGTGGGATACAAAGACGAACCTTTTATTTTAGTGTCGCAAGCTCAACAAGTGTTTTATGTCACTGATCCTGCTGATGATAAATGGTATGTTGTCCTATCGACCAATAAAATAAGTGATGAAAACAACAATGTTGAAGATGTTGGTAATGATATTTTCTTTTCGACATCACAACCATGTGAAATTGATTCAACTGATGATGGTTTATATCTTAGAGATGATCATGATGAGGGGATTTGGATTAATCCATCGTTTCGTATCGTTAATGGACAAACAAATGTGAATCCCACCAGGATAAGAAGAAGGGCATCTTAAGTGTGTTTATGTGTTTTATATAATGTAATGATCTGTACTCATTGTGTAAAATTTCATGTAACTTGATCTGTCAGAACTGAGTATTTGATTTTATGCTTATATTATTCATCATATAATTTTTTTAATTATATTATTTAATTATTTTATAGATGACAATTTGATAAAAATTTTAACTATAATCTGAACTCATCATATAAGTTGATATGAACAATTTGGTATCCATGAGTATGGATATTATATCACAGCGCTGTAAATGGTTTCAAAAAAAAAATTACAATTACAAGTAAAATGCAAAATTACATTTACAGTGCTTATGGGAAGCTGTAAAATGCAAAATAAAATACAAGTACAAAACATTTACAGCGCTTTTGCCCATAAGCGTTGTAAATGGTTTAAAAAAAATTACAATTACAAGAGACAACACATTTACAGCGCTTATGGGAGAAAGCGTTGTAAAAGGAAAAATAAAATACAAGTACAAAACATTTACAGCGCTTTTGCCCATAAGCGCTGTAAATGGATTCAAAAAAATAAATTACAATTACAAGAGACAAAACAGTTACAGCGTTTATGGGAAAAAGCGTTGTAAAAGGAAAAATAAAATACAAGTACAAAACATTTACAGCGCTTATGTGTAAAAAGCGCTGTAAAATGCTCATATAGCGCCTTTTATATAGTGTGTATATAAGCGCTGTAAAATACTATTTAAGGCGCTTTTTATATAGTCTTTTAAAGCGCTCTTTGGAAAAGCGTTGTAAAAGGGTTTTTTATAATATTATGTAAACTGATAATATAAGAAACCGCCTCTTCATTTTCTTCTTCATTACGTATATTCTCATCCCTTACAAACTTGGCAGTGTGAAACCCTTATTCATTACGTACTCTCTATGCGAACCATTCTCCATATACGAACCCTTCTCCCTAGTGTAAACCCTTCTCTCTGTCCATATTCATTACGTACTATATGTTTTCATTATTCTCCATTTTCACTAAGTTCTATCCCTACGACCATAAAGGTTTTTAAGGCACTTTTTGTTCAGTTTTTTAAAGCGCTCTGTGGGACCCTAATGATATCTTCTCGTTGGACAAGAGATTTCTATTTGTATTTCTGCGACGTCATACCCTAAACTATAGGTATTGTTATTCATATCTCGTTGCCACTTAACTTATAGGGCATGTTGTATTTATTCAATATGTTGTTTTCACTAAACTGCATGTTGAACTTATACTGCATGTTAAACTTATACTGTGTGAAATATGTAGATAAATGGATTCCAACAATGATTTAGGTCGTCAAAACGATGAAGTTGTAAACATTGACGTTGTAAGCAATGAAGCTGTCAACGCTAAAGGCTATGAAGGCGAAGTGAAGTGTGGGGCAACTATAATGAAAAAAGTCATTATAGCAAGAAGTACTAGAATAAAATATGAGGTATATATACTATACTTTTGTTTAGATTTTTTTCTTTTTTCTTTTTTGAAAGCAATCACTTACACTCTAGCTATGAGTTTATTAGGTGGGATGGAATGAAAGTGGACAACCGATTGAGCCCAACAGTTCAATGATGGTAAGCTACATCAGTGCTGTTGTCCGCCAAAATATCCCAATAACAATCGATGACTGGAGAGACAAAGCATTGAAGGATGCTAAAGACATATTGTGGAGTGATGTACAAGTAAAAAACTTTTTTACTCTACTTTTGTTACTTAATTATAATTTTTTTCCATTGAAATACTTTTATTCAAACTCTTTATTTATTTGGTTTTCATAGCGCTTTTAAAAATAAGATGTGCGTAAAAATTACGTACTTAGAGTAGCCGGTAAAATTCACAGAGGATTTAGTTCCCATCTGTCGGATTGTTGCCTGAGAGACAAGTGTGGAAATGTGAATGTTGAAGCTCCAAACATTTACAAACACTACATAACACCTAAAGAGTGGACCTCTTTTGTTGCTAAATGCTCAGACCCCGCATTTGTGGTAATATTTATTTTATTAGTATGTGTGTTTTATTCATATTCATATTTTATAATTTTTACACGATCGTTATTTTTTTATTTATATATAGAATATAAGTACAGCAAATCGGGAGCGAGCAAAAAATCCAGTGCATCCATACAAAAGATCGCATATGGGGTATGCGCGTTTAGAGCAAAAAATTGTAAGTAAACATCACTGTTATACATTGTGTTAGCTAGATTATAAACTATAGTTTCTAACTAATATTTTGTTTATGTCTTAACGAACAGCTGCAAGAGACGAAATCCGATCAACCATTGGGTCGTCATATCTTGTGGAAGGAGGCTCGCGTAAATAAAGATGGAATAGTGGATAACGAAAATGTTCAACAAGTTGTTCAAGAATGTATAAGTATACTATCACTTTAATATTTTTTAATATTGCCTTTTAAAAATGATATTGAACTTATCTTTTTAATACTACATGTATTTTAGGAAAATTTGGAACAAAGTCTTGAAAATCCAGATGGAAATAAAGAAGTTAGCTACAGGGACATTCTCGGCAAGGTATTCAATGTTCCTGAATATTCTGGCCGTGTGAGGGGTAAGTGATTTGGCGTGACTCCCAAAAGTTATTTTTCACATGAGAAGCGCACAAATCCCTCAAATGATCAAGTATTAGAAGCACTGAAAACCCTTTTGAAGGTGCAAACACGAGAAGGGGGGGTTGAATTGTGTTTGACTAACTTGAATACTTTTCCTGTTTTTACACTTTTAAAACAAGACTTGATGTATGAATAAAAACAGAGTTAGTAGCGGATATAAAGTAAAAATAAAACACAGAATTTTTATACTGGTTCACCGTTCACGAGGCTACGTCCAGTCCCTTCACCTTGAAGGATTTCGCTAATTCAAACCTTGAATTACAACAGTTCCACTGACCCTCCAAGTCAGTCTTCTCAAAAAGTCTAACAATCCTAGACTCTTGAGGAATACAACACCTGTCTTCTCCTGCCAATCTGACAACCACAGATTGTAGAAGGAATTACAACGCCTTGAATCTAATTGCCAAGTAATCTGCTACCCCTTCTGACTCCCTCATATTGTAGACTCTACTTCAACAACTTAGATCTAACACAAGGGAAAGAAAATAACACGAGTGCTTGCTTCTGGAAAGTTGGAACTCAAAATTAACCTCACTGAAAACTTGAGTGTTTGCTTTTGGAAGTGTATGACTCTTTTGTGATTTTCGATACTAAGTATTCTGCCTTGAGCCTCCTTTTATAGATGCAGATTAGGGCCTCTTCCAAGCTAAATTTGGAGTTGAATCTTGCTATATTCTCTTGCAAAAATATCTTGACCAATTGGGCTTCATTTAAATAAAAAACATATCTTTTTTAAGCTTCCGATTTTCTTTCAAAAATAACTGGCCAATCATGTCTTTAGATTCTTCCCGCCAACAGCTCCTGAATTCCACAATACCTCACTTTATTTTTGTAACAAATCTTTTCAATACTTTGATCAAAATAAATTAAAATCTCGACCGTTAATCCTCCTGATTAAATCTGGACCATTTGATCTTCTGCACTAGTCCACATCTGGACCATACTAAGTGATATGCTGTGATCCTCTGATTTCGGCCATCCCTGGACCACACTTCCTAACCTTCTGATCTTCTGATCTCGGCCATCCTGGTCTAGCAAACTGATCTGCTGTGATCCTCTGATCTCGGCCACTGCTGGACTACACATCCTGACCTTCTGATTTCGGCCATCACTGAGCCATGGTCTGATCTTCTGATCTCGGCCAACACTGGGCCAAATACTTAATTCTGAACCATTGATTTGAAAATGTAACACCCCGATTTTAAAACACAGCGCGAGTGTACTTTTTTTTTTTAAATAAATAATTTAAATGATTTTCCAATTCATTACTTCAAAAGAATTGAAATAAAATTTCCTTTAGTTTATTTCATAAAATGGTACGTCGTAATTTAATCGATGAATGTAATTAATTAGTTTCATCGTAAATATCACTAAGTACTTATCTTTAGAAATTAATAATAAACATTAATACATTTCAAAAGATCAGTGTCATATCATCCCAAAAGGAAATATTAGAGTGCGGAATAGGTTAGCGGAAAAGTAGTACAATAATTTCCAAAATAAAACAAATTACATTTTCCAGCTCAAAATCCTATACATCAAATCTAACCGATCATGCACTAAAGCTACAGTAGCACGGATTTCCTCCGCATCCCATACAAGTCTCATCCGACTCCGCCGCTCGCCTCGCTGTAACCTCCTCCTCCTCATCATACAGAGAGGGATCGGTCTCCTCCGAAGTCAGATCGATGCACAATCTGGGTCGCTTCGGCGGTGCAGGAATCTCATAACAATCATCGGATATCCTAGATGGACCCAGAATATCAGCTGCTACTGGCGTCGACCCTTTGTTCTTTTCTTCCGCCTCAGAATCACGTACAGCCCCTCCAATCTCTAGGTTAGGAGTCACCACTCCTACGGTGGCCTCCGTCTCAACCCCTCCAGCTGGCTCCTCTGCATCATCAAAAATTTTGTGCGCCTCCAATACCAAATGGGACGGCACAGGAAAATCAATCCTCGCATAGCTGTGCTCCACGTAGTGCACTAATCCGCTAGTCCTACAGGTCCTCTTCAATCCCCCCGTGTAAGTAGCCCTGCTTGAGATGGGGTCGTATACCCAAGCAGTAGGCACGGAGCGATCAATGAAATCGAGTGACGTTTCCGTCGTCTCGGGTCCCACGGGTAGCATGGGTTTGGGGGGCATATGAGGGCAAAGCCCCATTTCCACATATAATAGTAAAGGGTCACCGACCGAAATTAACAATTAAACACATAGCATTTATATCACAGAACAAATACACCCATTGTATAACATATGACAATGATGAAAATTAAGGATGCTCATTTGAAATTTCATGACATATATGCTTTTTCAAACAACAGCCAATTAATATGGAAAACATATTGTAAGTACAACTGCCATCTCAGCAATCACAAACATTCATCATAAAATTCAGACTTTTCCACGTACTTACACACGTCAATTTCCAATCATCATCATATAACCAAATCGTGACCCACCGGTCAATCCCCCGATGCAATATGTATATGCTCATGTATACAGTTTCTTGGAATTACCAAGGTGCGGTCGCTCAACAGACCAACACATTTTTAAATATGTTTGACTTTAACAGCCCTCAAGACCAGGGTCCAATCGCGCAACAGATCAGCACCAGTGCAGTCGCTCAACAGACCAGCACGTTTGACATATACTCAGGTACAATCGCTCAACAGATCAGTACAAGTGCAGTCGCTCAACAGACTAGCACTCGTGCAATCGCTCAACAGATCAGCACGTTTTTGCGCATTTCAGGGTACAGTCGCTCAACAGACCAGTACCATTGCAGTCGCTCAACAGACCAGCACTCGTGGAATCGCTCAATAGATCAGCACGTTTACGCATTACTCTATGGCCCATCGCGGGTACCACTTGACTATGAAATGCATGAATATGCAGTGTTTTCACTTCACTGAAACAGTCTGCATTATCAGGAAAATTCAACTTTTCCATCATTTTCCCAAAACCTCTCAACACAATTAATTTCATCATCAACACATCAATGATTAAACATTCAAAACAATCATTATCAATTTACATTATCTCAAAATTCCATTCTTAATTATCATAAGTCTTTCCCCCAACTCTTAAAATTCATAAAACAGTGTTTAAAACTGAGATTTCTGGAAAATACGAATCTGTATTCGAATACATCTCCCTTGTATTCGAATACAGAAGCTAAAAACTGCAAATTTAACACTCTGTATTTGAATACAGCATACTTGTAATCGAATACAGAAGACAAAAACAGTGTAACTCAGCATTTTCTCCAAAATCATTAAAGGTTTCAAGAACCTCATCACCTCCTCTCCAAAACTATTTCAAAACTGCATTTTAAATCATTTCAAAACTTTTTTAATGTTTCCCAACACTTTAAAATTCACATGACAGTGTTTAAAACTTGATTTTCTGGAAAACACGAATCTGTATTCGAATACAGCTCCCTTGTATTAGAATACAGAAGCTAAAACTTGAATTTCTGGAAAAACACGAATTTGTATTCGAATACAGAAGCAAAAATTGTGAAAGTCAGCATCCTGTATTCGAATACGAGACTGTCGTAGTCGAATACAGATGCGAATACAGTGTTAAAATTTCACTTATGTATTCGAATACAACAGAGTCGTAGTCGAATACAGATGCTAAGTCAGAAGCAAAAATCCTTCCTCTGTATTCGAATACAGAGGCCCGTATTCGAATACAAGTTCGAAATCTTGGGTAAAACAAGAGCTTGGCAGGCTGTATTCGAATACACTCATGCTGTACTCGAATACACCTTCGAGTTCAGTGAAATTTTCTTGAGACTTCAACACGTTTTAAAACTTTTCTCTTTGACAAACCAACAATCCCAAAACAATTTTACCACTCTTTTGCAAACCACAAAACTCAGACATTTTTCATCAATATAGATTTTCCAGAAAGTACTTTCATTATTTTAAATCCTTCTCTTTTGAAAACATCAGCAACACCAAATTTTCATCAACAGGACAGAAACAGAATCACCAACACCAAAAGCAACATCACGGTTTTGCTTCAATCCCCCAAACAGAATATCAAACTCAAAACAGAATATGCATTTCCAAACGTTTACATTTTGAGCATTCTCAAAACAACATGCAGAGTATTTCCAGCATTCTTACATAACCAATCACAACATGCAAAGCATTTTCAGCTTTCTCACACCATCAGAACAACATTAATACACTCAGCCAAACAGCAAGCATCACATACACCAAAACACCAACAGAGTGCATTTTCGCATTTTATAACAACCAGCACAACAGTTTTATAAATATGCATTTTAATCATCTTCAAAATAACATGCATGACATTTTTCAACTTTCCCACATAAACAAAACAGCATTAATGCATTCAACCAAACAGAAACCATCACAGATTCAATACACATCAATAGAATGCATTTTCTTCATGTTTTTCAAAATGTCATTGCAAAACAGTTTTTCTTCAAAACAATGATGAAGATCAGTAATGTCGTGACAGTTATGCATTTACAGCCCTAATGCAGCTAGAAAGTGGAAGGTGCCCTTACCCTTGTTGCGTTTTCTACTACTGTTCACGTTTCTGCGTCAAAATCGGCAAAACTCCCGCTTGCATTTGCTGCTACGAAAATGGGTTCTCTAGCTCTGTAATGATGAGGAGAACAACTTTTGTTCTAGGGGTTTTCCGGTTTGGTGCTTGGATTTCCAAGTAATATCACTTTTGAGGAACTCCCTCTTTTTTTTGTTCGTAAAACAGAAATCAGAATGGGAGAAGGGAGAAAGTGAGCACTGTTACATGCATTAAGGGAGGAGGAATGGGTTTCTGACTTTGGCCTTCCTTCTCACTCCTATATATAGGCTTGTGTGGGTGCCACCTTACCCGACACTTGTCTGATCCTCAGCACTTAACCCGTCTTGTCGAAATTAGCCGATAATCCCTTAATTAACTGTCCGATAATTTAATTACTCGTAATTAAATTAATTTACTCTTCATCCAATAATTTTATTTCATCTTCCAAAATAAATATTTATATATATATATATATATATATATATATATATTCACTCAAAACATACATATATTAAATATTTTACAAATATCCCCAAAATAGACTTAATATTAATTCCATAATTAAATTTTAAATTTAAGGGTCTTACATTACTACCCCCCTTAAATTAGTTTCGTCCTCGAAACTACATCTCGATAAACAACTGAGGATATTGTTCCCTCATCTTACTCTCCAGTTCCCAAGTCGCGTCTTCTGTAGTCAGATTCCAAATCACTTTGAGTAGTGGAACTTCTTTGTTCCTCAACTGTTTAATCTTCCTGTTTTCAATCCTTATAGAGAATACTTCAAATGACAGGTTATCCTTCCATTGAATTGTGTCTGGTTCGATTACATGCGACGGATCCGATTCCTTAACTGTGACAAGTGAAATACATCGTGAATATTGGACAGTATGGGAGGTAAAGCAATCCGATAAGCCAGGGGTCCAATTCGCGCAGTAATCTGGTATAGTCCAATAAATTTCGGAGTCAAATTTCTCGACTTAATAGCTCTGCCAACTCCAGTTGTAGGCGTGACCCTTAGAAATACATGATCACCTTGCTCGAATTCCAAAGGTCTGCGACGCTTGTCCGCATAACTCTTCTGACGATCTTGCAAAACCTTCATTTTCTCTTGTATCCTCTTGATCTTCTCTGTAGTTTGTTCCACCATCTCAGGTCCAACAATCATACTTTCTCCGTCCTTATACCAACATAAAGGCGTCTGACACTTGTGTCCATATAAAGCCTCGTATGGTGCCATTCCAATACTTGTGTGAAAACTGTTGTTGTAAGTAAACTCAGTCAATGGCAACACCTCATCCCAATTTCCTCTATCATCCAACACACATGCTCTCAATAGATCTTCCAAGGACTGATTTGTTCTCTCAGTCTGTCCGTCTATTTGCGGGTGATAAGCTGAACTCAATTTCAGTTTCGTTCCCAATGCTTCATGCAGCGCTCCCCAAAAATGAGATGTGAATTTTGGGTCACGATCCGATACTATACTCGATGGGACTCCGTGTAACCTCACAATCTCAGCAATGTAGATTTCCGTCAGCTTATCTACTTTATAAGTGGTCCTTACAGGTAAGAAATGTGCGGACTTTGTCAATCGATCCACTATTACCCAAATTGAATCATTCTTTTTCCTTGTCTTGGGCAGTCCTGTTATAAAATCCATGGAAATGCTATCCCATTTCCATTCTGGTATATCCAGAGGTTGCAGCATTCCAGCAGGTTGCTGATATTCCACTTTCGCTTTCTGACAAGTTAAACAAGCCGATACATACTCCGCTACATCTCTCTTCATTCCTGGCCACCAGAAATTCTGCCTTAAGTTCTGGTACATCTTGGTCGCTCCAGGATGAATACTCAATTTACTCTTATGAGCTTCTTCCAAAATCATTCTTCTCATATTTGCAACTTCCGGTACACAAACTCTTCCATTACATCTCAAAATATTATCTGGTCCAACCCTGAACTCAATTGTCTGTCCTTGCGCTATTAGATTCCTCTTTTCTTGGATCAATGCGTCATCTTGCAAGTCTGCAATCTCCTCAAGTAGACCACTCGAAATTGTTATCATTCCACACTTTAAAATTCCTGGTGCAAACTCTACGTCCAAGTGTAGATCTCTAAATGCTTCCCACAACTCTTGTTGCCTGGCCATTATCATTGAAGATACTGACACACTTTTCCTACTTAATGCATCAGCCACCACATTGGCCTTTCCAGGGTGGTACTGCAATGAAAAGTCAAAATCCTTGAGAGTCTCCATCCATCTCCTCTGACGCATGTTCAATTCTTTCTGATCGAATAGATACTTCAAACTTTTATGGTCACTGAACACCGTGAACGTGCATCCATATAAGAAGTGCCTCCAGACTTTTAACGCAAACACTACTGTAGCAAGCTCTAAATCATGAGTAGGATAGTTTCGTTCGTGAGTTTTCAACTGCCTTGAGGCGTAGGCTACAGCTTTCTTGTGTTGCATCAAAACACATCCCAGACCTTGGTGAGATGCATCACAGTATACTTCATATGGTTCCTCCGACTGTGGCAAAACCAATACTGGTGAGGTTGTCAACTTTTCTTTAAGCAACTGAAAACTTTCTCACACTTCTCTGTCCATGCAAACGGCTGATTCTTTCTAGTGAGTTGTGTCAAAGGAGCTACAATCTTAGCAAATCCTTCAATAAATCTCTTGTAGTATCCTGCTAGTCCGACAAAACTTCGTATGTCTGTGATAGTCTGGGGCTGTTTCCAGGCAAGAATTATCTCAATCTTTGCCGGATCCACAACAATTCCTTCTTTTGTTATCACATTCCTCAAAAAATTCACTTTCTCTAGCCAAAACTTGCATTTCGACAAATTTGCATACAATTGCTTCTCGCGTAAGACTTCAAGAACTTGGCGTAGATGCTCTCCATGTTCTTCTTCATCCTTTGAATAAATCAAAATATCATCGATGAACACCACCACGAATTTATCCAGAAATGGGCTGAAGATTCTATTCATATAGTCCATGAAAATTGCTGGTGCATTCGTAACTCCAAATGGCATAACAAGATATTCATAATGTCCATAACGGGTCCTGAAAGCAGTCTTTTGAATATCTCCTTCTCTTACCCGAATCTGATGATATCCTGACTTCAAATCGATCTTTGAAAACACCGCTGCTCCCCTCAATTTGTCCATCAAATCATCGATGCGTGGTAAAGGATAACGATTCTTGATAGTTACCTTGTTAAGTTGCCGATAATCCACACATAAGCGTGAACTTCCATCCTTCTTCTTAACCAACAACACCAGAGCTCCCCATGGCGACACACTTGGTTTGATAAATCCTTTCTCCAATAAACCTTCAATTTGACCCTTAAGCTCGCTTAATTCCAATGGCGACATCCGGTACGGCGCAATTGAAATAGGTCCAGTTCTTGGGTGCAAATCAATGAAGAACTCCACCTCTTTCAATGGGGGTAATCCTGGAATTTCTGTTGGAAATACGTCCGAATATTCTTTGACTAACACCACATCTTCTAGGTTCACCTCCTTCTTGGTCTCCACGTTAGCCAATGATAAGAATTCCTGAGTTCCTTCTCTCAGTGATACTTCGAGTTTGTTAGAATCCAAATACCGAACGACTCTAGGTTCGGGGAAAAGAACTAATTTTCGAGCGCAATCCAAGACTACGTAATTATACGTCATCCAATCCATGCCAAGAATGATCTCGAGTGATTGTAGGGGTAGACAGATTAAATTAACCAAGAAATCTCTATTCTGAATCATTACAGTACAATGTAAACATGCAGAGTTTACGGTCAAAGTCTTAGCAGGTGTAGAAACAACCAAATCAAAAGGTAAAGCAGACACAGATAACTTCAAACGATTCACACAGTCCATAGCAGTGAAAGAGTGGGTTGCCCCCGAATCAAAAAGTGCAGTTAGTGTGTTACCTGCAATCTCACAATCTTGCTGGATTAAATTTGGGGCTTGACTCCCAGTTTCAGCACCAATGTTATAGATGCGTCCTCTAGCAATAGGAAGGCTAGCCCTAGTTGCGTTCACTGTTGGTTCCACCTTCGGAACCCGGCAATCCCTCGCCACGTGTCCTGGCTTCTGGCAATTGAAACACATCAGATCCCTTGCGGTACAAGCAGTAGCAATATGTCCTTCTTTCCCACATCAATAACACCGACTCCTTGTCCCAATTGCCGTCCAAAATTCTGATTTCCCGACCGATTCTGGCCTCTCTTGTTGTTTTGTGGCCGGTTATACGGCTTAGCAACTTGCTTCCCTCTATTGTTTTGATTGTGCATCTAACTAAGCCCTCCAGAATTAAAGTTCCCTCCTCTGTTGGCCCTCATATTCTTCATCTCTTCAACCTCTCTACACTTCTCCACTAAGACTTGGAAACGTTGAATTCCCAATGGTAAGACCGAGTCTTGAATCTCATACTTCAGTCCATTTTGGCAGCGATGGCACATAAACTGTTCATCCACTTCTTCCCGAAAAAATCTGAAATGCCTTGATAGTGATTCAAACTTTGTTGTGTATTCTCCCACCATCATGTTTCCTTGGTGCAGTATCAGAAAATCGTCACCCAACTTGGTCCTAGTGCTCATCGGGAAGTATTTGTCCAAAAACTTCTTTTTGAACGACTCCCAGTTCACCTCCTCTTGAGCTGACCCCATCAGTAGTCTTGTGCTTCTCCACCAATACTCTGCATCCCCTATCAGTAGATACGTGGCATAGTTGACTTTCACCGCTGCCCGACAATTAATCATCTCGAAGATTTTCTCCATCTCTTGAATCCACTGGTCCGCTCTTTTTGGACCCTCATCACCCTTGAACTTGGGAGGATTATGACGACGAAAATCCTCTAGTCCTCTAGATTCAGCAGCACGAATCTCTCTTTCTCTCTTCTCCTGATCTCGTTGAGTCTTTGCAGCCGTCTGTGCAGCAACAGACGCAGCCATGTTATTCATCGCTTCAGCCATCCTATCTTCCCGGTTGACATTGGCTCTTGTAGTGTCGTCTATTCGTGGAGGCATTGTTTCCTACAAAACCATCATCACTTCAGTCACACCACAACTTACACAAGACTTGACACTTTAACTACTTGCTCCTATGCATGATCAGGTAATAACTGAAAACCAATAATTAAATCAGTGCTTTAACCCAAAACTTTAACCAAATGCTCTGATACCACAATTGTAACACCCCCGAGTTTAAAACACAGCGCGAGTGTTTTTTTTTTTAATAAATAATTAAAACACGGCCCTTTGTTCTTTTCTTCCGCCTCAGAATCACGTACAGCCCCTCCAATCTCTAGGTTAGGAGTCACCACTCCTACGGTGGCCTCCGTCTCAACCCCTCTAGCTGGCTCCTCCGCATCATCAAAAATTATGTGCGCCTCCAATACCAAACGGGAAGGCACAGGAAAATCAATCCTCGCATAGCTGTGCTCCACGTAGTGCACCACTCCGCTAGTCCTACAGGTCCTCTTCAATCCCCCCGTGTAAGTAGCCCTGCTTGAGATGGGGTCGTATACCCAAGCAGTAGGCACAGAGCGAACAATGAAATCGAGCGACGTTTCTGTCGTCTCGGGTCCCACGGGTAGCATGGGTTTGGGGGGCATCTGAGGGCAAAGCCCAATTTCCACATATAATAGTAAAGGGTCACCGACCGAAATTAACAATTAAACACATAACATTTATATCACAGAACAAATACACCCATGGTATAACATATGACAATGATGAAAATTAAGGATGCTCATTTGAAATTTCATGACATATATGCTTTTTCAAACAGCAGCCAATTAATATGGAAAACATATTGTAAGTACAACTACCATCTCAGCAATCACAAACATTCATCAGAAATTTCATATTTTTCCACGTACTTACACACGTCAATTTCCAATCATCATCATATAACCAAATCGTAATCCACCGGTCAATCCCCCGATGCAATATGTATATGCTCATGTATACAGTTTCTTGGAATTACCAAGGTGCAGTCGCTCAACAAACCAGCACATTTTTAAATATGTTTGACTTTAACGGCCCTCAAGACAAGGGTGCAATCGCTCAACAGATCAGCACCGGTGCAGTCGCTCAACAGACCAGCACTCGTGCAGTCGCTCAACAGACCATCACGTTTGACATATACTCAGGTACAATCGCTTAATAGATCAGTACCAGTGTAGTCGCTCAACAGACCAGCACTCGTGCAATTGCTCAACAGATCAGCACGTTTTTGCGCATTTCAGAGTACAGTCGCTCAACAGACCAATACCAGTGCAGTCGCTCAACAGACCAGCACTCGTGCAATCGCACAACAGATCAGCACGTTTACGCATTACTCTGTGGCCCATCGCGGGTACCACTTGACTATGAAATGCATCAATATGTAGTGTTTTCTCTTCACTGTTACAGTATGCATTATCAGGAAAATTCAACCATTCCCTCATTTTCCCAAAACTTCTCAACACAATTAATTTCATCATCAACACATCAATGATTAAACATTCAAAACAATCATTATCACTTTACATTATCTCAAAATTCCATTCTTAATTATCATAAGTCTTTCCCCCAACTCTTAAAATTCATAAAACAATGTTTAAAACTGAGATTTCTGGAAAATACGAATCTGTATTCGAATACAGAAGCTAAAAACTGCAAATTTAACACTCTGTATTCGAATACAGCATACTTGTATTCGAATACAGAAGACAAAAACAGTGTAACTCAGCATTTTCTCCAAAATCATTAAAGGTTTCAAGAACCTCATCACTTCCTCTTCAAAACTATTTCAAAACTCCATTTTAAATCATTTCAAAACCTATTGAATGTTTCCCAACACTTTAAAATTCACATGATAGTGTTTAAAACTTGATTTTCTGGAAAACACGAATCTGTATTCGAATACAGCTCCTTTGTATTCGAATACAGAAGCTAAAACTTGAATTTCTGGAAAAACATGAATCTGTATTCGAATAAAGCTCCCTTGTATTCGAATACATAAGAAAAAATTGTGAAAGTCTACATCCTGTATTCTAATACGAGACTGTCGTAGTCGAAGACAGATGCGAATACAATGTTAAAATTTCACTTCTGTATTCGAATACGACAGAGTCGTAGTCGAATACAGATGCTAAGTCAGAAGCAAAATTCCAGCCTTTGTATTCGAATACAAAGGCCCGTATTCGAATACAAGTTCGAAAACTTGGGTAAAACAGGAGCTTGGCAGACTGTATTCGAATACACTCATGCTGTATTCGAATACACCTTTGAGTTCAGTGAAATTTTCTTGAGACTTCAACACGTTTTCAAACTTTTCTCTTTGAAAAACCAACAACCCCAAAACAGTTTTACCACTCTTCGGCAAACCACAAAACTCAGACATTTTTCATCAATATAGATTTTCCAGAAAGCACTTTCATCATTTTAAATCCTTCTCTTTTAAAAACATCAGCAACACCAGATTTTCATCAACACGACAGAAACAGAATCACCAACACCAAAAGCAACATCACAGTTTTGCTTAAATCCCCCAAACAGAATATCAAACTCAAAACAAAACATGCATTTCCAAACGTTTACATTTTGAGTATTCTCAAAACAACATGCAGAGTATTTCCAGCATTCTTACATAACCAATCACAACATGCAAAGCATTTTCAGCTTTCTCACACCATCAAAACAACATTAATACACTCAGCCAAACAGCAAGCATCACATACACAAAAACACCAACATAGTGCATTTTCGCATTTTATAACAACCAGCACAACAGTTTTATAAATATGCATTTTAATCATCTTCAAAATAACATGCAGGACATTTTTCAACTTTCCCACATAAACATAACACCATTAATGCATTCAACCAAACAGAAACCATCACAAAATCAGTACACATCAATAGAATGCATTTTCTTCATGTTTTTCAAAATGTCATTGCAAAACAGTTTTTCTTCAAAACAATGATGAACATCAGTAATGTCATGACAGTTATGCATTTACAGCACTAATGCAGATAGAAAGTGGAAGGTGCCCTTACCGTTGTTGCGTTTTCTGCTACTGTTCACGTTTCTGCGTCAAAATCGGCGAAACTTCCGCTTGCGTTTGTTGCTACGAAAATGGGTTCTCTAGCTCTGTAATGATGAGGAGAACAACTTTTGTTCTGGGGGTTTTCTGGTTTGGTGCTTGGATTTCCAAGTAATATCACTTTTGAGGAACTCCCCCTTTTTTTTTGTTCGTAAAACAGAAATCAGAATGGGGGAAGGGGGAAGGTGAGCACTGTTACATGTAGTAAGGGAGGAGGAATGGGTTTCTGACTTTGCCCTTCCTTCTCACTCATATATATAGGCTTGTGTGGGTGCCACCTCACCCGACACTTGATCCTCAGCACTTAACCAGTCTTGTCGAAATTAGCCGATAATCCCTTAATTAACTGTTCGATAATTTAATTACTCGTAATTAAATTAATTTACTCTTCATCCAATAATTTTATTTCATCTTAATTAGCCGATAATCCCTTAATTAACTGTCCGATAAGTTTGGGATGTTTATTATTTCACTGCCTGGCCATCTTCTGGTGAGAATAACTTCTGGAATAAATCTGACATTTGACATCTTCTGGTCTGGAACAACTCTCCCTATTGGAGGCTTCCTTCTGGTCTGGTCCAGGTCTCCTTCTGACTTTTCTTCCTTCTGATCTGGGCCAGCAAATATATCCTCTGGTAGTGTTTTGACATCCTGGTGTATACTCTGGTAATTCCAAGATGCATTTTGGATGCATTTTCTGCCTCAGCAATCTTCAATTTCTGGTGGTATTTAATGTAATAATTCAAGGTACAAAATAAGATTACATGGAGTGCTTTTGTAAACATCAAAATCCTAAGTATTTAGAACCAACTTGGTTCCAACAATCTCCCCCTTTTTTATGATGACAAAACCTTAACTTATTTTGCTAGTTTATAACTCGAAGACTTGAATTACTCCCCCTCAGACCGATCTCTCCCCCTAAGTCTGATACTGATTTTTTTCTTCTCCTTTTCAACTCCTTCTCTTTTCACTCTTTCTTTTCTTCTCTTCTCCTCTCCTTTTCAACTCCTTCTTTATTCTCTCTTTCTTTTCTCTCTTCACATTTCCTCCCCTTTTCAACTTATTTCTCCTTTTTCTCTCTCTCTCCCCCTTTTTGTCATCAGCCAAAAAGAGGTCCTACTATTTTTGTATTTATTTGTTTTTCTGTTTACAAATTACAGAAGGTAAAATAGAAAATAAAAGACAAAATAAAATTACAAGAAATTTTAAAAACTCCTACGATGACTACTTGAGCTAGTCAGATATGGAGGTAATGCTGAGATGCTTCTTGATGAACTCGAACCTATCTTCTGGTAATGCTTTGGTGAAGATATCAGCCCATTGATGATCAGTGTCCACAAACTGGATGCTTAAAGTTCTTTTTTGAACATGGTCCCTAATGAAATGGTGTTTTATTTCAATGTGTTTGGCTCTAGAGTGTAAGATAGGGTTCTTGGTTAGGTTTATGGCTGAAGTGTTATCATAGAACAAAGGGATATTGGTTTCAAAGATGTTGTAATCTTCAAGTTGATGTTTCATCTAGAGTAACTGTGAATTGCATCCTGCTGCTGATATATACTCAGCTTCAGCTATTAACATGGCAATGGTGCTTTGTCTTTTGCTTGACCAAGAGATCAAATTATCACCTAAGAAAGTGCAGGTGCCACTTGTACTTTTCCTTTCCAGCTTGTCTCCAGCATAGTCGGAATCACAAAAACCTCTGAGTTTGTAGGTGGCGGTTTTCTTGTATAACAGGGTAAGGTTGGTGGTTCCTTTAAGGTATCTCAGAATTCGTTTGACAGCAGTTAAATGGTATTCCCTAGGGTCAGCTTGAAATTGGGCACAGACACAAACACTAAACAAGATGTCAGGTCTAGAAGCAGCTAAATAAAGAAGGGATCCAATCATATGTATGTTTTCTGGTCTACCTTTTGGTTGGTTTCATCTTTCTCAAGTGAGCAGGTTGGGTGCATGGGGGTGGCCATAGGCTTACAGTCACTCATCTTGATCTTTTTAAGAAGTTCTTTAGTGTATTTAGATTGGTGAATGAGTATACCTGATTTACCTTGATGAATCTGAATTCCCAGAAAGAACTTAAGTTCTCCCATCATGCTCATTTGGAACTCTTTCTGCATTAGGTCAGAAAACTCTTTGCACAAAGTGCCATTAGTTGATCCAAATATGATATCATCAACATAAACTTGAATAATCAAAATATCATTTTTAATGGATTTCCTAAATAAAGTATTATCAATCTGGCCTCTATTAAAATCATTCTTAAGCAGAAAGTTACTAAGTTTGTCATACCATGCCCTTGGTGCTTGTTTTAAACCATATAAAGATTTTTTAAGTTTGAAAACATGGTCTGGAAAATCAGAATTTTCAAATCCAAGGGGCTGTTTGACATAGACTTCCTCACTTATGTAGCCATTTAAGAATGCACTTTTAACATCCATTTGATACAGCATTATATCATGATTAGCAGCAAATGATAAAAGAATTCTAATTGCTTCTAACCTGGCCACTAGAGCAAAATTCTCAGTGTAGTCTATACCTTTCTGTTGACTGTATCCTTGAGCTACAAGTCTGGCTTTGTTCCTTACCACTTCACCTTTTTCATTTAGTTTATTTCTGAACACCCACTTGGTACCAATAATGTTTTTGTTTGGTCTGGGTACCAGATCCCAAACATCATTCCTTTGGAATTCATTCAGCTCTTCTTGCATTGCAAGTATCCAACCTTCCTCTGTCAAAGCCTCATCAACATTGATTGGTTCAATTGTTGAGAGTAAACCAAACAGACTGGTTTCTCTACTTGATGATCTGGTCTTTAAAGGTTCTACAGCACTGCCAATAATGAGAGATTCTGGTTGTGAAGACTTGTACTTCCATCCATTATTTCCCTCTGACTTGTTTTCAGAGTCAGCATGTTCTTCTTCATCTTGATCTTTCTCAGATTCTGCTGCTGGTTCAGCTTCTGGTTCCTGTGCCTCTGGTTCACCTGCAATTTCCTCATCTTGCTTTGACTTTTCAGAGTCAAGATGTTTTCATCAAACTTAATGTGGATTAATTCTTCCACAGTGTTAGTTTCTTTGTTAAACACCCTAGAAGCTTTTGATCTCTCAGAGTAACCAATAAAGATACACTTTTGAGATCTAGTATCAAACTTAGCTAGGTTATCTTTAGTGTTCAACATAAAACAGATGCAGCCAAATTGCTTAAAGTAGGAAATATTGGGTTTCATACCTTTCCACAGTTCATAGGGAGTTTTACTTAAGATGGACCTGATGTAGACTCTATTTTGAATGTAGCAAGCTGTGTTGACAGCTTCTGCCCAAAGGTAGGTGGCAACCTTCATATCATTCAGCATGGTTCTGGCTATCTCTTGCAGTGATCTGTTCTTCCTTTCTACCACTCCATTCTATTGAGGTGTTCTGGGGGATGAGAAGTTGTGAGAGATGCCATTCTCATCACAGAATTCTTCAAAATACTTGTTCTCAAATTCACCTCCATGATCACTTCTGATGGTTATGATCTTAATACCCTGTTCATTCATAACTTGCTTACAGAAGGAAATAAACACTTTGTGAGATTCATCTTTGTTCTTTAAAATTTTTACCCAAGTCCACCTTGAGTAATCATCAACAATCACAAAACCATATTTCTTACCACCGAGGGAAGCTGTTTGAACAGGACCAAACAGATCTAAGTGAAGCAGTTCAAGTGGTTGAGAGGTAGAAACACATTTTTTAGTTTTAAAAGAGTATTTTTTGTTATGGGTGCAATAAACCTGGACATATCAAGTCAGAATGTCCAAATCTGGAAAAAGGCAAACAGCACAAGAAGAGTTCCAGATATAGAAAGAAGGGTCTGATGGCTGCCTGGGATGTATCAGAATCAGAAGAAGAATCGTCTGATGAAGAAGAGGCAAAAACAGCAAAGATGGCACACATTAGGTCTGCCTCTGGACCTCATAAAGGCACGAATTCAAGAAGGAAAGCAGGCAGAAGGAAGAATGAACGAAGTAGTCATTCAAGCAAGCCTGGAAGCACATCAGAGGAAGCAATTTTGTCTCTGATGGCTCATACCAACTCAAGTTCTGGATACAGCTCAGGCTCTGGAATAGAATCAGAAGATGAAGACAATGAGGTACTTTCTGATCTCTCTAAATCTGAATTAATTGATGCTATAAAAGACTTGTTAAATGCAAACAATAAGATGTCTTTAAAACTGAAAACTCTTAGGGAAGATAAGAAAAATCTGACCAAAGAAGTCCAAATTTTAAAGAATCAAAATTCTGAGTATGCAACTGAAAACAAGAATTTTAAAACTGAAGTTGCAAGACTCAAATCTGAAAACCAATTTCTTATTCAAGTTAGTCAAACACAACGTAGTTGGTTAAAAAAGATAAGGAAAAGCAACTTCAACGTGAAATGAAAATAGAAAGTGAAGATGGAAGTTGCAACATTGGTCGTAAAAGTCTACCGAAGGTAATTAATTACTTAACGAAATAAGAAATTCATTCAACCTAATTGTTTCACATACTTATGTATTAACCGTTGATTTAATTTAGGGTATTTCACGTAGCTGCCTATACTTGTCTTCCCCTACCCACATGGTTGGGAAAGGAACATTGTACAATAATTTCGGAGAAGTATTGCACAACAACGATTTCCCTGTCGGCCATGTTAAAGTTTCACCTGTGGTGGCTTTAGAACCACTTGTACCGTTGCCTATCCCCGACAACGAAAGAGATATGAAACTTTTGGGAGAAGCAATAGGTAGCTATGTGGCATGGTCGAAACATCTTGTTGGCACTGATCCTGAGGTATGTTTTAATTGCTATGTATGTTTAGTTGTATGATTATGATTGATTATATGTAATTGCTGATTTTTCCACTTTTATATTTCATTTATTTAGATTGTTGCTAAAGGGAATGATGATAAGATCCCTCGCAGCGAGTCTGTCACTTCGCCAAAAAAGGCCCCAGAAAAGTTTTGACATATACATCAATTCATGTATACGAAATGATTAGCTTACTATAATAACAAACAAACTGATCAACCTCATTTTTTTTTAGATTCAAACAAAAAATAAACCCGCTGCACCACAGGTGCAGGTCCGTGATAAAAATAAACCTTCCAAAATGCAAAAACTAAATCGAGGAAAATCAGTTGCTCTTCCTAAAATAAGTCAACCACGCCTTGCTCGATTAGGTGAGTGTCTTGACAAAGCAATAAAGATAAATATGAAGAGCAACAATGATACACGTATGCTAGAAATGGAAAAAAATATATTCAGAGAAGAGTATTTAGAATTACTTGGCAAAGAGCAAATATACGAACTTCTTGATCATAAATAACTGAGTGCTACTGTAATCAGCATATACATCAGGTAATATAAATACTTTATTTAAGATATAAATTACCTCTTAATTGCATCATTGCCACATTAATTTTTATTGATATTATAATTTAATTTTATATTTGAAGGTTTTTGTACGAGAAGTTGGTGTGCGCGCAGAAATTGTCAAGTAGATTTTCATTCTTATCTCCGCATAAACTATCCATGTTTAAAATCGATCTAGATAATGTAAATAAATATGTAGTTGATAGACTTATAGAAAATAAAGAGAAGGACAAGATGTTTCTGGCACCATACAACTCAGGGTACGTAATTAGATACTTTATCTATATATTTTTTAATTTATGATATTATGAGTTGTGTAAACAAATTTTGTCAACCAAATTTGTGTTGTTGCAGGCAACATTGCGTGTTGTTTGTCATAAATGCGACTTCTGAAATTGTATATTATTTAGACCCATTGCAAGGTCATTTCAACAATCACCCTAATATTCATTTATTTCTTACATATATATATATAAATAATGTGTTTGGTCATTGAATAATAATCACATTTATTTAATAGTGCTCTGCAAGTTTTCCGCTCTCAAAGGGGTGCTTCAGTGTCGAAGAATAAGTCAAACAACATCACATGGCTTCTAGTAAAGGTTTGAAATTTTTGTTATAGAACTTAATTATATGACTTTAAATTTTCATTTACAATATCAATGCATAAATATTTATTGGCGTACATGTTTTATTTTATAGTGTTCGCGTCAAACTAACAACATAGACTGCGGATACTATATAATGAGGTTCATGAAGGAGATTGTTGATCTGAATAAACATATAATTCCAGAAACAGTACGTTATTTTCATTATATTTTGATTTTCATATATAAACTATATATATATATATATATATATTTGATTCTAACTTATTTTGCTTTAGTATTTTGACAACTTCAACACAACTTACTCTGAAAATGATCTCAAAGAAATGAAAGAAGAATGGTGCCAGTTTGTCCTCGAAATGAACATTATATAATTTGTAATTAATTTGTTGATGTACTGTCATGATGTAATTTGTTCTGTGAATATGTAATTCATACTGTGAATATATTGCTACTGTCATGATGTAATTTGTTCTGTGAATATATAATTCATACTGTGAATATGTTGAATGTAATTTGTTCTGATAATATATGTAATTCATACTGTAATTTATTGTAATTTGTTGCTATGAAACACTTGTAATTGATATTGTTGAATGTGAATATGAATTTGTTGTTATGATGGGAATTTTAATGTTGAAAAGAAGAATCTGAATATGATATTTGATGTTCATAATATGTAATAAAAAAGACAGTGCTTCTTTAAAAAATTCTTTTACAGAGCTTTTTAAAACGTTATACAGCGCTTTTTTTAAGTCCTTTTACAGCGCTTTTTTGAAAAAGCGCTGTAAATCTAAGTTAAATAACTATATATGGGACCTATTACAGCGCTTTTTTGAAAAATCGTTGTAAATCTAATATAAGAAGCACGCTATATATGGGACCTATTACAGTGCTTTTTTGAAAAAGCGTTGTAAATCTAATATAAGAAGCGTGCTATATATGGGACCTATTACAGCGCTCGTTTGAAAAAGCGCTATAAATCTAATATAAGTAGCACGCTATATATGAGACCTATTACAGCGCTCTTTTGAAAAAGCGTTGTAAATCTAATTAAAGAAGCGCGCTATATATGGGACCTATTACAACGCTCTTTTGAAAAAGCGTTGTAAATCTATTATAAGAAGCGCACTATATATGGGACCTATTACAACATTTTTTTGTATTTTCAATAGCATTGTTGTATCCTTTTACAGCACTAGATACTAAGGCGCTTAAAAGCGCTATAAAGGGCTTAAAAAAAGCGCTGTAAAAGGCAATTTTTGGCATTGTGAGATGCTAATGATTTTATGAAAGCTTGTGACGAATGCCAAAGGAGTGGCAATATTTCTATGCTTCAAGAGATACCTTTGAATAACATTTTGATATGTCAAATTTTTTATGTTTAGGGCATTGATTTTATGGACCCTTTTCCTAAATATTTTTCGAACCAATATATTCTTGTTGTTATGGACTACATTTCTAAATAGGTAGAAGCGATTGTCTCGCCCACTAATGATGCTCGGATTGTAATAAAAAAATTTAAAAAATAATATTTTTATTAGATTCGGCACTCCTAGAGCTATCATAAGTGATGGTGGCACTCATTTTTGTAATAAACAGTTTGATAATCTTTTGAGCAAATATGGTGTTACCCATAAAATAGCAACCCCTTATCACCCACAAACCAGTGGTCAAGTAAAAATTTATAATAGGGAATTGAAAAGAATTTTAGAGAAAACTGTTGCTACATCAAGGAAATATTGGTCTTTAAAATTAGATGATGCATTATGGGCATATAGGATTACCTTCAAAACCCCAATTGGTTGAAGGTGCAAACAAGAGAGGGGGTTGAACTGTTTTTGTAATACTTGAATTCTTTTTCTGTTTTGATGATTATTTAGAATCTGATATATAAACAAACAGAATTAGCAGCGGATAAAGTAAGATAATCAATACAAAGATTTATCCTAGGCTACATCCAGTCCCTTCACCTCGAAGGATTTTTCCACTAATTCAAAACCTTTGAATTACAACAGCACTATTGACCCTCCAAGTCAGTCTTCCCAAACAGTCTAACAATCCTAAACTTTTGACGAACACAACACCTTGACTTCACAAGTCAAGTCTTCTCCTACCAATCTGATAACCCCAGATTGCATAAGGGATTTCAACACCTTGAATCTAATTGCTAAGTCACCTGCTACTTCTTCTGACTCTTCAGATTGTAGACTCTACTTCAACAATATAGATGTAACACAAGGGAACGAAAAACAAGAGTACTTGCTTCTGGAAAGCTGAAACTCACAATTAACCTCACTGAAAACTCGAGTGTTTGCCTCTAGAAGTTTATGACTCTTTTACTGATTTTTGATGATAAGTCTTCTGCCTTGAGCCTCCTATTATAGATGGAAATTAGGGTTTCTTCCATGATCAAATTCGAGTTGTATCTGTCCAGATTCTCTTGCAAAAATAACTTGGCCAATCGGGTTTCACTTAAATAAAAAACGTATCTTTTTAGCTTCATATTGCATTTGAAAATTCTGTTGACCAATCTTGTTTCTTTCAATTTCAAACCATATCTTTTTAAGCTTCAGATTACATTCGAATTTCTTCAAGTCTTCGGTAATTTTTTAATCAAATCCCCTTAATACTTTGATCAAATTTCTATCAAAATTTAATCAAGTCTTCTTCGAATTTTAATCAAGTCCTTACTAATTTGCATCATGATTAAAATTCTGGACCGTATGATCTTCTGATCTCGACCAACTCTAGACTTATGTAATCTGATCTTCCCCAATTCTGTGATCCTCTTATCTCGGCCAACACTGGACCATATGATCTGATCTTCTGATCTCGGCCAACACTGGGCCATATGATCTGATCTTGGCAAACAATGGGCCATGATACTTAAATCTGGACCATTGATCTTAACATTTTCCCTCTAATCTGGACCAAGTCTAGATTGAATCTGAATTAAATATGGACTTATGATATTTTAATCTGGACCATTGATCTTTTAATCTGGATATTTATCTTCTGATCTGGATCAAGTCTGGATTAAATCTAATCAATCATTTCTTCTGATCGGGACTGAGTTTTATGTTATGGATCAGTTATCTTCTGCTCTGGACCAAGTCTGGATTAAGTTTAGATTGATTCTTATATTCACAACCAAGCTATCTTCTGGTCAGGAATGACACTGGACCAAGTCTGACTTATGTTTCCTTCTAGTCTGGAACAAGTCTCCCTCTGACAGGCTTTCTTCTGGTCTGGACCAAGTCTCCTTCTGGACTCTGTTTCCTGCTGATCTGGGCCAAGAAAGATATCCTCTGATGATGTTATTTGTCCTTTGATATTTTGCCTTTGATAACATCCTCTGATATCCTCTAAAGGTGTATCCTCTGGTGCCTTCAGGAAGCATCCTCTGGTACCCTCTGGATGTTTCCTCTGGCCGAACCTTTCTGGTGACATTTCTATCCTCTGGTTGCTTCCTCTGGATGTATCCTCTGTGGTGTCATCCTCTGATTTTGCACAGCTTCTGATTTGTTCTTCTAAGTCAAAATACTATTTACATAAAATACTTTTCTTAACATCAAAACTAAGTATAGAACCAACTTGGTTCCAATAGGTATGTCTCCTTATCGGCTTGTTTTTGGTAAAGCTTGTCATTTTCCTATTGAACTAGAGCATAAAGCACTTTGGGCGCTCAAATTTTTAAATTTTGATGCACAACTTACAGGGGAAAATAGGTTGCTATAACTAGATGAATTGGATGAGCTTCGTCTTGAAGCTTATGAAAATTCCAAAGTTTATAGGGAACGCACCAAAAAGTGGCATGATAGACGCATTCATTTACGCGAGTTTCAGATTGGTGAAAAAGTTGTAATTTATAACTAATGTTTGTGTCTGTTTCCAGGAAAGTTGCACTCAAAGTGGTATGGCCCCTACACTATGTCCCAAATCTTTCCATCGTGGTCTCTTGACGTCACAAAAGATGATGGTAGTGCCTTTAAGGTCAATGGCCAACACGTTAAGCATTATGAGGAAAGACTTCTTCAAGTGAAGTCTGTCATTATCCTCAAGAATCGATCCACGTTTTAGCTTACCGTCAGGCTCGAGACGTTAAACAAGCGTTCGCAGAAGTCAAACTGTATTTACTTTTTATTTTATTCTTGTTTGAGTTTATTATTTTTGTTGATTATTTTTGTTTTTAGGAAATAAAAGCTCCAACTGCAAGATCTTTTAGGGAAGTCACTTTTACTTTCTCTCATTTATTTATTCATTTAGTCTACTATAATATTCTTCCTTGAGGACCATGCTTATTGCTAGTGTGGGGGAGAAAATATATTTTGATGTTTGACCTCTTGTAGTGTTTGTGATGGCATCTTTTCCAAAGGTGGAATGGTAACATATTAAAGAAAAAATGAAGTGTTGTTTCACTAAGTAGCTTGGGGATTACTTGGACTAATAGTCAAGCCAAATGTGGAATGATATTAAATTAAAAAGAAAAGAAAAAATGTCATGAATAAAAGGTTGACTTGTCTAGTAGAAAAATGTCCCTAGTACTTGAGAAAATTAAACCTTTGTGTTCTATAATAAGGATGAAACTTTATGAATGAGAAGGATATTAAATGAATTGATTGAAGAAAGTCTCAAGGCATTGAATGTTAAGAAGCAATGAGGTTAACCACTCACACACTTTGAACTATGGGAATTCATTTACTTAGTTGGCATAGTGTAGAAGGTATTTGATTTTTTCTAAATAATTCAGAAGGATTCTTGCTCAAATTAAAACATTTTTTTATGATGTTCTTAATTCTTTAAACTTTGTCTGAGAATGAAACTTTGCTTGAGGACAAGCAAAAGTTGAGTGAGAGAGAGTTGAGAAATCTATTTTTATAGGATTTTAATAGAGTATTTATCCTCTATTTTTACTGCATATCTCTATCTAATTCATTATTCACACAACAAACCAAATCATCATGCTTTCATCAACTATGAGTGGGATCAACTATCGTCGCAAAAGTTATTCCTCAAAATATTAGAAACTCTCTAGGAGGAAAAAATCCTCAAAAACCCCTCGATTGTTTTCTAATGAATTGCATCATTTGGAATAGAAGAGGAGCTAGTGGTCGAGAATTTCCAGCCTTGGCACAATATTGTTCATGTATTTAGCAGTTTAATTTCATAGCTATTTTGGACCCTTGAATTAGTAGTGACAAAGCTACTGAAGTTATCAAGAGGATTAGTTTAGTTAATGAAGCTATTGGAAGCTCAAGGCTTTTCAAGTGGCATTTGATGTTTTTGGAATAATAATTACCCTCCTCTTTAATAATGTTATCCATTTGGATATGAAACCCTTGGTGTATTGCATGTGATTTTAGCCAAGTTATATTTGATCATGAAAAAGTGGGAGAGGATTTAGTTAGTAGAGCACTTATGTTGTTTTCTTTTCTTGTGAGAAAATTTTTGGTTACTACAAATGATTGGAGAACAAGTGTTAATCATATCACAAAATTTAAAGTCCTGAAAAAAAATGTCTCGGTAGAGTTTTCAAGAAAAAGAATACAATTATCAAAAGATTGGAGAGAACAACTAATAAACTTGTGGAACGTGATATAGAGAGTGTCTCTCTGCATTAAAGCACCGTCTATGGAGGGATTATCAAACAATTATTAATCATGAGGAACTTTGTTGGGTCAATTAATCTAGACATAAATAGATTTCTCATGTCGAAAAAATTCTAAATTCTTTTGTCAAACTTCCTTTTCTAGAAGAAGGAATAGATTGTGGCCCTTTTGAACTCTCATGAGGTTTGGATATATCATGATTTTGGTCTTCAGGAAATGGTTATCAATTTCTTTTCTCAGCTTTATACTTCTAATGGTATTTGGTAGCGTGGATTTCAAATCATTCATTAGTTTTCTCCTATCATAGAGTCTCACCTGACCTTGATTCATTCTAAGTTTACATTAGAGTAAACAAGATCAACTCTCTTTAGTATGGAGAATTTAAGGTCATGGGCTATGATGGATTCCATCTTGTCTTCTTTTTAAGTCTCAGCGGAATACTATTGGGCACTTGATTTGGTATATTTTGAAGTACTGTTATCAGAATCACCAGGAACATACTCTCATTCTTGAATATGAGGACCCTTCTTGAGTTTCTCAATTGAAACTTATTGCATTTTGTGATGTGGTTTACAAAGTCTTTACAGAGATGATTGCTCAAACGCTACATAATATTATGTTTCATGTCATCTCTGCGAACCAAAGCAACATCATTTAAGGTAGATCTATTATTGATCATATTTTGGTTCTTCAAGAAACCATTTAATCTTTTAAGAATCTTAAAGGCCAAAAATGCTTTATGATTATGAAATTGGATTTAGAAAAGGCTTAAGACATATTAGAGTGAAGTTTTGTTGAAGACGCTTTAAATATATTTGGACTTCTTTCTAAGCTTTTTAGATTTATTTATCCATTGTATATCTTTCAATTCTTCTAGAGGTATGCAATAGAGGAATCTTATATCTCCCTATCATTTTGTTATTCACCTTGAGAGGCTCGGGCATACAATTAAGGATGTAGTTTTAGCAGGTCATTGGAACCCTTATAATTTTGGAAAAGGGGATAATCGTATCTTATCCCACATTTGCTTTTCTAATGATTTGATTTTAGTAGAGGAAACATCTATTGGTCAAGTAATTTGCATCAAGGGTATCTTTATGCAGTTTTGTGATATCTCTGGTCAGAAAGTCACTCTTAACAAGTCTCAAGTTTCTTCTCTAGCAATACCTCTTATGAGACTTTCTCTCTTTAGTTTTGTGCTCTTCTCTCAATACATTCATTTGAGTATTCAACGTTTTTGTAAAATGACATAAGAGAAGCACTTTTACGAGATGAGGTTTGGCTCAACTCCACCCATGATTCCAACGACAAGTCAACAAGCACCAAAAAGATCAAGTAAGTAGCAAGAACAAGATAAAAATATATATATATAAATAAGACTCTCACCACTCCCGAAGTATTTACATTAAAGAAATGTATTCACTAGTGTATATCACTCAATAGTGGTTTTTTATATATTTTTCGCTCTAGCTTTTTTCCACTTCCTAATGCAACTCTTCACATTCATAAAAAAAACCAAACTAATCTCAATCAAGTATGTTGTAGACCTCTATACAAATGTGACAAAACACACAAGAAAGCTATCAATCTAGAGGCCAAACATGACAAGAGAAACTTATAAGGAAAAACCAATGAATTTAAAAGACAAGCAAAAAATTAAAAAAACAAACAAAGGAAACACCCAAATATATTATCTATGAAACAGTTCAAGAAAAATTAAAAGTAAATGATTAAGTGGCTAAAATATGTGGATAACGCAGATATGTAGGAGATAAGGTACATAAAATCAAACTTGCAATGAATAATAGAGGCAACAAGGATGCAAAAATTATTGATGTTTTAAACTAAACAATTATGCATATTTTTTTGGCTTAATTGCACTTTGTGTCCCCTTATTTTATTCAGATAATGGAAATTAGGGTTGGACAAAGTTCTGTTCTGAATTAGAATTGTTTGAAAACTGAACTGAACCGGTTTTCAGATAAAAAAACTAAACCGAACCAATTTTCAGTTCGAAATCTCGAACTGAATTGTTCTATATATCGGTGCACCGATTGATTACTCTGAACCGAATCGAACTGGTTTTAACTTAGTTTTTTGTTCCTATAGGCCAAATTTTACATAATTACCCATAATTACTTCTAATAAACAAGTTCGATTCTAGTTTTTTCGAACTAAAAATCGGTTGGTTCAGTTTTTTCAAATTGAAACTCGGTTTGGTTCTAGTTTTTAAAAATCATGTCGGTTAATAAACTGTTTTTGGTTCCCAATTTTTATAAATCAATTCAATTCAAAAACAGTTTGATTCAATTCAGTTATGTAATTTGGTTCAATTTTTGATTTTTTTGAACATCTCTAACGGAAATAATGTAATTATGGTAACATAGGGTGACTAAAACTACAATTAAACCTTTTTTTTTGTTATTAAAAGTGTTTTTGTGCAAAATTACTTTTTTATGATATTTCTCAGCATATTGAAATTCCTCTCATTTTCTAACCAATTAGGTTTTTGAATTTCCATAATTGAACTTGTATGGAAGAAATAACAAAATAAGTTTGCAAATAAATTTTGAATCAAAGAGTTGCAAGTTAAGAAGATGAAGTTGTGAATTTTTATTTGAAAAAGAATCAACCGAACCTAGATTTCTAAAATGAATTCATCACCAATCTAAACATTCACACACATATTATAACACATAATAATCAATTACCAACTCAAGATTGCACAAAATTTTGATTCAAAATGCAATAAAATGAAGGTACAATTTAAATTTTGTCATGAAGTTCAAGAACACAAAACACTTGAAAAATAAATGAATGACAAATATTACCACTTAATGACAAGATTTAAATAACACTTGATATGAATTTAGTTGTTTTCATATGAAATGAAGCATTTAACTAAGTGACATCTTCAAGGAAAGTACCAAATGAAACAACTAATCTCATGATATGGGAGGCTCCCGGCCAGTGTGGTATCAGAGCCTCAGTTGAAAGAGGGGGTGCATATGGTATGAATGTGATAAAGAGAGTGAGTAAGGAAAGAAACCACAAATCTATGGATACACCAGACTCAACATCATCTCAACCCATCACTCTCACCTCAGCTTTATCCCTTCCCAGATCATGTAAAAAGACTAATTCCCATAAAATAGAAAACCTTGTAGAATATTCATATTCCAGATGATGCCAAAATTACTGAAACTATACCTCCCCTCTTAAGCCCTTACAACATCTTCAAAAGACAAAGATCATTTACCAGATCAATCAGGAACCTAATTTCGACAAATCAGCCTCACATGAAGGAGTACGTACAGTCATCTAGACTTGACCAGTGCAGCCTTAAAGCAACAAACCAAGAACAGTATGTTGATTGAGAGATTCCCCAGAGTCTCATAAATCATTGGAAATCTGAAGGATACACAGCTTTACACTTTGGAGCTGTGAGGTTAATCCTTTCTCTTCATGGAAGAAAAAATCAGGTTGTGTTTTGCAAAATAGCTCTCCTTGACTCAAGCTACCTTCATTATGAGAATGCTGTAATTGGGACCGTACTAACTTCACTCCATGCTAGAAGTGTAGTGCTTATCATCTTCCCAAATTACAACGTAAGCCTCAATGATAGCACTCTCTCCACAAGATTAAAAGTTCAAGTACAAATCACTAGATCTGACCAGGTTCCAGAAGCCTTGTCTGCTACCTAACATCATCAAATAATTTACCGCCTCCAGAATCACTCAATAGATTTGCCCCTCTCAGGATGCTCTTCTGATTCATTGTTGGTTGTCACCAACAGAGAAGAAGACATACCCTCGATTGTCCAGATCCCAAGAAGGATCTCAAGAGAAGAGTTAACCCAACTGATTCCTTTAGAATGGATAACAAACTATGAAAAAATCCACCAAGACAGAAGGCCTATACAATCCCAAGAGGCCACCTTCAGGAGATCTATTGATAGGTCAGTCAAAACAATCTTCAAAAAGCCAGAAGAAGGACCAAGTTCAACTCCTATCTTTCAAACCATGATGATCCAGCCAGTGCTCAAAGAAGATTGGTGTCCAATTTATGCTGTCACAGCAAAAGGAGAACCCATCTATACTGACAAAATAGATGGACATTTTATTTGGGACGTAGATCCCAACATGTGTGACCCTGAACGTGATTGCTGGATGCACGATGACGATATCGACAGAGATATCATAATCCCCAAAAGAAAGAAAAAAGGAGCATGTAAGCCATCTCCTCCACCATAAAGGAGATCTGACCCTGATAATGGTCCATGGGTAGGAATCCATAAAAAGGCTCCTCCCCTTCCATTCTATGAAGAAGCCCTTAAGATCCTTATAAAAGAAAACCTTCTACCACCTAATCATCCCGATCTCGTTACATGGTCTCCCACAGACTATTGTAAGCCAGTGAATCCTCCAAACAATACATAACCAATCCCATGTTTTATGTTCTCAGCTTCAACTTCACAATATGACCAACATTTCCCAGTTCTGGAACAAAAAATAGACGCCATCACAAACAGATCATCTAAACCATTCATACAACCAAATGAAGTCCAACCCGATGGAAAACTTAAACCTTTAACCCAAGCCGAGGAAGTTTTAAATTGGCAGTCTGAGAATATGGTTGCTCAAAATGATATTCTCCAAAATATTGACAAAAGAATGGACAAAATCACATAAAGGATGGATGAGACAGATGAAAATCTCAAGGTTTTGTCCCAAAAGATGCAAAAGCATTATAAAAACCTCAAGGCTCAAGTGTCACAACTACACCGAGACTTGAAAAATATGCTAGAAGAAAGAGCTTTTGGCAAAGATTTTGATCACAAGGAAAGAGAAATCAGAAGATTGCAAGGCCAAGTGAAAGAGATTGATGATTTCTTAAAAGCTTCCAAGGAACAAAAACCTAAACCTGCTGAAAATTCCTTTTTTAATCCTCCAACATTTCCTACATATTTTACGCAACCCAAAAAACCCTCTCCTTTTTATTCCTCACATGCCTCGTCACCTCCAGACTATGCCAAATATATACCTTCTGCTTATAGACCGAAATCCTTCAGAACTACCTCTTCAACACATAAATCAAAAGGAAAGACTGCATGTATGAGTGTATCATCCTCTGATTCCCAAGGCGTTCCTGAGTCACCTCCTCCAATATCCCAAAAAGAAGAAGTTCCGGACCAGAGTTTTCAAGCCATGGCTATCACAGAAAATAGGGAGTATTCTCAAGGAAATTGCTCCTCTACAGAATCTTCCGCATAAAGTAATGAAGATTCCTCATCGGGAAACTATTCCTCTCAAAATACATCCACCACTGATGTCTTAGGATCTTCCTCATCAGATTCAGAATCTGAAAAAAAAATCACATGAATATTTCTATACTTCTCATGGTGAATGTAAAAGAAGAAGGGTCATTTTATGAAGAGTCATTTGAAGAAACTCCAGCTGCTGAAAAAACTAAGATAAATAGTGGTCCCTGGTTCACACTTGATGATATACCTCTTAATCGTTGGAGGAAAAGACTCCTTGAATTTGGTGCATGGCTGGATACACACCTAATGAAGACAGGCGTAGATCCTTACAAAATCATTGAAAAATTTTGCTGCAGAATGACAGGAACATTAAAAGAATGGTATCATAATCTTGGTACATTCAAGCAGGATGAATTCCACATATTAGAAAATACTGCTGTTGTCCTTGGTGTTCTTCACAATGAATTCATTGGTGAGATGGAAATATTTGATAGGAAGAGCAGGCAAGAATTCTTTGAAATGAAATGTTGTTCATTCAAAGTAAAAGATCTTGAAAAACATTTTCAGAGAATGTCACAGAGGTACTATGTGCTCAACGGGTTCAACGACCCTAGTCTCAAAAGTACCTATGTGTCCTCACTACCACAAGAACTCCAGCCTGAAATCCACAGGATGATAGCAACGGCACAAAAGGATGTCCAAACCATGAGTATTGGTCAAATTCATCAGATAACTTTGGAGGCACTTGAAAAATTGTGCAGACTGCATCAACATTTCTCAAAGATCGTTGAGCAGAAATCCAAGTTCACAAGGCTGTCAAAAACCTTACCTGGAAATAAAATGTAAAAGCAATAAATGCACCTGTTCAAAAAAGAAGAAACATCAGCAAAAGTACATCAAACCCTCAAGAACCATCAACAGAACGAAGAAGGGAAAAAACTTGAAGTTTTTTAAAAAGAAAAAATTTAGAGGAAAAAGAAAAGGTCAGAGATGCTTTGTTTGTGGTGAAAAATGACATTTTTCAAAAAATTGTCCCAATAAGGCCAACAAAGTGGCAAAGTTGATTAACTCTCTCCAACCTCGAGAAGGTGATCTAGAATCTCTGTACTCAGAACAAAGTGTTGCTGATGAAGAAACAATTTTTGCACTACAAGACTCCTCAACTGAGGAAGGATCCCTTACTGAGTCAGGAGATGATGAATACTTCCCTATTTACTCGTTCAAAGAAATAGGAAGTACTCTTCCTACTCCTCCTCTCCCTTGCGTTGAAGTCCAAGTCCTTGCGTCAAAGTCTTCTTATCCTAAGAAGGCCATAGCTTATATGGACACTGGTGCCCAAATAACAATGATAAATCCAAACATACTTCCCACCAACGCATGGGTAAAACATGCTGCATATTTTGTGGCAACAGATGGAAAAGTTTTCAGGACAGATCTGATGACAAAAGAAAAAATAGGAATCATATTCTTCCCTGAATGTATAGTCTGGACTAAGGTTATTGGCAGCAATCTCCCAAACAAGGACATCGTTGTAGGAATGGATGTGTATTCACCTGCAGAAAGACTCCAAATTCTTCCAAGAAGAATTAAATTCAAGAGAGAATTTAAACCATATTCTGAAATGTTAAAGTTGTATTCTCTCGCAATGGTTCCTGATGGATATGAAAGAATTAAGACTAATTTGCTCAAACTTTGTGCAGATAGTCACGAGAAATTTTCTCATCCAAAACCCCTGTGGAAGAATGAAGAATTCTTTGTCCAACTTCCATTTAAACTCAACGACGACATCAACCCCACTAAGGCTACTCATCCAGGAATGAGTCCATCAGATTTTGCATTAGCCAGATATGAGTGCAATCAGTTACTCAAACAAGGATTGATAGAACCTACTAAGTCTGAGTGGGCTTGTCAAGCATTTTATGTTGAAAAAAGATCTGAAAAAATCAGGGGGAAAAAGAGGTTGGTAATTGATTATAAGCCTCTTAATCATTTTCTCAAGGATGATAAATTTCCCATTCCAAAAGCCTCCTCATTAAATGTTTTCATCAAGGATGCTCAGATCTATTCCAAATTTGACATGAAATCGGGGTTTTGGCAACTAGGGGTTGATCCTAAAGACCGCTACAAAACGGCATTCTGTATTCCTAATGCACAATATCAATGGACAGTATTACCATTTGGGCTTAAGGTGGCTCCATCACTATTCCAAAAGGCCATGACCAGAATTTTTGACCCATTTTAAATAGTATTCTCATCTATATAGATGATGTACTATTATTCTCAAAGGATGAAAAAACTCGCAAACAGTTATTGGACCAATTTTTTCAATTAGCCCAAAAATATGGAATGATGCTTTCAGAGAAGAAGAGCCAATTAGCCCAAACTGAGATTGATTTTTTGGGGATGCACTTCTCCCAAGGAAAATATCAACCTCAACCTCATATTGCTCAAGAGTTATTGAATTTTCCAAATGAAAACCTCACAGTCAAACAAATACAACAATTTCTTGGTATAATTAATTATATCAGAGATTTCATACCCAAGCTTGCCAGATATACAAGTCCATTGGCACAGTTACTCAGGAAGAATCCTCCACCATGGGGAACAAAACAAACTGAGGCAGTCAAAATCTTGAAAAAGATTGCTCAAACTCCACCTGCCTTAAAAATTCTAGGAGATGGAAAAAGAATTTTAAAAACTGATGCTAGTGATCACTATTGGGGAGCAGTCTTAATAGAGGAAATCAATGGGGTAAAACACTATTGTGGCCATGCCAGTGGACAGTTCAAAGAAGCTGAAAAACATTATCATACTACTTATAAGGAAGCACTGGCTGTCAAGTTGGGGATTCAAATGTTTGACTTTCATTTAAGGGGTTATCATTTTGAAGTTCAGATGGATAATTCTTCTTTTCCGAGGATTCTCGAATTCAAGAATAAAATGCCACCAGATCCTCAAACTCTTCGTCTCAAAGACTGGTTTTCTAGGTATGATTTCACTGTAAAACATATCAAAGGAAATCAAAACTTAATCCCTGATTTACTTTCCATGCCAATGAAACCTGTCCAGATTATTACCCACACATTTCCTTTAATCCTCATGGTAAAACCACTACCAGCCCATGCCTCTATAAAAAATTTTCCTCCTAGAATAAATTCTTCCTGCTCACTGTCCCAACTCAAAGAATATGCCAAAAACAACCTTTTTTATTTTATGGCAAAAATCATAAAAAAGGAAAAAAGATTTCCAGAACATTCACCTTTCCTCCCAGATATACCTTTTTATTTACTATTTATGTTAAATCCAAATGCAAAGTTTACTGAAGATCATCTTTGGTATATTTGGTGTGCCACCATTTTATATGTTATGCCTATCTTTGTCCCAACTGAAGCAATGTGTCAACACCTTATGGACCCTAAAAATCACAAGTCATTAATTTGGACTGCACTCGAATGGTATTCTCCTCTAGAATGGTGGAGAAATCAGATTGAACCAGTCTTAAAAGAGGTAAAAGAAAGAAAAATCGCACCAAAAGCTATTAGCAAACTCAAGACAGTTTTCATTGTGCACAAGCCATATCAGATAGATCCCAGGACTAAAATCCTTATTTGCAAAAATTATGCTGACTTATGGAAAACTATTGATGATTATCCTCCAAGCTTAAAAGTTACCAAAGATTTAATGGATTATATCAGTTTTATTAATCTCCATGACAGAGGAAACACTCAAACAGATACTACATGCATAAGTCATGGGAATCTTCCACCACAATTCCAACCAGTCAATTCACAGGAAGTTGGAGAAAGCTCCAAAAAGGCCTCTCAACAAGAACAAAATTTTCAGATGAATATTGAACAACAATTCACAAAAATGAATTTTGAAGACACCTGGCAACATGAGTCACACCAGTCAATAAGCTACTTCACAGGGGAATATTATTCAGAAAAATATCTGTCTGATTTGAACATGTCTCCGAGTCACGAGCCTATTATTAAAGACTAATATAATGTTTGAGTACAATAAGTCATTACTAGGGTGGCATAAGTGTCAAAAAACGTGCCTTTCATGATGGCAATATGTATAATTATATCTTTGTCTTTATTATGAGGTGTAAAGAATAATGTGACTTTGTAGTCAAAAGTGTCATAATGGTTGTGACATTTTAGTCAAAAGTGTCATAACGGTTGTGACATTTTAGTCAAAAGGTATCATTATGGTGTCTCCCATAATGTTTAGTGGCATGTGAATGAATAGTCCTATCTTTGTTTTTAGTGCTCCTCCTTGGCTATAAAAGGAGAAGAGTTGTATCATGAAGGACAACTTGGAAAGAAATAAAAAATCTTAGTGTGTTTTAACAAAACATGTTCTTCTAAATTTCTCTCTTCTTTCTGAAAGCTCTAAGTTATTATGTTCATATCATAAGTCCCTCCATAGAGATGCCAATATGCTCTACACTCGCCTCTAAAACGAGGATCTTGTGTATCAGAAAACATCTGATTATAGATCCATGCTACGGTCCTCTCTATTATGAGATACTAGTTTTAATTGATAATTTGTGCTTGAGACCTTTTTATGCCTATGGTTGGCTGTTTATTGTCTCGCTTGATGATTCAGTTAAGACTAATCTCATGATATGGGAGGCTCCCAGCCAGTGTGGTATCAGAGCCTCAGTTGAAAGAGGGAGTGCATATGGTATGAATGTGATAAAGAGAATAAATTTGTAGAAATCTTCACACTCCACAAGGAAATGATAAGATCAAAGTAGAATCATTACAATGGTAAAAAAACTCTTGATAAGATTTAGGTTTGGTTCAAAGAACTCTAGAGAGCATTCTCTATTCTCATATAGTGATTTCTTTCCTCTACTAAATTACCTAATGTCAAACAAATAAAAGACATATATAGTCTAACACAAGGACTTGGGATGAGGCTTAAGCTACCCACATCTAATGACACAGTGTCCAAGCTAATAAGTGTTCAGACACATTGTAAATCAAACATAATTCTTAATTAAAAGTATTATTGTTATTTACAAAATTAAAAGTAAGTATTAAGTTAATTTTATGACTAAGAGATTAGTATGATGTGAATAATATTATCGGTGGTCTAAGACTATGGAGACTAACAACTGTTGCCCCGATTGTATCTTGAAGCTCCTTACCCTTCATTTAGGGTAGGTCTTCATCACCCTTCAAGGACACTTTGAATCATATGCACCATAAGCTTGAGACTTGGCATCTGTACGTGAGTGACGGGACCTCATAGTTTGGAGATGCCTATAAAGATCATTTACCATCATTGCTATAAACATGTTGGAAAGGTTCAAGACTATGAGAATGAAATTAAATTAGCCTTGCCACATGTAACCTTCAATCTCAAGCACTCCCTAAGAACTTTTTGGCTAGATGAGAACACCATTCTCAAATGTATGTCCACATGTAACATCTTCATCCCTATACTCAAAGCTGCTTTGCCGCCCTTTTTGCAAGCCTTCTCTCTCTAATCCTAAACTTCCTCACCCAACACTAAACCAAACACAAGATCCTACTATGCTACTGAAATGGCAGACAGGAGGGCCAAAGTCCTATCTAAATTGCACCAACAAAACCGATAAACTAACTCGAATTATGCAGTCTATGGTTAAAAGAAAATGACACATAACTATGCACTAACTAACAGTAAAAGACTTCTCATTCCAATGCTTAATTATTATAATTCACAATTTTGTCAAATCTACAAAAAACACTACTATAATAAAATATTTTTTTTAAGCATGGACGGCAAATCACAAAAGAGCAAAACATTATTATATGCAGCAATTCATATATATTTTTATCAAAATAAGAAGAAATAACGAATAAAACACATTGGGACATCAACCAAACTTGTGGGAAGAAAAAAAACTATCTTAAATTGATACAAGGAAGACAGCCTATAATACTGTAAGAAAAAATATAATTAAATATTTGCATAAAACTTACTTACACGGCCAGCATATACACATTAAATTTTAAATAAACTGACGAGGTTATTAATTATCAACATTTTCAATAACTGAATATAAACACGCATGAAATGACCTAAAGGAAGATAAACACAGTATAGTAGGTGTACTACACTGAAGCAGACGTAATCATATATGCCTAAGAGTGTATGTATAACATTTAAGACACCTTACCAACTCATAATAGCATTTCAGGTCATCATAAAATGTGTTTGTATTGACATTTCAACTACTTTGGACATATTTGGCTGGATAATATTCGTGTATATTTGGTATGCATATAATCATAAAGTATCTATAGAGTTCTTTTGAGGCAAACATGGTTTTAGACCTCACTGTTAGCAACAAAAATCCAAACATATCAAAAAATGTTTGCCGTCCCATCATATCTCTGTCCTGGGATCTCTGTTTGTAACGTGTTTGTAACACAAAAAACACACTCCAAAATACGAACCGTGTGCATCAATATGAACAAGAATTGTCTCAATCACTTGCATCTTGCTTTCTTCTTTAAGCAGTTTTCTCCCTATCTGATGAGGAAGGCCTATCATTTTCCATGCACTTAAGTGATTCTATAACTTTGAGATAATAACCCCATGATGGATTTGCTTCTCTTATGGGCCGCTGGCCAAATGGATTAGATGACACAAACTCTTGAATGTTGTCGGCCATAGCCAACTTTTCTAGATAAATTCGAAGATCACCTTTAGGTCCTGTTAATAGTGAAAAGGAATGGGAGTGTACACATGAGTGAACAATCTTAGATGTGCGCACATGTGTGTTCAAAGCATTGGAATTTGAAAAAAAAGACTTTGAATAAGTCAATCAATGGAAACTAGCCAACAATCTGCAAAGAAGTAAAGAGCATGTGAAGGGAATGATGAGCAGAAGACCGTACCTAATGACGAGTCTCTAGTGTGATAGTACCGATAAGAATAAGGGAATATGGCTGTATGCATCTGAAAATAATTCAAATAGGTGGAGTGAGCACATAGGAGGAAGAACAATGGAACATAGGAATGCAAGCTTATAATGTATAAAAGGAAAACAACAGAGCTTACAGGATTCATAAGTGCCTTGTAAGGGGAGTCATCCAATAATAATGTGTTTGACTCATTGAACTCTCCTTTCTCCCATGGAAGATCAGGTTCCAGCTTCTCCCATAACTTTCTGAGTTCCTTCAACGCAAGGGGCTTGTCTCTATTCTCAACAGTATTGAATCTTGTTGTAGTACAGTGGGATTGATTCTACAGAAAACATAATATAAAGATTCATTAGCATCTAGAGAAATTTCACATAGGAATGAATTGCTAACAATAATTTTCAACCGCATCTTTTATTTAGTAATTAATAATGTATAAAAAAAAAACTATTTTACTATAGTACAAATATAATTTACTATATCAAATCCGATTCCTCATATATACAATTTATTCCTTTTGTTTTGTAATAGTAGTAGTGAGCATATGATATGGAAAACCCTCCACAAGGGAAAACATGCAAGTCAGCTAGATAGCATAAGTATATCAAGTTATAATGCTGAGATCAAATGTTATTAAGGGCGGGATGTCTCTGCTGTGGCACAATATTCCCTTTCTCTAAGTCTTTCTTAGTAGTTTCTCCTATAATTTTTTGGCCTTCTTCTTTCTCTATCAATTGGACTATTCTTCATTTGATTTACACTTCTTACCATGGAATTTAAAGGTCTCCTCCACACATAGCCAGACCATCCAAGGCCCTATTCTGTTTCAACCACCCGACTTGATTACGATGGTTTACATCTCCCTCTATTTTTACAATAGATCCAAGATATTTAAATCTTGTGACTTGTGGTATAATATGGTCTCCAACTTTCACCTCAAAGCTAAGGGTGCATGGCCTTTTGTTAAACTTACATTCCATACGCTCCTTCTAAGCCATGTATGCTTCCAAGGCATGTCTCCAAGTCTCTAACCTCCAATTTATATCCTCTCTTGACTCTCCAAGTAGAACTATATCATCTACAAAAAACATGAATCGGAGTTGGCTCTTGACTGTGCTCTGTAAGGCGTAAATGCATACAAGACTAAGTTAAAAAATAGGGGCTTAAAGTTGACCTTTGGTGCAGCCATATAGTTATCGGGAAAACATTTGTGGCTCTCATACATATCCTTGATAGCTCTAATATAGACAATCCAAACCTCTTGCTTTTGATCCTTTCCCCCTCTTATCTTAAGTGTACATAGAACCTATAACTAAAGGTTCATCCTTTATGAAAATATCTTTTGGCAAAATAGATTTTTCTTAACTGGTATTCTGGTTGAAAGATGCATTCTCCCTTGAGGAGCATATCCACTCTTGTGTATCTTGCTCTTGGAAAGATTCTATATCTAAATATTAGTGTTCTTCATCTAAATCCTTAGAATCTAATTATTGGGTTCCTAACATAGCCCTTTACATCATAGAATTGTGGTATTCACTTTTGTTGAGAGTCTCATATGGCTAGTATGATCTTAAAATTTGGACTTTAGATCTAACTCAACCCCACAGACCCAACTTATAAGGTGAGGAATACCCAAACCTTAAACACTATATAGGTCATATCTCTAATTGATATGGGAGTGGACGTCAAAGGTGTGGAATAATGTTGGTGGAATAACAGGAATCTTAACAACTTAAGTATACGAGAGAACCATTGTTTGACAAAAAGAGAACAAAACAACAAAAACAAAGAGAACAAAATAACAAAATAAAATAAATAAGATAGAATAGAAAAGGAAATGGAAAAGGGTGTATCGAGGAATAGTAAACATAGCAGTAAAAGAAAGCTAAAGAAAATAGTGACATAGAAAAGAAAGTAAATTGAGTATGTTACATGAAAATAGAATCGTAAGTGTGATGGATCTATGTTAGGGTTTGAAAGCAGAGATGGGTTATATTTGTATTAGAATTTCACTGATCATGGGTCATTAAGGTTAGAAAGACCAGGTCTTGTCCATTTCTCTCTTTTCTTGGTTTGTTCCACCATTATTTCTACCATGGGTGCTGAAACGACCATGGGCTCCATTGTAATAGTTGCCGTCATGGTTCACCACACAAACTAACAACACCATGAACTATAAAATGAAAAATTAAACAAGAGTTCTTATTATTCAAAATACAAATAATGAGCATATAGATTAATCTTAATAACCACTAAACGTCTGGCAATTATGGCCTACACAAAAGGCCATCAGAGTAAAATTTTAATGAAGTACAAGTAGAACATGTGTCCAAATACTACCTTGAGGAAAAGAAATTATTTATAGCAAACTTACTTGCCTAACCCAAAGCCCCTAAAATTATGCTAACAACTAAAAGAATTAGAACAGAGTACCCATTGAAAGAGCAGTTTGGATGCAGATTTCCCCAAAAGAAATTTGACTACTTCATCAACATTACACCTGCCAGTATACACAAGCATCAAGGCACAGTAAGAATAAATGTATAAAGCCTAAATGCCCAAATGCAAACCAACCAGCCCATGATTGCATCGTAAACACATTCAAACTAATAAACACAAGCAATGAGATAAAATGAGTCACAGATTAGTAAATACTTGGCTCTAGATGACCAAATGCCCACATGAAATCTGTCAAAGCAAAACTGTAGAAAATCATCACAAAAGGGCCTCTTGTAAACTGCAAAAAGCAAAAGTAAAATATCTGTCAAACTCAACCAAAATCGAGATATCGACTCCACAATATGAGGAAACCTGGTAGTTGACCATCTCACCTTTTCTCCTTTTAAGCCAAAAATCTGGTTCTGGTTGATAATATCCATTAGGAACATCACTGACACAATCAGCAAGTAGTCCATTCACATCAAGGATGAGAAGCTTGTTTTTTGAGTTGCTGATAATAGTCCTGTTCACCGAGAACTGTGAAATCTTTGAATTACCATCTTTTACGGTAACTAAGCTTGAACCGGAAACATCACCAGGACAACACAGATCATTTCGTGAAACCTCAGCATGATCTCCCAATCTAGCACTTGTTTCTTCAAGTTGGGTTACAGGAATGTCTACAACAGAAGATGTAACCATAGATCTTTGCTCAGAAGTATTTTCCATCATCAACTCCATTTCCTCAGCTTCAACTTTGCTCTGATCCTTTGAATGTTCTGTTTCCCTTTCCATAAAGCCATCTGTCAATGGTCCATCAGAAAATTTATGTGAATCGCCATTGTTATTTTCCTGCATAGTTGGTTCCCTGTTGCAACTTACAGGACTTGAGCTATCCGAGTTACTCTTACAACTGACATTGTTTAATTTTTTCCTTGAATAGATTTTAACGCACTGAGATGTATCACATGAATCATGAACTTCAAGGTCCTCATCATGATTCTTTACCAGACTTTCATTCTTCACATATGCACTTGTTCCCTCAGGGTTGGAACTGTTATCATTTATACTTTGTTCCGTGTTCATTTTTACAACTTCTAACACAGACGCTTTAGCAATTAACTCTGCATCTGCTACAACTGAATTGCAGTTGCACCCTTCGTCTTGAATATCACTCTCTTCATTGTTCTTTTCTGCAACCTCTCCGAGCATATTCTGCTCTTTTTCTTCATTTTCCCCCAAACAAATATCTGCTTCTACACCAGACTCTTTCATTTCTGCATCACTGGAAACGCATTGAATGGGATGTTCTGGAGGCATATCCAATGCAGGTGTAGGACTTTTAGGTGAAAAAGTATTCTCGTGAGTGCCACAACCATTGACATCAACAGCATTATTTTCAGTCTTCCACCTTTTTCTTTTTTTATTTTTCTTCGTCAATTTAAGATCTACATTATTTTGGGAAACTGACAAATCAGGCAAAACTGGGGACTCATGTAATGAGTTCTTTACAGTTGCATCAGTTTTCAGTGAGGAATCGTCTTGTGAAAAATCGGGATTTTCATCTTTATCCTCAACATCTTGACCGTGTTTCTGCTTCTGCAACAAATTCACGTCCTCTGTACAAGTTAAAGAACCTCCCAGACTGCTTACTGCTGGAGGGTCCTCACGCAAATCATTATCTAAATCCATCAAGAATCTTCAAATGGACAAAAAACTCCTGAACTATTAAATACAGGGAAACTCCAAATCCATCTCAATAGGGTCGGTAAGATCGTCCAACGAAACACCTTTCACGACCTGTCTCGATGTTGATCACTATAACTCAATACGTCTATCGATTACCATATTCTCTTTCTGTCCCTTCCATTAAAAAACCTGCAAGAGTATTGAATTGAGTGAAAACAAAACAAAAACCAAAATGGTCAAAGTTTACAAGTCCACTGTACCCTCTCTACCATATCAAATCACCAAATAATGCTATAAAATTCACCAACAACTCCCACATCAACAAAAAAACTACACAACATTTTAAGCGTAAATCAAAATTTGAAAAGTCAACATTTACAAAAAAAGGAATTGAAACTCAAAGCAACATATATCATTAGAGAAACCTTCTTTCACTTTAAATCCATCACATAACCATAGCAATGTATTGTTCCACCATTAAATTTCATAAATCCTTTGAAACAAACCGAAAAATGCTATTATCACTAGAATTACCATTTTACTTCATCTAAATCAACTTGTTTTAAATTTAAGTCAGAAAGAGTACGTAGAATTACGTGTTTCATTCATTCATGTTGAAAATGAAAACACGAAACACAGCAATGAAGCTAGGATTCAAAAACAAACTTCGTATCCAATTAACATCAGCAAAAGCAACGAAGAGAGCAAAAGAATAATTAATTAAAAAAAAGAAGCGATAAATTCTTCAGATCTTCAATCTTCCGAACAATAAATGAAATTTCCACGCGTACAGAGAAAAAACACTAGAAAACTAGATTTGAAAGTGGAAAATATCGCAATGCGTGAAATGAATGAGCGACAGAGAATAATGAGAGAGAGAGAGAGAGAGAATACCTGAATTGGCGAGTTTTGGAAAATGGAGCAGTGAGCGAGGGTTTTTGTGTTGTTGCGGAAAGAGGCACAGAGTGAAATGAAAGACAAGAAGAATTTGCAGTACTCTTCAATCAAACACGTATACTATAGCCCATAGGATTCAGCATCCGAACCTTCTCAAATGCAAACACTAATAAAAATTTGTTATAAAAGATAAACTCTTTTTTTTTTTAGTTTATATATAAGTAGTTTGTTCAACAAATTGAAGTAAAAAAATAAATCCACCTATATTGATGATAAAATATATTCAATATGTATATTTTTTTATTGAAAATATTGAAATTAGAATATTGAATTGGATTTGATTTATTTATAGTCATTATATGTAATAGTAATTGATCTGTGTAAATTTGTGCAATTAAATTTGAGCACATATTAAATTATTCAGAATTAAATGCAAAAAGCTTAGAAATAATTACTGATTTATTATTTGTTGGTCTTTTGAAAGTTAATGAAACTAAATTCTTCTTCATTTTCACATTTCGTTTCGTAGAGGTTAGTGACTTTAGACTTGTGTTATAATTTTTTAGTACAAAATTTAAATTTTTTATCGTGTATGGTGTATTATAAGTCATTATTTTTTATTTCATATGTTCTACCATAAAATAAATAATCAATTCATAAAAAAGATGTTTTAAAATGAATGTCTCTTTCAATTTTAAATGTAATATTAATATTTCTCTAATTCTATCGTTTAATTAATATAGATCTTCTACTATGTATTTATGATAATAGTAAATGTATCGATAACTAATAAAAGACAATTTAGTTAAAGTATTTATGCTCTAAAATGTTCTAAAATTCAATTATTCTAATTTTTAACGGAATTTTAGTGGGTACATAGTTAAAGTTTGTTGGGGGGGGGAATATTAAGAATCAGTTATCAAAATCTAGACTTCCTTCTCAATGCTTCATATGAATTATAATTCATGCTACTAGGATTTGCGTTAGAGTAATTCTTCGTCTCCTTTTTTATTTTATTTTTTAGTTGTTGAAGGTTTTAATTATATGATACATGCTTTGATTAGCAGTGAGTTTTTTGTTGGCTATCAAGTGGGCAAAAAGATGTGACTGATGTATTTTCTATTTGTAGATGTTACATTGATTATGGACAGCAAATATTGGACAAATGTTATAGCAATCAAATTCATTTTTATTATTGTTAGTGTCTAGCTTGAAAGTTAATTTCAATACCAGAGATCAATTTATACTAAAATTTTAGTATTTTGCTGTTAAATATTATGTCATTATAGAGTAGTTTAAAACAAATAGACTCTTAATAAAATTCTAGTCATGTTATATATGTCAGAGAAGCGATAGTATATATTATACATCGTTAGAGTAGTTTTGAAATTAACGTGCTCTAATGAGAATCTGAATCTCGTTTGTATATATATTGAACGCTTAAGTCGTTGGAAAATGCACAATAATCTTTTGGCATGCAATTATATTGTGATTCTCTTTTAAATTAACAACATTCTACATTTTGTGACGTGAGTACAAGTATAATGTTAGTATTTTTATCGAGTATGACATTGTGTTGTTAATGAACTTATAACATATTACTCTTAAACTTACATGGATATTGTACTACCTTTATGAAATTGAAAAGTCATTGGTAAAGCCACTAACCAAAGACTTCTAGTTATGAGAACAATAACTCTAACAGTTTTGATTAAAGTCTAACGGTGTTTTGGGTTAGTGGGAGTTTATTATAGTTTTTTCAAATATTTGTGTCATTATAAAGTCATCATTCTTGTATAAAACGCAAGTCTTTGACATATATGATTTATTTTTCCTATCAAATTCAATTTTCTACAACGTTGAAGCCTTATTTCTCTTTAGATAATTTACAAGTGTTTTGACCATAATTGATACTCTAGTATTAAAATTTCTTTTCTTTTAGTAATTGATTATTATCATCCAAGTGAGAAAATGTAAGATTAATCATTTAATTAATCAATTATGGATTGACAATAATTAAGTATTAGAAATTATTATTAATTAAATTATGGTTTGTTAATAGTATTAAAGACTGAATTATGTGTTGGACTTTTGTTCTTAAATAGGCCATAATGAGTTGGACCATTATGTTAAACTCAATGAGAGGTTTATGCCCTTAGTCATTTAGTTATTTAATTTTTATCGAGACGGTTAACTTAATCCTTAAATCATGATCCTAATCCTGAAATGTTAGACGACAATGAAAACAGTTTACCACTCATACTAATCATTACTCTCTCATCGAATCTAAAAGATATGTCGTTCATAATCATCTTATGATTTATATATATGCTATAATTTGTATCTAACATAAATATGTCCTTACAATTTCTTTTTATCACATCATTTGTTTTTTAGGTTATGTGGGAATTTTTAATTAAATATCCTTTTTTTTAATTTTTCCCCAAATTGTCCGACTTTGAAACTTATTTCTCGGACTGCCTTACTTTTTGGGTTCAGTAGCTCATCGCAGGCCCAGGATGCAACGACTTGAAGGCCTTTTTTTTTCTGATCAGTTGCTCATTGCACCCCCAGGGTGCGATGATGTACATACTTTTTTTCTTCATTTATTTAATAATTAAAATATATAATATATAATTATAATAAATTATAAATATTTAAAATAATTAGTAAAACAAATAAAATGAAATAAAAAAATAAAATAAAATAATTTCATAAATAAAATAATTATTTTAATAATATTAATAATTACAGATTAAATAATAATAATTCCATTAATAATTTAATAATAATTTTAATAATTATAATAAACTATAAATATTTAAAATAATTAATAAATCAAATAAAATAATTATTAAATGAAATAAAAAAAAATAAAATACTTTAATAAATAATAATAATTACATTATAATAATTTTAATAATAATATTAATAATTACAAATTAAATAATAATAATTAAAAAAAGAAAATTGTAATAATAATAAACATAATAAAAAAAATTGTAATTTGAAAATCTACGTGGTCGTCAATTTGCAAATATGGTAATATCGCCGCATTTAGTAATTTGCATATGGTAATTTGAAATTAATTATTTCCATCACGTTAACAACGGCGATATTACTATATTTGCAAATAATCATTTCAAATTACCATATTTGCAAATTACCAAATGTGGCGATTGTTGAGAAAAAAATCTCTTTTAATGATAACAAAATTATCTTAAGATTATGAGTACACTAATGCGTGCATTTAAGTATTGTACTAAGAAAGGAACAAGATCCAAAGATCGCAACCTCCTGTCCAGAAAATCTGAAGTTAAAACACCAGAAGCAGAACATCTGGAAAACAGAAGCAAAACATCTAGAACAGAAAACCAGAAGCAGAAAACCTGAAAGTTGAACACCAGAAGCAGAACATGTGAAACAGAAAACCAGAAGATTAGAATGTTAAAACCAGAAGCAGAACACTAGAATACTAAAATCAGAAGCAAAACACCAGAAGCAGAATATCAGAAGCAGAAAACCAGAAGCAGAACACCAGAAGCAGAAATCCAGAAGCAGAAATCCAGAAGCAGAAAACCAGAAGTAGAAACTTAGAAATATAAAAGCCTGAAGTCGAACACCAGAAGCAAAAGTTGAACACCAGAAGCAGAACTTCAGAAGATGAACATCAGAAGATATACATCAGAAGATGAACTTCAGAAGATGAACATCAGAAGTTATACATCAGAAGATATACATCAGAAGATGAACATCAGAAGATATACATCAAAAGATGAACATCAGAAGATAAACATCAGAAGATGAACACCAGAAGGTAAAACATCAGAAGATGAACACCAGAAGGTAAACATCAAAAGATGAACACCAGAAGGTAAACATCAGAAGATGAACACCAGAAGGTAAACATTAGAAGATGAATACCAGAAAGTAAACATCAGAAGATGAACACCTGAAGGTAAACATCAGAAGATGAACACCAGAAAGTAAAAATCTGAAGATGAAACACCAGAAGGTAAATATCAGAAGATGAATACCATAAAAAGATCACCAGAGGATGAACTCTAGCTACTTCTTCATTCTCATACAAAACAACTAACAGTTCCAAAGTATCAAAAGCTGCATCATTCGCGAACAAAGAAGGGTCATGTCTTGGAATCAGAAAAGAGCATTGGCCAGTTGTTAAAAACGTATGGAATGATTTAACCTCCTGGAAAGCTAAGTAAAGAAGTAACCTCCCAAGTGCCAGGCTGTAAAAGGACATAATGGCAAGGCTGTAAATTCAAAACAAAACTGAGGATCATTACAACTTGGGAAAACGGTCAGAAAGGAAAATTTTCTTGAAGAGAAAGTTTCCTTCTCTCTATAAAAGGAAGGCTGCTCTTCTTCAGATTGACACACAACAACACGAGCAAAAAAGAAAATATCAAGAGGCTATCAAGAGCATTATCAATCTCCCTTCAATTTTTTTATAATCTTACACTAGATCTTTGATTCATCTTTGTAGAAACTAATTCCTATCAAACTACTTCATATCATCTTTAGAACTTCAAGTGAGTAACACTTGAGAGAAATCAGAAGGAAAGAATTGTAAGCTTGGTGAAGCTATAGAATACACGATTTGTAATCAACCTCAGTGAGAGGCTGATAGATTTTGATACTTAGTAAAAACTCACAAGTGTGTGAGGACTGGACGTAGCCTTCATTGGGTGAACCAGTATAAAAATTCGTGTGTCATTATTTTCTCTCTACATTTCAACGTCAGATAATCATCCTCTGAAAGAGGACAGTAGTTTAAAACTTAAACAGAATTTTTAAAACCTCGAATATCTCTATTCAACCCCCCTTCTAGTGATATTCTAGCCACTTCAATTGGCATCAAAGCAAGGTTCTCTAAAAAACTACACCTAACAGTGTAAGAGAAAAAATTCCAAAAAGAAAAATGTCAAAAGCTAAGTATATCCCAGAAGGAGGATCATCCAACAGACCTCCTTACTTCGATGGAACTGACTACTACCACTGGAAAGGCAAGATGAGATTGTTTTTCATATCTCAAGATAACAACATGTGGCCAGTGGTAGAAAAAGGAAATCATGTCATTAGAATCAACAGTGCAGATCCAACCTCTGATGAAAAACCTCAAACACAATGGACAGCTGAAGAAAATGCCAAGGTACTTCTAAACTCTAAAGCTCATTTATTTCTAACGTGTGCTTTGAGCAAGGAAGAGTATGATAGAGTTGAAGAATGCCAAAGTGCTAAGGAACTATGGGACACCTTGAAGATCCATCATGAAGGTTCAAGTCACGTGAAAGAGGCCAGAATTGACATGGGAGTAAGAGAGTTCGAGTTCTTTGAAATGAAGGAAGAAGAAACAATTGATGAAATGTTCTCAAGACTGACAATCATCCTGAACAACTTAAGATCTCTGGGAAAAGAATACTCCGTCCAAGAGAGAATAAGGAAGATATTAAGAAGTTTACCAAAGGAATGGAGACCCATGGTGACTGCCATCACAGAAGCAAGAAATTTAGCCACCATGAGGTTAGAAGATCTGGTTGGAACTCTTAGAGCTCATGAACCTTTATTGCTTGCTAATAAACCAAGCAAAAAAGGAAAAATGATTGCGTTGAAATCCAGTCAAACTGAAAGTCCATCCTCCAAAAACTCTGAAAATATCATAGAAAAGGATAACTCAAAATATCCTCTTTCTGAAGAGGAGGATGAACTGGCTCTAATTTCCAGAAGAATCCAAAGAATAATCAACAGAAGAGGACAAGACAAAAGATCCTCTCAGAAAGAAAAGATTGACAAAAGCCAGACAACTTATTATGGATGCAATAAAATGGGACACTACAAAACTGAGTGTCCTCTAAACAAAAGGAACATAAGAAGATTTCACAACAAGAACAAATCTATGATGGCAACTTGGGATGACAGTGATGAATCATCCTCTGAACAAGAAAAGGAAGAAGAAGCCAACCTTTGTCTCATGGCAAACTCAGAAACAGATGAGGTAAGCATCACTGATTTATGTCCTTCTTGTGAAAAGTTAGAAATAGAATTTAACAATCTCTTGAATGACTCAAACACTTTATCTCAAAAATGTGGTTTTCTTAAAAACCAAAATTATGAAATAAAGAAACTGAATAAGGAACTTCAAGCTAAGAATGAAGAATTTCAAAAAATCATTTTAGACTTGCATCAATCAAATAAAAAATTGTCTGAGCAACAAAACACTTTAAACAAAGAGAATGTCAAAATCCATCCTCTTGAAGAGGACACAGAAAAGAAGGACTTGAAAATCAAAGTTGAAGAACTAAAAAATGACATTACCAACTTTGTCAAATCCATAGAAACATTCAAAAAAATTATGGGATCTCAATCTGGTATATTTGACAAAGTTGGTATTTGTTTTAAAAGCTCTCAAAAACAAAAATTATATGAAAATTTTTTTCTACCAAAGAACCTAGAGGATAGACCTAAGTGCACTTTTTGCAAAACGCATGGACATACTATCGAAGTATGTCTTGCTAACAAAAAAGCTGAAAGGTGCAAACACGAGAAGGGGGGGTTGAATTGTGTTTGACAAACTTGAATACTTTTCCTGTTTTTATACTTTTAAAACAAAACTTGATGAATGAATAAAAATAGAGTTAGCAGCGGATATAAAGTAAAAATAAAACACAGAATTTTTATACTGGTACACCGTTAACGAGGCTACGTTCAGTCCCTTCACCTTGAAGGATTTCACTAATTCAAACCTTGAATTACAGCAGTTCTATTGACCTTCCAAGTCAGTCTTCTCAAACAGTCTAACAATCCTAGACTCTTGAGGAATACAACACCTTTCTTCTCCTGCCAATCTAACAACCCCAGATTGTAGAAGGAATTACAACGCTTTGAATCTAATTGCCAAGTAATCTGCTACCACTTCTGACTCCCTCAGATTGTAGACTCTACTTTAACAACTTAGATCACATGAGAAAGAAAATAACAAGACTGCTTGCTTCTTGAAAGCTGGAACTCACAATTGACCTCACTGAAAACTTGAGTGTTTGCTTTGGAAGTGTATGACTCTTTTGTGATTTTTTATGCTAAGTATTCTGCCTTGAACCTCCTTTTAGAGATGCAGATTTGGGCCTCTTCCAAGCTTAATTTCGAGCTGAATCTTGCTAGATTCTCTTGCAAAAATAACTTGACCAATTGGGCTTTATTTAAATAAAAAACATATCTTTTATTAAGCTTCAGATTTTCTTTCAAAATAACTGGCCAATCAAGTCTTTAGTTCCATCCTGCCAACAGCTCCTGAGTTCCACAATACTTCACTTTATTTTTGTAACAAATCTTTTTAATACTTTGATCAAAATAAATTAAAATCTCCACCGTTAATCCGCATGATTAGATCTGGAACATTTGATTTTCTGCGCTAGTCCACATCTGGACCATACTAATTGATATGATGTGATCCTCTGATTTCGGCCATCCCTGGACCACACTTCCTAACCTTCTAATCTTCTGATCTCGGCCATCCTGGTCTAGCAAACTGATCTGCTGTGATCCTCTTATCTCGGCCACTGCTGGACCACACATTCTGACTTTCTAATTTCGGCCAACACTGGGCCATGGTCTGATCTTCTGATCTCGGCCAACACTGGGCCAAATAATTAAATCTAAACCATTGATCTGAAAATCTTCCCTCTGATCTGGACCAATTCTGGACTTGGTCTGGATAAAACTGAAATTAAATCTGGACAAATAATATTTCAGTCTGGACATTTTACCTTTGATTTTGGATCAGGTCTGGATCAATTCTGGAAATCATTTCTTCTGGTCTAGACTTAGTTTCATACCCTGAACCATGCTATCTTCTGGTCTGGGTCAAATCTGGGTTAATTCTCTTGTTCTGGACCCATTAATTCATCCTCTCATTAAGTCTAGACTGTTTATCATTTCACTGCCAGACCATCTTCTGGTCAAAATTAACTTCTGGAATAAATCTGACATTTGATTCCTTCATATCTGGATCAAGTCTCCCTCTGGCAGGCTTCATTCTGGTCTGGTCCAGGTTGCCTTCTGACTTTGCTTCCTTCTGATCTGGGCCAGCAAAGATATCTTCTGGTGATGTTTTGACATCCTGGAGTATCTTCTGGTACCTTCAGGATTCAATCTCTGGAACACTTTGATCTTCTGCTTCTTATTGCTTCAACTTCTGGTGACATTTGATTTAATAATTCAAGGTTCAAAATAAGATTACATGGATTGCTTTTGTAAACATCAAAATCCAAAGTACTTTTGTAAACAATCTCCCCCTTTTTGATGATGACAAAACCTTAACTTATTTTGCTAGTTTATAACTTGAAGACTTGAATTACTCCCCCTCAGACCAATCTCTCCCCCTAAGTCTGATACTGACTTTTTCTTCTCCTTTTCAACTCCTTCTCTTTTCACTATTTCTTTTCTTCTCTTCTCCTCTCCTTTTCAACTCCTTCTTTATTCGCTCTTTCTTTTCTCTCTTCACATTGCCTTTCCTTTTCAACTGCTTCTCTTTTCACTCTTTCTTTTTCTCTCTCCCTGTTTCCTCTCCTTTTCAACTCCTTCTCTTTTCACTCTTTCTTTTTTTCTCTCCCTGTTTCCTCTCCTTTTCAACTTCTTCTTTTTCACTCTTTCTTTTTCTCTCTCCCTAATTCTTCTTCTTTTCAACTCCTTCCCTTTTCATCTCTTTCTTTTTCGCTCATCCTTTCTTTTTATCTCTCATTTTCTACTTATTTCTCCTTTTTTTTCTCTCTCTCTCCCCCTTTTTGTCATCAGCCAAAAAGAGGTCCTACTATTTTTGTATTTTTTTTTTGTTTTTCTCTTTACAAATTACAGAAAGTAAAACAGAAAATAAAAGACAGAAAATAAAATTACAAGAAATTTAAAAACTCCTAAGATGACTACTTGAGCTAGTCAGATATGGAGGTAATGCTGAGATGCTTCTTGATGAACTCGAACCTATCTTCTGGTAATGCTTTGGTGAAGAAGTCAGCCCATTGATGATCAGTGTCCACAAACTGGATGCTTAAAGTCCCTTTTTGAACATGATCCCTAATGAAATTGTGTTTTATTTCAATGTGTTTGGCTCTAGAGTGTAAGATAGGGTTCTTGGTTAGGTTTATGGCTGAAGTGTTATCACAGAATAAAGGGATATTGGTTTCAAAGATGTTGTAATCTTCAAGTTGATGTTTCATCCAGAGTAACTGTGAACTGCATCCTGCTGCTGATATATACTCAGCTTCGGCTGTTGACATAGCAATGGTGCTTTGTCTTTTGCTTGACCAAGAGATCAAATTATCACCTAAGAAGGTGCAATTGCCGCTTGTACTTTTCCTTTCCAGCTTATCTCCAGCATAGTCGGAATCACAAAAACCTCTGAGTTTGTAGGTCGGGGTTTTCTTGTATAACAAAGTAAGGTTGGTGGTTCCTTTAAGGTATCTCAAAATTCGTTTGACAGCAGTTAAATGGGATTCCCTAGGGTCAGCTTGAAATCGGGCACAAACACAAACGCTAAACAAGATGTCAGGTCTATAAGCAGTTAAATAAAGAAGGGATCCAATCATACCTTTGTATGTTTTCTGGTCTACCTTTTGGCTGGTTTCATCTTTCTCAAGTGAGCAGGTTGGGTGCATGGGGGTGGCCATAGGCTTACATTCACTCATTTTGAACTTTTAAAGAAGTTCTTTAGTGTATTTAGATTGGTGAATGAGTATACCTGATTTACCTTGATGAATCTGAATTCCCAGGAAGAACTTAAGTTCTCCCATCATGCTCATTTGGAACTCTTTCTGCATTAGGTTAGAAAACTCTTTGCACAAAGTGCCATTAGTTGATCTAAATATGATATCATCAACATAAACTTGAATAATCAAAATATCATTTTTAATGGATTTCCTAAATAGAGTATTATCAATCTGGCCTCTATTAAATTCATTCTTAAGCAGAAAGTTACTAAGTCTGTCATACCATGCCCTTGGTGCTTGTTTTAAACCATATAAAGATTTATTAAGTTTAAAAACATGGTCTGGAAAATCAAAATTTTCAAATCCAGGGGGCTGTTTGACATAGACTTCCTCACTTATATAGTCATTTAAGAATGCACTTTTAACATCCATTTGATACAGCATTATATCATGATTTGCAGTAAATGATAAAAGAATTCTAATTGCTTCTAACCTGGCCACTGGAGCAAAAGTCTCAGTGTAATCGATACCTTCCTGTTGACTGTATCCTTGAGCTACTAATATGGCTTTATTCCTTACCACTTCACCTTTTTCATTAAGTTTATTCCTGAATACCCACTTGGTTCCAATAATGTTTTTGTTTGGTCTGGGTACCAGATCCCAAACATCATTCCTTTGGAATTCATTCAGCTCTTCTTGCATTGCAAGTATCCAACCTTTCTCTGTCAAAGCTTCATCAATATTGCTTGGTTCAATTGTTGAGAGTAAACCAAATAGACTAGTTTCTCTACTTGATGATCTGGTCTTTAAAGGTTCTGCTGCACTGCCAATAATGAGAGATTCTGGATGTGAAGACTTGTAATTCCATCCATTCTTTCCCTCTAACTTGTTTTCAGAGTCAGCATGTTCTTCTTCAGCTTGATCTTTCTCAGATTCAGCTTCTAGTTCAGCTTCTAGTTCACCTGCAATTTCCTCATCTTGCTTTGACTTTTCAGAGTCAAGCTGTTTGTCATCAAACTTAATGTGGATTGATTCTTCCTCAGTGTTAGTTTCTTTGTTAAACACCCTATAAGCTTTTGATATCTCAGAGTAGCCAATAAAGATACACTTTTGAGATCTAGAATCAAACTTAGCTAGGTTATCTTTAGTGTTCAACATAAAACAGATGCAGCCAAATTGCTTAAAGTAGGAAATATTGGGTTTCTTACCTTTCCACAGTTCATAGGGAGTTTTATTTAAGATGGACCTGATGTAGACTCTATTCTAAATGTAGCAGGCTGTGTTGACAGCTTCTGCCCGAAGGTAGGTGGAAACCTTCATATCATTCAGCATGGTTCTGGCCATCTCCTGCAGTGATCTATTTTTCCTTTCTACCACTCCATTCTGTTGAGGTGTTCTGGGGGATGAGAAGTTGTGAGAGATCCTATTCTCATCACAGAATTCTTGAAAGTACTTGTTCTCAAATTCACCTCCATGATCACTTCTGGTGGTTACGATCTTAATACCCTGTTCATTCATAACTTGCTTACAGAAGGAAATAAACACTTTGTGAGATTCATCTTTGTTCTTTAAAATTGTTACCCAAGTCCACCTTGAGTAATCATCAACAATCACAAAACCATATTTCTTACCACTGAGGGAAGCTGTTTGAAAAGGACCAAAAAGATCTAAGTGAAGCAGTTCAAGTGGTTGAGAGGTAGAAACACATTTTTTAGTTTTAAAAGAGCTTTTAGTTTGTTTACCTCTTTGACATGCTTCACACAGAATCTCAGTTTTGGAACTTACCTTGGGAAGCCCTCTTACCAAATGGAGTTTGCTCAACTCGGATATAAGTCTAGGGTTTCCATGCCCTAGCCTCTTGTGCCAAATCAGATTCTGCTCACTTACAGATAATAGGCATTTAACCTGTTGCTTAGCAAGACTAAAAAGATCAATTTTATAAACATTATCCTTCCTAGTGCCAGTAAATAAAACAGTCCCATCAAGTTGACTAACAGCTTTGCAAGTTTTTTCATTAAAGATAACATCATAATTGCAGTCACTTAATTGACTTATGCTCAGAAGATTATGTTTTAGCCCTTTAACTAACAGAACATTTTTAATAGACAAGGGAGAAGAAGTGTTACCTAAAGTTCCTGTACCAATAATCTGACCTTTCTGGTTTCCTCCAAAGGAAACATTGCCTCCATTCTTCATAGTCAGATCCAGAAATATAGATTTATCTCCTGTCATGTGCTTGGAGCAGCCACTGTCAAGATACCAAGTTTTGTGTTGCTAATCAGACCTTGCCTTTTCTCTGTCAGAATCAGAGTCAGAGTCAGAGTCACACTCAGGTTCAGACTTAGCTTCTGTTCGAGCCATTAGAGCCAGTTCTTCTGGCCTGTTTGAGCAATTTCCTTGATTCTGCTTTGGTTGATAAACCATGTTCCTTTGATGATTCTGGAACATGTTTTGATTCTGGTAATTTTGGTGAATCTAGTGATTCTGATAACCTTGATGATTCTGGTGATTTGGTTGAATCTGGTGATTCTGATGAATTTGGTAATTCTGGTGATTCTGGTAATTCCTGATTTGATTTTGGTTCTGGTTCCAGTAATGATTCTGATTCTGATTCCAGTAATGATTTTGATTCTGGTTCCAGAGTTGATTCTGGTTCTAGTGTTGATTCTGGTTCCAATTCCTGTGCTTCTGATACTGGTTCCAGTGTTGGTTCTGGTTCAAGTTTCTGTGTGTCTGATACTGGTTCCAATTTTGGTTCTGATTCCGATTATGGTTCTGGTTGAGTTGACCAAACCTTCTTCCATCAGACTCAGATTGCCTTTGTCTTGTTGTAGCAGGAACATAAACCTTCTTCTGCTTGTGCATTGCTAACATCCCTTGTCCAAGCACCATTGTTGGTGTCTCCTTCTGGTTGCTCAGAACATCTGCAACATAGACAATTTGATCTTTTGGTACACAGAACTGATTGGGTCCAGGTTTGTTAGTCTTAATAGCTCTCTGATCTTGTTCAGATTTTACCATTGGACAAGATAGTTCAGAGTGACCTTTCTTAGCACAAACAATGCATAAAACATCATTATGAACAACTTTATTTTCAGCAATAGTTTCTGTAAAACCAAGACCTCTCTTTCCAGTGTTACTGTTTCCATAAATCATAGATGCATATTTACTTCTTTCCATTCCATTAGAAATAAAGTTTTGAAAACATTGTTCATGCATATCAGATTCACAAACAGTTTTGGAAGTGGAACACATATTACTTTTGAGAGTTTGGTTTTCAGATTTGAGTCTTGCAACTTCAGTTTTAAAATCCTTGTTTTCAGTTGCATACTCAGAATTTTGATTCTTTAAAACTTGGACTTCTTTGGTTAGATTTTTCTTATCTTCCCTAAGAGTTTTCGGTTTTAAAGACATCTTATTGTTTGCATTTAAAAAGTCTTTTAAAGCCTCAATTAATTCAGATCTAGTGAGATCAGAAAATACCTCACTGTCTTCATCTTCTGATTCTGTTCTAGAGCCTGAGCCGTATCCAGAGCTTGAGTTGGTATGAGCCATCAAACTCATAATTGCTTCCTCTGATGTGCTTCCAGACTTGCTTGAATGACTGCTTCGATCATTCTTCCTTCTGCCTGCTTTTATTCCTGAGACTGTGCCTTTATGAGGTCTAGAGGCAGACTTGATGTGTGCCATCATTGCTGTTTTTGCCTCTTCTTCATCAGACGATTCTTCTTCTAATTCTGATACATCCCAGGCAGCCATCAGACCCTTCTTTCTTAATCTGGAACTCTTCTTGTGCTGTTTTCCTTTTTCCAGATTTCGACATTCTAACTTGATATGTCCAGGTTCATTGCATCCATAACAAACAATACTCTTCTTGTCATATTCTTCCTTTCCTTTGTTGTTATGATTCTTCCTAGAGCCTCTCCTCTTTCTGTTTTCCCATATCTTAACCATCTGTTTGATTAAGTAAGCCATATCATCACAGTCACTGTCGCTATCCTCTGATTCTGGTGCTGCCTTTGCAGCTTTCTTCTGTTTTGACTTCTGGGCCAAATTCTTCTTCTTCCTTGGTTCATCTGCTTCCAATTCTATTTCATGAGACTTGAGTGAGCTGATCAGATCTCCAAGTATTAAGTTATTCAAATCTTTGGCTTGCTGAACTGCAGTAACCATTGGTCTCCACTTGGTTGGTAAGCTTCTTAGAATCTTTTTTACATGATCTGCTGTTGTGTAGCTTTTCTTCAAGACCTTCAGTCCAGATATCAGAGTATGGAATCTACAGAACATTCCATCGATGTCTTCATCATCTTCCATCTTGAACATCTCTAACTGTTTGACCAGTATGTTAGCCTTTGCTTCTTGATCCTACTGGCTTCCTTCATAGGTTAGAACCAGACTGTCGAATATGCTATTTGTTGTTTCTTTATCTGTGCATCTGTCAAATTCCTTGAATGTGATGGCACTGATCATGATGTTTCTGGACTTGTGATGAAGTTTGTATAATCTGCTCTAGTCTGGTTTCATATCTTCCATGTCCAGCTCTTTAGTTGGATCTCCTGGAACAATAGGTGCAGTGTATCCTTTGACTACCGGCTTCTATAATTCAGGATCTTGAGATATGAAGAAACTTCTCATTATGTCCTTCCATTACTCAAACCTGTCTCCATTAAATAGTGGTGGTCTGTTGATGTTGCCTCCAAATTCTTAGCCTTGAGACCGAGCTCTGATGCCAATTGAAGGTGCAAACACGAGAAGGGGGGGTTGCATTGTGTTTGACTAACTTGAATACTTTTTCTGTTTTTGCAGTTTTAAAACAAAACTTGATGTATGAATAAAACAGAGTTAGCAGCGGATATAAAGTAAAAATAAAAACACATAATTTTATACTGGTTCACCGTTAACGAGGCTACGTATTGTCCCTTCACCTTGAAGGATTTCACTAATTCAAACCTTGAATTACAACAATACCACTGACCCTCCAAGTCAGTCTTCTCAAACAGTCTAACAATCCTAGACTTTTGAGGAATGCAGCACCTTGACTTCTTAAGTCAAGTCTTCTCCTACCAATCTGACAACCCCAGATTGTAGAAGGAATTACAACGCCTTGAATCTAATTGCCAAGTAATCTGCTACCCCTTCTGACTTCCTCAGATTGTAGACTCTACTTCAACAACTTAGATCTAACACAAGGGAAATAAAATAACACGAGTGCTTGCTTCTGGAAAGCTGGAACTCACAATTAACCTCACTGAAAACTTGAGTGTTTGCTTTTGGAAGTGTATGACTCTTTTGTGATTTTCGATACTAAGTATTCTGCCTTGAGCCTCTTTTTATAGATGTGAATTAGGGTCTCTTCCAAGCTTAATTTCGAGTTGTATCTTGTTGGATTCTCTTGCAAAAATATCTTGACCAATCGGGCTTCACTTAAATAAAAAACATATCTTTTTAACCTTCAGATTTGCTTTCAAAAATAAGTGGCCAATCATGTTTTTAGTTTCTTGCCGCCAACAGCTTCTGAACTCCCATACGACTTCACTTTATTTTTGAACAAATCCTTTTAATACTTTGATCAAATTAAATTAAATCTCCATTGTTAATCCTCATGGTTAAATTTGGACCGTTTGATCTTTTGCGCTAGTCCACATCTGGCTCATACTAAGTGATCTGCTGTGATCCTCTTATTTCGGCCAACCCTGGACCACACTTTCTAATCTTCTGATCTCGGCCAACCTGGTCTAGCAAACTGATCTGTTGTGATCCTATGATCTCGGCCAATGCTGGACCACACGTTCTGACCTTCTGTTTTCGGCCAACACTGGGCCGTGGTCTGATCTTCTGATCTCGGCCAACACTGGGCCATATACTTAAATCTAGACCATTAATCTGACATCTTCCCTCTGATCTGGACCAATTCTGAATTGGGTCTGGATTGAACTGAAATTAACTCTGGACAAATAATATTTCAGTCTGGACATTTTACCTTTTGATTTGGATCAGGTCTAAATCAAATCTGGACATTATTTCTTCTAGTTTGGACTTAGTTTCATACCCTGAACCATGCTATCTTCTGGTCTAGGTCAAATCTGGATTGAATCTCTTGTTCTGGACCCATTAATTTATCCTCTGATTAAGTCTGGATCAAGTCTGGGTTGTTTATCATTTCACTGCCAGGCCATCTTCTGGTCAGAATAACTTCGGGACTAAGTCTGACTAATGCTTCCTTCTGGTCTAGATCAAGTCTCCCCCTGGCAGGCTTCCTTCTTGTATGGTCCAGGTCTCCTTCTGACTTTGCTTCCTTCTGATCTGGGCCAACAAAGATATCCTCTGGTAATTTCAGGATGCATCTTCTGGTACCTTCTGGATGCATTATCTGATGTCTTCATCTTCTGCCTCTGGAAACTTCATCTTCTGGTGGCATTTAATGTAATAATTCAAGGTACAAAATAAGATTACATGGAGTGCTTTTGTAAACATCAAAATCCTAAGTACTTAGAACCAACTTGGTTCCAACAGATATACATCAGAAGATGAACTTCAGAAGATATACATCAGAAGATGAACATCAGAAGTTATACATCAGAAGATATATATCAGAAGATAAGAAATGAACATCAGAAGATGAACATCGGAAGATATACATCAGAAGATGAACATCGGAAGATATACATCAGAAGATGAACACCAGAAGGTAAAACATCATTAGATGAACACCAGAAGGTAAACATCAGAAGATGAACACTAGAAGGTAAACATCAGAAGATGAACACCAGAAAGTAAATATCTGAAGATGAAACACTAGAAGGTAAATATCAGAAGATGAATACCATAAAAATATCACCAGAGGATGAACTCTAGCTACTTCTTCATCCTCCTACAAAACAACTAACAGTTCCAAAGTATCAAAAGCTACATAATTCGCGAACAGAGAAGGGTCATGTCTTGGAACCAGAAAAGAGCACTGGCCAGTTGTTAAAAACGTATGGAATGATCTAACCTCCTGGAAAGCTAAGTAAAGAAGTAACCTCCCAAGTGTCAGGCTGTAAAAGGGCAGAATGGCAAGGCTGTAAATTCAAAACAAAACTGAGGATCATTACAACTTGGGAAAACGGTCAGAAAGGAAAATTTTATTGAAGAGAAAGTTTCCTTCTATCTATAAAAGGAAGGTTGCTCTTCTTCAGATTGACACACAACAACACGAGCAAAAAAGAAAATATCAAGAGGCTATTAAGAGCATTATCAATCTCCCTTCAAGCTTTCTATAATCTTACACTAGATCTTTGATTCATCTTTATAGAAAGTAATTCCTATCAAACTACTTCATATCATCTTTAGAACTTCAAGTGAGTAACACTTGAGAGAAATCAGAAGGAAAGAATTGTAAGCTTGGTGAAGCTATAGAATACACGATTTGTAATCAATCTCAGTGAGAGTCTGATAGCTTTTGATACTTAGTAAAAACTCACAAGTGTGTGAGGATTGGACGTAGCCTTCATTGGGTGAACCAGTATAAAAATTTGTGTGTCATTATTTTCACTCTACATTTCAACGTCAGATAATCATCCTCTGAAAGAGGACAATAGTTTAAAACTTAAACAGAATTTTTAAAACCTCGAATATCTGTATTCAACCCCCCTTTTAGTGATATTCTTGCCACTTCAGCGATATTACCTCCAGTTCCATCTAAATTAATTATTTTCATCACGTGAACAAAAAATCAAATTCGGCGATATTACCATATTTGCAAATAATAATTTCAAATTACCATATTTGTAAGTTACCAAATGCGGCAATAAAATATCTTAATTGTAAATCGACGACCGCGTAGATTTTTCAAATTACAATTTTCTTTTTTTATTATTTATTATTTTTTTATTATGTTTATTATTATTACAATTTTCTTGTTTTTAATTATTATTATTATAATTTAATTTGTAATTATTAATATTATTAAAATTATTATAATTATAATGCAATTATTATTATTTATTAAAGTATTTTATTTTATTTTATTTCTTTTAATAATCATTTTATTTGATTTATTAATTATTTTAAATATTTATAATTTATTATAATTATTAAATTATTATTATTAAATTGTTAATGTAATTATTATTATTTAATATTTAATATGTCATTATTAATATTATTAAAATTATTTTTATTATTTATGAAAGTTTTTTATTTTATTTATTTCATTTTATTTGATTTATTAATTATTTTAAATATTTATAATTTATTATAATTATGTATTATATATTTTAATTATTAAATAAATAAAATAAAAAAAGTATGTACATCATCGCACCCTGGAGGTGCGATTAGTAACTGACAAAAAAAAAAGGCATTCAGATTGTCGCATCCTGTGCCTGCGATGAGCTACTGGACCCAAAAAATAAGACAGTCCGAGAAATAAGTTTCAAAGTGGAGCAAGTTTAAGAATAAATAAATAAAAAAGGGATATTTAATTAAAAATTCCTGTTATATGCTAAAAAATTATTTATTTTTTCAAAATCAATTGCAAGCCATTGTCCATACACCATAATACATGGGTCTGTCCTGTCTACAAACTTAGGGTAATGCATTTTGTTGAAAATTTTGAGTGTTATATTCTCTTTATGTTTAAACAATTGAGAGTAAAAAGTTTGTGTGATCTCTCTCATCTTTAAAAAGTTTGATTGCATAGGACTTGAGTACCTGATTGAGGGTTTTTTAATATTTCCTTGGATTTAAATTTCTTACCTATCTTAGTTACTTTTTTTACATTGATCTCTCGTTTAGTTGTGATTTTTATTTTTTGAATTTCTCTTTGAATCAAACTTTGTTTGATATAAATATTTAGTGTGATAGAATTGATGAAGTAATTTTTTGTTGAATTTTAAGAGGATATTCACCCTATATTCTAGTTTATTTTATGATTTAATTCTTATTTGTCCTTGTTAATTATTTATTTTTGCGGAATTGATCTTGAATCAAAAAATACTACAATTTGGTAAAATCTACAAAAATTTGGATGCAAAAGGCCATATTTGAAGTCCGACATATTGTCTTGACTTTTAAATTAAATTTATTGATATTCCTTAACTTATTTTGTTTATATTTCATTTCAATAAAAAATCTATTTATAATTTTTTATTAAATTAGCCTCACAAACTAAAATATTTTCATCTCACAACTAATTTTTCATATAAGTTTCTTTTTGACACATCTATATTATTCTACTTTTTCAAACAATCTTTCAATGGGTGGTTAATTATCATATGTCGTTTGAGTTATTTACTCTACAATTGGTGTCATATAAAAAATTGAATATTTACTTTGCGGTTATATTTAGTGTAATAACTCTTATGATTGCATTGCACTATTGTGCCCTCCAATTTTGAATTTGTAACTGTTTAAATGGCCACTTTACTAATTTTCCACATAAGTTTCTTTTTGACACTGAAGTAGAAATGTCACTTTACAAGGAACGGTTGTTTGAATTGTAAAGTTTCCATTTTAAATTTCCCTCTAACTTAAAAAATAACTCAAGATTGATCTTGGTTAAGAAAATAGAAAACGGAGAACGTTCTTGGTTCTGGAAACAGAAAACGGAGAAAGTTCTTGGTTAGTTAAAAAAAAGAATGATCTTGGTTGTGAAAGTAGAAAACAGATAACGTTCTTGGTTATGGAAACAAAAAACGAAGAACGTTCTTGGTTTGGTTTAAAAACAGATATTGATTTTTAACTTTAGTGAATTAAATACTGAAAGTAAATAGAGATAGGGAAGAGATATCACACAATGATTTATCCTGGTTCACCCAACCCAAGCTACGTCCAGTCCTCACAACCGTGATATTTTCCACTAAGTGTTCAAAACAAAGAACCTTCTTGGTTTTACAGCACCTAGCTCAGATCAGCCTTGATCTGTTACAACTTCAATCTTTTCCACCCAGAAAGGAATTCAATCAGGCCACCTATCAACCCTTGATAGGATTTTTACAACTCACCTTTTAACCTTTAAAAGGATTTTCTAAACAAATCACTCAAGCTATAAACAAACCTTATAGTCTTGAGTTTTACACAATAATGATTTAAAGTGTTTGGCAGAATCTGTTTAATCTCAACCCTTGTTTGAGGTTTAGATTCTTTACAAGATGTTTCAGTAAACTTATAATAATGAACTCGAGACTGAATGTTACTGATTTCTTGTGAGGCTTTCAAGTATGAATGTGAGTGATTGATGATTTTTCTTTTGCACTTGTATGTCGTTATTTTCATTAAGCTCTAGGGTTTCTTTTATAAACATCTTGAGGAGGTCATGTTAGCTTAATGTGACCGTTGGAGGAGTTTCCTTGGTCATGGGTTAGATTAAAATAATCAGTCTTCAAAGTAAGACTTTTGACTGAACATTTATTCTTTTTGACTTCAAGACTTTCTAGTCTTTGTGTATTCTCTATCATCTGATCTGTATAGTGCTTTAGGATCACTTGATCGTGAGAATATGTGTCATACAGTCATGCTGAAGTATCAGTTCTCAAGAACGTTCTTGGTCTGTGCATCAGAAGTTGGAGAACGTTCTGGAGCTGTATAACAGAAGTTGGAGAATGTTCTAAAAAATGATTTATCTTGACTGATTCTGTCATTTTGTCTTGATTCAAATCTTTACTTCTTAGATCTTTTGAAGTACTTCCTTTGCTATTATGAAAGCTGTATATTCCTTGTATATGTACTAGTAATCCATTCGAAATATGCATGATATTTCCTTGCATTAAAAGCTGGCTTGATATGTCTTGATGAAGTGAAAAAATGTGAAGAACGTTCTTGGTTTTTGGCAGTTCATTTTTAGCTTATTCTTTAAACTGATTTTGCTTATTTATGCTTAGTATCTTGGATTATCACACTCAAAAACACATGTTAAATAACACATAATTTAAAATCATAATTAGAGTCTTTAATTAATTTTTGTTTGTTTACATCAAAACAATTAATTGAGATTTTGTCTTAACAGACACATCTATGTTATTCTACTTTTTCAAACAATCTATCTTAAAGGGCAGTTAATTATCATATGTCGTTTTAGTTACTTACTCAACAATTGGTATCATATTGAAAATCCAATATTTACTTTGCGATTATATTTTGTGTAATAACTCTTATGATTGCATTGCACTATTGTGCCCTCCAATTTTGAATTTGTAACTATTTAAATGGTCAATAAATTGTTTTTTTCCTTCTTGTAACCATTTTCACACACCTCGTGCAATTAACTTTCGACTGCTATCCCACCACTGCCCCCGAGAACACCTTTAGGATACTAATGAGTTTTTGCAACCTCATTTTCTCAATTCAAAAAGAAACTTCTTTGCAACTCAATTATTTTAAAAAAAGTAGATAGAGTTGAAAAATTCTTCTATTGCACAAATAATTTCTGAGTAAGTGGTATTTTGTAACATATTTTACCTATTTGCTCATTTTTCTCAAACCCTTGATTGTTGTTAGTTAGAGTATTGTTTTTGCGGGCATAGTTGATCTCATCTGCAACCTAAAAGTATAGTGGTTTTCCAAAAGACAAATAAGATTGTCCATATTCAACTTCACAGTAGTGTTGCTGTTGTTCTACCCCTTTTTCTAACAATATCTTTCTATTAAGAGAGCAAATAGAGTTAAATTAAAATGTTAGTTGCAATCATTTTTTCTGTGAGTAAAACGACATTCATTTTGTCTTTTTAATTCTACTTTTCACTTTATATTATCTATTTGTGTCCTCATCTGGATATGCCCACTTAGATCAATATCTTGCTCAATTATGTTAAAATTATAATTACACGGTAGGGTAAAAAAGAGAATGACTAATTTGATTTTACAATAGATAATTACATATATTAATATTTGTTAAATAATTTAAGATTTTTAATACTAAATATAATTAATGGGCCTTGTTTGTAAGATGGTCTTCATTGTGGATTTATTTGAAAAAATTATTATTTTTGGTTTTATGTATCTCAACTACACATTTGAGAGAGCCATGAATGTTTAACTCTTAGTATTTCTTTAAAAAAATATAATAAAAAGATGTAAATTTTAACATATTATTGATTAACATATTAGTTGTATACTTATTATTTATTGGTTCATTTTTATTAACTATATTTTAACGAGTAGATATTTTTTTCATAATACTCTTTTTATTTTATTTTCTCATAGTCTTTAATGGGTGAAATGGGATATAAGACATTAAATTATAAATCAATCGATCAAATTGATAAATATTTTTTTTAGCATGTCTTAAATCTTATTCATTCATTAAAATATAACTAAAATTTTAACATAATAATTCAATAGATAAAATTTAATATATAAATTAGTTACAATTTTCCAAAACATTCTACATATTCTCAATTGTGTGTTTATATACCTACATATAACAATTACTCAAATAAACTCATAAAAAAAATACTCTACAAATAAAATCAATAAGTTATATTATTTTTAAAAATTTAAAATTTTATTTACAATAATAATAATATATTAAAGTCTATCCGTACTTCTAACATATAATTAAAACTTACAAGAGAATGCCTCAAATACATCCAAACCCTCTTTTTGTTTTTGTTGAACCAAAGTAACCTTTGGGTGATATCCAGGCCATCTACGGGAGATAGTTGATTCAAATCCCCTTCCTAATAATAGCAAGCAAATGCCTCAAATATATTTATAAAACTAAAAAGGTAAAAAGAAAAAGACGTAATTTTTGGCGGTGTACTCGACCTTTTCATAATATGTTAATTTGTTTTAGATTTTTAAAAAAATGAGTTTAATTTTATATTTTTAAAAATAATTTTTATGATAACTTACTTATTAAATAAAAGAACTTTAATATTCAATAATTTAAATATTCATTATTAAATATTAACACAATAAAAATTGTATTTTTTTAGAAAAAATCTTTTCTCAAAAATGATTTTTACGAAGAACTTATTAAAATAACTTTTCATTTTAATTATTTTTTAAATTTTTTAAAAAATTATAATAAATAGATGAAACACTTAAGATGATATTTTATGATAAACTATTTAAACCAATTTTTCTTTCAAAGTATTATTTTTAAAAAAGTTATACCAAAAACATATAATACTATAAAGGTCATTAAAAAATCTATAACAAACAGATCCAATAATATGTCATAAACCCTCCAGGGTTAAAGACATTGAATATGGCCACAACTAAAATATGTTCCAATATGAGACGCTTTTGAACCAGATACTTGTAAATTCAAAAGAAAAACTTTTGTACAAGAAAAAAGAACGGAAAATTTTACTCTCCTTCCTGCAATTTCTTGAAGTTACTAGCTCATTAAAACAGCAAAAAAAAAGAGCTTCTGAGGGGAAGAATCCAACTTCGCGATAATTATGGGTGAACCTCTTCAAAGTACTACGAAACAAAAACTATATCACAATACATACACATTTTAGGTTGACCAAGAAATCTTCAGGAAATGGAGTGCTGATGAACAAGTCACAGATCATTCGATACTGTTTCAGTTGAAAGACGGCAAAAACTCCAGCCTCCAGGTAAGCACGGGTATTTCCTATAAAAGTGCATACCTACTGACAATTGTATGTTGAAGAAACATTGGTTCACTTCCACCCTTCACACCTTGACATACTTGTCAACATAACCCTGCAGAAAATGTAGGACATGGAAAGTCATCAAAAGTAATTTGCATATTAACACTAAGGCATGTTATTATGCTTAAACCAACTTTCCAATTCTGACCAGTAATTTATAACTTTTTGGTAATATATTCCAAATACAATGCCTTCTTCTCATTCCTCCAAAAAAGATAGAAAAGAAAAAAGCAGCAGCTATGTGTATCAAGGCTCTAGTCATTTTTCTACGATTAGAGACTTTTTAATAAAATGCAGAGTTTTGAGTTACTTTTGTGCAGTATGCACAGCTTCAGATAGGGATGTATAAACATAAAACAAGCACAAACAGTTACCTAAATACCTCAAATGAGGTAAAAGCACAATGTAAGGAATGAGAAGATCAATTACCATCACAAGTTTAGTCAACTTTCTCTGTGATGAGTCAATGTATTGACTTATCTTCTCTTGAGATTTGGGTATACGGTGGCCTTTCATGGCTCCTGACACCTTATCTACAGTCTTTTTCACAATGGTTTTGAAAGCCACCTTACTCATATTACCCTGTCGCCATGATGGTTTCAAAACCTCCTTTACAAAGTTTGCAATGGAAACTTTGAACAATTTCATTGATCTGGAATCCTTGCTCTTCTTACTTTTCCCTGGAGATTTGCTCTGATTAATCTCATCGTCCCCCGGACTCATGTTTGCAACATCCACATGATCACTTAGGCTCTCATTTTCAACAGCACCCACTTCAGCATCTGCTGTCTCACCATATTCGTCATTATTTTGAGAACTGGTAGAGGCAGCAGCCCCGACCTCTTCATGCTTCTTCTCTTTGACATCCAAAGACATATGAGAACTTTTAGGCCTCAGGCTGATATTGGATTCACCTGTAACTTCCTGCTTCTGCTCAAAATCAAATTTCTTCAAAGAGGATGATGGTTCAATGCTGTCAAAAAGTGGATCATATTGCTCAGCACCAGAACCTGGCAAGATCTGACCGACAGCTCTTGCTGGTTTTGGCGATGCTGTCTTTCTTGATCCAACACCATCCCCTTCCCTATATCTAGAAGGACCATAATTGTTTCCGTGAATTATATCATTATCTTGTTGTAAAAAGTTTGAGCTGAATTTCGAACTTAGTGGCTGCTCAAAGGTTGATACATAAGGATTATAGTGACCAGAAATTCTTGATCCTCCAAAAGCTGGAAGAGAAGTTGAATGGTTGCTATCAGGGATATCTGGTGGATATCTGGATACAGTAGCAATCCCTCCAGGTCCAGCCAAATTAACATCGGATGAAGTATGTTGAAAATTATAACCTGATTGGTGCTGCTGCGATAATGGATATATGTGAGAAGATGTGCTGAAATGTCCTTCAGGAGGCAACCTGCTGCCCAAAGAAGGCTGTGGTCTGTTCATATCTGACTCCCAGGAAAATTGTTTTGGTTGATGATGCAGGCCGCCAAAAGATGTGGAGCTTGAAAGCGGCTGATATGCTGGGTTCCCCTGATGGAGATGCTTGGGAGAGAGAGGTTCTGTAGGCATGAAAGTTCGTGGCTGATCCTGCATTGGAGGGTAAGCTTGATCCTCAAATTTTGAACTTTGAGAATGAGCTGGTAACCCATGAACCATGGAAGTCTGAGAAACATAGTCAGTTCTTGGATGCAGTTGATTCTGATTAAACTCTGAAGAAATAAATGATTTTGCAACTCCAAAATTTGAACTGGAATTAGACACCGCCTGTGATGGTGGTGGCGGTGGTGGTGGCAAGGATGTCCAAGAGTTATTAGGAGGTGGTACACTGAAATGAGAATTTGGTATAGGTAATGGAGCAGGGTAAGGTTCAAATTTCTCTCGGGCAGTGGGTTGGAAAGGAAAGAATGTATTTTGCTGCATCACACCATATTGCCTTGGAATTTGTGGCATATGCAGAGCATTTTCACCCTGGGAACGTGAACCAACAAAAGCAGGCAACGGGTAAGTATGAGGTGGGAATCCCACCAAGGAACCACTTTGAGGTGGAAACTCTTTAGAAGCCTGAGAGTGCAATGAAGGCTGCTCTGATGCTACAGATGGACCAACAGAACTAGTGGTTGGCTGTACTTGTGTGGATGGTAACATACTTGGTGAATGTTCACTGCCAGAAACCTCATTAGCAGAAATCATTGATCTTTTATCAGATGACAAATCAGTCACACAGGCCACATTTGGAAGCTGAGATGGGAAACCAGAATGTTCTGGAACTCCAACAGAAACATTGGATTGTAGATTCTGAACAAATGAACCATCTTCCGGGGGAAATACACCTTTCGACGTACCACCAGAATTTTCTGGAACTTCAACAGAAACATTGGAGTGTAGTTTTTGAACATATGAACCATCTTCTGAGGGAATAACATCTTTATATGTATCACCAGAATGTTCTGAAACTTCAACAGAAACATAGGATTGTAGTTGCTGAACAAGTGAACCTTCTGAAGGAAAAATATCTTTGGATGTACCACCAAATGGTTTAGAAGTGTCGCCTCTGCTTAAAGCTTCAGGGTGAAAGTCATAAACTAAGTGCTGCTGATGAGAGTTTACTGCATTCTGAAAACTATTATTTCCATGTATTGAAGTCTTGGGCTCTTCTATAACTATTAAGGTTTCATGCAGTTTAGGAGAAACCTCTCTGACACCTTCAGCACGCCTCTCAGAATCTTCCTTTCTCTGCACTTCTTCCTGGTCGATTACATTCTGATGAATATCTATGTCCTGATTTCTGACTCCATCATGCTCATAATCTGACACTTTATTAGAAACATTCTTCACTCCTTCATTAACCCTAGAATTTTTTTCATGAGAATAGATTTCCAGATCATGTTTATTCCTAGTGCGCCTTGAAGTAGCATTCTTATCAGATTCATGATGCGCAAACCTACAAGATGCTCCGCGATAGCACTTTCTTCGTAAGAAATCAAAGCATTGAGCCTTGTCCCTTCTCACATTCTCACCATGACTGTCACCTGAACGTCTTAAGATTGGCGACCTACTCCTGCTTCTACGACGCCGAGGAGACCAGCTGCAACAAACAAAAGTTGAAAATTTCTAAATATAATATTCTTCAGAGGAATAATTGAAGTAATCAAGATCGAGGACTAGAAATGTGAGAAAAGCAATCAATCCTCAACTATGATGCAAAGATACGATACTGCATTCCTTGAAATATATTGGACATATTACACACAAATAGTAAAGAAACCACAAAACATAATAAATGCAGTATTGCAGTTCACAAAATAGAATAAATATATTACTGCAGTTCAACAAACATGATAGAACATAGTGATGAAAGTATGAATACGAGTAAAAAAATGGTCAACAGGTGATATTATAAATTGCATCTGTTGCAATTAATAAATGTATGTACATAAGTGCAAAAATGGAGATTAATAGTTTCATGGGTGAAGTGGTGATATAAATTGTATTTATTGCAATTAATGAGTGAATTCCAACATATAATATAAAATATGTATTTAACATGTGAAGAGTCATGAAGAATAAGTGTCCTCGTGCCAACAGCATATAGCATGTGTATCGGAATTTATTTTTTATTTTTTAAAATGGTCTCCAATACGGCACTGACACATATCAACAGTGTATTGAAGAGTATTGGATTATCAGAGATAATTATTGAGCACGTTGTGGAAGGAAAAATAAAGTATTGGGGCATCATTGATCCTCAACTAACAGAGGAAGGCTTTAGGTTCAACTCATACAACAAAATAACCTAGGAAAAGATAGGTTGTGCATCCTACATAAACTGTTAGTTTGTAGACAATGTTCAAGTTAATAGAAGGTAATCAAAACATCCTACAATGCACAACAGCGGTACATACCTGCGAGATTGGCTTCTTTTATCCCTTCTCCTCCGAGGACTTCTCCTCCTCCTCCTACTCCTACTGTCTATGGGAGACCGAGACCGGCTGCGACTCCGGCTTCTATCTCTTTTTTTCGTCCTCCTGGTCCGAATACTGCGAGATCCATCAGAGTCACTATCTGTAGCACCTTCTCTGACATGCCTCCCGAATTCATCTACTTTCGCAACAGTTGGTTTCAACTTTGAGGTTTCCTTTTCATCTCCCTGTTCAGCATTACCACTCTTACTATCAATGTCAAAACCAGTACCACCTAACCCATCTTTTCCTTGGAAAGCTTCTACTGAAGAAGCAAGATTAAGAGAGACCTGATTTTCAAGATTATGCTCAACACATCCATCACTAGTACGTGTGACAGATCTTTTATAGGTCCCCTCAGACTCTTGAACTAAACAAGGAGATATTTCTGAACCATTCTGTGATGATTTGGAGAGTAGCCCAAGCTCCTTTTGAGTACAGGTGGGAATTTTAAATCCAATATCAGTCTCCAAATAACTGTCACAACCTTTATGGGCATCCGGGACACAAGAATCAGCTCCTGCTGAGACTGTAAAAACGTTATTAGCATCTGCAGTACAGCCTTCATCTTCATTATCTGAAGTTTCATCAGAAGCATAACCTTGAAGAAGTCTTATTGGGCTGCCAATCCGCATAAGTTGCTCAGAATCTCTATTGGGATTAGTGGCTTCGCTGTAATCAGAAGTATCATTTCTTATAAAATCCTCGTCTAGAGGAGCAGTCAATCTTCCTAACCCAGTGCCCAGGAGGGATTTGGCAACTTCAATTGAGTCATTCACAGGACTATGAACCTTGGTAACTGATCTAGCAGATTTCATGGGCTCAACATCAGATGAAGGTCCTGGCCCTGCATTTTATTTTAAGAGTCTTATCAACACAAATAGAAAATTCTCTGGATAAAGGAGTATATCAGATAGTTAACTCCAGCATTGATTTAACATCAAATAGTAAAGTAGACACGTAATATTCTACAATTACTGTTAGGGTAGAAAGGTAGGTCACAGTTTGAGTGGTTAATTAGCTAGGGGGTATCAATTAGAAAACTGGGGGGACCAAGAGATGGAAGAATTCATTCCAAATTTTGTATGAAAGAGGGAACCCTTTGTGAAGGAGAAACCCTAGGAGAATAATTCTTTATAATTTTTCTGCTTGTTCTTCTTTCTATTATTTTCCCTATTTCCATGGTGAGATCCTAACAAGTAAGAGCTACTGAATTCTGAGAGGGCTACGTCAGTAACAATATAAAAACTGAGTACTCTCACATAAGCAATTGGCATAATTTCAGATTAATGTGTAATTTTTTTAGTTTTTATCAATTAGACTGTTGTTTAAAGTTTAAATTTTAAAGTGAAAAGTTATTCAATATTAAAGTACTTATTGTATTCAGCACTGAAAAATCATTGCTGGATTCCAGTGCTAAAATTTACAGTGTAATGAACAACCTTCTTTGTCCCTAATTTTGACAAGTATCAATCACCACTGTAAATACTTGATTGACCAAAAAAATAAATGTCTGACAATCACAAGGAAACTTAATCACAAAAGTAATTCAAAAATCAATCAAACAATTAACAGTGGTTTTTCCAAATGAAACCTTCACTTTGTTTGTCGACTCCTGTGGATCCAGAGCATGACACACCACTGGATAAGATGCCCTTGGCAAGTTTGTTTTCTGTTGAATTCTGCAGCTGCTGTATTTCCTCATTCATGCTAAACACCTCATCAGCCCGATCATGCTGCTTAGTTACCACTTCAATTGCATAAGTCGACCCTTGGTCTTTGTCAGAAAACGTGATATCATCTTAACCAGCCCATGAAAAATAAAATAAAGCAGATCAGGCTCAAGTTATAAAATAATTTTTTTTATTTGTTAAGCATAATAAAAATAAAAGCATACCCTAAAAAGCATTATCAAAGTTTTGGCCACTCCTCTCTTTCCCCTAGCAAATTTCAGCCAGCTATAATCCAAAAATTAAAATGCATACCAACAGCTAAACTATACCGATTACACCCATCCACTTCTCCCTCACCAAATGTGATAGAACTCAGAATTTTAATAGAAGAAAAAGGTATATTATTTCTTAAAATTCAGAGTAGTATCTCTTACAATGACGAGATCAGGAAAGGATGCAGAAAGAAAAACTAAACTAGAGTTCTAAGAACTCCTAAACCAGAGCAAAATTGCTCCTAACCAAAGAAAGAATTCCCCTAATGATTTCTTAAAATATTTTATGAATACCTTCCCCTCTTCCCATTCCCTTATTCTAATAACATAAAATAAGAGACGTTATTAACTAGCTTTTATTCCCTCCATTCTTCCTTCTTGAAACTGAATGCTTTTCCCACTTCCCCTTCCCTCATTCCTTTAATGGAATATCAGTAGAATAAGAGACGTTATTAACTAGCTTTTATTCCCTCCATTCATCATTCTAGAAACTAAATGTGTGTGAGCTGTGTGACTTGGGTGAGTGGGGCCCACTTTTTGGGCCCTCATTCCTCTTAATTTGCAGTGTTCTATCAAAATGCGCTTCTTCCTATTCAGCAATATAAACATAGCAGAGAACAGGTTACCAGAAAATAATAGCTAAGATATTCATTGTTAAGGTCATTGTTATAGAAAATATACCAAGTGAACAGTCTGTCTATATGTTATCCAGTTCCTGTATATTATATATTATATTATAAAACTTCAATCCATTGGCTTTCCAACAATGGTTGTAAACTCCACATTTTATTAGCATCCAAATTCAATACAAAATAATTAATATCAAGAATACATAACAGCAGATTCATTCGTTTGGTAACATATTCAGCACTCTCACCAATTCTAGACCAGAACCAAAGATACCATAATTTAATAATCTTTCCGTTCCTGTTTATTGTTGTTATAGATTTTGTTACTTTTGATGAAATTATTTGTCTTTTTCATATTACACTAAATAATTTATTATTTCATTTCACCTATTTCTCTCTCTGTAAGGGATTTATTGAGAAATAGTAATAAATGTTGCATTGTACTTTGAAAATGAAAAGTAAATAGGAACAATTCTTTTCTAGAAACACGACAAGTAAAAAGGAACAGAGGGAGTACAACATAAAAAAGTGTTAGATAACAATGCAAACTAACCTTCCATCTCCATGTCAGAATCAGCGCTTAGACTTTTTTCTTCTGCTGACCGAGGTGGAGGTGGGGGAACATCCAAAGCGATACTTCTAGTTGGCAATAGCTCATCTCTGTGGGCAACAGCAACCCCTCCACAATTTCCACCATCCTGATTGGCATCAGAATTATGTACAGGCACAATACCAGATGAACAGGAAGCTACAAATCCATCTACTGAATCCACAGCCTTCGATTCAAAGCTAGGAACCTGCGTAGAGTTCGGGTCAGCAGTGCACACAGATTGGGAGGATGTAGAAGTCATATGATGGGTAGGAGGTGGTGGAGATGGCGGAGCTGGTGGTGGAGAGGCTGGCAACGGTGGTAGTGGCGGTGGAGGAGCAACAAAAGGAACTTGGTAATTCCCAACAGTTGAATGGAGATAAACACCATCTGGAGAAGGAACATGAAACGGGGGTGGCAATGGTGGTGGAGGAAGATGAAGATTATGCAAAATTTGTCCTTGAGAGGAAGAGGGAGGAAGTGGCAACACTCTACTCGGCGGTCCTATAGGGGGAGCAACCGGGGGCAAAATGTTGTGACTCTGCACACCTAAATTTGAAGAATTTTGTCCAACAGTGGGGAATGTTTGAGGCGCCATTCCATTTCCATGGTGCATTTGAGAAGGGATGGAATATGAAGGTCCATGTGAATAAACATGAGGAGCTGCTGGTGGGACAAAATGCTGAAAATGAGACGTCGGTGGAGGAGGAGGTGGCAGACCCTGCTGATAACCCGACGGTAGTGGTGGTGGTGGCGGCAGGGCAGACGAAGGTGGAGGGACGGAACCCTGTCCCGAATTATGACCACGATTCACTTGATTATTATTATACATCTCTAAAATGCAAACTATATATTCAACTAACACTCCCAATTAAGCAACAGAAAGAAAAAAAAACCACAATCTTCACACTCAATAGAGAATCCCCTGAACAAAAAATCAAACAAACATAAACAACTCTAATCAAAACAACAAGAACATAAAAGCAACAAAGCAAAACAAGATATAAAAAAAAAAAGCCAACGAAACAATGTGCAATATTTTCACTACTGATTCATGAACTAACTCAGTCTATTCAGCATTTATTAATACATAATTTCATATCGCAAAAGAAACAATATATAAAAATGAATCAAACATACCGTAACAGGTTTCTTAACCGTTTTCCACGAAAACCTCGAAATTTTTAATTTAACTAGTTTTCGAAATTATCGGCATTGCGCAACACGGAACAGCACTACCGCAAGTGAAACGGTGCGTTTCATTTCTTTTCACACGAATGTTTCAGAGCTCGATATCGAAACGGAAGCCTCTCGAAACGCAAAGGCGCAATAGTTACAAGTTGCGGCGAGGGGGAATCGGGAAAAGAGAAGGGAGAATCGTGATTCGGGAAGGGTAGGGTTTGGTTATGAGGGTTTTCGGTGTGAAGATGTTTGAGAGTAGGGTGGATGTGATAAACCCTACCTAGGGCGTTTGATTCACGAACTGAAATTGTTATTGGGCGCGGTGAGTGGAAAGAAGAAGGTAGTTTGGGATGGGAGTGGAAACAAACAGAGGGATATGGGAAAACGGAAAAGGCAATAGCGCATCTTCCATTGCTTGGGAACAATTATGTTTTTTTTTTTTCGTTATTTTATTTGTCCGCCTAAAAAAATAGTAAAAATAACGAACAAAAACTCACTTGCAATTACAAGAACATAATCAATAATAATATCGAGATTCTTTCGATTGCGCTAGAATTTAAAATTGTTTATTATTATTGTTATTGTTACTATTATATGTATCTAATATTATTAAAATTATGTTTAATATAGAAGTGGGAATAGGTCAGATCAGACTAGACTTTGAAAGGTCTGAGTCTGTCCGAAAAATTGTTTAGGCCTAAGTCTAGCTACGGCTTTTTATCTAATCTTTTTAAAAATCTGGTCTAACCTGTTTATTTAAAAGTCTTATTCACATTAAAATATTTAAATGTTATATTTTACATTTTTTTAAATAGGTTAAATTAGACAGTTTTATATAAGAAAAACTAATAAAATTATAATCAAATCTAATATAATAAAATAATATTAAAATATCCTAATTGATAGGCTTTAAAATAGGAAACAATAATATTAATAAATAACATTAATAAATAATAAAAAATATATATATACTTTAAAATAGGAAACTATAATATTAATAAATAATAATAAAAAATAAAATTAATAAATAATATATATATAGGCCGACTTGTCAGGCCGAATAGGCTTTTATATAAGCCTGAACCTGACCTATTTAAAAAAATAAGCTTTAAAAATAGCCTGAACTTAACCTTTTTATTAAACAGGTGAGGCGGTCTAGTCTATTCTCATCCCTAGTTAAACAAGTGTCATTAAAAGCTATTTGTTAAAAAACTTAAAAAATAATTTAAATAAAAATTTTACATTGAAAAATATTTTTTTTTAAATTTTAAAGTATTAATGCATTAGTTTTAAGAAAAGTAAGTTTGATTGTTACAGTATTTTTTTTAAATAAATAAAAGTATTCATTTTTCAAAAACTTTTGTAAAAAAATAATATCATGTGGCATTAAATTGTTAATGTGTGCTTAAAAATAATGAACTGATAAGTTTAAATTAATAAATTATTATTTTAATTAATATTTATTTTTATAAATAAAAAAATATCGTACTACAATCTTCACATCCTCCCCATATTCTTTTTCTTTAAACTAAAAAAATCCGACTTCGTATTAATCATCTTTATATTCTTCTTCTTTGTGTTGACGTTCTTCATTCACCTTTATCTTTTCCTCTTCCCATTTAATGTCCATTCAAAAAATCAAACTAAAAATTAGAACAAATTGAAAACCTAGATCTAGAACAAACAAAAATTAAATTTAAAATTGAAACCCACAAAAATGTAATATAGATCTTGAACTCAAACAAAATAAAAACACAGACACTAAATTCAACTCATCTTAAGAAATATATTTTGAACTCATCTTCTTCTCTATAGTGACACCAACTTTGTCAGAATTAAGTTGGTTTAAAAAACAATAACCTATAATTTTGGTTTTGATGATAACAAAGTGATATGATTCTGTTTGTCAAGAATCACTTTAATGATCGAGATAGGTTGAAAACTTACAGATTGAAGCCAAAATCAAGTTTTCTTGGAGAACACGATAACCGAAACTACGAAACTCTGAATTGGACGATTCAAAAAAAAGGTGAAAGATGACGTTCTAAACGCAAGTTAGGCTGTTGAATCACCAAAAAAGAGTATGTAGAACTCGAGATACGAATGCATGTTACTGAATACGAAAATTGGTAAAATTTTGGTGTATTAGGGTTTGTTGTAAAGGAAATTGAAAGTTATAATTTAGCAAACGAACCAAGAACAAATGGCGCCACAATCTAGGGATTGATAAGCCAAAAAGAACGCCACAAGGATTAACAACCTTGATAAGTTCAAAAGTGAATTCTTTCAAGAACTCTAGAGAGCAAATCTCACAAAATAGCAATATGTTCTCAGATCTCACAATACACAGTCCAATCACATAATAAGAAATCAAACAGGTGGGACATTCAAGTAATATCATAATTTCAATCAAGTTGCAAGAACACTCAAGTACATATCATCTATACAATAACAATCAGCATAAGGTTCATAAAACTAGACAGTATGAAATCTTGATATACATAAATTCACAGCAATTCTATAGGTTGCAAAAATATATTTTAGTCCTCCCTATTACCATATATATTATTAATTAATTATTATCACTCAATAGGGCTCGACCATACGTAGTAAGCCCCTGATGAATATATGAGAATTTCAGTATTCCCGTTCATCTCAAGTCATTTTATACTCATAATATCAAACCTTATCTCACCCTTTACCTTGGCTGAAGATTTTTCTCAAAGAAGCTGATCCGTTGATGTAATGTGTCGCGTCTTCACCAATCACCGTCTCTAACAGCCTAGCCTTTGAAATCAATGTATGATTTTAATATTAAGAGTTGCAGCTGGATGCAACAGGGCAGTAGTCAATTCAATTTTTTTCTTCCTAATAGAACGAAGAAATAGAGACACAGGATGCACGACAGCCTCCTTCATTCACTTATATACCTATCTATACGTACTAGTAGTTTTAGGTATATTATTAGGCTTATTATCAGACCTATACACTTAGCTCATGACCCTTATTATTAATATTATTATTATTATTACTACAATCATAAACCCACTCTACTAATGCTTAAGTTAATAGACTAATGTAGCAACACACACGTTTACTTCTTATTTTCTTTTTATATAAATATATGTATATATATATATATATATATATATTTTAAAACAAATTGAATATTATTAATATTAATAATTTAAATAAATCATTAGAGCGAACACATAGGACAAACACGAAGTAAATTATCGCACATGTCAACATACGGATAATAATAGTTGTGCATTATATTTTATAATTAAAATATAATGATAAGAAATTGGGGTGTTACATTTGATCTCTATGTGTTTGGCTCTAGAATGTAGGATAGGGTTTTTTTGGTTAGGTTGATGGCTGAAGTGTTGTCACAGTATAAAGGGATGTTTGTTTCCATGATTTTGTAGTCTTCCAGCTGATGTTTCATCCAAATGAGTTGAGAGCTGCATCCAGCTGCTGAAATGTATTCCGCTTCTGCTGTTGACATGGCAATGGTGCTTTGCCTCTTACTTGTCCAGGATATTAGATTGTCTCCTAAGAATGTGTAGTTTCCACTTGTACTCTTTCTTTCGAGTTTACCTCCAGCATAATCAGAGTCATAGTATCCACTCAGTTTGTATGTAGGAGTTTTCTTGTAGAACAAGGTGAGGTTGGTAGTGTCTTTTAGATATTTAAGGATTCTCTTAACGGAAGTTAAATGGAATTCCCTAAGGTCAAACTGAAATCTAGCACATACGCATACACTAAACATGATATCAGGTCTCGAAGCAGTGAGACAGAGTAGAGATCCTATCATTCATCTATAGGATTTTTTATCAACTTTTTGCATTGAGTCATCCTTTTCAAGTGAGCAGGTAGGGTGCATTGAAGTAGCCATAGGTTTGCAATCACTCATCTTAAACTTTTTGAGAAGCTCTTTTGTATATTTTGATTGATGAATGTATATACCTTTTTGACTTTGCTAAATTTGTATTTCTAGGAAGACCTTAAGTTCTCCCATCATGCTCATTTGAAATTCCTGCTGCATCAATTTAGAAAATTCTGGCCACTGGAGTAAAAGTCTCAGTGTAGTCAATATCCTCTTGCTAACTGTAGCCTTGTGCAACAAGTCGTGCCTTGTTTCTGACAACTTCTCCTTTTTCATTCAGCTTGTTTCTGAAAACCACTTGGTTCCAATAATGTTCTTTTCTGATATTGGAACTAGATCCCAAACATCATTCCTTTCAAATTCATTTAACTCCTCTTGCATGGCAAGAATCCATCCATCTTCCCTTAGTGCTTTATCAATAAAAGTAGACTCAATAGATGAGAGTAAGCCAAACAAACTGATTTCTTTAAGTGATGATCTGATCCTTAAGGGATCACTTGCACTCCCAATGATTAACATTTCGGGATGTGAAGATTTGTACTTCCATCCATATATTCCTTCTAAATTATCTTCAGATTCATCCTTTGAAGATTTGTCCGATTCTTCTGTTTTGCTTTCATCTTCCATCTTTTCAAGCTCTCTTGGTTTGTCTACATCAGCTTCCTCTGGTTCTGGTAAACCTGCATCGGTTTCCTCTGATTCTAGTAAACCTGCATCAGCTTCCTCTTGCTTTGACTTTTCAGGTCAAGCTATTTGTCATATAACATAATACAAATCAGATAATTTAAAAGTGAAATTAATACAACTAGAACATCAATTCTGCTTCTAGTGGTTTCTGCTTATTTTTGAAACCACTAGAATGTTGTTTCTGCTGAAGTGTTCACATCACGTGAATCACTTGGTTCCTTTGATAGTTTAAGAACCTACAAAATACTTATCTAGCTTTTATTTTTAAGATCAAGCTTCTTGTTATCACAGTAAATATAAATATCAAACAATAATAGTATTTACAGCAAGATGTAACCTCTATGTCAACAGTTTCAGTTTTACTTTGAAAATCCTCTTGTTTCTGATTTTCATATTCTGAATTTGTATGTTATGTGATTAGATGGTTTGGATGAAGGGCTTTGAATTCCCTTCCTGGTTTGTAGTCTTGATGAATTTTACTGGAGTGTTTGAAGAACTCTCCTGATTTTGATTCTTCTCTTTCTGCTGATATATCAGGTTCCTTTGATAATTCTGGAACTGATGATAATTCTGTTTCTTCTGGTTCTTGAACTGATGGTAATTCTGATTCTTCTGGTAGTTCTAGTTTTGTTGATATGATTGATTTCTCTGATATTTCCTGTTCCTCCTATGATTCTGGTTTTGGTTCTGATAGATATTGTGTTGACAAGTTCTTCTTCCACCAGAGTTACTTTGCTTCTGCTTGGTAAATGTTGGAACATAAACCTTTTTCCCTTCATATATTGCCAGCATCCATTGACCAGACATCATGACTGGTGTTTCACTTTGGTTGTTCAGAACATCTGCAACATAAACAATTTTATCTTTTGGTACCCAAATCTGGTTGGGTCCAGGTTTGTTAGTGTTGAAAGGTTTCTTCTCTCTCCTTGATTTTATCATGGGACAAGACAATTTTGAGTGACCTTTCTTGTAACAAACAACACACAAAACATTAGAGGGAATATGTTCAGTTACAGTTACAGATTCATCAAATCCTAAGCCTCTTTTAACATTGTTACTAACTCCATAAATCATAGAAGCATATTTGCTTCTTTCCATACCATTAACAATAAAATCTTATGAAACTTGTTCATGCATATCAGAATTACATACAATATTTGTACTTGATGTTGAACAAAGATTACTTTTTAGAGTTAGGTTTTCAGACTTAAGCTCAGCAATATCAAATTTAAGAGTTGCATTTTATGTTTTACATTATGCATTTTGATTCTTTAAAACATCGATTTCTTTGGTTAGAATTGAATTTTCTTCCCTAAGGGTTTTCAGTTTTAATGACAGTTTGTTGTTAATATTTAAAATATCATTCATTGCAGTAATTAAATCAGATCGAGTAAGTTCAGAAAAAACCTCTTTTTCATCTTCTAGTGATTCGCTTTAAGAATCAGATTATGTATCGGATCTAGAAGCAACGCTTGTGTGAGCCATCAGAGCTAGTTTTGTTTCTGATTCACTTTTAGAATCAGAGTCTGGGTTGGATCCAGAGGCAGAATGAACGTGTGCCATAAGAGCCAATTCAGCTTCTTCTGATTTCCTTTCAGAGTTGGATCCAGAGGTAGAATGAGTGCGAATTGTCTGAGCCAATTTTGCTTCTTCTAATTCACTTCCAGAGTCAGATTTGATGTTGGATCCAGAGGCATAATTTATGTGAGCATCATGGCTAATTCTACTTTTTCATCTTCAGAAGATTCATCATAATCATCCCATGTTGCCATTAGATTTTTCTTCTTGGGTCTAGAGTCTTTCTTCTGGCGTTTTCCTTTCTCCAGGTTTATGCATTCTGACTTGATGTGTCCAGGTTCATTGCATCCATAAGAGATGATACTTTCTTTGTCATGTTCATCCTTTCCTCTATTGGAATGCTTGGAATACCTCTGGGGAAAGTTCTTCCTTCTGTTTTGCCATATCTCCAGAACCTTTTTGGTTATGAAGGCAATGTCTTCTTCTTCTTCTTCTTCTGGTTTCTGATTCTGGTCCTCAGAATCACCATCTTCTGACTCTACTTCTGCTTATGCTTTTAGAACTTTCTTCTGTTTAGATTTTAAGGCTAGGGTTTTGTTCTTCTTCTTGGGCTCATCTTCTTCCAGCTCTATTTCATGTGACTTGAGAGAGTTGATTAATTCTTCCAGCTTCAGAGTGTTCAAGTCCTTTGCTTCCTGAATGGCAGTGACCTTTGGTCTCCACTTGGTCTGCAGACTTCTAAGGATTTTCTTCACGTGGTCAGCAATGGTATAGCTCTTTTTGAGTACTCCTAATCCTGAGACCAAAGTCTGGAATCTGGAAAACATTGCTTCAATGTCTTAATCTTCTTCCATCTTGAATAACTCGTACTTCTTGACTAGAATGTTGGCCTTTGCTTCTTGAACTTGCTTGTTGCATTCGTAAGTCAGAATCAGACTATCATAGATGTTATTCGCCATTTCTCTTTTAGTGCACTTTTCGAACTCCTTGAATTTGATTGCATTGATCATGAATGTTCTGGATTTGTGATGCAACTTGAACATCTTCTTCTGGTCAACATCCATATCTCTCTTGGAAATTTTAACACCATCAGCATTTTCTGGAGCAGTATAACCATCTTCCACCAAGTCCCAAAGTTCATAATCTTGTGAAATAAAAAAACTTCTCAGCATGTCCTTCCAGTATTCAAATCGTTCTCCATCAAACAAAGGTGGTCTGTTGATGTTTCCTCCAGTAGCTTCTTCATTGAATCCAAACATGTTGATCCCTTGGATCTTTCCTCAAACACTGTAAAGTGCTCAGCCTTGAGATCGAGCTCTGATACCAATTGTAGGTGCAAACACGAGAAGGGGGGGTTGAATTGTGTTGGCAAAACTTGAATACTTTTGCTGTTTTGTTGAATTGATGCAAATTATTTGATGAATAAATAATCAAATTTAGCAGCGGATAATCACAATATAAGAACATAACAATTTATCCTGGTTCACCTTTAACTAGGCTACATCCAGTCCCTTCTTTCAAAAGGCCTTTTTCACTAATTCAAACTCCTTTGAATTACAACACCACTGACCCTTCAAGTCAGTCTTCCCAAACAGCCTGACAACCCCAGACTTTTGAAGAACAACAACACCTTGACTATACCAGCCAAGTCTTCTCAAACAGTCTGACAACCCCAGACTTTTAAGGAACAACAACACGTTGACTATACCAGCCAAGTCTTCTCAAATAGTCTGATAACCCCAGACTTTTGAGGAACTTCACAACCTTAAACCTACAAGCTAAGTCTTTTTCTAACAACTTGACAACCCCATATTTTAGAAAAATCTTCAACACTATAGGATTTTATACAAGGGGTCGAAATTAGAACTGAGTAATTACTTCTGGAAAGTTGATACTCACAATAAGCTTAACTTGAACTTGAGTGTTTGCTTCTGAAAATTTATGATGAGGATCTGCTTCACACTCTAAGAAAAGAACACTTAGAAAATATTTATCTTTTAAGCAAGTGTTTCTCTCCTTTGAACTCTTTGAATACTTAAGAATTTTTTGCTCGAGTTCTTCTATTTTTCGATGCATCATTCTTTAGCATTAAGCCTCTATTTATAGTTGAAATTAGGGCTTGACTTTGATCTGATGCTTTACTTCTGGAGTATATTTCGATTAATTCTGTTATGAGAATATTCTATAGTATTTTTCTCATATTATGTTTCTCGAATCTTTTGCTCTGATTCTGTTTTGAGCATACTTTTAGCTAGATTCTGTTTTTAGAGTCTTTTTCTCCAATTCTGTTTTGAACATTTTTCTCAGATTCTGTTTTGAGCATACTTTCAACTTATAATGATGTAGCTTCTGAATTTTGCCTCTAATGAGATCCTCTGAAATTATCCTCCGACGGGATCCTCTGATTGTATCCTCTAATGATATCCTCTGGTGATATCCTCTGATGATATTCCCTGAAGATATCCTCTGATGATATTCTCTAATGATATCCTCTATTGACATCCTTTGGTATTTTTTAGAGGTATCTTCTGGTACCATCTGGTGACATCCTCTGAATGTATCCTCTTGATATATCCTCTGGATGCATTTTTATCTTCTGATGATATCTTCTGCTTCTGATTTGTATCTTTTGGTGATATCTTCTGCTGACGTCATCCTCTGGTGACGTCTGTTAAGACAAACTCTCATTTTAAAGTTTTGATGAAAATAAACAAAGGTTAATTAAAGATTGTTAATTATGATTCTAAATGTATTGTTAATTTAACATCTGCTTTTGAGTGTATTAATTCAAAGATAGGTTTCAAAAGAATCAAAGAAATCAGCATAAACAAAGGCAGAGAACATTCTTGACATATTCTGGAAAACGGAGAATGTTCCAAGATTCAAATATGGTCATGGCAGCATAAAGATCCATCAATCTCCATCAATTAAACAAAGTTTTTGCCTCTAGAAGTTACATGGATATGATCACTACATGGCAGGGAACACATAGGATCTATTCAAATAAAAAAGGACATTCGAATCGCAAAAGAAAAATACTCTCAAACAAGCCTGTCAAGACAGTTATAGAAATGACTGTCAAGACTGTTAAACAATCTTGAAGTCTAGTCAGTTTCCAGTATGTCTAGAAAAAACGTCCAGATTGATTATCAGTCTCCAGGATACTTAAAGTTCAAAAGTCTAGAATGATCATCAATCTCCAGTCAGTTTTAGCAGCTTCAGTACAAGCTTCCTACATCAAGTATTCATGATCTTTTCCAATTTGTTTTAATTGATCAGAAGCTCCAGTTCAAGCCAGTTATATTATCACTTATCTGAAGCATTAAAGGATCATTAATTACTCAAGAAAATCTGATCTAAAACGCAATACACAGCCCAGTCAAAACTGAAAATTAATATAGTCAAACGTTGGATTATTTTTGTTCAGAAATATTGCCTCTGGTCAAGCCTGACAAGGGCACTACCAACAGCTCTATTGACCTCCATTTAATGCTCTCAAGCCTATAAAAGGAAGGCCAAAGCTCAAGGAAAACGCAGAAGTTCAAGTGCTAACAAGTCTCTCAAAATCATTCATATTTACATACTTGAATCTCTCTCATCACTTAAAAAAATCAAACTGTTTAAGTTCTTTATTACTCTGATACATTTGTACTGAATTCTTTGTAAAGAATCGAATCTCAAAAAAGAGTTGAGACATCTCAGGTTCTAACAAAACAATCTCATCATTATTGTAAAACTCAAACTATAAGAATTAAGTATAGTTTGGGGTAGATTGTAAGAAATCCTATCAAGATTGGTAGGTGATTTGATTAATCTCTTTCTGGGTGGAATTAGATTAAAGTCTGTAACAAAGATCAAGGTTGATCTAAGCTAGGTGCTGTAAAACCAAGAAGGTTCTTGTTTTAAACATTTAGTGGAAAATCTCACAATAGTGAGGACTAGACGTAGCGCAAGTTGGGTGAACCAGGATACATCCGTGTGTGGTATCTCTTATCCTTGATCTCTTTATTCAGTTTGATTGTTTTTCAAGATTAAAATACAAACTATTTTCCTGTTTTACAACTAATCAAGAACGTTCTCCGTTTTTCTGATAAACCAAGAACGTTCTCCGTTTTTCTGCTTTCTTAACCAAGAACATTCTTGAGTTCAAATCTTAAGTTTTTCAGGAAATTTTAAAAAGGGAGATTTACAATTCAAACCCCCTTCCTTGTAAATCAATTTTGCTACTTCAACGTCATCCTCTAATTTCTGCTTCTGGTGACATCATCTTCTGGTGACATCTTCTGGTGACGTCATCCTCTGATTTCTGCTTCTGGTGACGTCATCTTCTGGTTTATGCTTCTGATGACATCTTCTGATTTTTCATTCTTCTTCTAAGTCAAAATACTATTTTCATAAAATACATTTGTTAACATCAAAACTTTAATTGCAAGAACCAACTTGGTTCCAACACAAATCCTCTTATGAACATTTTAATGTTTTTGACCAAAGAAAGATATATTTTGATTCCTTTGATGAGTCCAGTCATCCTCTAGTCAATGTTATTTCCTTCATCATCTTTTGAAGCGTGACATTTGATTAATCTACTGTGTACTTGAGTGTACTAATAAGATTCTCAAATATTCAAGTTACATTATCTTTCGGTCAATGCTCTAAGGAAAATCAAATCCCCTTACACGAGTTAATTGTCTGGATAAATTCTCTTATGTGAAAGGTCATTACTTAAATATCATCTGGTCAACTTTTTGATAAATGTCAATCCTCTGTTTGTCTTTCATTTGGAAGAAGGATTTTTAACATATGACATAGATTCTCTAATGCTCCACTCTATAGTCGTTTAAATCTCTTCATCTAGTGTGATTTGCTTAAACAACATACATTAGCATTCATCTTGTACAAGAAAATTCTTTGAAGAAGATTTTAAGGCGCAAAAAAGGACAATAATCAATTTCGAAACTCACACTAGTTCTGTCAATAGTACAAGATCGTACAAGTTGTGCGTGGCATTCTGTACAATTGTCAGAAAAATAACGACATCACTCTATGTACTATTAAAGTACTCATGCGTCAATTTAAAATATTGAAGCAAGAAAATTGATTGAACAATCACGTTGCAAAAATTAAGAATCAATTATGAATACCTCATGTGGTGTTATGTTCAAATTTTCTACTGAAAGATATTCACTTGTATTTTGAGCTTAATATCATTATCATTTGTAGAGATTTATTTTGTAATTCACAAATTCTTACAACCTTATAACTTAGCCCAATAGTGGTTGTAACCTTAAAAGCTTGACTGTACTAAGCTAGAAGTTGGAGAATACTCGAACATAGTCATAAAGACAGTAGTATGTTCTAGTGATTGAAAAGAAAAATAAAATTAATTTAGTGAAGAAATCCTTCACATTTAAGGGATTGGACATAGTTATCGTGTTGGTGGTGAACCGAGATAAATTGCTCATGTTCTTACTAGTTCCCTTATCTCTTTATCTTAGAAGCTCTGTTTTCAAAAGGTTTTAATCATTTATTTTAAAAAGAAAAGTTTTTATATGCAATTCATATCCTATTTTCTTGCATTTTTCACATTTAATTTTTATCAAAGCTCAGTCTCTTGGTTGAGCATTTTACCATGTCTGGAAAAAAATCCTAAAAACTTGTCTATGAAATAATTCTAATTCTGGTAACGAAGCTACAAGTGGAAACTTCAACAAACCTTCATTGTTTAATGGAGAAATATTTGAATACTAGAAAGATAAATTGAGAAATTTCTTCATTTGTCGTAATCCTGAACTATGTAATTTGGTTGAAGATAGTTACATAGATCTAATAAATTCAACTGGTGTGGTTATACTTAGAAAATAACTTAATGTTGATCAATAGAAGAAGTTCCAAATGCATCGTAAAGCTTGAACCTTTATGATGAATGTTATTACTTTTAGAGAGTTTGATAAAATCGGTAACAAGGAAACATAAAAAAGTTTTGATGTTTTATGCATTAACTGTGAAGGAAACATGCAAGTCAAGGAATCTAGAGCAAACTTATTGGTGATACAATATGAGTTGTTCTAAATGGACGAATATGAAAACATTGAAAAAATGTTTTCCATATTTCAAACCTTAGTTTTTGGGTTGAAACTTATCAACAAAATCTACGTCACTACTGAGCATGTGAAAAAGATTTTAAAAAGATTACCAAGTAGATGGAGACCCAAAGTTACAAATATTCAATAAGCAAAATATGTTAACTCATTCCCTTTAGAAAAAATCATGAGTTCAATTCGACCCCATGAGATTGAGTTCAATGAAGATGAACCAAAGAAGAAGTCAAAGTCTATTTCCCTAATATCTAAAGGTAATAAGATTGCTTCCAAAGCTCTTCAAGCTCAAGAAAAATCATATGAAAATGAATCTACTGATTAGAGTGAAGACTCGAACAATGGTGAAGTCTCATTTATCTTTAAGAGAATTTTCATACTATTTGTTTGACTATACGTTATTAGCACTATTTGGACGAATGTTTTGTTACATTGACTATTTCCCTTTGTTCATGTATGTTTATAATTTGACCATGAAACACAAATTAACCACAATAGTGAAAGGATTAATATTTTTGTAGAATTTAGATAAATTAACCACAATTTGTCAAACTTAGAAAAGTCATTAACTTCATCAATACAAAACCATATTGACTTGAAAGTACAAATTAATCCCATTTTTATGAATGACGAACTATAATTTATCGAATATTGTTTTTGAAGACATTTTGTCTCGCGAGTACAAACTAACCACTTGGTTTATATTAGAATTTATAAAAATGAATTAAAACTAGTTTATAAGTGATTTTATTAAGTCTGTGTCTCATGATTCAAATTACTCCATACCTGATTCAAATGAAGTGTTAGTTTGCATGAATATAAGAACTATGGAATGGGCCATATGATAATTTGAGTCATATTAGTATTTTTGATAAAATTTAACAAATAAATAGCAGTGATCTGCATCACATATGTAATGATTCAAATTAGTAACTCGTGTAATTTGTCCAATTTGAATCACTACTTTTTTATCCAAACCTTAAGTCGATTTGAATCATCTCCTGCATGATTTGAATCACGCAAATAGAACTTTTGTTTTTAATGCATCAAACTTATTTTTTTTTTCTCATTCCACATCATGCCTATAAATATAATTCATTTTTTTGTTTCTGAAATAACATTCATTCTTATTAACCACTTCATTAACCAATTTTTGACTTTATAGAAAAATGACAGTTTTCATGATGTACGACATTTACCATTTTGTGTATAACATTAACATCATTTTACTGAATATATATATGATATGAACATAATACGAAGTTTGTAAATATATATGTTTATACATGTGATATATCGTTATGCACATCAACAAATTATAGAACAACCTTTCTAAAATAATGATTGTTTTGTGCTACAAACATGTCGTACAAAAGTATGTTGCACCCAACCAGCCTATATAGTCAAAAAATCACCATTAGTAGAGTGTGTTTGCCCTACATATGTCACTAGATAACACAACAAAATTTTGTGTCTAATATACCAAAGTTTCCTCGATGGTCAAGCCTATGTGTGTTTGCCCTACATATTTCACATGTTATTAAAAGATCCATGATGGATAATTACTTATATCCTGGACAACAACATATAAGAATCTAAAATATAGCACACATAAAATTAAATAATCAATATATTAATTCATCAACAAGTACACAAGTTATCCTCAACAAGGATATAAGTTATTCTATCCTTATAAAGTACTTAAATTATTCTCATCTGATACATATGTTACTTGAACAAATACATATGTTTTGCTGAACTCTATATTACAACACATAAATCTAATAAACAACCACACATTCAACCAAGAATTCATACTTTAGTTAACACAATCTTGTAATGGACACAAACCAAGGTACTTGAATTCAACAAGTCTCTACCACCAATAACCTTAACAGATTATTCTACTCATTTTACTTTCAATATGAATTCTCACTATTCCTATATTGCACTCCGACACATTTGGACAGGCAAAAAACTAAGAAGCAATATACGTAGATATGTGGTAAATTCATAATTTCTAAATGAAAAACATGCAGTAGTTATCTCTCTGTCATCACTTTGTTTGGTTCGCTTGCTTGACTTCTTAACATCTTTATCTGCTATATATATTTTCCTTTTGGTTAGAGGAGGACCTTTATGTTTAACCCTCAATGGATTGTGAAATTCATTACCATTCTTTGGATTTGAGTCATCGTTGAATCTTCCTTTAGCATTTTCAGTTGTAGCGTCCATGGTGGACAAATTAGACTTAAATTGATGTAGTATTTCCTAGAGCTCCATAGTTGTAACTTTAGACTCCACTACTACTTCAACAATGTAATATAAATGCTTGCACAATTTGTCATACATGTCAATTTGAGGCTTTAATTATGTCATACCATAATTGCTCTTAATATACGTATGTTTCCTTTTAATATTTTTCATCCATATTTTTAAAACATACTTCTCTACCATGTTTTGAATCTTTTTTGAGTACACACAAATAACACATGGCGACACAAAATACCCCTAAACTCAAACAACGAGCATTCACAACCGACATCATGATTTTCCTATCAAACACAACTTTAAAGACAACCTTTTGTTCTACCTCTAACTAACACCTCCTCCAACATATGATAAGTGGTAATGCAATCCTCTATAGTGTTCAAAGAGTCAACACATTTCATTTTATGAATTAACTTAAACCTCCTTAAATTTGGCATAAGTGTACTCACCTTGGAATTGCTTTTTATTTAACGAGCTTGACCCAAAAGAATTTTAGTATCGATCGAATGAAAATCTACTTCAAATTCTAGTTACTGCTTAACTTCTGTGAGCATTATCAATTTCCATTACAAATTCATTTAGACTTGTCGTTGAATTGATATATCCATAAAAAAAAACATGTATGCTCTTACTTCATTGCATTACGGACATAATTGTCCAAAAATAATTCCTTAACAAGGTTGATGTCAATCTATAGTGCTAGTTCTGTTGAAGCAAAAATTTGTTGATAAAAAAACACCATTTTTCTTCGAAAACTTATGTTGCGAATGTAGCATAAACTGCATATTTCATTTTGGACTTGATCATTATAGGGAAGACTAACTCGATGACATTTTGCATAACTTTACATTGGTCAGTCGCAATACCCACGAAACCATTCCTACCAAACAACAAAGTCAATGACATTTTGCATAACTTTACATTGGTCAATCGCAATACCCACGAAACCATTCCTAACAAACAACAAAGTGATGATTTGAAAAGCCATACAATGAAATGGAGTTTCAACTATAAATGACATATGACAACAAATTGTAACTACATAAAAAAAAATTAAAGCATTATGCATGTACATTTTTTTAGACAACATGAGCAAACTAGGTATAATTTTTTTTGGAGATGTTTTAGTATTCTCTTATATTTTCCTCAAGATCACACTTTCATCCTCAAAAGCATAACATTCTACTTTTTTATCATCTCCGTTTCTAAGTGACTCACGTTTGACTGGAGTAGTAATAAAAGTCTCATTACCAACCATCTCATTCTCTATGCCATCTCCACCACTTTGACTTTTTTGAATGTTTTTCAATTCTTCCTCAAGGAATGAAACCCTCTTATGAAATTCTTTATTTTGTTCCACTAACATTTGGTGTTCAATAAGAAAAGTTTGCATATCAATACAGGGTTTACTGAATCCATAAATCCTCCTTCAATTCATTCATAGTTTCAATAACTACATCATTTAGCATGTCTTTTTTGGTTGCGGCCAAATCCTCAATGAACTAATAACATTAAACAAACATACATAATCATACATTAATATACATTAAATGTAAGTGCTAACCTTTCTACGTTAAAGATTTCTATAATTTTACTATTACATCTCTTATCCTTAGTCCATATATTAATATATAGAAAACACTTGGTTAACATACGACATAAGGACAAATGCTCAATAAAACTATTCATGGTTTGGTTCAAAAATAAAATTGAACTAAGTGGAACTAAACTATTATTGAAGGTGCAAACACGAGAAGGGGGGTTGAATTGTGTTTGTCAAACTTGAATTCTTTTGCTGTTTTGTTGAAAGTTGATGCGAATTATTGGATGAATAATTGATCAGATTTAGCAGCGGATAATAACAACTTAAGAACACAACAATTTATTCTGGTTCACCATTAACTTGGCTACATCCAGTCCCTTCATCTTGAAGGCTTTAATCCACTAATTCAAAATCTTTGATTACAACACTTGACCCTTCAAGTCAGTCTTCTTAAATAGCCTGACAACCCCAGACTTTTGAGGAACGAAAACAACACCTTGACTCTACAAGTCAAGTCTTCTCCTACCAATCTGACGACCTCAGATTGAAGAAGGAATCTACACTACTATCGGGTTTGATTACAAGGGTTTGGAACTCTGCAAAGTTGCTTCTGGAAAGCTGATTGCTACACTGAATTTGTCTCTCGAAAACACTTAGAAAATTTTGCTTTTGCACTCAAGTGATTCTCTCTTTTGAACTCTCGGATTGTGTTGAATATGAAGCTTGAGTTCTTGTATTTTCGATGCTTGATGGTGCTGCCTGAAGCCTCCTTTTATAGCTGCAAATAGGGCTTTGTCCATGCTTAAATTCGAAATAAATCTTGCTCATATTTCCTTCGAAAATACTGTTGGCCAATCCTATTTCACTTAAATTAAAATCGTATCTTTTTAGCTTCAGCTTGCACTTGAAAATTTTGTTAACCAATCTTGTTTCTTTTAATTTCAAACCATATCTTTTTAAGCTTCAGATTGCATTCGAATTTCTTCAAGTCTTCAGTTAATCAAATCCCGTTAATACTTTGATCAAATTTCTATCAAAATTTAATCAAGTCTTCTTCGAATTTTAATCAAGTCTTCACTGATTTGCACATGATTTAAATTCTGGACCGTATGATCCTCTGATCTCGGCCAACTCTGGAACATGTAATCTGATCTGTATCAATTCTGTGATCATCTGATCTCGACCAACTCTGGACCATGTGATCTGATCTGTACCATTCAGTGATCATATGTTCTTATCCAATTCTGGACCATGTGATCTGATATGTACCATTCTGTGATCTGGACCATTGATCTTCTACTCTAGACCATTGATATTTTAATCTGAACCATTGATCTTTTCATCTGAACCATTTATCTTCTAATCTGGACCATTGATCTTTTAATCTGGACATTTATCCTCTGATCTGGACCAAGTCTGAACTAAGTCTAGATTGAGTCTGAATTAAATCTGGACTAAGTCTTATGTTCTGGACAATTATATCTTCTGATTTGGACTAAGTTTTATGTTCTGGACCATGCTATCTATTGGAACCAAGTTGGTTCTAAGTACTTAGGATTTTGATGTTTACAAAAGCACTCCATGTAATCTTATTTTGTACCTTGAATTATTACATTAAATACCACCAGAAAAATGAAGTTTGCAGAGGCAGAAAATGCATCCAGAATGCATCCTGGAATTACCAGAGGATACACCAGGATGTCAAAACACTACTAGAGGATATCTTTGCTGGCCCAGATTTGAAGGAAGCAAAGTCAGAAGGAGACCTGGACACGACTAGAGGGAAGCCTGCCAAAGGGAGAGTTGTTCCAGACCAGAAGATGTCAAATGTCAGATTTATTCCAGAAGTTATTCTGACCTGAAGATGGCCTGGCAGTGAAATAATAAATAGCCCAGACTTGATCCAGACTTAATCAGAGGATAAGTTAATGGGTCCAGAACAAGAGAATCAATCTAGATTTGACCCATACCAGAAGATAGCATGGTTTAGGGTATGAAACTAAGTCCAGACCAGAAGAAATGATCTCCAGAATTGATCCAGAATTGATCCAAAATAGAAAGTAAAATGTCCAGACTGAAATATTATTTGTCCATATTTAATTTCAGTTTAATCCAGACCAAGTCTAGAATTGGTCCAGATCAGAGGGAAGATTTTCAGATCAATGGTTCAGATTTGAGTATATGGCCCAGTGTTGGCCGAGATCAGAAGATCAAACCATGGCTCAGTGTTGGCCGAAATCAGAAGGTCAGGATATGTGGTCCAGCAGTGGTCGAGATTAGAGGATCACATCAGATCAGTTTGCTAGACTAGGATGGCCGAGATGGGAATATCAAAAGGTTAGAAAGTGTGGTCTAGGGCTGGCCGAAATCAGAGGATCACAGTAGATCACTTAGTATGGTCCAGACGTGGACTAGCGCAGAAGATCAAATGGTCCAGATTTAATCATGAGGATTAACGGTGGAGATTTTAATTTATTTTGATCAAAGTATTAAAAAGATTTGTTACAAAAATAAAGTGATGTATTGTGGAATTCAGGAGCTGTTGGCGGGAAGAAACTAAAGACATGATTGGCCAGTTATTTTTGAAAGAAAATCTGAAGCTTAAAAAAGATATGTTTTTTTATTTAAATGAAGCCCAATTGGTCAAGATATTTTTGCAAGAGAATCCAACAAGATTCAGCCCAAAATTAAGCTTGGAAGAGGCCCTAATCTGCATCTATAAAAGGAGGCTGAAGGCAGAATACTTAGCATCGAAAATCACAAAAGAGTCATACACTTCCAAAGCAAACACTCAAGTTTTTAGTGAGGTCAATTGTGAGTTCCAGCTTTCAAGAAGCAAGCACTCGTGTTATTTTCTTTCCTTTGTGTTAGATCTAAGTTGTTGCAGTAGAGTCTACAATCTGAGGGAGTCAGAAGGGGTAGCAGATTACTTGGCAATTAGATTCAAGGTGTTGTAATTCCTTCTACAATCAGGGGTTGTCAGATTGGCAGGAGAAGACAGTTGCTGTATTCCTCAAGAGTCTAGGATTGTTAGATTGTTTGAGAAGACTGACTTGGAGGGTGAGTGGAACTGTTGTAATTCAAGGTTTGAATTAGTGAAATCCTTCAAGGTGAAGGGACTGGACGTAGCCTCGTTAATGGTGAACACGTATAAAAATTTTGTGTTTTATTTATACTTTATATCCGCTGCTAACTCTGTTTTTATTCATACATCAAATTTTGTTTTAAAAGTGTAAAAATAGGAAAAGTATTCAAGTTAGTCAAACACAATTCAACCCCCCTTCTCGTGTTTACACCTTCAAGAGGAATGACGCTGCAATTTCTAAGGCTCTAGAGTCCATGGCAGGAGTTACAGTGCAGGCTCTACAGGCTTTGGCTGAATCCCAAGCTACTCTGGAAGCCTCTGCACAAGCTACTGCTCAAGCTGCACAGGTTGCTGCTCAAGCTGTTGCTCAAGCTAATAGTTACACTAGTGATAAAGGAAATGTGCAAATAAATGAGTTCATGGTAATGGATCGATTCCATAAGGCTAATCCTCCATCATTTGAAGGTCACTATAATCCAGATGGAGCCCAGAAGTGGTTGCAAGAGATTGAGCAATTTTTTAGAGGAGTGGCATGTCCCGAAGGCCAAAAAATGCATTTGGTAACTTTTATGTTGATAGAAGAAGCTGAACATTGGTGGGACTGGACGTAGCCTAGTTAACGGTGAACCAGTATAAATTGCTGTGTTATTATGTTATTATTATCCCCTGCTGAATCTGATTAATTATTTATCGAATAATTCAAATCAATATTTAATAAAACAGCAAAAGAAATTAAGTTTGACAAACACAATTCAACCCCCCTTCTCGTGTTTGCACCTTCAATTGTCATCAGAGCTCGGTCTCAAGGCTGAGCACTTTACAGTGTTTGAGGAAAGATCCAAGGGATCAACATGTCCGGATTCAATGAAGAAGCTACTGGAGGAAACATCAACAGACCACCTCTGTTTGGTGAACGATTTGAATACTGGAAGGACAGGCTGAGAAGTTTTTTTATTTCACAAGATCCTGAACTTTGGGACTTGGTGGAAGATGGTTATACTGCTCCAGAAGATGCTGATGGTATTAAAATTTCCAGAAGAGATATGGATGCTGATCAGAAGAAGATGTTTAAGTTGCATCACAAATCCAGAACGTTCATGATCAATGCAATCACGTTGAAAGAGTTCGACAAAGGCATTAACAGAGAAACAGCAAAGAGCATCTATGATAGTCTGATTCTGACTTACGAAGGCAGTAAGCAAGTCCAAGAAGCAAAGGCTAACATTCTAGTCAAGAAGTATAAGTTATTCAAGATGGAAGAAGATGAAGACATTGAAACTATGTTTTCCAGATTCCAGACTCTAGTATCAGGATTAAGGGTACTAGAAAAGAGCTACACTACCGCTGATCATGTAAGGAAAATACTTAGAAGTCTGACAATCAAGTGGAGACCAAAGATTACTGCTATTCAAGAAGCTAAAGATCTGAATACTCTAAAGCTGGAAGAATTAATCAGCTCCCTCAAATCACATGAAATTGAATTGGAAGAAGATGAACCAAAGAAGAAGAACAAAACTCTAGCCCTGAAATCCAAGCAGAAGAAGGATTTGAAAGCAACATCAGAAAATAGTGATTCAGACGATCAAAGTCTGAACTCAGAGGAAGAAGAAATTGCTTTCTTATCCAGAAAGTTCAGAAAGATGTGGCATAACAGAAGGAATAAATTTCCCTAGAGATATTCCAATCAGTCTAACAAAGGAAGTGATGATACACATGACAAGAAAGGTATCATCTGCTACAGATGCAATGAATCTGGACATATCAAGTCAGAATGTCCAAATATGGAAAAAGGGAAGTACCGGAGGAAAGATTTCAGAACTAAGAAGAAAAGCATGATGGCTACATGGGATGATTCTGATGAATCTTCTGAAGATGAACAAGCAGATTTGGCTATGATGGCTCACACCAACTCTGGATCCAACACAGAATCTGATTCTGGAAGAGAATCAGAAGATGATGAAACTGAGATATATTCTGAATTCACTCGATTTGATTTGATTACTGTTCTGAATGATTTTTTAAACTGTAATTACAAATTATCTTTAAAACTAAAAACTCTTAAGAAAGAAAATACAAATCTAACAGAAGGTATTATTCTTGAAAGTGTTATTCTTGAAACTGATATTGCAGAATTGAAAACAGAGAATGTATGCTTGAAAAACAGTTTTGCTGAACTTAAAGATGAAAGTTTAAATATGAAAAATAATCATAATTCAACAGCAATTGAAAATACCACAAGTAATTCTGATATGCATGAACAAGTTCTTCAAGAATTTCTTGACAGTGGTATGGAAAGAAGCAAATATGCTTCTATGATTTATGGAGTCAGTAGGAACGGAAATAGAGGTATAGGATTTGAAGAAACAAGTACTGAAAATAAAACTGCTTATTCTGATGTTTTATGTATTGTCTGTGCTAAGAAAGGTCACTCTGAATTATCTTGCCCAATGGTAAAATCTGAACAAGATCAGAGAGCTGTTAAGACTAACAAACATGGACCCAATCAGTTTTGGGTACCAAAAGATCAAATTGTCTATGTTGCAGATGTTCTGAGTAACCAGAAGGAGACACCAACAATGGTGCCTGGACAATGGATGTTGGCAACGCACAAGCAGAAGAAGGTTTATGTTCCAACATCTACCAAACCGAAGCTAAGTGACTCTGGTAGAAGAAGAACTGGTCAACACAATCAGAACTGGAACTAGTATCAGAGGAACAGGAACTGGAACCAGAACCAGAACTGGAACCAGTACCAGAAGCACAGAAATTGGAACCAGAACCAAAACTGGAACCAGTATCAGAGGTACAGGAACTGGAACCAACACTGGAACCAGAACCAGAACTGGAGGCATAGAAACTGGAACCAAAATCAACACTGGAACCAGAATCAGAATCAGTACCAGAACCAGAACCTGAACAGGTATCAGTATCAAAGGTTGAGGTATGATCATCAGAATTACTCTAATTATCAGAATCAATATAATTACCAGAATCACTACATATTCCAGAATCACCAGAGGAACATGGTATATGAGCCAAAGCAGAAATATCAGAATCAGGAGAGTTCTTCAAACACTCCAGTAAGATTCATCAAGACTACCAACCTGGAAGGGAATTCAAATTCCCTCATCCATACCATGAAATCTCAGAACATATAGATTAGGAATCTGAAAATCAGAAGCAAGAGGATTTTCAGAACTGAGGCTACATCTTGCTGTTAATACTATTATTATTTAATATTTATGTTTACTGTGATAACAAGAAGCTTGATCTTAAAAATCAAAGCTAGATAACTGTTCTGCATGTTTTGAAATTGTCAGAGGAACCAGGTGATTCACACGAATTGAAAACTCAGAAGAAACAACATTCCAGTGGTTTCAAAAACAAACAGAAACCACCAGAAGCAGAATTAATGGGTTGGCTGTACTATGTTCATTTTTAAATTAATTGATTTATATTATGGTATATGACAAACTGCTTGACAAATCTTCAAAAGATAAATATGATCAAGTCAGAAACAGCCAAGATAAGTCATAAGAGAAATCTGGATATTTACCAGAATCTAAAGCTGTTACAGATTCACCAGAACTAGAAGCCGATTCATCAGAATTAGAAGCTGTTACAGAATCAGAAGCTGATGCGAACCAAGCAATGTTGATGAAGCTTTGGCAGAGGAAGATTGGATACTTGCAATGAAAGAAGAGCTGAATAAATTCCAAAGGAATGATGTTTGGAATCTGGTATCCAGACCAAACAAAAACATTATTGGAACCAAGTAGGTGTTCAGACACAAATTCAACAGAAATGTATAGATTACACTGAGACTTTTGTTCTAGTGGCCAGAAGGAGTTTCAAATGAGCATGATGGAAGAACTTAAGTTCTTCATGGGAATTCAGATTCATCAAGGTAAATCAGGTATACTCATCTAAATACACCCCCATGCACCCAACCTGCTCACTTGAGAAAGATGATACCAGCCAAAAGGTAGACCAGAGAACATACAGAGATACCTTAAAGGAACCACCAACCTTACACTATTATACAAGAAAACCCCCACCTATAAACTTTAAGGTTTTTGTGATTCTGACTATGCTGGAGACAAGTTGGAAAGGAAAAGTACCAGTGGCAACTGCACATTTTTAGGTGATAACTTGATCTCTTGGTCAAGCAAAAGACAAAGCAACATTGCCATGTCAACAGCAGAGGCTGAATACATTTCAGCAGCTGGCTGCAGCTCTCAACTACTCTGGATGAAGCATCAACTTGAAGACTACAAAATATTAGAATCCAACATACCCATCTATTGTGATAACACCTCTGCAATTTGCCTAACCAAAAATCCTATCCTACATTCTAGAGCCAAACACATAGAAATCAAACACCACTTCATTAGAGATTATGTTCAGAAAGGAGTACTCAACATTCAGTTTGTGGACACTGATCATCAATGGGCTGATATCTTCACCAGAGCTTTACCGGAAGATAGGTTTGAGTTCATTAAGAAGCATCTCAGCATTACCTCCATACCTGACTAGCTCAAGTAGTCATCTTAGGAGTTTTTAAAATTTCCTGTTATTTTATTTTCTGTCTTTTAATTTATGTTCTGTACTTTGTAAAGAGAAACAAAAAATCAAAAATAGTAGGACCACTTTTTGGCTGATGACAAAAAGGGGGAGAAAGAGAGAGAGAGAAAGAAAGGAGAAATAAGTAGAAAAGGAGAGATAAAAAGAAAGAAGGAGAGAAAAAGAAAGAGAGAAAATAGAAGGAGTTAAAAAGGAGAGGAAACAGGGAGAGAGAAAAACTAGAAAGAAAAAGAAAGAGTGAAAACAGAAGGAGTTGAAAAGGAGAGGAAATTTGAAGAGAGAAAAAGAAAGAGAGCAAAAAGAAGGACTTGAAAAGGAGAGGAGAAGAGAAGAAAAGAAAGAGAGAACAAAGAAGGAGTTGAAAAGGAGAGTATCAGACTTAGGGGGAGAGATTGGTCTGAGGGGGAGAAATTCAAAGTTTTCGAGTCATAAGTTAGCAAAATAAGTTAAGGTTTTGTCATCATCAAAAAGGGGGAGATTGTTGGAACCAAGTTGGTTCTAAGTACTTAGGATTTTGATGCTTACAAATGTACTCAATGTAAACTTATTTTGTACTTTGAATTATTAAGTTAAATGCCCCAGAAACTGAAGGAAACAGAAGCAGAGATCAAAGGAAAATGAATTCTGGAATTTCCAGAAGATATTCCAAGATGTCAAAACATCACCAGAGGATATGTTTGGTGGCCCAGAACAGAAGGAATAAAAATCATAATGAAACATGGATCATACCATTGGAAAGCCTGCCAGAAGGAGAGTTGTTCCAGACAAACAAGAGTCGAATATCAATTTTATTCCAGAAGTTATTATGACCAGAAGATGACATGGCAGTGAAAAATTACACCGTCCAGACTTGTTCCAGACTTGACCAGAAGGTATGTTTATGAGTCCAGAACAAGAGGATCAATCCAGATTTGGCCAAGACCATAAGATAGCATGATTCAGGACATGGAACTAAGTCCAGACCAAAAGAAATGAGTTCCAGAATCTGTCCAGATCAGAGTAAAAACTTCTAGATCAATGGTTCAGAAATAATTATTTGGTCCAGTGATGGTCCAGATCAGAAAATCAGACCATGGACCAGTGGTGGCCGAAATCAGAGGGATAGACTGTGCAGTCCAGCAAAGGCCGAAATTAGAGGATTACAACATATCAATTCAGCTGGTCCAGTTGTGGAATATCGCATTAAGATCCAAGGGTGCAGATTTGATCATGAGGATTAAAGAATCTGAGAAAAACGTTCAAAACAGAATTGGAGAAAAAGGCTCAAAACAGAATCTGAGCAAAATGCTCAAAACAGAATATGAGCAAATTACTCCAGAATATTCTCAAAACAGATGAATCTAAATATACTGCAGAAGTAAAGCATCAGAAAAGTTCTAAAGTTCAACTATAAATAGAGACTTAATGCTGAAGAATAAAGTATTGAAAAACACAAGAACTCAAGCTTCAATTCAAAGATATCTAAGAGTTCAAAAGAGAGAAACACAAATGAACAAGAGCAATATTTTCTAAGTGTTTTCGAGAGAGAAATACAGTGCAACAAACAGCTTTCCAGAAGCAACGTTGCAAAGTTCTAAACCTTTACTATAGTGGTGTAGATTCCTTCTTCAATCTGGGGTTGTCAGATTGGTAGGAGAAGACTTAGCTGGTTTAGTTAAGGTGTTGTTATTCCTCAAAAGTCTGGGGTTGTCAGGCTGTTTGGAAAGACTGACTTGAAGGGTCAGTAGTGTTGTAATTCAAAGGAGTTTGAATTAGTAAAAGGCCTTCTGGAGGAAGGGACTGGACGTAGCCTAGTTAACGGTGAACCAATATAAATTGCTGTGTTATTATGTTATTATTATCCGCTGCTAAATCTGATTAATTATTTATCGAATAATTCAAATCAATATTTAATAAAACAACAAAAGAAATTAAGTTTGACAAACACAATTCAAACCCCCTTCTCGTGTTTGCACCTTCATTTCCCTCCTAGTAAATTTGAAAGTCATTCGAATTATCACCAACACGGTTCTCCAGCTGGAAGAGGAAATTGTAATGGTAATGGTAATGGAAAAGGAAATGAAAACAGTTATAGTTATGGGGGTGGTAGAGGAAACCGGAATGGAAGAGGAGTTAGCTATGTGAATAGCAACAACCGGAGTCAAGTCTCGAGCAACAACAGTAGTAACAACAGTGATCCAGCTACTCCTATTCGATGTCACAAGTGTGGTAAGCAAGGTCATATGGCATTTGAGTGCAGAGATGCTGCAGTTACTTGTTTTAATTGTCAACAACAGGGCCACATCAGCACCACATGCCCCTATCCAAAGAAGACTCCCCAATCCAGAAACTAGAGATCCTAAGCCAGCCGACCATTGTCTAATGGAAGAGTCTTTGCCCTTAGTGGTGCAGGAGTAACTGAGAAAGATAACTTGATCCAAGGTACGTGTCTCATAAGTGATACTCCTTTGTTTGTGCTATTTGATTGTGGTGCTACTCATTCCTTTGTGTCTCTTGATTGTGTTAGACATTTAGGACTACCTGTGTCTCGGTTGCAGTATGATTTGATTGTGAATACCCCAACTAGTGACTCTGTTGACACCTCTAGTGTTTGTCATAATATTTCTATCCATGTGTGTGGAAAAGACTTCTAAGTTGACTTAGTATGTTTACCTTTACGTCTAGTTGATGTGATCCTCGATATGGATTGGTTATCTGCTAATCGAGTCCGCGTAGATTTTTTAGTAAAACTATTGAATTCATGGAACCAGAAGAGAGAGAGAAGCCTAGCAATATATCCGCCAACCAAGTGAAGGCACTCTTGAAAGATGATGCCTAGTTATACATGATCCTATCCTCGTTGGAACTTGAAGAAAAAGTGGTAGTACAAGATGTTCCTATTGTGCGTGAATTCCCTGAAGTATTCCTTGAAGATGTCAATAGTTTACCACCAGAGCGTGAGGTCGAGTTTAACATTGACCTTGTACTAGGTACTGGACCCATATCCATGGCACCATATAGGATGTCTCCCTTAGAATTGTCTGAGCTTAAGAAACAATTGGAGGGGCTTTTAGATAAATAATTTATAAGACCTAGTGTGTCACCATGGGGTGCACCTGTGTTGTTGGCTAAAAAGAAGGATAGATCTATGAGGTTGTGTGTGGATTACCGCAAACTTAATAAAGTGACAATCAAGAATAAGTACCCACTACCTAGGATAGATGATCTTATGGACCAATTGAGAGGATCCTGCGTATTTAGTAAGATCGATTTGAGATCAGGTTACCATCAGATTGGGGTGAAGTCTTCTGATGTCTCGAAAACCGCATTTAAGACCCGTTATGGCCACTATGAGTACTTGGTCATGCCTTTTGGTGTTACTAATGCACCAGCAGTGTTTATGGATTACATGAACCGAATCTTACATTCTTACCTAGACTCATTTGTGGTTGTGTTTATAGATGATATCTTAGTGTACTCTAAGACTAAAGAAGAGCATGGTGAACATTTAAGGATAGTCTTGCAAACCCTTAGGGAAAAACAATTATTTGCCAAGCTGTCTAAGTGTGAATTTTGGTTAGAGGAAGTGAGTTTCCTAGGACATGTAATTTCAAAAGGAGGAATAGCTGTTGATCCTGCTAAGGTAGAGAGTGTCTTAGAATGGAAAGCACCAAAATCAGTGACTGAGATTAGGAGTTTCCTAGGACTGGCAGGTTATTATCGTAGATTCATAGAAGGATTCTCCAAGTTGGCCTTACCTTTAACTAAGTTGACCCGAAAAGGGGAATTGTTTGTGTGGGATACCCATTGTGAGAATAGTTTCCAAGAGCTTAAGAAACGATTGACCTCTGCACCGATCTTAGTGTTACCTAACCCGAGCGAACCCTTTGTAGTATATTGTGACGCGTGTGCCTCAGGATTAGGTGTAGTGCTTATGCAGAATGTGTAAGACCCTTAAATTTAAAATTTAATTATGGAATTAATATTAAGTGTATTTTGGGGATATTTGTAAAATATTTAATATATGTATGTTTTGAGTGAATATACATATGTATAAATATTTATTTTGGAAGATGAATTAAAATTATTGGATGAAGGATAAATTAATTTAATTACGAGTAATTAAATTATCGGACAGTTAATTAAGGGATTATCGGCTAATTTCGACGAGACTGGTTAAGTGCTGAGGATCATACAAGTGTCGGGTGAGGTGGCACCCACACAAGCCTATATATAGGAGTGAGAAGGAAGGGCAAAGTCAGAAACCCATTCCTCCTCCCTTACTGCATGTAACAGTATCCCTTCCCTTCCTATTCTAAATTCTATTCACGTTCAAAAAAAAAAGGGGAGTTCCTCAAAAGTGATATTACTTGGAAATCCAAGCACCAAACCAGAAAACTTCCAGTACAAAAGTTGTTCCCCTCATCATTACGGAGCTAGAGAACCCATTTTCGTAACGGCGAACACGAGCGGGAGTTTCACCGATTTTTGACGCAGAAAACGTGAACAGTAGCAGAAACGCAACAAGGGTAAGGGCACCTTCCACTTTCTAGCTGCATTAGGGCTGTAAATGCATAGTTGTCATGACATTACTGATGTTTCATCATTGTTTGAAGAAAAACTGTTTTGCAATGGCATTTTGAAAAAAAAATGAAGAAAATGCATTCTGTTGATGTGTACTGATTTTGTGATGGTTTCTGTTTGGTTGAATGCATTAATGTTGTTTTGTTTGTGTGTGGGAAAGCTGAAAAATGTCTTGCATGTTGTTCTGAAGATGATCAAAATGCATATTTATAAAACTGTTGTGCTGGTTGTTATAAAATGCGAAAATGCACTCTGTTGGTGTTTTGGAGTATGTGATGCTTGCTGTTTGGCTGAATGTATTAATGTTGTTCTGTTTGTGTGAGAAAGCTGGAAGTGCTTTGCATGTTATTATGGTGGTGTGAGAATACGGGAAAATGTTGTTCTGTTTTGTTGTGATTGACAATCTGTTTTGGGTGATTTTGGTGTTGCTGATGATTTCAAAAGAAAAGGGATTTTAAATAATGAAAGTGTTTTTTTGGAAAAGTTGTTATTGATGAAAAATGTCTGAGTTTTGTGGTTCAAAAGAATGTTGAATCTGTTTTGGTGTTTTGTTGGTTTTTCAAAGGAAACAGTTTGAAAATTTGTTGAAGTCTCAGGAAAAATTTCACTGAATTCGAAGGTGTATTCGAATACAACATGGGTGTATTCGAATACAGCCTGCCAAGCTTCTATTTTACTCAAGTTTTCAAACTTGTATTCGAATACGGGCCTCTGTATTTGAATACAGATGAAGAATTTTGCTTCTGACTTAGCCTCTGTATTCGGCTACGACCCTGTCGTATTCGAATACAGAACTACAATGTTTGCCACTGTTTTCGCATCTGTATTCGACTATGATAGCCTCGTATTCGAATACAGAATGCTGATTTTCACTATTTTAGCTTCTGTATTCGAATACAATGGAGCTGTATTCGAATACAGATTTGGGTTTTTCCAGAAACTCAAGTTTTAGCTTGTGTTTTCGAATACAAGGAAGCTGTATTCGAATACAGATTTGTGTTTTTCAAAAAATCAAAGTTTTAAACATTGTTTTATAAACTTTAAGTGTTGGGGAGTATTTGGGAAGGTTTGTGACAACTTAAAACTGGAATTTTGTGATAGTTTGAAGTGGGGGTGATGAAGCTTTTGAGACTTTACTGATGTAGTGAAAAATGTTGTTTTGTGCACTGGGACTGCCTCTGTATTCGAATACCAGGGAGCTGTATTCGAATACCAAGGAGCTGTATTCGAATACAGAGTGTTAATTCTGCACTGTTTTGGCTTCTGTATTCGAATACAATAAAGCTGTATTCGAATATAGATTCGTGTTTTCCAGAAATCTCAGTTTTAAACACTATTTTATGAATTTTAAGAGTTGGGGAAACATTGGAAAAATGTAGGATAATTAAGAATGGAATTTTGAGATAATGTGAAGTGATAATGATGGGAGTGCTTGAATGTTTAATTATTGATATGATGATGATGAAATTAATTGTGTTGAGATGTTTTGGGAAAATGATGGAAAGGTTGAATTCTTTTGATGATACATGCTGTTTTCGGTGAAGAGAAAACATTGCATATTCATGCACTGCATAGTCAGGTGGTACCCGCGATGGGCCACAGAGTAATGCATAAACGTGCTAATCTGTTGAGCGATTGCACGAGTGCTGGTCTGTTGAGCGACTGCACTGGTACTGGTCTGTTGAGCGACTATACCCTGAAATGCGCAAAAACGTGTTGATCTGTTGAGCGATTGCACGAGTGCTGGTCTGTTGAGCGACTGCACTGGTACTGATCTGTTGAGCGATTGTACCTTGGTATATGTTAAACGTGCTGGTCTGTTGAGCGACTGCACGAGTGCTGATCTGTTGAGCGATTGCACCCTGGTCTTGAGGGCCGTTAAAGTCAAACATATTTAAATTGTGCTGGTCTGTTGAGCGACTGCACCTTGGTAATTCCAAGAAATTGAATACATGAGCATATACATATTGCATCGGGGTGATTAATCGGTGGGTCACGATTTTGGGTATATGTTGATGATTGGAAATGGTTGTGTTTAAGTACTTTATGAAAATCAGAATTTCTGATAAATGATTATGATTGCTGAAGTGTTGGTTGTACTTACAACATGTTTTCCATATTAATTGGTTGCTGTTTTGAAAAGGCATACATGTCATGAAATTTCAAAATGAGCATCTTTAGTTATCATCATTATTATATGATATGCCATGGATGTATTTGTTTCTTTGATAAATGCTATGTGTTATGTGTTAATTTCGGTCGGTGACCCTTTACTATTATTGTGGAAATTGGGCTTTTCCCTCAGATGATACCCAAACCCGTCCCACCGACGGTTACACTAACAACGGAGACGTCGTTAGTTTCCCCTAATCTTTACATACGGAGTATTCGTGGGCAACGTAGAGGGACGGACAACTGGGGTGAAGACGAGACTTGTGGAGGAGGCGGTGGAAATTGCTTGCTACTATAGCTTAGTGCATGATCAGACTAGACTTTTGTAAAGGGTCTTGAGTTTGGGAAATGTAATTGGTTATTTTGAGAATTATTGTATAACTTTTCCGCTAATATTTTCCGCACTCTGATAATATTTTGGTGGGTCCAGGATACAGCTGTTGGATGTATCTTTATTTTGTTATGTTTTGAAGAATTAAATTCCCAAAAATCATTTACTTGATTAATCGTGATGTAATTATTTAATTACTTCTCTATTTTGGATTACGACGTCGAACAACTTTTAATTTGAATTGATTTTAATTCTTTTGAATTAATCATTGTGAAGTAAATTGAAAAAAATTCTTTTATTTATTTTGGTTAAAAAAAAAATACACTCGCGCTGTGTTTTAAACTCGGGGTGTTACACATTGGAAAAGTCGTAGCGTATGCTTCTAGACAACTGATGATTCATGAGAGGAACTACCTACCCACGACTTAGAACTAGCAGCAGTTGTCTTTGTACTTAAGATGTGGAGAGGCCAATGTAGTGGCCGATGCCTTGAGTAGGAAAAATTTGAGTGTGTCCGCTTTAATGGTTAAGCACAGCGAGTTGCTGGAACAGTTTAGAGACCTTAGCTTAGTTTGTGAATTGACACCAGAAAGTATTAAATTGGGAATGTTAAAGGTGACTAGTGGACTATTAGAAGAGATTGAAAAGAGTCAGAAGTTGGACTTATACCTTTTGGATAAGTTACAGCTGATTGACCAGGGGAGAGAACCTGATTTTAAAATGGGTGTGGATGGAATTTTGAGATTTAAGGATAGAATTTGTATACCCGATGTAGAGGAGTTAAGAAAGATAATCTTAGAGGAAGGACATAGGAGTTGTTTAAGTATTCATCCTGGAGCCACAAAGATGTATAAAGACCTCAAGAAGATATTTTGGTGGCCTAGGATGAAAAAAGATGTTGCTGAGTTTGTATATACTTGTTTGACCTGTCAAAAGTCTAAGGTAGAACACCAGAAACCTTCAGGCTTGTTGCAACCTTTGAGTATACCTGAATGGAAGTGGGATAGCATATCTATGGACTTTGTTGTAGGCTTACCTCGAACTCCAAAAAAGTATGACAGTATTTGGGTTATTATGGATAGATTAACCAAATATGCTCATTTCATTCCGATAAACATAACTTATTCTATGGAAAAATTAGCTGAATTATACATAAAGGAAATTGTTAAGTTGCATGGAATCCCATCGAGTATAGTGTCAGATAGAGACCCTAGATTTACCTCTAAATTTTGGCAAGGTTTACAAAGCGCTTTGGGTACGAACTTTAGGATGAGTTCAGCCTATCACCCACAAACAGATGGTCAAACTGAAAGAACCAATCAATCCCTGGAAGACTTATTGAGAGCTTGTGTGTTGGAACAAAGTGGAAGTTGGGATAGCTTTTTACCACTTATAGAGTTTACCTATAACAATAGTTTCCACTCTAGCATTGGAATGGCCCCTTTTGAAGCGTTGTATGGAAGGAGGTGTAAAACCCTCTGTGCTGGTTTGAGACGGGCGATAACCTTGTGTTAGGACCTGAGATTGTCCAATAGACTACTGAAAAAGTAAAAATGATCCAAGAAAAGATGAGAGCGTCTCAGAGTAGGCAAAAGAGTTACCATGATAAAAGAAGGAAAGACCTCGAGTTTCAAGAAGGTGATCATGTATTTTTTAGAGTTACTCCAACAACTGGGGTTGGCCGGGCGTTAGAAATGCGAAAGCTTACTCCTCGGTTTATAGGACCCTACCAAATTCTTAAACGTGTCGGTAACGTAGCATATCAAATCGCGTTGCCTCCGTCTCTTTCTAATCTTCATAGTGTCTTTCACGTGTCTCAACTTCGCAAGTACATTTTCGATCCTTCACATATAATCGAGTTAGACAAAGTCCAAATAAAAGGGAATCTAACTTTTGAGACCTTGCCGCTACGGATTGAGGACCAAAAAGTCAAAGAATTAAGGGGTAAGACAATTTCATTGGTTAAGGTTGTCTGAAGAGGTGCTGTTGGTGAAACTGCTACGTGGGAAGTCGAAAGTCAAGTGCGTGATTCGTATCCAGAGTTGTTTTCCTCAGGTAAATTTCGAGGACGAAATTTTTTATTACAGGGGGAGAAATGTAACACCCCAATTTCTTATTATTATATTTTAATTATAAAATATAATGCACAACTATTATTATCCGTATGTTGACATGTGCAATAATTTCCTTCGTGTTTGTCCTATGTGTTCACCCTAATGATTTATTTAAATTATTAATATTAATAATATTCAATTTTGTTTTAAAACATATATATATATATATATATATATATATAAAAGAAAATAAGAAGTAAACATGTGTGTTGCTACATTAGTCCATTAACTTAAGCATTAGTAGAGTGAGTTTATGATTGTAGTAATAATAACAATAATAATAATAATAATGATAATAATAATAATAATATTAATAATAATAATAAGGGTCATGGGCTAGGTGTATAGGTCTGATAATAAGCCTAATAATATACCTAATACTACTAGTACGTATGGATAGGTATATAAGTGAATAAATGAGGCTGTCGTGCATTCCGTATCTTTGTTTCCCCATTCTATTAGGAAGAAAAAATTGAATTGACTACTGCCCTGTTGCATCCAGCCGCAACTCTTAATATCAAAATCATACATTGATTTCAAAGACTAGGCTGTTAGAGACGGTGATTGGCGAAGACGCAATACATTACATCAACGGATCAGCTTCGTTGAGAAAAATCATCAGCCAAGGTAAGGGGTGAGATGAGGTTCGATATTATGTTAATAAAATGACATGAGATGAACGGGAATACTGAAATTCCCAGATATTCATCCGGTGCTTACTACGTATGGTCGAGCCCTATTGAGTGATAATAATTAATTAATAATATATGGATGGTAATAGGGAGGACTAAAACATATTTTAGCAACCTATAGAATTGCTGTGAATTTATGTATATCAAGGTTTCATACTGTCCAGTTTTATGAACCTTATGCTGATTGTTATTGTATGAATGATATGTACTTGAGTGTTCTTGTAACTTGATTGAAATTATGATATTACTTGAATGTCCCACCTGTTTGATTTCTTATTATGTGATTGGACTGTGTATTGTGAGTAGTGTAGACCAAATATTGAGGTTTTATTGTGATTGACTAATATATATATGTATATATAATGATGAATATTGTGAAGTACAACTGAAAATCCAGTACGTATGAGATAGATGATGTAGTTTTGGAGTGAGGATTATTTTGTCATCATATAGGGAGGGTTTGACAAACCTAGTGATTCGGGGAAGTACAACTGAATGAGCCTGATCGTGGAGGGCTACAGTCAAACCGTAAGGTAAGACTGATAGACCTTGGGGTACATCTAGTTGGGAATTCCTAAGTGGATTAGTGGGTTATTCCCTAAGGCCAGGAGCTACCGTGCAAAACAAGAGTACCCCGACCGTCGCGTATATGTGTCTCGGGTTGAGTTGAGGGGATCTATGAGGACTTGGCCATTCATGAATTGTCCATCCACTCTTGTAGTGGCATAGTATCAGACCTCCTAACCAAGTACTTCAGAGTAGAATTGTACCAAGTGATGAAGAAGTATAAAGTATATGACATGCATAACATTTTCTCCCTGTGAATGTTTTATTGTGATTGAATTAGATTAACCTTTATATTATGTTCTGGAATGTTCTCATGTTTGTGTTAATTTTATTACTTACGTGTTCTTCTCGTTTACTTTATACTATTACATAATTTCGATACTCACCCCTCGTTGTTGTGTTTGGCGTTTGCGATGGACGCAGACGAGCTGCAAATTGCAGGTGAAGATTAATACTCCCAGGGTGTAGGAAGCCGTCTCATCTTGAAGACTTTTATCATCTTCCTTCTGTTAATTTCATATTTGAACATCTGTAATTTTGGGAAATTTTGCTCTAATAGTGACATCGGGTTGGGACTACATTTATAATTATCAGTAACTTATGTACGTGTGCTTCAAAAGAATTTAATTTGATTCTGTTATGACCATCGAATTGTTAAGCTGATGGAAACTTTGGATTAATATGAATTGTCCATGATTAAGTGATACTTTTGCATTAAAGAAATCTTTCAAAAGTTTTATTTATTTATTTATTTATTTATATTCTATTACTTTTAAATTAAAATTTGAAAGAAAAAAAATAATTTTAAATACATTTGGGATTTAGGGTGTCACAGGGTCCAGGTTTTTAGTCTTGAAAGGTTTCTTGTCTTTCCTTGGTTTTATCATGGGACAAGAAAATTTGGAGTGACCTTTCTTAACACAAACAGCACACAAAACATCAGAGGAAATAGGTTTAGTTACAGTTACAGTTTTATCAAATCCTATGCCTCTTTTTCCGTTGTTACTAACTCCATATATCATAGAAGCATATTTGCTTCTTTCCATACCATTAACAATAAAATCTTGTAAAACTTGTTCATGCATATCAGAATTACATACAGTATTTGATGTTGAACAATTATAACTTTTTAGAGTTAGGTTTTCAGATTTAAGCTCAGCAATATCAGTTTTAAGAGTTGCATGTTCTGTTTTACATTCTGCATTTTGATTCTTTAAAACATCAATTTCTTTTGTTAGAGTTTTATTTTCTTCCCTAAGTTTTTTCTGTTTTAAAGACAGTTTGTTATTGATAGTTAAAATATCATTCATTGTAGTAATTAAATCAGATCGAGTGAGTTAAGAATATACCTCTTTTTCATTTTCTGATGATTCGCTTCTATAATCATATTCTGTATTTGATCCAGAGGCAGCGTCTATGTGAGCCATCAGAGCCAGTTATGTTTCTGATTCACTTCCAGAATTAGAGTCTGGGTTGGATTCAGAGGCAGAGCTGGTGTAAGCCGTCAGTGCCAGTTCTGCTTCTTCATCTTCTGATTTTCTTCCTGAGTCAACATCAGTGTCATATCCGGAGGCAGAATGAATATGAGTCATCAGTGTCAATTATGCTTCTTCTGATTCACTTCCAGAGTCAGATTTTATGTTGGATCCAGAGGCGGAATTTATGTGAGCCATCATGGCTAATACAGCTTCTTCATCTTCAGAAGATTCATCAGAATCATCCCATGTTGCCATCAGATTCTTCTTCTTGGGTCTGGAATCTTTCTTCTGATTTTTCCCTTTCTCCAGATATTTACATTCTGACTTGATGTGCCCATTGCATCCGTAGCAGATGATACTCTTCTTGTCTTGTTCATCCTTTCTTCTGTTGGAATGCTTGGAATTCCTCTGGGAAAACTTCTTCCTTCTGTTTTGCCATATCTTTAGAATCCTTTTGGTTATGAAAGCAATGTCTTCTGCTTCTGATTTCTAATTCTGGTCCTCAAAATCACTATCTTCTGATTATGTTTATGCTTTTAGAACTTTCTTCCGTTTGGACTTTAAGGCTAGGGCTTTATTCTTCTTCTTGGGTTCATCTTCTTCAAGCTCTATTTCTTGTGACTTGAGGGAGCTGATTAATTCTTCCAGCTTCAGAGTGTTCAAGTCCTTTGCTTCCTGAATGGAAGTGACCTTTGGTCTCCACTTGTTTGGCTTTCTTCTAAGAATTTTCTTCACGTGGTCAACAGTGATATAGCTCTTCTTAAGTACTCCTAATCCTGAAACTAGAGTCTGAAATCTGGAAAACATTGCTTCAATGTCTTCTTTCTTCTTCCATCTTGAACAACTCGTACTTCTTGACTAGAATGTTGGCCTTTATTTCTTGAACTTGCTTGCTGCCTTTGTAAGTTAGAACCAAACTATCATAGATGCTCTTTGCTTTTTTTTGTTAGTGCACTTGTCAAACTCCGTGAATGTGATTTCATTGAACATGAACATTCTGGATTTGTGATGTAACTTAAACATCTTCTTCTGGTCAGCATCAAAATCTTTCCTGGGAATTTTAACACCATCAGCATCTACTGGAGCAGTATAGCCATCTTCCACCATGTCCCAAAGTTCGAGATCTTGTGAGAAAAAGAAACTCTTCAACCTGTCCTTCCAATACTCGAACCGTTCCCCATCAAACATAGGTGGTCAGTCACAATACCCAGGAAACCATTCCTAACATAAAACAAAGTGATGATTTGAAAAGCCATACAATGAAATGGAGTTTCAACTACAAATGACATATGACAACAAATTGTAACTACATAAAACAAATTAAAGCATTATGCATGTACATTTTTTTAGACAACATAAGCGAACTAGGTATAATTTTTTGAGATGTTTTAGTATTCTCTTATATTTTCCTCAACACCACACTTTCATCCTCAAAAGCATAACATTCTACTTTTTTATCATCTTCATTTCTAAGTGACTCACTTTTGCCTCGAGTAGTAATAAAAGTCTCATTACCAACCATCTCATTCTCTATGCCATCTCCACCACTTTGACTTTTTTGAATGTTTTTCATTTCTTCCTCAAGGAATGAAACCCTCTTATGAAATTCTTTATTTTGTTCCACTAACATTTGGTGTTCAATAAGAAAAGTTTGCATATCAATAGGAGGTTTACTGAATTCGTAAATCCTCCTTCAATTCATTCATAGTTTCAATAACTACATCATTTAGCATGTCTTTTTCGATTGCAAACAAATCCTCAATGAACTAATAACATTAAACAAACATACGTAATCATACATTAATATACATTAAATGTAAGTGCTAACCTTTCTACGTTAAAAGATTTCTATAATTTTACTATTACATCTCTTATCCTTAGTCCATATATTAATACATAGAAATCACTTGGTTAACATACGACGTAGGGACAAGTGCTCAATAAGACTGTTCATGGTTTGGTTCAAAAATAAAATTGAACTGAGTGGAACTAAACTATTATTGAAGGTGCAAACCCGAGAAGGGGGGTTGAATTGTGTTTGTCAAACATGAATTCTTTTGCTGTTTTGTTGAATGTTGATGCGAATTATTGGATGAAGAATTGATCCGACTTAGCAGCGGATAATAACAACTTAAGAACACAGCAATTTATCCTGGTTTACCATTAACTTGGCTACATCCTGTCCCTTCATCCTGAAGGCTTTAATCCGCTAATTCAAAATTTTTGAATTACATCACCTGACCCTTCAAGCCAGTCTTCTCAAACAGCCTGACAACCCCAGAATTTGGAGGAACTAAAACAACACCTTGACTCTACAAGTCAAGTCTTCTCCTACCAATCTGACAACCCCAGTTTGAAAAAGGAATCTACACCACTATCGGGTTTGATTACAAGGGTTTGGAAATCTGCAAAGTTGCTTCTAGAAAGTTGATTGCTACACTGAATTTGTCTCTCAAAAACACTTAGAAAATTTTTCTTTTGCACTCAAGTGATTCTCTCTTTTGAACTCTCGGATTGTGTTGAATATTAAGCTTGAGTTCTTGTATTTTCGATGCTTGATGCTGCTGCCTTAAGCCTCCTTTTATAGCTGCAAATAGGGCTTTGTCCAAGATTAAATTCGAAATAAATCTTGCTAAGATTTCCTTCGAAAATACTGTTGGCCAATCCTGTTTCACTTAAATTAAAATCGTATCTTTTTAGCTTCAGATTGCACTTGAAAATTCTGTTGACCAATGTTGTTTCTTTTAATTTTAAACCATATCTTTTTAAGCTTAAGATTGCATTCGAATTTCTTCAAGTCTTCAGTGAAACAAATCCCTTTAATACTTTGATCAAATTTCTATCAAAATTTAATCAAGTCTTCTTCGAATTTTAATCAAGTCTTCACTGATTTGCATCATGATTTAAATTCTGGACCGTAAGATCCTCTGATCTCGGCCAACTCTGGACCATGTAATTGATCTGTACCAATTATGTGATCCTCTGATCTCGACCAACTCTGGACCATGTGATCTGATCTGTACCATTCTGTGATCCTATGATTTCAGCCAATTCTGGACCATGTGATTTGATCTGTACCATTCTGTAATCTGGACCATTGATCTTCTACTCTGGACCATTGATATTTTAATCTAAACCATTGATCTTTTCATCTGGACCATTTATCTTTTAATCTGGACATTTATCCTCTGATCTGGACCATGTCTATACTAAGTCTGGATTGAGTCTGAATTAAATCTGGACTAAGTCTGGATTGAGTCTGAATTAATTCTGGACTAAGTCTTATGTTCTGGACAAATATATCTTCTTATCTGGACTAATTTTTATGTTCTGGACCATGCTATCTTCTGGTCTGGACCAAGTCATTTGTTCTGGATCAGTTATCTTCTGGTCAGGATTAAGTCTGGACCAAGTCTAGACTGAGTCTTATATTCACGACCATGATATCTTCTGGTCAGGACTAAGTCTGGACCAAGTCTGGCTTATGTTTCCTTTTGGTCTGGACCAAGTCTCCCTCTGACAAGCTTCCTTCTGGTATGGACCAGGTCTACTTATGGACTCTTCTTCCTTCTGATCTGGGCCAAGAAAGATTTCCTCTGATGATGTTATTTTTCCTTCCCTTTGATGATATCCTCTGATTGATGCGATCCTCTGATGTTTGCCTTTGATGACATTCTCTGATATCCTCTAGAGGTGTATCGTCTGGTGACATCCTCTAGTACCCTCTGGATGTTTCCTCTGGCCGAAACTTTTGGTGACATTTTTATCCTCTGGTTGCTTCCTCTGGATGTATCCTCTGGCGGTGTCATCCTCTGATTTTGCACATCCTCTGATTTGTGCTTCTAAGTCAAAATACAATTTACATAAAATACTTTTGTTAACATCAAAACTTTGATTGAAAGAACCAACTTGGTTCCAACAATTATAACAATTTGAAAAGCTGAAAAGAACCGAAGTGAATCGAAAGCTAAAATTCTTCAAATTTATCAAGCAAATGAAGTTAAGAATTTTTCCAAATGTAACAGGAAAGCAATATTTAGATCAATTAAAAATTTATTCTCGCAAAACCCAAACAGCCATGAATTTCTAACTACAGAGGCATATGCAAAATTCCAACTTAGGACTGAAAGTTTATTAGAACAATCCACTCCAATGAAGAAAATCAATCACATCCCACCCTTAAAAAAATTGGATCATATACGCTTGCAATTAGATTAAAAAAACAAAACAAAAACAATATTGTCTTATCTAAGCCAAAGAAACCCTTTGTGAAACCATCCATGTGCAATTTGCAAAACGGGAAAAAGGGTGGGGAAATGATTTGTGTCTTATTTGATGATGTTTGGGGAAACGATTTGTTCATGCATTTAGAATGATAATAAGATTTGCAGTGAAATGTAAAATTGAAATTCAATGTCACAGTTAAGTTATCTAAATTTGGGCTCTGTTCTAATTAATGAATTGTGTTTGAAACATCATTTCAATTCATTTACTCACCAAAACAGTTCAGTTTATTTTAGTTTTTTCAAACAGCCCTAGTGCTCAACAGTCCATTTTTGAACACAAATTCATTAAAAATTTATACACAAATTACATTCTAACTCAATTAGTTGTATCTGCAAAAAATCACACACATTTACACCCCCAATTATATATATTGAGACTATCTAAATCATCTGAAAAATTAAATGGACTATTATATACAAACGAGGCTGTTCGAGGGAAATAAAGCACAGAGAATGCAAGAAGAATGTATTACTTAAAAAAATCTTCAATGCCATCCTCATTATTAAATACAAGTAGTTTTTCAACTATACTTTTAATAGTTCTATCCCCTCCTAAACAAATGTTTTAAACAACAATCAATGCTATCATCAAAAGTCACATGTTCTCCTACAATATGCAATCCAACAGAAAAAAATAATAATATCTAAGGGTGTAAAAGAAACAACTTTTGTTCTTACTTTAAATCCTAGGTTGATTTGGTCTCCCCTACTCACTAGTTCACGTAACAAAACCCTATTAATTTAATTTTTGTGTTCATGTCGACCAACCATTTTATTGTTGACCAACTTCTTTCTCTTCTGATTTCTCTCTTTCATTCTTTTGTGGGGATGAACCTTTTCGAGAGTTTTGTGATGCTTTCAAGACTATTGCTTTACCTTTCTTTGCTTGTTTGTCTTATTGAAATAGTACTTCACGAGCTCTCCAAGTTCCAATTAGTTCTTCCAATTGGAGTGTCTCAAGATTTTTGCTTTGACTTATGACTGTGACCATTGGTCTCCATATGATAGAGAGACATCTCAAAAAATTTCTCGCCCTGTCTTGGGCTGAGTAGGCTTTGCCAAGGAACATGTTCATTCACTATAGTTGTCAATCTTGAATACATTTAATCAATATTTTCTCCTTCAATAATCTCAATTAGTTCAAATTTTCGTACATCAATATCAATCCTTGTTTCATAAACATAACTTGTTCCTTCATGATAAGTTTGTGGAGTATCCCACATTTTTTTTTGCAGTGCTGCATTTATCAAATCTTTCACTTTTCTCCCTACTTAAAGTAGAAGATAGAAATAATTGAGATTTAGAGTTTAGAAGTACCTTGTCTTTTTCTTCTATTGTCCAATATGCCTCATTATTTTCAGCAGATGTTGGACCACTTTGATATAATCTTGGCACATAGTTTTCATATGTTATGATATGCCACATTCTTGTATCTTGAGATTTAAGGAATAATTGTATCTTTTCTTTCCAGAAGTAGTAGCCTGTACCATTAAACTAAGGTGGTCTATTTGGTGATCCTCCTTCAACAATATATTTGACTTTTGACATTGTTATTTCTTAATGAATCTTTCCTCTAACACTTGTTACGCGCTCAACCTTAGAGGTAGAGCTCTTATACCCATTGAAGTAGCAATATCAATCACAAGACAGAGGGTTTGAACTGTGATCCCTTTTTGAAAATTAATTCATGCACTTAACTTTAATTAACTCAAGAACAGTCTTGGTTGAAGTAAGTTAACCTCCAGAACGTTCTGGATATGTTAGTTTAAATAAAAATTAGTTTAGTTTATAAGTGAAATATGATTAGTTAGTGCAAGATAAGTATAGAGAATGGATAAGAAGATCACCCAAAGATATATCCTGGTTCACCAAATGTGGGCTACGTCAAGTCCTCACAATATGTGAGATTTTCCACTAAAATGTTCAACACCAGAACGTTCTACCTTGCATTCTCCTTCTTGATCACACTTTAATCAGTCACAACATTCACCTTTCAATCCTGAAAAGAATTTTTATAGTCATTTTTCAATCCATAAAGGATTTCTACAAGTACCTTTCAAACTACAATGGATTTTTACAACATACTCAATCCAACATAAGAGATAAACTTGAGTTACAAAATGATGTGTTTGATAAAAAAGTGTTTGAGATCTAAATACTTCTCAACTCTTGTTTGAGATTGATTAACAACAAGAACTCAATAAGATTATCCACGAATATAGGGAGAGAAATGGAGTTTTGCTTGAGAGAAGAGCTTTGCAACTTGAGATTAAATGATCAAGTGTAGATTGATTGCTTTGGAAACTCTTGCATTTGTCTTCTGATTGATCTTCCATTCATAGATGAAAAGAGGCTAAAAAACTCATATAAAGTTGAATATATTCATTAGACACATTAGCCAAGTATCATATTTGATTTAAAACAATTAACAATTATTTATATTATTGTCTAGAACATTCTTGACAAACTCCAAACATTCTTGCTTTTGAGTCTAAAGGAAAACATGAATAAGTGTGAGAATGAATTGTCAACTGTCATTTGGCATTGCGTGTAATCAGAAGCATGTGTAGCTTTATGCAAAACAATGCTAGTACAATATACTTGTGTCCTTTTGTCCTTGCTCACAGCTCATCAATCTAGAGATCAATTTTCATTTTTTAGGCCTTAAATTTGAGTCATGTAATTGTTCATTGAACCTCAATAGCATTATGTGTGATTTTGACATTCTTAACTTACAGTATGGATTTTCCAAATTGATTTGTCTTGACTTTGTCTTCTATAAAGGATAACCACAATGTTCTTCTAAATATTCTCTAAACAACCAGAATGCTCTGCAATCAGTTTTCCATCAATCTGGTTTGATATTCTTTTGAGGAATCTACTAAATCATTTCATACTTCATAAAAGAGTGTCTTTGTCTTGTGTATATATGAGATGGGTCCAAAGTTTGATGATGAAATCAATCTTGATTCTTTGAAAAATCACTATGTGATCTTTGTATGAATATGCAAGCTTATGCTTGATTTCCTATCTTTGAATAATACACTCAAAAACACAAGTTAGAAATAATATGATTAGAATCATAATTAGTGATTTAATTAATTGTTTGATTATCTTCAAAACAATAATTAGGGATTTTCCCTCAGTAATATAGAACTAATAGCATTTCAGTAAGTGTACTGAATCATTGCAAGTAATAATTAAAACGGTAGTACCGAGTGTCAAACTCAAGGATTGTGTTTTACTATCGAATTGTGTTTAATTATTAAAATTGAACAAAAAGTTTTCGAATTGATTGAAATAATATTTGAAACTAACAAGAGTAATATAATTGAAACTTTATAATAAGAAAAATGTTGGGATGAGTTTCACTTCAAATCCAACCTTGATTTCTAATTTGATCCTAGATACTAAATTCCTTTATTGAAATATTACCGAATTTTCTTTATTATTCTTGCCCTAATGTCTTAGTGACAGTATCTTTCATTCCAAAGTAACCCCCAATTCCTTAATGGATTTAAGATTAGAATTAAGCTTTACAATACAAGATTTCTCTTATTGAATCCAAGAACAAGAATCAACAAAATATATCAAATAACTCCTTAAATTAACTAATGATTAAATATAATTAAGACTAGAAACGGTAAAAATAATATGCATATGATGAAGAGTTATCACAACCTCAAACTTAGTCTGTTGCTTGTCCCCAAGCAACAATTAATTTTAAATTGGGTAAAATTAAAAGCAAACCTAAACTCAACTTCCTTAGATCAAATCAAAGTTAATCCTCAAAGTTTCAGCTACTACAAAACATTCATCATGCTCAAAGGTTGCTTACATCTCACAAAAAAACAACACAATTTGTAAACTTAGCATTCATTCATCAAGTTCAACTCTTTCTTCACATAATCTCACCAAAATTTGTCTCAATATTTTAGCAAGGGTTATGAATTGATCACTCAAATCCTAGAACATGCATCACGCTACCATAGGCTTAAAAAAATTCAAGTTACAAATCACAATGCAACAAACACATACACTTTTGGAGGACTTTCGGGTTGTAATGGGGCTTAGGTAAGGGTAAGACATTTTGGGATAATAGGCTTTACTACTTGGATAGGTACACATTTTCAAATTATTTTGGCTTTTTTCTTCACATTTTTATTGTGGAGATTCTCAAACATTGGCAAAAGAACTCAGAAGCTGTTATTTATCAAAGTACACAAACTAGTTTTATTTCTTTTTTTTTTCCTTTTGTTTTGATTTTTCTTTTGAATTTTTATATTTTTATATTTTTTGATATTTTTATGTTTTGATAACCGTCACCCCAAACTTAAAAGGTTTCTTTTCCGTGAGCAACCCCAAACTTAGAACTTTGCCAATACGAGACAAAAAATTTCCTACCTAACTCCAAGTAAGGTAATTTAATAAAAGTCAAGTATTTGACTTGTAATGTGGCTAGTAACCGAAAGAAAAGGGCAAGGCTCAAAGGGGCTAGCAAAGGATAAAATTTGCACAGGGTAATTAGAAAGGCTCAAAAGACCAAACAAAATTGTCTCAGTGTATGCATAAATCACAAGTGTTGCAAGTCAGAATTAGTACAAGTTCTAAAGGGATAACACATGTTTAGATAATCACACAACAAAGAATTAAAGTGTTAGAATAATAAGAGAGAGTATGAACTATCAAAGTTATGGCAAACATGTAACTAAAAAGTTTATTTATTTTTTTTATTTTTTAAAGAATTGATGGCAAGTTAGACTTCCACAACCACATAGTAATCAAAAAGTATGCATTAGTGAAACTCGTCGAATTGAGCAATGACATGAGCAAAGAAAAATAACTTATGACCAACTTCAAGTTGTTACAAATTCTTCATCATAGTGCATGTTTACACACAATTAAAAAGAAACAAATTCAAATAACAAAAATAAGATTGCAAATATAAAAGTTACCTCTACCTATGGGTTGCCTCCCACAAAGCGCTTCTTTAAAGTCATTAGCTTAACGCCTCAACCATTGTCAAGGTGGCATATATGATAGAAAGAACACATCATCTTTTTTCTCACCAAGGAATACATATTTCAAGTGAGATGACAATTGTTTGAGCTCGACCAGTGGGATATCTTTCTTTTTCTCTACAAGGTTTTCTTCATTCCCTTTTAACTCCTCCCATCTAGTGCGGAAGCGGGAAAAGTAAGATGGTGATGCTTCTAACACGACTAAAACATTTTTCACTCTTGAATCTTCACTATCTTTAGCAACATTATGGGAAAAGCACAACACCTTTTCCAAAGGTAGAGTAGGTACTTGATGTTCAACTCTTTCGTCGACTATCGAATCGAAAATCGAAATTCGATTGCACCCTTCTCTTTCTTTTGAATGCTCCATGGCTTTTAGAATATTGAATGTAATTGTTTCCTCATTTACTTTCAAGGTTAAGGTGTCATCCGCCACATCAATCATAACTCTCCCAGTTGCTAAGAATGGTCTCCCCAAGATCAAGGGGATATCATTGTCTTCCACTATGTCTAGTACCACAAAATCCACCAGAAAATGAACTTATCTACTTTGACCAACACATCTTCCACCACCCCATATGGGTGTTTCATTGAGCGATCCGACTGTGGCATCAACTATGTGTCTTTGACTCTTCCAATGCCCAACCTTTTGCATACAGAAAGGGGCATAAGACTCACACCAGCCCCAAGATCACACAAGGCCTTCCCAAAAGTTCTATCCCCAATAGCGCAAGTAATATAGAAGCTTCTAGGATCCTTGAGCGTTCACTGTTTCACCACCAATTTTTCTTTTCTTTGATAGAATTTCCTTCATGAACTTGCAATATGTCGGCATCTGCTCTAGTGCTTCTGCATAAGGAATGTTAATTTGCAATTTTTTAAAAACATCAAAAAACTTACCAAATTGTTTTTCAGTTTTTTCTTATTTTACTCTTTGAGGAAATAGAAGTCGAATTTTGGACTTTGGCAAGGCTTCCTTTTTCTCCACCACAAGTTCTTCCTCCTTTTCTAGAGCGTTGTCCTCCTCAACTAATGTTGGGGTGACCATTTCCTCCGAGTGGGTTGGAATTGAAGCACTCCCACCCTTTTTGGCTTTAGGTGGTACTAGTTCAATTACCTTACCACTCCTTGTTGTCACAATATTGACATTATTTCGTGGGTTTAAAATTTTTTCACTAGGCAAACTTTTGGGCGCTCTTTGTGCTAGGTGTTGAGCAATTTGACCCACTTGGGTCTCAAGATTCTTTATTGAGGTTGAGTGATTTTTCTGGACAGCTCTTGACTCTTCAATGCAAAAACATGTGTTTGTTGCTAACTTCTCAATAGCAATCTCCCAAAAAGGTTTACAAGTTAGAGCTTGATTTGATTGAGCTCCTTGTTGACCTTGAGGTCCACCCTGTTGATCTTTCCATGAAAAATTTCGATGATTTCTCCAATCTGGATTGTACGTACTAGAGTTGGGATTGTTCTGCTTCTCGTTGTTACCCACAAAGTTCACCTCTTCTGATTCTTCTGTATCGTCATCATTCGGTACTTCACAAGCTCCATTTTTATGTGCTCCCCATAAAAGTCACAACCTGTATGTTTCAATAATTTTACGGGGGCCACTTGGGGTTGTATATTTAGAGCTGTCATCCCCTTCTTCATCTCAGCAAGGATAACATATTCTATCTATTTTGCGAGCAGCTTCCCTTGAGCCAACCCAACATCCATGCCATTCAAATCCATCATACCACTTTTTGACTCACCACCTTTATCATACAACATCATTTGTTCATTTGATGCTATGATCTCAATAATTTTTTGTGCTGTTGATGTGGTTTTTTAATTCAAAGAACTGTCTGTTGTAGCATCCAACATAATTCTAGTGCTAAGCCTCAAACCATTACAAAATATTTGTATTTGAATAGTATCTTCATAAGCGTGATTGGAGCATCCTACTAGTAAACTCTTGAACCTCCTGTAAATGTCACGAAGAGATTCTCCTTCTTTCTATTTGTAACCGAAAATCTCTTGCCTTTTACTAACAAATACAACTGGGGGAAAATATTGTTCCAAGAACTTATCTTCAAGTTCATCCATGTGGTGATGCTACCGAAGGGTAAAGAATTAAGCCACTCCTTAGCATTGTCTTTCAATGACAATGGAAATAGTCTCAACCTCTTGCCTTCTTCAGTGTTACCATCCACCTTCACTGTTTCACATTGTTCAAAGAAGTTTGTGAGATGTCTATTGGCATCTTTGTTATGTTTACCAAAAAAATGAATCTCCTTCAACTCTTGGTACAGAGTGTGACTTATTTCAAACTTGTTGACTGTAACCGGTTGATTATGGATGACCAACCGAGCACAATTTCTATTTCAATTCCCATACTCCCTGAGGGTATGTTTAGGTGGTGGTGGATCAGCATTTCCGCAAATATGAAGAAATCCCCCAGATCCTCTTCTTCCACTACTAGTTGTCTTTCCCTTTGCCTCCTTTCTTGAACCGCCTTTCGATTTGCATTCGCGGTTTTTTTGATTTTTGGATCAAAAAGAAGTTTAGCTGAGGACTGGCCTCGCATACAAGGTTAGACAAATCATGAGTAGTGAAAAGTTTTAAACTAAAAAAAAATAAATAGATACATAAAAATAAAGACAAAAAATTTAATGCAGAGCAAAAAATTTCAATTAAGTAAATAAATTATAACTCAATAGTGATATGGCAATCCCCGACAACGACACCAAAAACTTGATCAGTGTCTCAGCTTACTGATGATTAGTGTCTACAAATTTAATGTCTAAAATACCATTTTAAACATAATCCCTTATGAAATGATGTTTAATCTCTATATGATTTTCCCTAAATGTAAATTGGATTTTTGGTTAAACATATAGCTGAAGTATTATCACAGAAGATAGGAATGTTACTCTCATTTATGTTGAAATCTGCAAGTTGATGCTTCATCCACGACACTTGAGAAATGCAACTTGTTGCTAAGATATACTCTGCTTCTGTTATTGACAGTTCAATGGTTCCTTGTCTTTTACTTGACCAAGAGATCAAATTCTCACCACAGAAAGTGCAATTTCTACTGGTGCTCTTTCTTTCTAGCTTACCTCCAGCATAGTCAGCATCATAAAAACCAATCAACTTGTACTCAAAGGAAGACTTATAACACAAATCAAGGTTAGTTGTGCCTTTGAGATATCTAAAGATCCTCTTAACATCTATTAAGTGGGATTCTTTAGGATCAGATTGAAATTTTGCACACACACACACACACACTAAACAAAATATCAGGTTTGGATGCTCTCAAGTAAAAAAGGGAACCTATCATACCTTTGTATACCTTTTGATATACCTTTTTACCTGTTTTATCTTTATCAAGAGAGTAGGTTGGATGCATAGGGGTTGCCATGGGCTTACAATCATCCATTTTTAATTCTTTTAGCAATTCTCTTATGTATGTGGTCTGGTGAATGCGTACTCCATCTAGACTTTGATGAATTTGAATTCCCATAAAGAATTTCAATTCTTCCATCATGCTCAATTCAAATTCATTCAGTATTAACTTTGAAAATTATTGGCAGAGCTTGCCATTAGTGGAACCAAAAATAATATCATTTACATATACTTGGACAATAAGAAGGTCATTCTTATATGATTTTGTAAATAAAGTGGTGTCCCTTTTGTTGGAACCAAGTTGGTTCTAAGTACTTAGGATTTTGATGCTTACAAATGTACTCTATGTAAACTTATTTTGTACTTTGAATTATTAAGTTAAATGCCCCAGAAACTGAAGGAATCAGAAGCAGTGATCAAAGGATTCCAGAAAAATGAATTCTAGAATGACCAGAAGATACTCCAGGAATGTCAAAATATGACCAGAAGATATCTTTGATGGCCCAGATCAGAAGGAATAAAAATCAGAATGAAACATGGATCATACCATTGGAAAGCCTGCCAGAAGGAGAGTTGTTCCAGACAAACAAGAATCAAATATCAATTTTATTCCAGAAGTTATTCTGACCAGAAGATGGCCTGGCAGTGAAAAATTACACAGTCCAGACTTGTTCCAAACTTGACCAGAAGGTATGTTTATGAGTCCAGAACAAGAGGATCAATCCAGATTTGGCCCAGACCATAAGATAGCATGATTCAAGGCATGGAAATAAGTCCAGACCAGAAGAAATGAATTCCAGAATCAATCCAGACCTGGTCCAAAATCAAAGGTAAAATGTCCAGACTGAAATATTTTTTGTTCAAGTTAATTTCAGTTTGTTCCAGACCAAATTCCAGAATCTGTCCAGATCAGAGTAAAGACTTCTAGATCAATGGTTCAGAAATAATTATTTGGTCCAGTGATGGTCCAGATCAGAAAATCAGACCATGGCCCGGTGTTGGCTGAAATAAGAGGAACAGGATGTGTAAGTCCAGAAATGGCCGAGTCCAGAAGATTTCAGCATATCAGGCACGCATGCAGGCTGGCCGAAATCAGAAGATCAGAGGGTTAGGAAGTGTGGTCCAGGGATGGCCGAATTCAGAGGATCACAGCATAGCAATTAGTTTGGTCCAGATGTGGACTAGTGCAGAAAAATCTGATGGTCCAGAATTGATCAACGGTGGAGATTTCAATTTATTTTGATCAAAGTATTAAAAGAATTGTTACAAAAATAAAGTGAAGTATTGTGGAATTCAGGAGCTATGGCGCGAAGCAATGAAAGGATTTGATTGGCCAGTTATTTTTTGAAAGAAATCTGAGGCTTAAAAAGATATGTTTTTTATTTATATGAAGCCCAACTGGTCAAGTTATTTTTACAGAGAATCCAGCAAGATTCAGCTCGAATTTAAGCTTGGAAGAGGCCCAAAATCTGCATCTATAAAAGGAGGCTCAAGGCAGAATACTCATCATCAAAAATCACAAAAGAGTCATACACTTCCAAAAGCAAACACCCAAATTTTCATAGAAGTCAATTGCGAGTTTCAGCTTTCAAGAAGCAAGTACTCTTGTTATTTTCGTTCCACTGTGTCAAATCTAAGTTGTTGAAGTAGAGTCTACAAACTGAGGGAGTCTGTAGAGGTAGCAGGTTACTTCGCAATTAGATTCATAGTGTTGCGTGTCAAATCTAAGTTGTTGAAGTAGAGTCTACAATCTGAGGGAGTCAGAAGGGGTAGCAGATTACTTGGCAATTAGATTATGATTTCTTCTACAATCTGGGGTTGTCAGATTGGCTGAAGACAGGTGTTTTCCTCAAGAAGTCTAGGATTGTTAGACTATTGAGAAGACTGACTTGGAGGGTCAGTAGCAAGGTTGTAATTCAAGTTTGAATTAGTGAAATCCTTCAAGGCAAAGGGACTGGACGTAGCCTCGTTAACGGTGAACCAGTATAAAATCTGTGAGTTTTTATTTTTATTTTTATCCGCTGCTAACTCTGTTTTAATTATACATCAAGTTTTGTTTTGAAAGTATTAAAACAGGAAAAGTATTCAAGTTAAGTCAAACACAATTCAACCCCCCTTCTCGTGTTTGCACATTCACCTTTGGCCTTTTTCAAAATTATATTTTAGCAAGAAATTACTTAATTTGTCATACCAAGCTCTTAGAGTCGATTTCAGACCATACAATGATTTCCTTAATTTAAACACAAGGTCTAGATATTCAATATTCTCATATATTTCTTCATTTAATTAACCATTTAAAAAAAACTTTTTACTTCCATTTGATATAAAGTAACTTTGTTAAACATAGTAAAGGAGAGTAAAAGTCTGATAGCTTCTAACTTGTCTATTGGGGCAAAAGTTCCAGTGTAGTTAATACCTTCTAGCTGACAATATCCTTGGGCTACATGTCTGGCTTTGTTTCTAACTACTTCACCCTTCTCATTTAGCTTGTTTCTAAAAACGCATTTGGTTCATATGGATTTCTTTTCTTCGAGCTTAGGAACAAGACTCCATACATCATTCCTTTTAAATTGATTTACTTCTTCTTGGATAACCAGTATCCACCCATCATCTAATAAAGCTTCATTTATAGATGCTGGTTCTAATGTACAAAGTAGTCCAAACAACGATGATTCTTTAACAGAGGATCTGGTTTTTAGAGGATCATTTGCACTTCCAATGATGGGAGTGTCTAGATGAAAAGATTGGTATTTCAATCCAGGTTTTGATTCCTGAGGATTATGATTTGACTGTTCAGGCATATCCTCTGATGTTGTCGTTTCCTCTGATTTTGTTGGTTCTTCAAATATCTGAGTCTGCAAAATCTTCATTTGGCTTTGACTTTTTATGGTCAAGATTTTTGTCATCAAACTTGACATATATTGATTCCTCAAAAATCAGTGTTTCTTTATCGTATACCTTGTAGACTTTAGATCTTTTAGAGTATCCCAAAAAGATGCACTTTTGAGATTTTGAGTCAAACTTGTCAAGCTGCTCTTTGGTGTTTAGAATGTATCATGTACACCCAAACTGATGGAAATAAGAAATGTTGAATAAAACAAGTAGTATTCACTACTTCTACCCAAAAATCCTTAGCAACATTTGTTTCATGAATCATGGTTCGTGTCATTTATTTAATAGATCTACTTTTTCTCTCTACAACACCATTCTATCATGGTGTTCTAGGTGAGGAAGAATTAAGGAAAATACCATTCTCTTTCAGAGTTAGTTTTGCCTCTGAAGTTTTTAAAACCTTTTCTTTCAGAATTTGATTTTCCTCTGATGTTTTTTTTTAATTTCTTTTAGAGTCTAATTTTCCTTTTTAAAAATTTTAAAGTTTGTTTCAAGGGAGCTGTACTTTTAGTTGTTAAAATATCATTAACTTTTCTGACTGACATAAGTTTTAAGGATATTTTATGATTTTTTAAAAAAAAAAAGTCATTTATCATTTTCATAAGTTCACTTCTAGATAGGTCAGAAATTACCTCAATTTCTTCATCAACAGATTCACTGTCAGAGTTAGAGGCAAGGTAAGAATCAAATTTAGAGTGAGTGTTTTCCATTAGAGCCATGTTTTCATGCTCATCAGAAGAATTATTAGAGTCATCCCAACTAGCCATCAGACCCTTCTTCTTTGTCTTGACACCTTTTCTCAGGGATTTTCCTCTGTCCAGTTTTGGATAGTCAGCTTCGATATGGCCTGGCTCCCTGCACTCATAGTAGATGAGTTTAACCTTGTCCAACCTTTCACTTTTGTCTATGGCATTCTAGAACCTTATGAAATCTTTCATGGGAAAATATTTCCTTTCCCTATTCCATATGTGGTGGATTTTATTTGAAATAAATGACAACTTTGATTCCTCTTTATTCCTTACTCTGATATTCCAAGTCACTTTCCTCTGACTCTTTAGCTGCTTGCAAAACCTTAGAGTTTATTTTCTTTTCTTGAGATTTGAGAGCCAAGGACTTAGATCTTTTCCTGAGAAACTCATTAACTCTTCCAGAGACAATTTGTTTAGATCTTTGGCCTCTTAAATAGCAATTACCTTTGGTCTCCACTTGCTAGGAAGACTTCTTAGAATCTTATTCCCATGGTCAGAGGTAGTATAACTCTTTTGTAGCACCTTTAATCTAGAAACCAGAGTTTGGAATCTGGAGAACATTTTCTCAATGTCCTCCTATCTTGAAGAGTTCATACTTTTTGACAAGAAGATTTGGTTTAGCCTCCTCCACCCGTTTGTTTCCTTCATAGTTCAGAACCAGAGCATCAACGATACTATTAGTTATTTCTTTGTTGCTGCACTTGTCAAGCTCTTTAAAAGTGATAGCATTTTATGAGTTTTGGCTTTGTGATGCATCTTATATTGCTTTTTCTAATCAACACCAACATCCTTTCTGACTATTTCAACACCTTCAGCATTTTTTGGAGCATCATAGCCATCTTCTACCAAGTCCCAAAGTTCAGGATCATGAGAAATGTAGAAATTTCTGAGTTTGTTTTTCCAGTACTTAAACCTTTCTCCCTCAAACAACGAAGGCCTATTTACATTTCCTCCTTAAACTTCTTTACCATAGTTAGCCATAAATAAATTTAGATCTTTTACTAAAAACACAGTTAAGTGCTCAACTTTGAGAACGAGCTCTGATACAACTTGTTGGTCAAGAAAAATGGGGTTTGAATTGTGTTTATAGTTTTTGAAAATATTTAGGATGGTTTAAAAACTGAAATGATAAAATAAATGACTTGATAATTTTATCCTGGTTCACTACTAACTCAGTAGCTACGTTCAGTCTCTTCCTTTGAAGGATTTAATCCACTATGATTAGAACTTACACTTGAACACTTGGTTAGTCACACTGATTTGTTCAATATTCTCACATCCAACTTTGTATCGTCAAGTTGTTGAGGAAAAGGCAGCCACTACTGAACTCAATTTAAAAATTCTAACAAGTCTTCTCAACTTTCATCTTTGTGCCGTCAAGCCGTTGAGAACACAATCAGCCACTATTTGGCTTAGTTACAAAAATATAAGTGGTTGTGGTGTGAGATTTTTCTCTCTAACTAGAAGATGTTTGTAAGATAATCTCTCAAATTTTTCTTTCTCAACACTTAGATAAATTTGAAAATTTTCCTAACTCAATGTTTTCTTGTTGATTTGAGATTGTTTCACTATGAAAGAATGTTGTAAGTTGTTGTATGTTATTTGAACTTAGAATGTGTGTGTTATTTATAGAAACAGTTACAACATTGTGTTTGTCCTTCAAGGGATGGCTTCGTGTCCTTCATGGAATGGCCTCGTGTCCTTCATGGTATGGTCTTGTTGTCCTTTAGCATGGTTCTTCAATGTCTTTAAAAATAGATCTATTGAGATCAATTCTAACCATTGAGCACAAAACTGAAGCTTAGAATTTTTTTCTAAGTTTTTTTGGATTTCAGTTTTAGATGAAAAAGAATATACTGGATCAAAATTATGAACACTAGAAGCACGGTTTCTTGACCAGAAGCAGTATTAATTGACTACAAGCATGGAGCGACCAGAGATAGAATTACTAGACCAGAAGCAATGATCAGAGGCAGGTTTACTGGACTAGAAGCAAGAACAAGATTAGAAGCAAATGACTAGAGGCAGTGACTTTGTCAGAGCGTTGATTTTTACTATAGGCAGTAACTTTGTCCTCCCTTATTATGCCGCTCTTCGTATGCCATTGTGAAGATGGGGTTTTCCAAAATTTACAAATTCTTCGGATTAGTGATTCTTCCTATTCCATTGTGAACTTTGGTTTTTCCTTATTCTTTGGTTCTTCTGATTTTTTATTGTTGATATATGATTTTTCTCATTCAAATTTTCTCCTTCATTCAGGTTCAATTCCTCTTGTTATTCACGTTTTCATTTTCATATTTTTCTTTGCTTTAACTAGCACTGTTTTAACAAGAACGTTGTTTTGAAGTTTTATTATACTAACGATAATAAAACTAATGATATGAAATACTTTTTATTGGAAAATCCACCAAAAAAACTCCAAACAATAATGTGAAGTACTATTTTAGACTTGTAGGACAGTAGAAAAGTGAAAATGTGAAGCACTTTTTATTAGAATTATAGTTTTATTATAGAGTTAAACATATTTTTAGTCTCTCTAAAAAATTTGTTTGAACTTTGATCCTTCTAAATTTTTGTTACCAATTTTAGTTTTGGCATTTTTACAAAAGTTTACGTCACATGTTCTGATTGACTTTTTTTATTATATGTCATTGTTAAGACTTTAAAATATTATTAACTTAGCTATTTAATCTTTAATTTAATAATTTAATCTTTAATTTGAAGTTATAGATAAATTACTAAAGATTCAAAATTAAATAGTTAAATTATAAAACTAATGATTTTTAAAGTCTTATTAATGATATGTCATCCAAAAAAGTCACTTGGAACGTGCTACGTAAACTTTTGTAAAAAAACCAATGACTAAAATTGGTAACAAAAATTTTTGAAAGACTAAAAAGATCCAAGAAATTTTTTAGAGGGACTAAAATGAAAGTTGGTATATTTAGGGCGAATAAAAACATATTTAATCCTTTATTATAATTCATTAGTTGGTTTTGGAGTGAGGGAACAATATATACGTAGAAGAAAAGATGATGAAATCAGACAAACGAGATTATAAAGTAGTCAATCCAAGACCGAAAACAATGACAAATTGTCAAGAAAGATTTAGACTTAAAAATATGGATAGAAAATTTGTTGTACTTGATTTTGTGGAGGAACATAACCAAATTTTACAACTACAAGAAACAACTCATATGTTGCCATCTCAACGAAAAGTATATGAGATTCAATGCCATCAAATTGATGTAGCTGATGATGCTAGCCTACAACAAAGAAAGTCATTCAACTTGATGAGTAAAAAAGTGGTAGGTAGAACTAAATTGGGATTTACTCACCTTGACCAAAAGAATTATCTTTGCAAAAAGAAGACAAATGAGTATGGTAAACGGGGGAAATCAGATATTTAATGCAATACTTTCAAAGAAAGTTGGTTGAAAATCCAACTTTCTACCATGCCTATCAAATTGATGTTGAAGATCAAATCACCAATGTGATTATGGGTATTTTGGTAATGTGGTTTCTCTTGACCCTACTTATTGCACAAATAGTTTCCATAGACCCTTAGTAGTGTTCTCAAGGAGCTCTTTTGAGACATTTCTAGAGGCTCATAAGCAAAAAATACCACAAACAATATTTGTTTATCAAGACCAAGGAATGGCAAGAGCACTAGTTGAGGTTAGGCTGGAGATGGCTTATGTACGTGACATTAGATGCATAATGGAATTAAACACTTAAGGAATTTAATGAAAGTTGAATCTCATTTTCTTAGTGAATTTAAAAAACGTATATATGGTTATGAAGTTGAAGAAAAATTTGGTTACAAAGAGTGTACACTTCAAAAGATAAATCAACATTTCATTACATGAAGAAGACTTTTATATTAGGAATGTGAAGCACCAAACTTAGGTAAACTGTGAATATGATATTAAATGTCCAATGAATGTGGGCTTGGACATAAAAAAAAAATTAAGTGTTTTGTGGACTTTGTAGAAGAAAAGCAATATAAACAGCTTAATTCTAAATATGAAACTCCGACAAAAATTCCTAGACTCAAGAATCAATATTCTCATATCTTGCAACAACTTTTTCAAGTTTATACTCCTACTATTTTTGAGCAATTATAACATGAGTATTAGTTGTTTGGAACATGTTTTGTGAAAAACATTAACATACAGGAATATCAATTAATTGTGTTATTTCCAAGAGAGTATCTTTTTATTTTTTTTATAAACAATATGTATTACATGGAGTATAAGGATACACTAACCCATTACAAAACAGTAATATAACTATGAGAAATGTTACTTGAACACACTTTTGGACACAAATATAAATATAATATTTACTTTTTATACATACTATGAAGACATAAATGTGGGTCATACTCCCCCTATCTCTCTCTTCTTCCATAAATGTAGATCATACTGTATTTGTATTTGTAATTGAATCCAAACTATTGTTCAAACAACATTTCTCTATAACTATTGTTCAAACAACATTTCTCTATAACTATTGTTCAAACAAGCTAAGGGGTCAATATACCACTTAGAAAATGTTATCGCAATTTTTTTTTCAAAATTTGCCAAAAACTAAAGCCAAGAGATAGTCTTGATATTATGAATTGCTTTGCACAAATCTGCAACCCCACCATTAAACATAGTGTCATTCCTTAGTTTCCAAAGCATCCAAACTGTAGTCATCTAAATCAGTCCCTTCCTCTTCTTTGATTTTTTTTCCTTTCAACATCTTCCTAAACAACAAGAAATGGTTAACTCCTACAAAACTCAAAGATATAGAAATCCCTATCCAATTAGAAACAGTCTGCCAAACTTTGCGAGCAAAAAAATACGAAAAAAAAAATTCATCACTTTAGTCATCGTAAAAAAAAAAGAACCCAAGATTTATTATGCATCTCATCAATCACCTTTCATTTAATGAGTTCATCCTGAGTTGGTAATCTACCTAAAAATAATCTCCAACAAAATACCATTACCTTTGAAGGGACGAAGTTATGCAAAATAACGAAGAGGGACTTTTTAAAGCTTTCATCCAATGCTTCATCATCATGGTGCAACAATATAATATTGTAGTAAGATTTGACCGTTAATCCATGTATTCTATTTTGCAACCAATGCCATTTATCTAAATTGCCCCTAATTGGATAGACCCTTGAAGCAGATCCACCAAAGCTTGCAATTGCTATCTACTAACATCATCCAAAGCATTGACGACTCCAATCTTCCACTACCATTGATCATCCTACCATGAACCCATTTTTGCAACCATTCCATCACAGTTTGACGAGTGAGTGAACAACAAAGAGAATACTTCAATTATGGGTCAACTACCACACAACTAGTCCTTCTAGAATGCAACATTCCCCCCATTACCAAGTCGAACAATAATGTGCTTACAAAAACGATTAGATTCATTTGATAAGCTAGTGTCAATCAACAAAATGTCTCTCCATCGTAATGAATAAGATAGGGAAATGAAAGGTTCATTTATATTAAAATTAGAGAGGGGGGCATACCATATCTAAAAGAAAGTAAATCGTACTCCAATGGTTGTATGATCTTGTAATATTCTCTAGTTCCATTTGGTAGTAAAGCCACATTAAAAGTGATAGTGTTTCAGCAAGTATACTGAATCGTTGTAAGTAATAATTAAAACGGTTGTACCGAGTGTCGAACTCAACGATTGTGTTTTACTATCGAATTATGTTTATTTGCTAAAATTGAACAAAAAATTTTTGGATTGATTAAAATAATATTTAAAATAACAAAAGTAATATAATTGAATTTTTAAAATGAGAAAAATGTCAAGGATGAGTTTTACTACGAGTCCAACCTTGGTTTCTAATTTCATCCTTTATTGAATTATTACCGAATTCTCTTTAGTATTCTTGTTCTAATGTCTTAGTTACAGAACCTTTAATTCCAAAGTAATCCCTAATTCCTTAGTGGATTTTAAATCAGAATTAAACTTTATAGTAAAAAAATTATCTTTTTAAATTGCTGCCTCTGCAACTAATTTAATTGGTTTCATGACCTGCATCTATCCCTAGACTACAATCTCATGAATTTCTCATCTCAACCTTTCGTAAAGTCCATTTCCGTTTCAAAATACGAATCGTAAAACATTTTAAAGTTGATCAAGCAATAAAAAGCATTAAGCACATAGATGAGAAAAATAATTCAATAAACTTATTCATATAACCAGAAATCAAATCAGACAAATAAGAGTTTCATCACGTTTCACTCATCCCTAATAAATAGAGTTTAGTTACTCATGATAGAGATAAAAGACATAGGGATTAAAGAAGAATTACAAGAAAGATTTATGAATGATTCTTGATAAAAACTCTTTCAATGGTGTAGAAACAATCGTCTCTGAGTTTCTCTGCTAGGGCACAAGGATTGTGTGCCTGAAGCACAAATCACGCGTCTAGGATACATTTATGTGTTTCTTGAATTACATTCTGCAACGCGGGATTTGCACTTCAGGCTCATTTGGCCAGATTCAAGAATGCGAAAATGCGCCCCATGCGTGGGTTTTGCGCTTCAAGCGCATTTGGACTGATTCAGAAACACATAAATGCATCCCAGACGCGTGATTTGCGCTTCAGGCACACAATATTTGTTGTCTGACAGTTACTGCATTTTTGTCCCCTTTTGAGTCCGGATTTGGTTTCAATGTCTTCATGAAAGTTGTGGCTATGGATCTTAGCTTTCATTTGCACTTAGTTTGACTCCAATTGGACATCTACAACTCCAGATATGGAAAAAATACTCCTTGTAGGTCATGTTGATTTTTCACAAAAATTCAACAGTGCACTAAAACAAAGAAACAACACAAAACTACAAAAATATGATGAAGAGTTATCACAACCCCAAACTTAGTATGTTGCTTGTCCCCAAGCAACAATTAATTTCATATTTGGTACAGTTAAAATCAGCTTAAACTCAATTTTCTCAAATCACATCAAGCTATATTCTCAAAATTCCCGCTACTACAAAACATTCATCATGCTTCATGGTTGTTTACAAAAAAAAAACAGCACAATTTATACACTTTAGCATTCATTCATCAAGTTCAACTCTCTCTTCACACAATCTCACCAAAATTTCTCTCAAGTGTTTAGTCAAGGGTTATGAATTTCACTCAAATCCTAGAACATACATCACGCTACCATAGGCTTGAAAAAATTATAGTTAGCAATCACAATGCAACAAACACATACACTTTTGGAGGACTTTCGGGTTGTAATAGGGCTTAGGTAAGGCTAGAACATTTTGGAATAGTAGGTTTTACTACTTCGAGTTAGGTACACATTATCTTTTGATTTTTCTTCAAATTTTCATTGTGGAGATTCTCAAACATTGACAAAAGAACTAAGCAGATGTAATTTATCACAGTAAAAAAAATTATATTTTTTTTATTTTTTGTTTTTTTTTTATTTTTTGTTTTTTTTTTTATTTTTTATTTTTTATTTTTTTGAGAACCACCACCCAAAACTTAAAATGTTGTTATCCTATGAGCAACCCCAAACTTAGAACTTCATTGAGACGAGACAAAAAATTTCCTACGTAGCTCCAAGTAAGGTGATTTAATTACTGTCAAGTCTTTGGCTTGTAATATGTCTAGTAATCACTTTCAAAATCTAATACAGATAGCTTAAGACAAGCTTCAAGTTGTTAAAAATTATTCATCATAGTGCACATTTACACACAATTAAAAAGAAACAAATTCAAATAACAAAAATAAGATTGCAAATATAAAAGTTCTCTCTACCTATGGGTTGGCTCCCACTAAGCGCTTTTTTAAAGTCATTAGCTTGACGCCCAACTATTATCATGGTGGCATATAGGACAGAAAGAACACATCATCCTTCTTCTTCTTTTTGTTTGGTAGAAATTCCATGAACTTGAGAAATATATGATGTTGCTTCCATGTTATTTTCAATTGGACATTGATGAACAAGGCATAGATTGAATCTCAAACTTCATCAATCTCTTCTTTTTCTTTTCCTTGTTCGTGTTTTCCTCTTGCTCAAATAACCTCTCACATTGACTTTCAAATCTTTCAATTGAAACCATGTTATTCTTCATGAATTCAACTAAAACATCCTTAATGTGAAAGTCCTTGTCATCTGATTCTTTAGATAGAATTTTACGAGGTAGAATTTGTTCCCAATTGATATTTTTCATATAACACTCGTCGTCTTCTGCTTCTATGAACAATAGATCTTCATATTCTAGTGATGGGACATAGTAATCAAAACAATGTTAAGACAAACTCTCATTTTTAAAGTTTTGATTGAAATAAACAAAAGTTAATTAAGAATGTTAATTATGATTCTAAAATGTTATGTTAATTTAACTAGTGCTTTTGCGTGTATTAATTCAGCATAATAAAGAACAGAGAACATTCTTGACACAATCTAGAAAACAGATAATGTTCTCCAGGTTCAAGTATGGTCATGATAGCATAAAGATCAATCAATCTCCATTACTTAATTGAAGTTATTGCCTCTGGAATTTACATCAGTATTATGAGTACTTGACAAGGAACAGATATGATCAATTACAATCAAAAGAAGCCATTCGAATCACAAAGAAAAAATGCCATGAATCAAGCTGTCCAACCGAGACTGAATAGTCTCTAGTTTGGCTATCAAGACTGATAAACGATCTTGACAATGTACAAGGCATCAGGACAGCTTCCAGTATGTTTAGAAAATCATCCAGATTGATTATCAATCTCCAAGAAACTCAAAAGCTAAAAGTCTAGATTGATCATCAATCTCTAGCAACTTCATTACAGTTTTCTGCAACAACCTTTCATGATCTTTTCAAATCTGTTTTAATCAAGTTCAAGACTCCAATTCAAGCTACAAAGCATCATCACATATCTGCAATATTAAATGATCATTAAGCTCAAAAAAAATCTGATCAAGAACAAAGGATTCAGCCCAGTCAACACAGAAATTAAAAATAGTCAAAAGCTGGATTATTTTTAATCAGAAATATTGGCTCTGGTCAAGTCTGACAAGAGTAGTTCCAATGGCTCTATTGACCTCTATTTACTACTCTCAAGCCTATAAAAGGAACGCCAATGCTAAAGGAAAACGCAAAAGTTCAAGTGCTAACAAGTTTGATAAAATCATTCACATTCACATACTTGAAACTCTCTCATCACTCAAAAGAATCAGTCTGATCAATCTTTATTTACTCTGATATATTTTTACTGAATTCTTTGTAAAGAATCGAATCTCAAACAAGAGTTGAGACATCTCAGATTCTAACAAAACAATCTCATCATTATTGTAAAACTCAAACTATAAGAGTTTAATATAGTTTGGGGTAGATTGTAAGAAATCCTATCAAGGTTGGTAGGTGATTTGATTAATCCCTTTTTGGGTGGAATTTGATTAATGTCTGTAACAAGATCAAGGTTGATCTAAGCTAGGTGCTGTAAAACCAAGAAGGTTCTTGTTTTAAACACTTAGTGGAAAATCTCACAATTATGAGGATTGGACGTAGCCCAAGTTGGGTGAACCAGGATATATTCTTGTGTGGTATCTCTTATCCCTTATCTATTTATTAAGTTTCATTGATTTTCAAAGCTAAAAACACAAATTGTTTTTTTTCTGTTTTTTTACTAACCAAGAACGTTCTCCGTTTTTCTGATAAAACCAAGAACGTTCTCCGTTTTTTGCTTTCTTAACCAAGAACATTCTTGAGTTCAAATCTTAAGTTTTTCAGGAAATTTTAAAAAGGGAGATTTACAATTCAAACCCCCCTTCCTTGTAAATCAATTTTGCTACTTCAATTGGTGTCAGAGCACGGTCTCTAAAAAGAACACTTAACAAGTATTAGAGAAAAAGATCCAGGAAAATCTCCAAAGCAAAATACATTGTTGAGGGAGGATCCTCAAACAGACCACCATTCTTTGATGGTAATGATTACTATTTCTGGAAAAGCAAAATGCAGCTGTTTCTGAAATCACAAGACACAAGCATGTCGAATATCATAATCAATGGAAATTTCATTCCAAGAATGAATCAATAAGATTCAACTTCAGTAGAGAAGAAAGAAGCAGACTGGATTGCTGATGATAAAGCTTAGGTACTCTTAAATTCTAAAGCTCAATTATTCTTATTGTGTGCTTTGAGCAGGGAAGAAAGTGAAAGAGTAGATGAATGTGAAACTTCTAAAGAAGTATGGGACATATTACAAACTCACCACAAAGGAACAAGCCATGTCAAAGAAACAACAATAGACATAGGAATAAGAAAATTCGAATTGTTTGAAATGCAAGAAGGAGAAACTATTGATGAGATGTACGCAAGATTCACTACAATAGTGAATGAGATGCGTTCCCTTGGCAAAGCTTACTCAATACAAGACAGAGTGAGAAAGATCATGAGATGTCTTCCAGTTGTATGGAGACCAATGGTAATAGCTATAAGCCAAGCCAAGAATCTTGAAACACTTCCCCTGGAAGAACTGATAGGAACCTTAAGAGCACATGAAATATTGCTACAAGAAGATAAACCAGTAAAAAAGGCAAGGTAGTGGCTCTGAAAGCATCTCAAGAAAACATTACAATACAAACTGATGAAGAACCAGAAGAAACTGGACAAGAATGTTGGAACCATGTTGGTTCTAAGTACTTAGGAATTTGATGTTTACAAAAGCACTCCATGTAATCTTATTTTGTACCTTGAATTATTAAATTAAATGCCACCAGAAGATGAAGTTATCAGAGGCAGAAGTTGAAGTCACCAGATGCAGGGGATGAGTAATCAGAAGGTAAAATTAGACCAGAGGATACACCTCCAGAAGTCACCAGATAATGCATCCAGAAGGTACCAGAGGATGCATCCTGAAAGCACCAGAGGATACTCTAGGATGTCAAAATACCATTAGAGGATATCTTTCCTGGCCCAGATAAGAAGGAAGCAGAGTCCAGAAGGAGACCTGGACCAGACCAGTAGAAAGCTTGCCAGAGGGAGACTTGTTCCAGACCAGAAGAAATCAAAGTCGGATTTGGTCCAGAAGTTTTTCTGACCAGAAGATAGCTTGGCAGTGAAATGATAATCAGTCCAGACTTGATCCAGACTTGATTAGAGCATAAATTAATTGTTCCAGAACAAGAGATTTAATTCAGATTTGGCCCAGACCAGAAGGTAGCATGGTTTAGAGTATGAAAGTAAGTCCATACCAGAAGAAATGATGTCCAGATTCAATCTAGATCAAGAGGTAAATGTCCAGAATTAAATATCCTTTGTCCAGAGTTAACTTCAGTTCAAAGACCAAGTCCAGAATTGGTCCAGATCAGAGGGAAGATATTCAGATCAATGGTCGAGATTTAAGTGTGTCACCCTGTGTTGGCTGAGATCGGAAGATCAGACCATGGCCTAGTGTTGGCCGAAATCAGAAGGTCAGAATGTGTGGTCCAGCATTGGCCGAGATCAGAGGATCACAGCAATTCAGTTTGCAAGTTCAGGTTGGCCGAGATCAGAAGATTAGAAGATCAGAAAGTGTGGTCCAAGATTGGCCGAAATCAGAGGATCACAGTAGATCACTTAGTATGGTCCAGATGTGGACGAGAGCAGAAGATCAAAGGGTTCAGATTTAATCATGATGATAATCGGTGGAGATTTGATTAAATTTGATCAAAGTATTAAAAAAGATTTGATACAAAAATAAATTGAAGTCTTGTGGAATACAGAACCTATTGGCGGGAAGAAAGATTTGTTTCAGAATTAATTAAAGTCAGAATTGGTCAAAGTTATTTTTGAAAGGAAATCTGGAGCAGAAAAAGATATGTTTTTTATTTAAAGTGAAACCCGATTGGACAAGTTATTTTTGCAAGAGAATCCAACAAGATACAACTCGAATTTAAGGTTGGAAGAGGCCCTAATCTGCATCTATAAAAGGAGGCTCAAGGAAGAATACTTAGCATCAAAAATACAAAAGAGTCATACACTTCCAAAAGCAAACACTCATGTTTTCAGTGATGTTAATTGTGAGTTTCAGCTTTCCAGAAGCAAGCACTCGTGTTTTTCTTTCCCTTGTGTTAAATCTAAGTTGTTGAAGTAGAGTTTACAATCTGAGGGAGTCAGAAGGGGTAGCAGATTACTTTGCAATTAGATTCAAGGCGTTGTAATTCCTTACAATCTGGGGTGTTCAGATTGGTAGGAAAAGACTTGACTTGAGAAGTCAAGGTGTTGTATTCCTCAAAAATCTAGGATTGTTAGACTATTTGAGAAGACTGACTTGGAGGGTCAGTGATATTGTTGTAATTCAAGGTTTTGAATTAGTGAAATTCTTCAAAGTGAAGGGACTGGACGTAGCCTTGTTAACGGTGAACCAGTATAAAATTATGTGTTTTTATTTTTACTTTATATCCGCTGCTAACTCTGTTTGATTCATACATCTGATTTTGTTATAAAACTGCAAAAACAGAAAAAGTATTCAAGTTAGTCAAACACAATTCAACCCCCTTCTCGTGTTTGCACCTTCAATTGGCATCAGAGCACAATCTCAAGGCTGAGCACTTAACAGTGTTTGAGGAAAGGTCCAAGGGGTTCAACATGGCAGAATCCAAAGATGATTTGGGAGGCAACATCAACAGACCACCACTGTTTGATGGAGAAAGGTTTGAGTATTGGAAGGACAGAATGAGAAGTTTCTTCATATCTCAAGATCCTGAATTATGGAAGCTAGTAGTCAAAGGATACACTGCACCTACTGTTCTAGGAGATCCAACTAAAGAACTGGACATGGAAGATATGAAACCAAACCAGAGCAAATTATTCAAATTGCATCACAAGTCCAGAAACATCATGATCAGTGCCATCACATTCAAGGAATTTGACAGATGCACAGATAAAGAAATAGCAAAGAGCATATTCGACAGTCTGGTTCTGACCTATGAAGGAAGCTAGCAGGTTCAAGAAGCAAGGGCTAACATACTGGTCAAACAATATGAGATGTTCAAGATGGAAGATGATGAAGACATTGATGGAATGTTCTATAGATTCCAGACTCTGATATCTGGACTGAAGGTCTTGAAGAAAAGCTACACAACAGCAGATTATGTCAAGAAGATTCTAAGAAGCTTACCAATCAAGTGGAGACCAATGGTTACTGCAGTTCAGCAAGCCAAAGATCTGAATAACTTAAGACTTGAAGATCTCATCAGCTCACTCAAGTCTCATGAAATAGAACTGAAAGCAGATGAACCAAAGAAGAAGAATAATCTGGCCCTAAAGTCGAAACAGAATAAAGCTGTAAAGGCAGCACCAGAATCAAAGGATAGCGACAGTGACTGTGATGATATGGCTTACTTAACCAAACAAATGGTTAAGATATGGGAAAACAGGAAGAGAAGAGGTTCCAACAAGAAACATAACAACAAAGGAAAGGAAGAATCTGACAAGAAGAACATCATCTGTTATGGATGCAATGAACATGGACATACCAAGTCAGAATGTCCAAATCTGGAAAAAGACAAACAGCACAAGAAAATTTCCAGATTCAGAAAGAAAGGTTTGATGGCAGCCTTGGGTGCATCAGAATCAGAAGAAGAATCGTCTGATGAAGAAGAGGCAGAAACAGCAATGATGGCACACATCAGGTCTGCCTCTGGACTTCATAAAGGCACAACATCAGGAAGGAAAACAAGCAAAAGGAAGAATGATCAAAGCAGTCATTCAAGCAAGTCTGGAGGCACATCAGAGGAAGCAATTCTGGCTCTGATGGCTCATACCAACTCAAGTTCTGGATACAGCTCAGGCTCTGGAACAGATTCAGAAGATGAAGACAATGAGTTATTTTCTGATCTCACTAAATCTGAATTAATTGATGCTGTAACATATTTTTTAAATGTAATATTTGTTCCAAACTCTCAAATCTGAAAACCAAACTCTCAAAAGCGATATTTGTTCCACTTCCAAAATTGTTTGTGAATCTGATATGCATGAGCAATTTTTTCAAAACTTTATTTCTAATGGAATGGAAAGAAGTAAATATGCATCTATGATTTATGGAAACAGTAACATTGGAAAAAGAGGTCTTGGTTCTACAAAAACTATTGCGGAAACTAAAACTGTTCATTCTGATGTTTTATGTATTGTTTGTGTTCAGAAAGGTCACTCTGAATTATCTTGTCCAATGGTAAAATTTGAACAAGATCAGAGAGCTGTTAAAACTAACAAACCTGCACCCAATCAGTTATGGGTACCAAAAGATCAAATTGTCTATGTTGCAGATATTCTGAGCAACCAGAAGGAGACACCAACAATGGTGCCTCGACAATGGATGTTGGCAATGCACAAGCAGAAGAAGGTTTATGTTCCAACATCTACCAAACATAAGCAAATTGACTCTGGTAGAAGAAGAACAAGTCAACACGATACCTATCAGAACCAGAACCAGAATCATAGGAGGAATAGGAAGTATCAAAGAAATCACACACATCACACGAATCAGAACAGGAACTGGAACCAGAATCAGAACTGGAACCAGTATTACAGGTACAGGAACTGGAACCAAAACCAACGCTGGAACCAAAATCAGAACAGGAACTGGAACCATAACCAGAACTGGAACCAGTATCAGAGGCATAGGAACTAGAACTAGTATCAGAGGCATAGGAACTGGAACCAGAACCAACACTGGAACCAGAATCAAAATCAGTACCAGAACCTGAACCAAAACCAGAACAAGAATTATCAGAATTATCATAATCATCAGAATCACCAGATTCATCCAAATCACCTGAATCACCAGATTCATCCAAATCACCTGAATCACCAGAATCATCAAGGTTATCGGAATCACCAGAATCACCATAAGTTCCAGAATCACTAGAGGAACATAGTGTATCAACCAAAGCAGAAAGAGAAGAATCAGAATCAGGAGAGTTCTTCAAACACTCCAGTGAAATTCATCAAGACTACAAACCTGGAAGGGAATTCAAATCCCCTCATCCAAACCATCTAATCACAGAACATACAGATTCAGAATCTGAAATCAGAAACAGGAGGATTTTCAGAGTAAAACTGAAACTGCTAACATAGAGGTTACATCTTGCTGTGAATACTATTATTGTTTGATATTTATGTTTACTGTGATAACAAGAAGCTTGATCTTAAAAATCAAAGCTAGATAAGTACTTGCAGGAACTAGGTGATCCAAATAATCTGAACAAGTTTAGTTGAAACAGTAAAACCAGTTCAATGGTTTCAAGCAGAAACCACCAGAAGCAGAATTAATAGTTGACCAGAACAAAAGGAAATTGATGCTGGAGGAAACCAATGCTAGTTTATCAGAACTAGAGGAAACCAATGCTGGTTACTAGAACCAAAAACAGATGCAGGTTCACTAAAACCAGAAGTTGATCCAGACTTACCAGAACCAAAAGCTGTTGACGAACTAGCTGTATTTACTTTCATTATATGAGTTTTATTATCATTAAGTCTAATGACAAACTGCTTGATCTTAACAAATCAAAGCAAGATAAAGATAGTGCAGGTTCACCAAAACCAAAGGGAGCAGAAGCAGAAGAAGCAGAAGTACCTGGAAAGGTAGAGGATACAAGCAAGTCAGCAACACATGACAAATCTTCAAAAGATAAATATGATCAAATCAGAAACGGCTAAATCTTCCAGAACCAGAAGTTGATGCGAACCAAGCAATGTTGATGAAGCTTTGGGAGAGGAAGGTTGGATACTTGCAATGTAAGAAGAGCTGAATGAATTCCAAAGGAATGATGTTTGGGATCTGGTATCCAGACCAAACAAAAACATTATTGGAACCAAGTGGGTGTTCAGGAATAAACTCAATGAAAAAGGGGAAGTGGTAAGGAACAAAGCCAAATTAGTAGCTCAAGGATACAGTCAACAGGAAGGTATCGATTACACTAAGACATTTGCTCCAATGGCCAGGTTAGAAGCAATTAGAATTCTTTTATCATTTGCTGCTAACCACGATATAATTCTGTATCAAATGGATGTTAAAAGTGCATTCTCTTAAATGGTTACATAAGTGAGGAAGTCTATGTCAAACAGCCCTCTTAAAAGTGCATTCTCTTTATATGGTTTAAAACAAGCACCAAGGGCATGGTATGACAGACATAGTAACTTTCTGCTTAAGAATGAATTTGATAAAGGCCAGATTGATAATATTCTATTTAGGAAATCCATTAAAAATGATATTTTGATTATTCAAGTTTATGTTGATGATATCATCTTTGGATCCACTAATGGCACTTTGTGCAAGGAGTTTTCTGACCTAATGCAGAAAGAGTTCCAAATGAGCATGATGGGAGAACTAAATGAGCATGATGGGAGAACTTAAGTTCTTCCTGGGAATTCAGATTCACCAAGGTAAATCAGGTAAACTCATTCACCAATCTAAATACACTAAAGAACTTCTTAAAAAGTTCAAAATGAGTGAATGTAAGCCTATGGCCACCCCCATGCACCCAACCTGCTCACTTGAGAAAGATGAAACCAGCCAAAAGGTAGACTAGAAAACATACAGAGGTATGATTGGATCCCTTCTTTATTTAACTGATTCTAGACTTGACATTTTGTTTAGTGTTTGTGTCTGTGCTCGTTTTCAAGCTGACCCTAGAGAATCCCATTTAACTGCTGTCAAACGAATTTTTAGATACCTCAAAGGAACCACCAACCTTACCTTGTTATACAAGAAAACCCCCACCTACAAACTAAGAGGATTTTGTGATTCTGACTATGCTGGAGACAAGTTGGAAAGGAAAACTACAAGTGACAACTGCACATTCTTAGGTGATAAATTAATCTCTTGGTCAAGCGAAAGACAAAGCACCAATGCCATGTCAACAGCAGAAGCTGAGTATATATCAGCAACAGGATGCAGCTCACAGTTAATCTGGATGAAACATCAACTTGAAGATTACAACATCTTTGAAACCAATATCCCTTTGTTCTGTAATAACACTTCAGCCATAAACCTAACCAAGAACCCTATCCTACACTCTAGAGCCAAACACATTGAAATAAAACACCATTTCATTAGGGACCGTGTTCAAAAAGGGACGAGAGCAGATCACTTAGTATGGTCCAGATGTGGACGAGAGCAAAAGATCAAAGGGTTCAGATTTAATCATGATGATAATCGGTGGAAATTTGATTAAATTTGATCAAAGTATTAAAAAAGATTTGATACAAAAATAAATTGAAGTCTTGTGGAATTCAGAAGCTATTGGCGTGAACAAAGATTTGTTCCAGGATTAATTAAAGTCAGAATTGGTCAAAGTTATTTTTGAAAGGCAATCTGGAGCAGAAAAAGATATGTTTTTTATTTAAAGTGAAACCCGATTGGACAAGTTATTTTTGCAAGAGAATCCAGCAAGATACAACTCGAATTTAAGCTTGGAAAAGGCCCTAATCTGCATCGATAAAAGGAGGCTCAATGCAGAATACTTAGCATCAAAAATACAAAAGAGTCATACACTTATAAAAGCAAACACTCAAGTTTTCAGTGAGGTTAGTTGTGAGTTTCAGCTTTCCAGAAGCAAGCAATCGTGTTTTTCTTTCCCTTGTGTTAAATCTAAGTTGTTGAAGTAGAATCTACAATCTGAGGGAGTTAGAAGGGGTATCAGATTACTTAGCAATTAGATTCAAGGTGTTGTAATTCCTTCTACAATCTGGGGTTGTCAGATTGGTAGGAGAAGACTTGATTTGAGAAGTCAAGGTGCTGTATTCCTAAAAAGTCTAGGATTGTTAGACTGTTTGAGAAGACTGACTTGGAGGGTCAGTGGTATTGTTGTAATTCAAGGTTTTGAATTAGTGAAATCCTTCAAAGTGAAGGGACTGGACGTAGCCTCGTTAACGGTGAACCAGTATAAAATTATGTGTTTTTATTTTTACTTTATATCCGCTGCTAACTCTGTTTGATTCATACATCAGGTTTTGTTATAAAACTGCAAAAACAGAAAAAGTATTCAAGTTAGTCAAACATAATTCAACCCCCTTTTTCGTGTTTGCACCTTCAAAGAAGACGCTAATGAAGAAATTGCTCTTCTCACCAGAAGAATACAGAGAATGATGAGAATGAGAGATCAAATCAAGAAGGGATTTCCAAACAAAAATCCCAAAACAGAAACAAACAAAAGCCATATCACATGTTTTGGTTGTAATAAGTTAGGACATTACAAAGTTGAATGCCCCTTGAATAAGATAGCACCAAAATGAATTCCTTTCAAAAAGAAATCAATGATGGGCACATGGGATGATTTAGAAGAATTAGACTCAGAAGAAGGACAAGAAGCCAACATATGCTTGATGGCAGATACAGAAGAAAATGAGGTAACAAATTCTGACCCTTGCTTTTTATGTGAACAAATGGGAAAAGAATTTTACAACTTGCTAAATGATTCAAACTTTCTTATTCAAAAATGTAGTTCTTTGAAAGAACAAATTTTTAAAGAAAAAGAAGAAAAACAAAAGGCTCAGGCTATGATTGATATTCTCAAGAATACCATTCAAGAACTGAGAGAATCAAAACAGCAAAGTTGTGAAAATCAGAAAGGTCAAGAACGTTCTGCAGCTAAAACGGAGAACGTTCACCTTAAATCTGAAAATGAAATTTTGAAAACAAACTTGGTAAACTTTATTAAAGCTACTGAAACATTTCAAAAAATCATGGGATCTCAAATAGGAATATTTGATAAAGCTGGTCTTGGTTTCAATCAAACTAAAAAAACCAAAATGTATGAAAACTTTTTCATTCCGAAAAGCAAGATAGAAAAAAGTAAAAACAAATGTTCATATTGTGAGAAACTTGGACATTTGAAATTTGCTTGCTACTTTTAAAAAATGGATGAAAAGATTAAGAACAAAAGGATTTTTAAAAGGAAAGAAAGTTTTGCAAACAAAGAACCAGTTTTGAAAAATTTGTAAAAAGGAGAACGTTCTCGAGACTGTTCCCAAAACAAAGAAAGTTCTGGAACAGAAACTGAAGTTTCTCCAGAAAGTTTGAAAAAAGGAGAACGATCTGGAACTTTTGCAAAATCAAGATTAAAGCCTTTTAAAACCTAGATTTCAAAATCAATTCCAACACCAACAATCAAATGCTCCTAGTGTCTCAAATTTGGTCATCAAGAGTCAATATGTTATTTCAAAAAGAAAGAAATTGTTAAGACTAACTCTCAAGGATCCAAGACAAACTGGGTGCCTATAATGGATGTAAACACTTATGCAGGCTAGATTTCAAAGTGCCAAGAGAAAGCCTTAGTTCTTGGATAGTGGTTGTTCAAGACATGTGACAGGTGATAAAAATTGTTTCATGTCCTTCATTAAAAAGGATGGAGGATCAGTTACTTTTGGAAACAACAATCAAGCTCAAATTAAAGGTAAAGGAACTATTGGTAAGGCAAACTCTGCTGAAATAACTCATGTTCAACACGTTGAAGGTTTGAAACATAATCTTCTAAGTATAAGTTAGTTATGTGACATTGGTTTTGAAGTTATCTTCAAACCAAGAGTATGTGAAGTTAGAAAAAAAGATTCTGGAGAAGTTTTATTTTTCTGGAAATAGAAAGAAACATTTATATGTCCTATATCTTGAAGAATTACCAGATGAATCCTGTTTTATGTCAATCGATAAAGATAAATGGATATGGCATAAAAGGGCTAGACATATAAGTATGAAAAAATTTAAAAAATCTCTAAACTAGATCTTGTTAGAGGATAACCCAAACTGAATTTTGATAAAGATAAAATTTGTGAAGCTTGTGCAAAGGGAAAGCAAGTCAAGAGTAGCTTTCATTCAAAAGATTTTATAACTACAAACAGAGCTCTTGAATTACTTCACATAGATCTTTTTTGGCCAATCAAAACAACAAGTCTAGGAGGAATGAGATATTGTTTTGTTATTGTTGATGATTTCTGAAGATACACTTGGGTTCTGTTTTTAAAACAAAATGATGATGCATTTGATGAATTTAAAACATTTTTCTAAAAGGTACATAATCAAAAAGTATCCAACATCATTTCTGTAAGATGTGATCATGGAGGAGAATTCATAAATGCCTCTTTTAAAAACTTTTTGATGAACTTGGCATTTCTCACAATCTATCTTGTGAAAGAACTCCACAACAAAATGAACTTGTTGAACAAAAAAATAGAACACTTCAAGAAATAGCAAGATCAATCTTGGAAGAATCAAATGTTGAAAGATATTTTTGGACAGAAGTCATTAACACTTCTTGCTACATTTTAAATCGTGTATCCATTAGAAAAATCATCAACAAAACTCCTTATGAAATCTGGAGAAATAGAAAACCAAACATCTCTTATTTTCACATTTTTGGATGTTATTGTTGTTGGAACCAAGTTGGTTCTAAGTACTTAGGATTTTGATGTTTACAAAAGCACTCTATGTAATCTTATTTTGAACCTAGAATTATTAAATCAAATGTCACCAGAAGCTGAAGTAATAAGAAGCAGAAGATCAAAGTGTTCCAGAGAATGAATCCTGAAGGTACTAGAAGATACTCCAGGATGTCAAAACATCACCAGAAGATATCTTTGCTGGCCCAGATCATAAGGAAGCAAAGTCAGAAGAAGACCTGGACCAGACCAGAAGGAAGCCTGCCATAGGGAGAGTTGTTCCAGACCAGAAGATGTCAAATGTCAGATTTATTCCAGAAGTTATTCTGACCAGAAGATGACCTGGCAGTGAAATGATAAACAGCCCAAACTTGATCCAGACTTAATCAGAGGGTAAATTAATGGGTCCAGAACAAAGGAATTAATCCAGATTTCACCCAGACCAGAAGATAGCATGGTTCAGGGTATGAAACTAAGTCCAGACCAGAAGAAATGATTTCCAAAATTGATCCAGACCTGATCCAAAATCAAAGGTAAAATGTCCAGACTAAAATATTACTTGTCCAGATTTAATTTCAGTTTAATCCAGACCAAGTCCAGAATTGGTCCAGATCAGAGGGAAGATTTCCAGATCAATGGTTCAGTTTTAAATATTTGGCCCAGTGTTGGCCGAGATCAGAAGATCAGACCATGGCCCAGTGTTGGCCGAAATCAGAAGGTCAGAATGTGTGGTCCAGCAGTGGCCAAGATCATAGGATCACAGCAGATCAGTTTGCTGGATCAGGATGGCCGAGATTAGAAGATCAGAAGGTTAGGAAGTGTGGTCCAGGGATGGCCGAAATCAGAGGATCACAGCATATCAACTAGTATGGTCCATATGTGGACTAGCGCAGAAGATCAAATGGTCCAGATTTAATCATGAGGATTAACGGTGGAGATTCTAATTTATTTTGATCAAAGTATTAAAAAGATTTCTTACAAAAATAAAGTGAAGTATTGTGGAACTCAGGAGCTGTTGGTAGGATGGAACTAAAGACTTCATTGGCCAGTTATTTTGAAAGAAAATATGAATCTTAATAAAAGATATGTTTTTTATTTAAATAAAGCCCAATTGGTCAAGTTATTTTTGCAAGAGAATCCAGCAAGATTCAGCTCGAAATTAAGCTTGGAAGAGGCCCAAATCTGCATCTATAAAAGGAGGCTCAAGGCAGAATACTTAGTATCGAAAATCACAAAAGAGTCATACACTTCCAAAGCAAACACTCAAGTTTTCAGTGAGGTCAATTGTGAGTTCCAGCTTTCAAGAAGCAAGCACTCGTGTTATTTTCTTTCCTTTGTGTTAGATCTAAGTTGTTGAAGTAGAGTCTGCAATCTGAGGGAGTCAGAAAGGGGTAGCAAATTACTAGGCAATTAGATTCAAAGTTTTGTAATTCCTTCTACAATCTGGGATTGTCAGATTGGTAGAAGAAGACAGGTGATGTATTCCTCAAGAGTCTAGGATTGTTAGACTGTTTAAGAAGACTGACTTCGAGGGTCAGTAGAACGGTTGTAATTCAAGGTTTGAATTAGTGAAATCCTTCAAGGTGAAGGGACTGGACGTAGCCTCGTTAACGGTGAACCAGTACAAAAATTCTGTGTTTTATTTTTACTTTATATCCGCTGCTAACTCTGTTTTTATTCATACATCAAGTTTTGTTTTAAAAGTGTAAAAATAGGAAAAGTATTCAAGTTAGTCAAACACAATTCAACCCCCCTTCTCGTGTTTGCACCTTCAATTGTTACATTTTAAACAACAAAGATGTTCTTGGAATATTTGATGCAAAATCAAACAAAGCAATATTTTTGGGGTATGCAACTGACTCCAAAGGGTATCGAGTGTTTAATCTAAGAACTAAGGTTGTAGAAATAAGTATGCACATGTTATTTGATGAGTTGGATCTAAGTAAAAAGGACGAGGAAGAGGAAATTCAAACTGGTCTGCAGCAATAGAATGATGTGCAGGAAACAGAGATTGATAAACAATCTTCGTTTCATTCTCAACCAAAAAGTTGAAGAACAATTGAAGGACATCCTCAAACAAAAACCATTGGAGGTACAGCTGATCGAATTTGAACAAGAAAGTCATTCAAAAATGATGAATGCAGCATGGCAATGATATCTCAGATTAAACCTAAATCAATTAAAGAAGCAATAATAGATCAATCTTGGATAAAAGCCATGAAGGAAGAATTGCTTTAGTTTGAGAAAAATGAAGTCTGGACTTTGGTCCCTGATCCACAAGACCAAACCATCATTGGTACAAGATGGGTATTCATAAACAAACTCAATGAAGAAAGCAAGGTTATTCGCAACAAAGCAAGGTTGGTCGCGCAATGCTATAATCAACAGGAAGGTATAGATTACGACGAAATGTTTGCCCCTTTTGCAAGGTTAGAAGCTATTCGTATACTTCTTGCATATGCATCTCATAAGCTTGTTAAATTATTTCAAATGGATGTTAAAAGTGCCTTTTCAAATGATTTTTTAAATGAACAAGTTTATGTGCGACAACCTCCTGGTTTTGAAGATCAATCAAAACCAAACCATGTTTTTAAACTTACCAAAGCTCTCTATGGTTTAAAACAAGCACCAAAAGCTTGGTATGAAAGATTAAGTTCCTTCTTAATCAAAAATGGATTTTCCAGAGGAAACATTGACACTACACTTTTTAAGAAAAATGATAAAAATGATTTACTCATAGTTCAAATGTGTATTGATGATATTATCTTTGGTTCAACCAATGAGAAAATGTATGATGCTTTTTCAAAACTCATGCAAAGTGAATTTGAAATGAGCATGATGGGGGAGTTAAGATACTTTCTTAGTTTACAAATCAAGCAACATGATGATGGCATTTTTATTTGTCAAGAAAAGTATACAAAAGATCTTTTAACAAAATATAAAATGAATGAAGCCAAAATCATGACTACACCCATGCATCCATCTTCTTCATTGGACAAAGATGAAAATGGAAAATTTGTTTTAGAAAAAGAGTATAGAGGCATGATTGGTTCTTTGTTATATCTAACTGCGAGTAGGCCTGATATTGTATTCGCAGTAGGATTATGTGTTAGATTTCAATTTGCACCCAAAGAATCACATCTAAATTAACATGTTTTTCATCATCAAAAAGGGGAAGATTGTTAAGACAAACTCTCATTTTTAAAGTTTTGATGGAAATAAACAAAAGTTAATTAAGAACGTTAATTATGATTTTAAAATGTTATGTTAATTTAACTTGGGCTTTTGAGTGTATTAATTCAAAGATAGCATTCAAGCAAAGCCAAGAAATCAGCATAATAAAGAACAGAGAACATTCTTGACACAATCTGGAAAATGGAGAATGTTCTCCAGGTTCAAATATGGTCATGATAGTATAAAGATCAATCAATCTCCATTACTTAATTGAAGTTATTGCCTCTGAAATTCACATCAGTATTATGAGTACTTGACAAAGAACAAATATGATCAATTACAATCAAAAGAAGTCATTTGAATCACAAAGAAAAAAAAAGCCATGAATCAAGTTGTCCAAGCAAGACTGAACAGTCTCCAATTTGGCTGTCAAAACTGATAAAAGATCTTGACAACGTACAAGGCATCAGGACAGCTTCAAGTATGTTTAGAAAATCATCCAAATTGATTATCAATCTCCAGGAAACTCAAAAGCTAAAAGTCCAGATTGATCATCAATCTCTAGCAACTTCATTACAGTTTTCTGCAACAACCTTTCATGATCTTTTCAAATATGTTTTAATCAAGTTCAAGACTCCAATTCAAGCTACAAAGTATTATCACATATCTACAATATTAAATGATCATTAAGCTCAAAAGAATCTAATCAAGAACAAAGGATTCAGCCCAGTCAAAACAGAAATTAAAAATAGTCAAAAGTTGGATTATTTTTAATCAGAAATATTGGCTCTGGTCAAACCTGACAAGAGTAGTTCCATTTTTAGAAATAATCAGAAATATCTTAAACTTTCAAAACTTCATTTTCATATTTTCAAGTACATGCTTTTCATTTTCATATCATTATGAAAGGTTCTCAGTTGTACTTGAAAATGTGCTGGATTATTATCATTATACTTAGTGTTATACTCTTGTTCTTAGTTAAGAACATAGTCACAAAAATCATTTAAAGTTATTGTATTATTTGAAGAAATTAGTGTAGTTTCTTCAAGTGTTGTAAACTAAGATAGTGGTGTAATATCTTAGGTAAAGTCTTAGGAATTTGTAACTAAAATCTTAGTGTTATACTTGTAACTTATTCTAACAAATAGTGGAAAACCTCTTGTGGTGTGCAAAAGGACTAGATGTACCCTTGGCTGTAAAGGGAACCAGGATAAATTTCTGTGTGTTTTACTTTCTGTCATTTACAAGCTTTCATACACTAACACAACCAAAAAAATAATTCACAAAACTCTAAAAACCATAAAAAAAATTTAAACATTTAAGAAAAAGAAAACCTTCAAAAAAAAGATGTCTCCACTATAAATCATAATTTCACTTTCTTTGAATGTGGGAAACAAGGACACATAAAAGCATAATGTCCTAACATTATCAAGAAAAATGCTACCAAAAGGAAAGATTTCAAAAAGACATACATAGCATGGGAGGATAATGAAGTAAGTTCATCTTCAAATTCAAAAAATGGCGAATGCGCAAACGTTGCTTTGATGGCATCCCACCATTCCGATGATGAAGAAGAGGTTAGTAGTAAAAATATTTGTTATAATAATGATGATTCATGTGTTGAAAATAGTGATGCACAACAAGCTATAATAGAACTACTTATGGAATGTAGAAATCTATACAAAATAGTGTCGAATCAAAAGAAACAAATTTTATCTCTTAATAAAAAGATTGACTATAGAACAAGATTTTGAAAACAAAAACATAATTCTACATCCAATAAGTGTGATTCACTTTCCTTTAGATTTGTCCAAATGAATAATGTTATTGAAAGGTACGAAAAGGGACAAATTGGATTGGAAAATATACTTAACATGCAAAGATATTCAAACGAAAAAAGTGAGCTTGGTTACTTAAAGTTTGATAAACCAAGTACTAGTAAAACTGCTTTGTCAAAGCAAGTAACCAATCCAACAATGAGAAAGTAATAGCTGTTCAAAAGAATCATCATTATTATAAGAAAAGTATTATTCAAAAGAAACCTTGTTTTCCTAAAAACAAAAAGAGTCCAACATGTTTCTATTGTGGTCTTAATGGTCACACACCTAATGCTTGTCACTTTAGGAACATTGGTGTTCCAGATGGGCATTATGTGTGGGTCAAGAAAGGTACTAATATTCAAGGACCCAAAGCACTTTAGGTACCTAATAATCTATAAATCTTGTTTTTTTAAGAATACACACGAAGTACATCAAATATGGGGTACTTAGATAGCGGATGTTCAAAACACATGACCGGTGACAAAACTAAATTTTCAACACTAACTCTTGAATCAAAAGGTTATGTAATTTATGAAGATAACAACAAAGGAAAAATTTTGGGCATTGGAAAGGTTGGTATTGCTCCATCTCCTTCAATTGAAGATGTCCTCTATGTTGAAGGATTAAAGCACAACCTCATAAGCATAAGCCAACTTTGTGACAAGGGTTACAAAATCACTTTCAACAAAGATGAATGTATTATCCAAAATGAGGTAACAAGTGAAATTCAGTTTATTGGTAAGAGTTTTAAAAATATTTTACAATTAATCTTGGTGATTTATCCTTAAGAATGAAATGTCTTATGGTAAGTAACAACAATGATGCATGGCAATGGCATAAAAGATTTGCACATATCCATATGGATCATTTAAACAAGTTAGTCAAGCATGAACTTGTTGTAGGCTTACCAAAGATGAAATTCCTTAAGGATAAATTATGTGACGCTTGTCAAAAGGGTAAGCAAACTAAAGTTTCCTTCAAATCCAAGAACATTGTATCAACTTCAAGACCACTTCAATTAATACATATGGACTTGTTTGGCTCATCAAAAACTAAAAGTCTTGGTGGAAATTCATATGGACTAGTAATCGTTGATGATTTTTCAAGGTTCACATGGACCTTATTTTTAGCAAAAAAAAATGAAGCTTTTAAAGCATTTAAAAAATATGCCAAACTAATCCCAAATGAACAAGCATCCAAAATTGTATCAATTAGAAGTGATCATGGAGGACAAGTTCAAAATGCTTCCTTTGTAGAATATTGTGAAGAAAATGGAATCTTCCATAATTTTTCTGCACCAAGAACACCTCAACAAAATAGAGTTGTTGAGAGAAAGAATAGATCATTGGTAGAACTTGCAAGAACTATGCTAAGCGATTCAAGTCTACCAAAATACTTTTGGGTAGATGCTGTAAGAACAGTATTTTACGTATCCAATAGAGTAATAATCTGACCAATGCTTAAGAAGACTCCATACGAACTATATAAAGGAAGAAAGCCAAACATCTCTCACTTTCACATAATTGGACGCAAATTCTTTGTGCTGAATAATGGTAAGGATAATCTCGGCAAATTCGATGAAAAGGCCGATGAAGGTATTTTTATTGGTTATTCCTTAACTAGTAAAACATTTAGAATTTTTAATAAAAGAACTTTGATAGTTGAAGAATCTATACATGTATCTTTTGATGAATCTAACCTCTTGAAAGATGATAAAATTATTTGTGATGATGATGACTTTATAAGTGATGAGATAAGCATAGACAATCAAGTTGATCAATCAATTCAAAAGGATGGAATCAATAAAGAACAGCAAGATCAACACATTGATCTTCCTCGAGAATGGAGAACCCATTGTGATCACCCCATTGACAACATTATAGGTGATATCAAAAAAGGAGTCACTACAAGGCTAAATCTCAAAGATGCTTGCTTGAATATGGAATTTGTCTCTCAGATAGAACCTTCTAAAATAGGTGAAGCCCTTAAAGATGATCAATGGATACTTGCTATGTAAGAAGAACTAAACCAGCTTGAAAAAACAAGGTTTGGGAACTTGTTCCAAATCCAGGAAATAAACACATCATTGGTACCAAATGAGTATTTAAAAATAAACTAGATTAAAATGGAATAGTTGTTCGAAACAAGGGATCAATTTTGATGAAACATTTGCTACAGTAGCAAGGTTAGAAGCAATCCGATTATTACTTGCTTATGCTTGTTCTATGGACTTTGAATTGTTTCAGATGGATGTCAAGAGTGCTTTCCTAAATGGCTACATCAATGAGGAAGTCTATGTCAAACAGCCACCCGACTTTGAAGACTTCAAAAATCCTTCACATGTCTTCAAATTAAAGAAGGCTTTTTATGGTTTGAAACAAGCTCCAAGAGCTTGGTATGATAGGTTGAGCAAATTTTTATGTGAACATGGATTTGAAACGGGTAAAGTTGATCAAACATTATTCATTAAAAGTAATAATGATCATACTTTACTCATTCAAGTCTACATGGACGATATCATATTTGGATCAACCAAAAGTGAAATATGTGAAGAATTCTCATTAATGATGCAAGGAGAATTTGAAATATCCATGATGGAAAAATTAAATCATTACCTAGAATTTCAAATCAAGCAACTCAAGAATGGTATTTTCATTCATCAAGCTAAGTATTGTAAAGAATTGTTGAAAAGATTTGAGATGGACAACAGCAAAGAAAGTGCTACTCCTATGGGATCCGGAATGTATATCGATAAAGATGAAACTGGTAAATCAATTGATATATCAAGGTATTGAGGTATGATTGGGTCTCTTTTATATCTAATAGCCAGTCGGTCAGATATAATGTTTAGTGTTTGCTTATGTGCAAGGTTTCAAGCAGATCCGAAGGAATCACATCTTGTAGCAGTAAAGAGAATAATGAAATATCTAAAGGGAACAACCAATGTTGGCCTATGGTATCCAAAAGGTAGCATATACAATCTTATTGGTTATTCTGACTCTGACTATACAGGATGTAAAACAGATCGTAAAAGCACAGCGGCACATGTCATATTTTAGGAAATGCATTAGTATCATGGTCCTGTAAGAAGAAAGCTTGTGTGGCTCTAAGTACTGCTGAAGCAGAATACATAGCAGCAGGCAGTTGTTGTGCTCAGATCTATGGCTCAAGCAACAGCTATATGATTATGGACTTGATCTCGGGTGCATCCCTCTGAAATGTGACAACACTACTGCTATCGATATCACTAAGAATCCAGTCATGCACTCTCGGACCAAACATATCGACATAAGTCATCATTTTCCGAGAGATCGTGTGCTCAAAGGCAATGTTGAAGTTACTTTTGTCAATACACATAATCAACTAGCGGATATTCTTACAAAGCCCTTTACTAAAGATTCATTTTACAAGATCCAAGAGAATTGGGTATCTTAAATGAAAGTGATCTCTAAAGGTATTTGTGCATTGTAAGTTGTAAGACCCTTAATTTTAAAATGAAATTATGGATTTAATTTCAAGTATATGTTGGAATATTTGTAAAATATTTGATATATGTATATTTATATATATATATATATATATATATTTGAGATTGAGTAAAATATTGGACGAAGGATTATTTAATTTAATTACGAGTAATTAAATATCGAGCAGTTAATTAAGATTTTATCTGTCAACGGAATTGCGACAGGAGTATTTAGTTACTTGAGGGTCAAGTTTAATTATTAAATTATATATATATATATATGTTAGGTGGCAAGGAGTATGCTTATATATATATATATGTTATGTGTGAGAAGGAAACAAAAAAAATAGAAAATCAGAAGCAGTTCCATTTTCTCTCTCTCACCAGCCGTGAACCTTCTTCCCCTTTTCTTCCTCTTCTCATTCTGTTTTGTGTTGGTGGTAACAAAAGAGCATCCTCAAAACTCAAATTACTTGGAAATCCAAGCGTCGAAACAGAAAGTGTCAAGAAGGAAAGTTGTTCCTCTCATCATTACGGTGCTAGAGAACCAACTTTGGTAGTGACGACGCAAACGGGAGTTTCGCCGGCTTTTGTCGCGGTAACGTAAACGAGCAAGAAAACGCAACTAAGGTAAAGGGCACCTTCCAACTTTCTAGATTGCATTTAGGGCTATAAATGCATGCTGATGGATGAATATATATGATGTTCTGTTTTGAAAACAAAGCTGCTTTGCATGTTGTTATGGATGATGAAAATGCATGTTGCTGAGTTGTTGTTGTTGTTCTGTTTTGTTGCTGCCTTGGTTGATGCATTGATGATGTTTTTTTGTTGCGTTGATGAATAGAAATCAGTGATGTTGTGTTCGAAGATGTATTCGGATACGGCACTAGCGTATTCGAATACACTTCTGTAAAAATTCAGTTTTTATTCAAATTTTAAACCTCGTACTCGGATACGACACTTCGTATTCGAATACAAATACGTGATTTTTGCTTCTGACTTCGCATCTATATTTGGCTACGACCCTGTCGTATTCAAATATAGAATTGCAATTTTTGCTACTGACTTCGCATCTTTATTTGGCTACGACCCTGTCGTATTCGAATACAGAATTAGTGTTTTTTCCACTGGATTCGCATCTGTATTCGGCTACGACAACCTCGTATTCGAATACAGAAAATGCTAATTTTTGCCACTGTTTTGGCATCTGTATTCAAATACAAGGAAGCTGTATTCGAATACAGATTGATTTTTTTCAAAAATTCTATTTTTAAACATTGGTGTATGTACTTAATGAGTTGGGAAACATTTGGAAGGCATATGACAAACTATATGAAGTTTTTGAGATGGTTGGAGATGGTTTGAGGTGGTGATGGAGTGTCTGGATTTCAGATTGTATTTGCATACTGTTTTCAGTGAAGAGGAAACATAGCATGTCCACGCATTGCATAGTCAGGTGGTGACCGCGATGGGCCACAGAGTTGATGCGGTGACCGTGATGGGTCGCGAAGTTAAGTAGTAACCATGATGGGTTATAGAGTAGTTTCGCGTGTATTATACGGTCTATTCTATTCGGACTACAAAGTGGTTCCGCGTCTATTAGACGGTCCAGTCTATCCGTGCGAGGATTTAACTTCTGTGTATTTGGCCTGTGATAGGCTAATACATGTAAATGTAGTAACCATGAGGGGTTGTAGAGTAGTTCCGTGTGTATTAGACGGACTATTCTATCTGGGTTCAGAATAGTTCCGCGTGTATTAGACGGTCTATTCTATCTGTAAATCGTGCTGGTCCGTGAGAGACTGCACGTGTGCTGGTCCGTGAGAGACTGCATGTGTGCTGGTCCGTGAGAGACTGCACCTTGGTAATTCCAAGAGTTGAGTACATTGACATATACATATTGCATTGGGATGGTTGACCTGTGAGTCATGATTTGATATGAATTGATGAGTGGAAATTGATGTGTGCAAGTATTTTATAAATTCTAAGTTCCTAATGTGTGGTTGTGATTGTTGATTGTATTTGTACTTGCAACATGATTTAAAGGTTAAATTGGTTGTTTTGCAAAGATATAGAAGTTATACATTTTAATAAGTGAGCATACTTATTCATTCTTGTTGTCATAAGCATTGGAACATGCCATGAATATACTTGTTATTTTTTACGTAAAGGTTATGTGGAAATTGTTAATTTCGGTCGGTGACCCTTTACAATTATTGTGGAAAATTGGGCTTTGCCCTCATATGATACCCAAACCCGTACCACCGACGGTTACATTAACGACGGAGACGTCGTTAGTTTTCCTTGATCTTCACGTACGGCGTATTTGTGGACAACGCAGAGGGACCGATAGTTGGGATGAAGACGAGACTTGTAGAGGATGTGGTGGAAACCGTGCTACTATACCCTTAGTGCATGATCAGACCAGACTTTTTGTATAGGGCCTAGTGTTGAGGGTTGTATTCATTTATTTTGGGATGATTGTATCTTTTCGCACTCTGATAATGTTTTGGTGGGTCCAGGATATAGTTTTTGATGTATTTTATTTTGGTATAATTTGAAGATCAATTTCCCAAAATTATCTTACTTGATTACAATCATGGTGTAATTAATTAATTACTTTTGTCGTTTTGGATTACGACGAATCATTTTAAGAAATGACTTAATTTAATTTTTATTCCTTTTAATTCTTTTGAATTAATAAGTGAAAATTCTTTTATTTGTTTTATTGGGTGTTACATAAGTCATGTCACTTATGATTTCAATATTTTGCATCTTCACTTGCTAAATTGTTGAAATATGATTCTTTAATGTATATGTGTTCTTAAATGTCAATACATGTCTTAAAAATATTTATTCAGTTGAAAATTCAATTTAAAAATAGAAATTTTGCTGTCATATTCGAATACATCAAGCCTATAGTCGAATACAGATTCGATTTTTTCAGCATATAAAAGCGTTTTTTGATAGATTTTAGGTTTTTTTCACGAATACAACCCTCAGTAGCCGAATACAATCAAATCCTCTGGTTTCATTTCTTCAAAAAATTCATCCAAACTTACATGCAATCATCACCAAACCTTTACCTCACCATCTATTACATCTAAGGTTATTACAAAATGAAACTCAAACCCAAACTTTCCCCAAAACCGTGAAAACTCATCTTCTTCATTTCTTCAACATGGATGCACGAAAAAGAGGTTCAAGAACGAAGGTTGCTGAAATGGGTCCTTCAAAAAGGAGAAGAAATGATAATGTGACAGACCTATCCCAGTTACTTCACTCATCGGAAGAAATTGACAGGTTCCAAACCTACTTCTCGAACAAGAAGTTGATCACTCCTAAAATTGGTACTCTTGATTCTTTCTCTGCTTTTAAATTCCCTGAGTTGCTTAAAGCCCAAAAATGGTCCTATCTATCCCGACTTAGTTAGGGTATTTTTCTGCAACTGTAAGACCCTTAATTTTAAAATGAAATTATGGATTTAATTTCAAGTATATTTTGGGATATTTGTAAAATATTTAATATATGTATTTATATATATATATATATATAAATATTTTGAGTTTGACTAAAATTATTGGACGAAGGATTAATTAATTTAATTACGAGTAATTAAATATCGGCAGTTGATCAAGATTTTATCTGCCAACAGAGTTGCGACAGGAGTATTTAGTTGCTTGAGGGGCAAGTTTAATATTATAATATTAATATATATACATAGTAAGTGAGGGCATGTGTATATATATATATATATATATATGTGTTTTGAGTAGAGGCAAGGAAAGAAATTCAGAATCAGAAACAGAAACATCTTCTTTCTCTCTCTCCTGCCCGCGGAAAACAGTTTCCTTCTTCCTTCTTCTTGTTCTGTTTGTGTTGGTGAAGAAAAAGAGTATCCTCAAAACTCAAATTACTTGGAAATCCAAGCCTCAAAAAAAGTGTCAAGAAGGAAAGTTATTCCTCTCATCGTTACGGTGCTAGAGAACCATCTTTGGTAGCGACGACGCGAGCGAAAGTTTTGCCGGTTTTAGTCGCGGTAACGTAAACGAGCAAGAAAACGTAACTAAGGTAAGGTACAAACAACATTCAAAGTCATCTATTAGGAAACTTAGACTTTAAGGTACTTGATAAAAATCCAATTATGAGAACCTACTATATTTTAGCATATGCATCAAAAGTATTTTCAAAGTGTCAAAATACATTAACAAACTTTTAAAATTAAGTTTTTTTGGAAAAAATCAAAGTTGTATTCGATTACAGCACCTCGTAGCCGAATACAAACTCTATGTCAGTAGCAAAACCTTCAGTTATGTATTCGAATACGAAATGTCGTAACCGAATACAGATATCAAGTCAGTAACTAAAACTGAAGATCTGATTCGAATATGGAATGTCGTAGCCGAATACATATAACAAGTCAGTGGCTAAAACTGGACTTTTGTATTCGACTACAGCTTTGCGTATCCAAATACAACTCAAGTCATTGGAAAAATTCACAATCTTGTATTCGACTACGAGGTATCGTATTCGAATACGAAGTTCATATTTTGAATAAAAACTGAATGTTACAGAAGTGTATTCGAATACACTAAGGTTGTATTCGAATATAACTTCGAATCAATGCAATTTTTCAGTTCAGATCTCATCTGGATCATTGCATAAGTTCATCAAAACTTTTGGGAACAATTGCCACTGATTTGAAATGTTGTCTATGGAGTATAAATAACTCATAGCTTCAGTTCTGAAACAACTAATCCTACTACCAATCTTAGAACAATTTTCTGAAATATCTTAAACTTTCAAAGCTTCATTTTCATATTTTCAAGTACATGCTTTTCATTTTCATATCATTAAGAAATGTTTTCAGTTGTACTTGAAAGTGTGTTGGATTAATATCATTATACTTAGTGTTATACTCTTGTTCTTAGTTAAGAACATAGTCACAAAAATCATTTAAAGTTATTGTATTATTTGAAGAAATTAGTGTAGTTTCTTCAAGTGCTGTAAACTAAGATAGTGGTGTACTATCTTAGGTAAAGTGTTAGAAATTTGTAACTAAAGTCTTAGTGTTAGACTTGTAACTTATTCTAACAAATAGTGGAAAGTCTCTTGTGGTGTGCAAGAGGACTGGATGTACCCTTGGTTGTAAGGGGAATCAGGATAAATTTATGTGTCTTTACTTTCTGTCATTTACAAGCTTTCATACACTAACACAACCAGAAAAATAAATCACAAAACTCTAAAAACCAGAAAAGTTTTTAAACACCTAATTCACTCCCCCCTCTTAGGTGTGCCTCTGTACTTACACAAAGTCGCCAAAATCTATTGCTTTGTGAGCCAAAGTTGTAGAACCTTCGGCAACAATCCAAAATAAGAAAGGTGCAAGAGGATCAGCCTGTTTTAGGCCTCTTCTAACATTAAAATCCTATGTAAGGCTACCATTAATCAAAATCGATAACGTACTAGAAAATATGCAAGAATGCATCCATGAGTCCACCTATCACCAAGCCCCATTCTTTTGATCATATAATCCAAATAACCCCAACTCACACAATCATAGGCCTTTTTGAAATTCACCTTAAACAAAAAAACACTCATCTTTTCAGCGTTTAACAAAATCAATGAGTTCATTCACCACCAACGCCTATCTAAAATTTGTATTCTTAGGATGAATGTAGTTTGACAACTTGATATAATCGTACCTAAGACCTATTTCAACCGGAGTTTGGTAATGATTTTATAAAGACACTCGATCAAGAAGATATGTTGATATTCATTTATATCCAATGTATTTTTCCTTTTAGGAACAAGAGCAATGAAATTTGTCGTAATGTCTTCTGGTAATTCAGCGATGTCATGGAATTCATTGATAAAACCAATAATGTCCTCCTTAGATGCATCCCAACATTCTTTGATGAAATAAAAATTAAATTTGTGAAGTTCAGGGCTTTTTGTTCACATATGAATCCTTTGATTTCATCAAAGAAATAGGTTTCTCCATATCACCATGTCCTCCTTTATAATCTACTTAAATAACAACCCATCAAGAACCGATATTGAGTGGAAAGGTTCTTTGAATCTCTCATCAAAGTATCTTTTGGCTTCCTCCTTAATCTCAATCATTGACTCTAAACAAGTTCCACCACAATTAAGAGCCACAATGTTATTTTTTCTTCGCTGAAAATTCAAGCTAACATGGAAAAATGTAGTTTTGTTGTCCCTTTCTTTAATCCATTTATGCTTGGATTTTTGCTTCAATAGGTTCTTCTTGTAATTAAGATACCCTTGAGTTGTGCGCTTACAATATCATAATGGAGTCGTTGAATCAGCAACAAGCGCATCAAGGTGATTCATTTTCTCCACACCACCGTCAATTTGTAAGTCCACCCATCTAAATACCTCCTTGTTCCACCATTTTAGTTTCTCTTTTAGTAGCTTGAATTTTGTTTCAAACCAAAACCTTTCCTTCTCGTCACACTAGACAAGATCTAACATTCATTGAGAAAATACTTAAATTGGTGATGTTCCAGCCAACAATTCTATGAAAGGGCAATGGTCAGAATGTCATCAATCCATTTACCCTCAATATGCCAATCTTGTAGCACAATATCTAAATTAGAGCAGCTCGACTTTCTTCGCAGCTTTCGAGCCTTATCTTGCTTGCTCTTCTTTAAAGAAATTGCTTGAGCGGCTTGGCTTTCAAAGAAAATCTTACCGCAACGGCAGGCAAACCTTCCCCGAGCTACAGCCCTCACTGTCGATTCAAGACACAACTACCTGCATCCCGTAGGCAAGGAAAGATATTAATAGAAAGCCAAGCCAGTGCAGAGAGATAAAGTATAGTTACATAAAGAAGAGGAACCTGTTGCCAGAGCCAACCAATATTTGACATACTCATTGCATTACCGTCCGCAACTATACCAAGTGTATTTTTTTCTAACAATGGATTTGTTAGTCCATTACTTCTATGAAATCATGGAGAGAGTATGATTTGATTTGGATCATAATTCAATTTATTGTTTTTATCGTAAGTTTGATTTGACATAGATGATTTAAGTTATTTTTTTTTTTTGCTTAAATATGCAAAACGACCTTATAATTTGAAGCAACTATGATTTTGATCTATGTAAAAGATTTCCTTTTTAGTTCACCTTGTAATTCCACAACACTTAATTTGATCTTTTATCAATTTTTTTTTTTGACGTGGACAAAATTCGATAATGTGGCATGTGCGACAAGACACATTTTTTTCTAATTCACCTTTAAACATTTATTAAAAACAAAAAACAATTATTTTATTATAAAATAAACTATAAAAACATTAAAACAAATTTATTAAATGGAAATTAAGCTTCTTTAACTTGTTTTTTCCCCTCAAACCCAAAACCTTCATCAGATTTTCATCTCACCTTTCACTTTTTAAGTCTCACACAGGTCTTTCTCTTCAACCCAAAAATCATATCTTCTTCCCTTATGTTGAATGTGTATATGCAAGCCAAATAATATATTTCTGAACCAAACAATAACTAACATAATCTAAAATGTGAATCTGTTTACTTCAAATCAAAACAATTGAAAAAATCAGTGGGAGGGATAAGGTTTTAAAACAGACAATAAGTAGATAAAACACACAATTGTAAAACTAAAAAAACAGGGAACGAAATATGAGAAATAGCAACGCCACCGCTGGTTCGAGTTTTCGTCTAGAAGGCTTCCATCATGCTTCCTCATCTCACATTTCTCTTAGATGTGGTTTGATTTAGAAAGTGAAGATGGGTTAAGAGAAGAAAGTGGTGATGATATTGATATCATCAATATCAGTACCGGTAAGTTCACGAGTGAGGTGAAAGATCTACTTCCTTCTATCAAAAAACCTAATTCTCAATTCATAAATAATCCTAATTTCTCAGTTTTTTATAATAATAATTTAAAAGTTTATTTTATTAAATATTACATCTCCAACCTAAAGATATCAATATTTGTTGAGTATTAATTTAAAAGTTTTAATAAGATAATTAATTTTAAATTTTAACGAGTAGGTGTTAGTGGTGACTAGCCATAAACAACACAAGCATTTTAGTTTTATTATTTGTCCGTTTATTTTCAATCATTAGATTAATTAAAGGATTGAGATAACTTGAGCTGAAAGTGCAAGAGGAAAGACGGTCCAGATAATTTTAGTGAAAGGGTTGTTGTCAACTCTATCAAAACTTGACTAACGTTGTTGCTATGCTATATTTTGTGGTTTAAAGCGAGCATCGAGTGCCATGAATGAAGTTTTCATTCAATAGCAATAGCATCCAAAATGCAGTTGGGCAAAGCACTTCGAAGAAACGTGCTTATTCTCAGTAACGCTTTCTCCACCGTTTCTCATCACACCACCACCAAACACATTCCACAAACATCTCATTACAGAAAACAAATCTTACTCGCTAATCTCTTCCAATCCTACGGTTTCCCTTCTTCTACCCTTCACAATTTCCTCTCTCACAATCACTTTCTCTTCAATTCCGAAACTTCTGAACTTCGTAAATCTCTTTCCACTCTCTTTTCCTTCCGAATTCCGCAGAAAACCCTTATTTCCCTCGTTCGCGATTGCCCTTCTATATTGGAACCCCAATTTCTTCATGATTGGGAATTTGGTTTTCCCAAATTGAAAGTCAAGGTTCCTGACACTTCCCCGTTGATGATTTCGAACTTGTTACGATGTTCTAGAAGGTTCCATTTAAACCCTGTTGAAATCTCCCAGAAAGTTGAGGTTTTTAAGGGTTTAGGGTTTTCTGGAAATGTTATAGCTAGGGTTTTGGAAGAATTTCCCAGCGCAATTGTGATGAGGGAAAGTGAAATTGTTGGTTTGATTGATTTTCTTGTGGAATTTGGGATTCTTAGAGATGAAATTGATAGAGTTGTTAGATTGTATCCTAGGGTTTTGGGATTTGGAGTTGAAGATAGGTTGAAGCCTTTCATTCACGAATTGAGGGGTTTGGGGTTTTCTCGCCGGGAGGTTAGAACAGATATTGTTAGGGATCCGAGAATTTTAGGAATGGAAATTGGGGAGTTTTCGCGGTGTTTGAAGTTGTTGCAGAGTTTGAAATGCAGGGAAGCAATTAAAGAGAGGATTTTTGGAGAGGGTTTGGTTAGGGCTTGTTTTGAAGTGAAGTTGAGAGTTGATTGTTTGTGCGGTCACGGTTTGATTCGTAGGGATGCTTTGAAGGTGTTATGGAAGGAACCCAGGTTGATCGCATATGATCTGGATGATATTGAGAAGAAGATTGAGTTTTTAGTTCATAGGATGAAATATAGTGTTGATTGTTTGCATGAGGTTCCTGAATACTTGGGTTTGAATTTTGAAAAACAGATTGTTCCTAGATACAATGTGATTGAGTATTTGAAAGGAAAAGATGCAATTGGGTTTGAAGTTGGATTGAAGGATCTTGTTAAACCAACTAGGCTTAGATTTTACAATCATTATGTGAAACCTTACCCTGAATGTGAAAAAATATATGGGAGATTTTCAGGTAAGGTTGAAGTTAAAAGCAAGCATCCACCTGGACTTTGGAAGCTCTTTAAACCGCAGAAGTTTCCTCAAACTGGCCAAGATGTGAAGAATATGAAGGCTTTCATGGACTCACTGGTCTAGTTTTTTTTTTTTTTATAAGCCTCACTGGTGTAGTGATTTGATCTCTGTATACTGTTACTATGTTAGTTGGGTGAATGGTCCATGACATGCTTTGTGCTTATACCAAGCAATTTAACAACTAAGATTCTTTGATTTGTTGATGAAATTAACCTAGTGTTGGGAATATTTATCCTAAAGGAATACATGCTGACAAATTTAGTACTCACAAAAATTAGTCATTTCTTTGATGTACAAGAGCAATGCAACGTTGTTATTGATCCAGATTAAGATTTTATGGCAAGAGGACAAAAGCAATGATATACACTAATGGCTTATTGTCATCTTTGCTCAATTTTTATTACATATTTGAAATTTTGATAGCTATAGTTATAGTTATATAATAACACTGGGTTGTCTATATGGTTAAAGTGGTGTGTCAGTGACAACTGCTAATTGGATTCATGTCTTGCCATTATCTCAACTGACAACTGCAAAAACTTACCACAGGGTGTATTTTGTTGATTAACAGGAGTTGGTGATTCTTCACAAATTGATCAAGATGTTAGTATCAAAAACTTACCACAGGGTTTATTTTGTTGAAAAGAACAGTGATCCTGTATTTTATAGTGGCCATTGTTAACACTGAATACAAAATGCAATTCCAAGAGGTCAAACATTTACATGACTTTTCAACAAACATCGTGGATACAAACACTTAAAGGGCCTTTCAACAAATACCATGGATACAAACATGAAAAAAAAACTAAAAATAACAACAAAGACAATAAAAATATAAAAAAAATAACATATTCGCTGGGCTTAGGCCCAAACCCAGTACCTAAAGACTACTCTCTATTTGATTTCCTATTCTTACTACATAATTTAGAAGTCTATTCTCCACATGTTTAAACCATGTAAACTTAATTTCTACCATCTTGTCTACTCTACCCAACTCTCTCTACTTCAATCATTCATAATCCTATCCCATCTAATCTTTCCATACATCCAATGCAACATTTGCATATTTATTACACCATTTTATTCTCATGTTGATTTCTTACCATCCAACATTTCGTCCCATACAACATCCTTATGGTTGCATTATTTACTTAAAACATTTTACTCGATCTCACTTTTAACCTTCTACTTTTTTTTAAAACAAGGAAACTACTCTAGGGAAAGTATCACCGATAAGATCAGCAGGAAAGCAACACCTTCGGACCCTGACCAGTGATAACACCCCATTTCCTTATCAATGTTTTATTTAACTGATTTATGGTTTTTAACATGATGAAACTTCCAACACATTTTCCATTATTCTATTCGAGCTTGTAATTTAAAAAAATCCATGTCAAAATTGCACTCTTAATGCTCAAGTCAATTCTTGATCATTTATAAATTCTGTTAGTTGAAGGATGCAAAAATAAACAACATAAAAATGGGAGTAAATAATCAAATTAACTCCTAAAAGTTACATGACATTGTCATATTGGTATCTGAATAATGGAATTTATGATATAGATCCTTGGATGAAATTTTATTTGTCAAATTAATCATGAATGTATATTCCATTAATCAAATAATCCCTGGACTACATAACATGACAATACATTTGACTGACAAATTACAGATTTAAGGTCTTCAAGCTAAACTAAAATTATTCAATGACCAATATGACTTAAGCTACAGTTTTAAGAACTTATCTGGCTATTTACTCAACAATAGGCAATGCAAAACAGACCTGCCAACAATATACATTCATCAGTTTTTATGAAGTACTTCAAAAACTAAGCGTCCCACATCAGCAGAAACTAACATAATCCTCCCATTTATGCGGTGAATTCATATACTAATTCTGCAGGGTAAGATAGTGCCAAAAATATTGAGAGAGGGAGAGAGAGATTTTCTGATAAATTTTCTTCAATGGTCTCTTAAATTAGAGACTGTATATGCATTAAACCTCCCTCCACTTTATGTAGTTTCCTTCCAGAACCGAATTGATCTATCAGTTCCACATGAAATAAAAGCAGACTCTACTGGTGAGTGTTCAAGCCAGCGCGGTGCACCAACATGATTCGAAGGCCATTTTGCTACTTTTTCTGTTGTCATCACATCCCAGATAACGATCTGCAAAGTGCACCAGATTCTTCATATAAAATCTATTTTATAAAGCTAACATCACCAAACAAAAAACAGCTGAACATACCTCGTTGTTCAGTTCATCTATGGATAGAATAAATTCTTCTGTCTCATTGAAAATAGCCTGCATAAAGAGTTCACTGAAAGGTAAACATGAATGGGAATGCTAACTGAATATAGGCTGGGAGATTGTAGTTCTATGTAAAATGTGTTAACTACTTTCAAATTGTACCCGAAAAGACAAATATGCATGGTTATGAGCAGTTGTGAAAGTTTTCGCTAAAGCTTTTTATTTCCAATGAAATTGACAGACAAATTAAATCAAAACTAATCATTTTTAAAACTTATGGTAGGTCAAATTAACTAAAAAAAAGCAAGAAAAAATGAGAAGCACAAACATGAACATCTCTCACAGTGCAAATTAAATTACTAAAAATCTGCACCCCTAAGACTTGAAGGTTGGCTTATCAGTATATGAACTGACAACGATTAATATTATATTATTAAAATAATACTACCTGGCATCTTAGTTGTGTATGCATGGCACCAAGATACTGTTTGACTAATCTTCCAGAGCCTACCTCCCAAAGCTTTATGGTAGAGTCCTTCCCACAGGAGAGGACAAACCTAGAAAATTAACAGTTATATTGATACACTAATCGAAGCTTATACGGAAAGTTCAAAGTGTAAAAAGTTGGTCAACCAACATTACCCATTACATCAAAAGCAATAAACTAGCATAGAACTAAATAACTTTTTTCTTCTTTTAAATTGGGGGGAGTGATGTTGGTGATTTTGCTAAGCTAAAGGAAAAATTGCATTGACCAAATAAATCACAAGATCTTAACGTGCACTGTAGTAATTAATAACCACGATGTTCATTGCAGATTGTTAATTCTGGTGTTAAACCCCTAAAGGATTGGAACTCCAAGGGAAGCAATCATTTTAAAGTAGAGCTATCAAACTGGGCTCTGGTTTGCAAGTCAACCTAGCTCACCACAAAAGGGTGGGTTGGTAAAAAAGAAGCTCCCTCTTTCGCAGGTTATTTCATCGGATACTCAACCCATGGGTTGATACAGGAGGATCAGACCCTGTACCTTCTTAATACTCTTTCAACATTCTAACTCATATCACTGGGCAACACATTAAGAGACTACACGAGCATGTACTCTCTGGTACCTTGTATCCGGTCAAGTACATGTTTGAGCACACATCAAGCTCCCAACCACTAATGCATATGGAACAATTTAATCTCCTTTCGTTCCAAATCTCTTCTGGGACATTGCATTCGACTAAAATTTCCCATTCCAAAAAGAAACTAACTATCCTTGGGGAATTAACCCACTTTTCTTAGGGAAACATTTCCATAAACAAAATAACAAAAACCTTGCAAACCTTACTTTCAATCCTTGGAATCTTAACAGCAGTCAAAACACTACCACCTACTCTTGTTTTCAGACAAACATCCCTCGCAACATCGGCATCCACCGTCAACTTGCCAGCCAATGGTCAGCCATTTTTCCGTGGCCAACTTGAATTCTTCAGCCATCGCTAGCCGTCAACCCTCTCTCTGTTTGGTACCCTTGCCAACAAAACATCAAACAACTATCATATGCCCATCACCACACCATCATGCAGGAGTATGGTGGGATCATTCCAAGCATAAGGAAACATTGTTTTGATGATTTACTTGGTTTTCATTGGATTTAACATATGGAAATAGAGATATTTAATCAACTTGGAATGAATAGACTTCCACAACTGTGAGAATATGATTATTCTTATTACAGATGACAAAATTTTGCATACATTTTTTCTATTTTTTGGTTTTTCTACATTTTTTTGAAAATAAGGTGAGCCAGCCAACCCACCAGCCTGGGTGGGCTGAACCAGATTGCATTTATTCAGGCTCACTAAAAAAGTCGAGTCAACTCACTTCTCAGCCAAACCGGGCGAGCCAGGTTGGCTCCCTTTTACAGGTCAACTTCAAAGTCAATCTTTCTTTCTATTGTGGTTTAAAAAACATCGGCAGTTTAGTGCCACATCATCATGATGAAAATCAAAGTGAGTGATATTTGTAGTGACTTATAATTTGTATATGGGTTTTAGTACCCTCTGTAATCTATATTAATAAATTTTACTTCTAAATAAATGAGTTATGAAGAATGGGTTAAAAGATTTTGGGTCAATGTATGTGTTGGCCACTTTATCAAATATTTGCTCCAAAATGTATTATACCTTTGATCTTTTGTAAAAATTGCACTGGTAGCCTCTACTGTTCCATGTGCTGCAGTTATTGAGCGCACACAATTGGCAGTGATGCCATCCCACAACCGAATAGCACCATCTTTAGATGCTGTAACATACATGGAACCTGTGCAAGAATATCTAACCTACAAATCAGACAGGGAAATGATTGGCATCACTGTAGCACCAATAAAAGTAAAATAGAGGTAATTGACAGTTTGAGAATGATAGAGAATTCATATACCTGGTTTATGGCTCCATTAGGGCTAACATCTGGGACATTTGCTGACAGATAACACTGAAAGGTATTTATATCATACAAATGTGGAATTGCGTGATCAGTGCCTGTTGAAAATTGATATTTATCATCATTGGTGTTTTAGAGAATCAAGGAAGAAAGTAAAGATGCTGAGTGGAAGGTAATCTGGAAACAAAAACATGCTTTCTGCCTTTATGTTCATATTATCAAATACCAATATCAACAAGTCACCCAGTGGCACTCGATATCATAACGCCTATAAAGAGGAAATCATTCAAATTGTTGAGTTATTGCCTAAACTCATAAATAAGAGTGGATTCACCGAAATATTAACCTAAAGGTATTGACTGAGCTATTGTCTATGCTAAAAGAGGGTATTGACACAAGCCAGAAGTAGTTCACGGGAACACATGACTTCCGAAGCTCTGTTTCATACATACAGATAATACTGAAGGGTGAACAAGACATGATACAATGAATATAGCTCCACAACAACTATCCCAGAGCATGATGTTTGGAATTGCAAATTTTCATTTTATTAATTAACACAAACACATAAATGAAATTGAATCCATTTTAGTAAAGAAAAAGACGTTTTTAGCATATTATTATGCAGAAAGTTGTGATAAAAATATATACCTGCCAAAAGAAAGTCTCCTGAGGGGTGAAAAGATACAGAACGAACATTGTGCGTGTCCTGCAAGACAAAGTTCAACACATATAGAAGTTTATGCTGAATTCTTATTATTGCTCTTTTATTTTGCTAGTACATAATTGTAGAATAGCGCTACCTGGATAACCCTGTATGATCTCTTGGCATTGGTTTTTGAAATATCAAAAAATCTGAATGATATTGGACCAGCATGTTAAAATCTAAGAGCATTTCAAAAATATATAGGACAGAAACAAGAAAAAAGAATACAGATGAGATGCATATTACAGAAGAAAAAAAATTAACTAGTTATACTACAAGAGATCATACTTTATTGACTGATCTTTGGCTCCAGAAACCAGGATAGTACCTTGCGGATGAAAATCCAGATCATTCACTGGCTGCAGTTTTGTTAATTTAAGAAAAGTCAGATAATATGAGGACAATTTCTCAGAATCATTTTATAAGCTTTACATCTAAATACGTAAAAGCATAACGGGATATGTCAAAACAAGAACCTGCCAAAACCCAGCAGTATTGGAGCAAGTAACAATGTAATACAAGTAAAGAAAAATCTCCACAGTAGCATATAGACAAATTAAAGTTGGGACGTTGATATTCAAATGTTATGTTTGTGTTATGTAAATTTATCACGACAACACAAATTTTCAACTAAGAGCTTTAACAGGTCTGGTGAAATGTAAATGAAAAATAAAAATCATACAATTTTATCACATGCAAATTGCTGACCAGCTTAAACCGATGCTCTGTTTTTCAGTATGCTAACTAGAAATCTCTCTATCTAGTAACATAAAATGCCAAATATTTTGTGATTTTAAATGAACACTTAACAAAATGTAATATTATTCTGTCAAAAAAATTGTAATATTTTCAAACTCAAACAAATTAGTTATCTGGCACCTTAGAAATTAAACTGCTATCATGAAGCCAAGTCATCGTCACCGATAAGTGCAGAAGACAGTTATTAGTTTTAAATCATACAGAAATATCAAACATCGCAATAGAAGAAACAGTTTCACATAATAAATTCAACAGAACATCGAAAAGTGCAAATATACTTGTATATGGTCATAATATGTTTTTACAACAGACCGCACAGGACCATCCTTTGCATCTGGGAGCAACATCTGCTTGATCTTTGAAACCTACCAAATAAATTGAAGCACAAGTTTGAAAGTTGTGTCAAGAAAGAGCAATGCATTCCATCTAAATAATAAATTACCACCTCAAATAGTTTTATTGATGTATCTGCACTTCCAGTGGCAACAAACCTTCCATCAGGACTAAACCTAGCACATCTGGCAACATTCTAGAAATTAAGCCAATCAGTCCAAAAATCAAAATAACAAAAATAGAAACTGATCATTGGTAGAGTTTGCATGGTATTTTGAAACTATAATGCAAGATATGTGTGAGACATAAGTTATTAAAGCATATTACATACCTTGTGTTCTGAAAGGTGTCTTGTCTCATGCTTTGGGAAACTTTTTGACGGACCTTTTAAATCTGGCAAAGAGCTGTGACACCAAAACACAGGGTTGAATGTTAGTTTTGGTTAAACTATTACATACTAACTCACTTAAAATAGATAAGTCTGAACTGCTTCTAACTTACAAGTTTTAGTGAAGGTAAAGAACAAAAAATAAACCGAATTAAACGAAAAGCAATAATTCTCCAATATGGCTATGGAACCAAATGCTAATCATTTCTCAGTATTCCATGCAAGAAAAACATATAAAACCATAGTAATAATATGAAACACCATAACTAGCAATAGTGGTAGCAACAAGTAACAGCGAAATATCAAGCATTTCTCTGAACTAGTGTAAAAAATGGAAAAGAGCAGCCAAAATAGCAGAACAAGTGTAAAAAAATTGCCTGAAATCAATGACTGTTGCACTGGGACGAGGCAAAGGCAACGATCCACCCAAATCATGAAATGGTGAAGAGGAAGTCCCTCTTGAAACGTCATCCTTTTCCGCTGCAAGACCCTGTTATTTCTTTAGAATAAATGCTTCCTCGTGCATGCATTAAAGGGAAAGTTTCGATTACACCGAAGAAAAGAGTAAACTCCCAAGTTCATATTTATAAATTTCAATGCAAGACACATTAGTCCTCAGGAATGCAAAGTACTCCGCCTTAGTCCCTAAGAACCCCAAAATATTAGTTCTTCTTAGAGAAAGAGACCAAACCATCTAATGTATAGTAATGAAGCCCTAGAAATACATAGTATGAACTATGATGCGGGTAACAATACGACACGAATACAAGGACATGAGAAACTTTTGAAATTCAGGATATGATGCAGCCTAGATACATTGACAGTCATATAAAAAAAACTTATATAGGATAAAATATGACCTGGATTCATCAACAATATATGATTATGAAAATCACAGTAACAAAAATAGAGTTTCTGCCTATAACATAGTATATTCTAAACCCTACGTCAAGTTATCAACAAATGCATCTTAAGAATAACTCAAAACACGGACTACAAAAAAAATTATGTACAAGGAGTATTGGGAAATATTAAGTGTCCATAAAAAAAAAGATAAAGAAAGTTCTGGAACACGTATCCAAAAGCATCCAAAGAGAAGTATCGGTGTCTGATACAGGTATGTAACCCACACTTTTCCTACTTTGAGTACCCGGGCATCTTAATATGATGGATATTTGAGCATTTTAAGAACTAGAAAACCTTTTTCGCATTCTGAGGGACTAATATATCCACCATAATAGTATATTCAATAAATAAAATATGAATTTAGGGGTTTGTTATATGAGAAAGTGTACAAGTAATTAAGAACCTTAGAAAGCAATTCAAGAAGCCTGTTGGGTGGAGCTTCCACATTCAGAGGTGTCATTGTTGCTGAAGCCACAGCACTTGCAGCCTGAAGTAAGCAAAACAACAATTTATAATTTTTATATAAAAAAAAAAAGTAGAATTCCTCTTTCAAAAACTATGGTTTATTGTATTAAACTATAGTAAAAGCAAGATTGAAGTTAAAATATTCAGTAGAGTGTTGCTATTTTTTACGAAGAGTACATTCACGAAAAGCAAGAATACGTGCGCTATGTTGTGTGTGTCTGTGCATCCCTTCCCCAATTTCTTCAACTTTTTTTATATTTAAAATAGGATAAGAAAAGGAAAAGCAAGGAGCGATGATTCACTGCATTTATTTCCTGTTTTAGACGGCCACGTCGTCATTCTTGCATTTCTGTATAAAGTATGATACCTGAATGAGATTGTTGTGACGAAGATGAGCGACGATTAGAGAATTGAGGTGTCTGTAGAGTTTGCCATCTTGCACTGTCTGCTCCGAGTTACTGTTTTCCATATATTCGTCGTTTATTGATTTCTTCTTCGAATGTAGTCAAACCCTAAAATGAGATTGAGAATCTAATTAAATCTCTCTGTATTGAGGAGTTGTTTCCTCACTTGTTGATTTGCTAGTGAGTTTTCGAATGCGCATCTATGTCTGTTTTGTACAATTTGACTTCAATGCTGATGAAACTGCGGTATTTTTTTTATTATTTTACAAGTCTAAGTTGAAGCGGAATAATGTCTGTTTTCTTTTTTTTATATATATGAATAAAACATTAAAAAAAGTTGACATTATACTACATTTGTGCCTAAATAAAGGACCATTCGAAAGCATTGCGGTAATTAAGAAAGTATAATAAATTTGTTGATGATTCTTATTCATAATCAATAATTTATTTAATCATTTCACGTTTATTAAAAAAGTTTATAAAGAAAAGAGATAATAGTGTATTTAATATTATAAATAAAATGAAAGATAATAAATTAAAGGTTATGTACATAGTATTAGTTAAAAGTATAATTAGAGAAAAATAATTAGTATTATATTGAAATTTGAAATAATCATTTATAACGTAGGATTATGTATATTTTTTTATAAATATGAAAAATAATAAATAAACTGAAAAGGTTTTGGTGTAATGGAAAAATAATCTCTTACACTACTTTTTTTATTAAAAAAATAAATTCATTCATTAAAATCGATAAAAATTACCTTAATCGAAAGTAATATGATTTAAAGTCTTTAAAAATGAAAATGATGAACATGTAAACAAATTCATAATATTCAATTTCATAGCATAAAAAGATACAATGTCTATAAATATAATAAAGTTTTCAAATACAATAAAATTGAAGTGTTTATAATACTTACGTCGCTGAAGCTGTAACGTCAAATATATCTGTAACGTCAAATATATCAATGTCATTGTTTAATTTGCACAAGATCAATCGAAGTTGATCTCTTAATTTGAACCAAACAAATATGACATCAAGACGAGAAATAAAAATACTGGCATACCAAGACGATGAACAAAAGTAATGTCGTACTAATACAATGAAATCACAAAAAAAAAACATGAAAAAAAATTAAATATATAAAGAAAAAAAATTATTTATTTAAATAAAAGAGAAAGAGATGTGATTCTAGACCAAATATTGACCCTAAAAAAGGGTGAAGAAAAAAATGCAACAAAACAAAGGAAATATGAAAATGGAGCAACAACTAAGGTTGTAATCCAATCGTTTGTTGGGCTAATGGCTTCATCCCTTACACCAGTTGAAAAACTAAGATTTTAATGACATATATCTATGTGATGAAACATTATTTTCGTTTTGCGTGATATTTCACATAAATGTTAATAGGAATCAAACTTTAAATTTTAAATGAATATATTTTAGTTATAATTTTATTAAAATTAAGATAATTATATATAAATTTTGAAACAAAATTTTGCATTATTTTAAATATAATATCGATATTTGTATTGATTTGTAGTAAAATATGAGTGCACTAATCTTTGTGGGGTATTAACAAGTGTTAAAACATAATTATTTTATTATTTGTCCATAAGGTTAAGGTATCAACTAAGTGGTAATTAATAATTTTTCCCTTAAAATTGGACCAATTTTTTTCTAATAAAAAATATATAGAGAAACAGTAAAAGAAAACTTTGTGTAAAACAGTGTATTTAATAAAATTTCCTCATAAATATTTACTTGTAAAATCTGTATTTACGTGTCTTGTATTTTATATATACTATATTAAAAAATATTGATGATTTTTCAACAAAAAGATGTTAATATGTTATTTCTATCAGAAAATGTTAATCTTATATTTGATAAATGTTGTAGTATATTGGTAAAATATATATTTTTTCTAAATTTGGAATAAAATAAAATCATTATTATGTGTTTATATTATATGTAGGTTTTTCGTATATTTTTTTAATCATTGTTCCTATATTTATGATGTTTTTTATTTGAAGAAGTATGAATACTTTTTAAAATGGTGAATTATTTGTACCGGGTACGTATTCGATATTGGTATGTGTACGGCGCTCATCGATGCTCCCTTTCCTCATAAATATAATATTATTTTTGTAATTTTTTAATTATTTATTAAATAATAATTTTAATTTTTTTTTGTTATAGGAGATTTTTATGATTTTTTTTATAAATTGGAAATATAATTTTTCCATACAAATTATGTCAAAACATGAAGTGACGAAAAAAAGGAGAGGAAGTAAAACACGACAATATAATATATTTCAACTACTAGTAACACATTTTACCTATTAATAATGATAATAATAATAAATATGTAATTATTATTTTGTTAAGAAAGATCAAAAGTAACATAACAACTTTATCTTTTATAAAAAAATAAATAAAATACTAGCATTAAAAGTAATCAATTTTTCAAATTATGTATTGAATTAGTGTTATATATGTAGTTATTTGTTAAAATGCAATATTAATTTGTTTATTTTGAATAATTTTATAAAATTTAAATTATTGATAAAATATTCAATAATTGTCAATTTAAATGTATAGTGTTGAAGAATATAATATCATTGATAAACTTTTTCATTAATAAAATAGCTACAAAAAATTAAGTTCACGTTATTTTTAAGTTTAATATTTGATCATGGCTGATTGATGATGTGAAATGGATTTATATCTTATTTATCAAATTTGTAGATATATATATATATATAAACAATTTTCCTAATAATTTGAAGACTCAAGGTAGAATGATACGCTTAATAGCAAAGATGTAATGAAAATGTGAAAGAAAGAAAGAGGATTGCAAATGACTCATTGAATTTTTTTCTTATGTATTAATCTAAGTATGTACTTTGTAATGTGCATAGATTCTCAATTGTTTCTCTCTAGTGCCAATAAAATAACTCAAAATAGAATACAACATAGATGTCTAATATGTGTGGACAATTTATAGTTAGAAAAGTTCCTTAGTTGTAGAAATGTTTGATCATACCGATGGAGAGAAAATTTTTTCATGCAACGAGTAGAGTAGGTGTGACTTCATGAAAATGAGTCTATATTTGCAACCGATCACTAAAATATTTGAGATTAGTTAATATTGATATAAGAAATTTTTGTCGCCAACTAATCTATAGGGATAAGTATAGTTAGAATTGGAGGAGTAGTCTTACTTAAAGTAAAAAGAAGAAATGGAGGACTTGTGAAAGTTGATGAGAGTAGGAGGATAGTATAATTATTTTCATTAGTAACTATTGTTTGAGGATTTTCAATAGAGATGTGATGTGGTGTGTGAAATGCAAAAGCTAATAGATGTATGAAAAATGTGAAATGAATTGTAGAGACTTGTAAAGGGTGTCGTATAAGATTATAAGTTTGTAGATTTTCAATAGAGATGCGATATGGTGTGTGAAATACAAAAGCTAAATAGAGGTATGAAAAATATGAAATAAATTGTAGAGACTTGTAAAGATGTCATATAGGAATATAAGCGACGTGACATAAATATAGTGATGTGCAAATAAGTGTGTGAGGTGTCAATCAATAAAATTTGGAGTTTGTTTTGATATATATAAATAGATTTTCTTTTTGAAAATTATTTATGATTGGATATATATAATATATATTTTAAACATGACTATATTTTAGATATATAAGTGATAATATGTCTTGCTAAAGGACTTTTATAAAATTCTTGTACATATATAAGTGTATTTTCTTTTGTGCAACTTCTAAAGAAAAAAAAGTCATATGATTTATATATAAGTGTATTTTCTTTTTTGATTTAATTTATAGTTATTTAAATAACATATGTCATATGGTTTATAGAGTTTTATTTATGTAACTGATACTATTTGATATATGGATGATAGTGCAAAAGAGAAATCAAGTCTTAAAAATATATATTAAATTGTTTCATTTGGTTACAAAGTTTACAAATTATGTTTGTTCATTATTTATTTGAATGACTTGGAACAATTGAAACATGTGTATTATTTGTAAATTAGAAGTTTACAAATCATATTAAAGTTTGTTGTTGGCAAAACCAGTTGGACAATTACAAATCTATTATGATGTGAAAAATAGAATTTTTTTATGTCAATATGAATTGAAGAGCCAAAAGATTATTCAATCAAATAATTTTTGTGTGTTATTAGTTTCCAAAGAAAGTTGACAATTTAAGGGAATGAATTTCTCACATTTGTAAAATTTCTTTTGAGATTGTATTTATGAATTAATACACCGATCATAAACTCAATGGTCTTGTGTATGTTTGTTGTCAAATCACAACCAAAAGTTTGTGAGATTTTTGTGTCAACTAATTTGACTAAGAGTCAACTTTCATAAATATCTAGAAAAATTTTGGAAAGTAGTAAATGTATTGGATTTTATATTGAACATCATGTATCATATGTTCATACACAAAAATAGACTTGAAGATCCATTCTTCAGACGTCTAAAATAATTGTGTGACCAATACTTATGTAATCACTTTTAAATTCTATTTTGGGAACATGCAATCATGTATGTTGAGGTATTGATTCACATCAAGTCAACAAGTTACTATAGTTCTCCACTTAATTTACAATCAATTTTTGGTTGATAACCTAATATTCTCCATCTAAGATAATTTTTGGATGTGTTGTGTATGTTTCAATTGCTCTAATATAATGTACTAAGATGAGTCGTAAAAGAATATTAAGAATACATATTGAATATTAATCTCTATTTATAATAGAGTATATTGAGTCAATAAATTGGAAACTTGTATACAAATGAGCTTGTTGAATACTATTTGATGAATTAGTATTCTCAATATTAGGGGGAGCAAATAAGCAGCGAAAAATGATTATTGAAATATATTATTATATAATCTTGATCCTCTTACAAACTAGTATGAATCAAAAGTTCAAAAGAAAACTCATTTGCAAAGTTTAGAAAAACCAATTATCAGTTGTTGAGACAAAACCCCAATTTAAATATTTTGATGATAAACAAAGATTAATTAAGAATTATAATTATGATTCTAAAACATGTTTTGTATCTAATAAGTGTGCTTGAGTGTATTAATCAAGATAGGTACCAAGAAACTTAAATAGATCATATCAAATAAGAAATAAGCTAAGTCAGTAAAACCAAGAACGTTCTGGACAATTTTGAAGAAAACGAAGAACGTTCTCGAGGTGCTCCAAAAAAGCAAAAACACATAAACAGTTCTAGATTCAGTTTGTGTAGTTCCAATGCAATCATGCTATCTCAATCACGATAAGAGCAAATCATTATTGGAAGATTCCTCTACTAAGTCAAAGGCCAAGAATACGCATCACTAAGATCAAGACTCAGTTGCCACACAGAGAAAGAACCAAGTTTGTTCTTGAACTTCAGAAGCAAGGATGAAGAACATTCTTACTTTTTGGCCTGCTCTCACCTAATCACTGACAAAGGACAACCAGTCTACTCATAACGGGCAAATGAGCTGTCATAAGCTCTTTTTGAGTCTATAAAAGAGACCTCAAGGTGAAGGCAAACATCAGAACTCACGAAAGCATTTATTTCATCATTCATAATCAGATTCAAGAGCTTCCACCCTTTTTATACACATTTTCTCAAGTTCTGTCAAATACTTAGAAACTGCATCATTCAATTATTATTGTGCTCTAAGATCACTCTGAGTTCCAAAGATAAGAATCAATACTCAAAAACAAGTTAAGGATATTTAGATTCTATCAAACACTTTATCATTCCATTGTAATCTCAAGACAAAGTGAGTACAAACTAGTCTTGAGAAGTTGTAAAAATCCTTCTATGTTATAGAGAAGGTAGTATGATTAATCCCTTGTAAAGATTGAAGGGTAGGTTAGTGAAAAAACTCCTTTCCGGATTGAAAGGTATTGGTTGTAACAGATCAAGATTGATTTGCAGAAATTTTGTGTAAGAGTCAAGAGAGTTCTTGCCTTGGAGCACTTAGTTGAAAATCTCACAGTTGTGAGGACTGGACGTAGCCCAAGTTGGGTGAACCAGGATATATTTGTGTGTTATATTCCTTCCCTTATCTATTTACTTTCAAGTCTTTAAATATCAAGTTCAATAGATAAACTAAAACTGTCATTTTCAACTAACCAAGAACGTTCTCCATTTCTGGATCAGAACCAAGAACGTTCTCCATTTTTCTGATTTACAACCAAGATCAATCTTGAGTTAATTTTTTTCAGGAATTTTTAAAAAGTTAATTTACAATTCAAACTCCCTTTCTTGTAAATTGCTACTTCAATTGGCATCAGAGCACGATCTCTAAAAACAATACCTAAACAGTGTAGAGAAAAGATCTAGGAAGAAAATGTCAATAGCGAAGTACATTATGTTGAGGAAAAAAAACCTTTTTGATATATGTTTTAATGACAACAACCCTTTTGAATTAAATGATTGAGTTTTATGAATGGGTGATCTACTAATTATTGCACTTGATTTTGTTTAAGGAAAAAGGCTATGAATCAAACTGTTCCAACAAGACAGACCAGTCTCCAGAAATGTCCAGAATGATCAAATCAATCTCCAGAATGATCATATCAGTCTCCAGAATGTCCAGAATGATCTGCTGTCCAAAATGATCTGCTGTCCAAAATGATCTTCTGTCCAGAATGATTATCATTCTCCAACATGTTAACATCAATCTCCAGCATGTTAACATTAATCTCCAGCATGTTTAACATCATTCTCCAGCAGTGTATAATTAGTCTCCATATTGATAAATAATCTCCAACAGCAAACATCTTTCTCCAGCATGATTAACAACTATCTCCAGAATGATCAAACATCATCCTCTAGTATGATAACATCAGTCCAGAATGATACAATCATTCTCCAGTATACTGAACATCATTCTCCAGCCTTGTTACATCCTTCTCCAACTTGACTGCCAAGAACATTGAACGATCTTGAAGTATATCATCAATCAGAGGGAAGAAATAATGACATTATCAGAGGATATTATTCATGGCCCAGATCAGAAGGAAACATGGTCCAAAAGGAGACTTGGTCCAGACCATAAGGTAATCTTGTCCAGAAGGAGACTTGATCAGACCAGTAGGAAACAAAGTTCAGAAGATAACTCAGTCCAAAACAGAAGACATGTTCCAGAACAGAAGACTTGGTCCAAACCAGAAGATAACATGGTTCAGATCAGAAGATCACAGGTCCAGATCAGAATATCACAGTCCAGATCAGAAGGTTACATTGTCCAGATCAGGAAGCAAAATGGTACACATCGGATCATATGGTCCAGACTTGATCTAGATCAACAGGCATATGGTCTAGATTTAAATCATGATGCAGATCAAGTGAAGACTTAATTAAAATTCGAAGAAGACTTGATTGATTTTTGATAGAAATCTTATCAAAGTATTAAGGAGATTTGATTCAAAAATCATGAAAGACTTGAAGGAAATTCGAATCAAATAAGAAGTAGAAGATGATGTCACCAGAGGATACATCCAGAAGTCATCACCAGAGGATACCTCCAGATGACGTCACCAGAGGATACCTCCAGAAGTTATCACCAGAGGATACCTCTTGATGACGTCACCAGATGATACCTCCAGAAGTCGTCACTAGAGGATACCTCCAGATGACGTCACCAGAGCATACCAGAAAATACCTCTAGAGGATATTACCAAAGGATCCCTCTAATTTAAAAGTCAAGAATACGCATCACTATGATCAAGATTCATTTGCAACACAAAGGAAGAACCAAGTTTGCTCTTGAACATTAGAAGCAGAATGAAGAACATTCTTGCTTTTTACCTCACTACTAGAAAAACAGGATTTAGCGTCGGCCAAAAGCCGACGCTAACACCCCAAAAGTCGACGCTAACGCCTTTTTAGCGTCGGAGTCGGGCCTAGGCTAAAACGGTCGAAGCTATTGCATAGCGTCAGATGATATATTAGCATCGGACGGGCCGACCCTAGCAAATAAAAAACCCATCCGACGCTAAAAAGGTCTTTTCCACGTCATTTTAAAAAAATAGGTAGCGTCGGACGGCCGACGCTAAAGTCAACAAAGAAAAAGTCAATAAACTGTCAACGTCGGCCAGGCCGACGCTATAGTCAAATAAAAGTCAACTTTTTTTGTTTTGTGGCGTCGGTGTGACCGACGCTAAAGTCAAACTTGAAAAGTCAGCAATTGGGTAGCGTCGGATGAAGCCGACGCTAAGTTGAAATTTATTTAATTTTTGTTTTTGTTTTTTTAGCACCTGCTCAAATAATATTTAAAATTTTTATAAAATAAATAATACTTCAAAAATCCCCTTGCATTAACAACATAAAAAAGGCAACATAAAGTATCATTTGTTATCATAATACAAAATATTAACATAATATCAAATAACAACCTAACAGAGTCACCTATTGCATAATTGTCAACCAAGGACTACAAAAAGTAAGCATAGCTATATATCAGATCAAAGTTCTTCCAGTGACATGTCGTCCAAATTATCATCGTAATGAGGATGCGAAGGAGGATGACTCGCATCAGATGATTCATGTAACACCCCGAGTTTAAAACACAGCGCGGGTGCATTTTTTTTTTTAAATTAATAATTAAAATAAGTTTTCCCAAATTTATTTCAAAAGAATTAAAATAAAGTTCTTCGTAAAATAGTACGTTATAGATTAATCGATGAACGTAAGCCAAATACTTCATCAGGATTATCACTAAGTACTTATCTTGGAAATTAGTTTTTAAACATTAATACATCCCAAAATATCATTGTCATAATACATCAACAGTAAATATCAGAGTACATGGTTCAGCGGAAAATAGTACAGAATTTCCAAAATAAGACAAATTACAATTTCAACCCAAAACCTAATACAATAAGTCTAATTGATCATGCGCTGAAGCTGCAGTAGCACGGATTCCCTCTGCATCCCACGCAAGTCTCTTCTGACTTTGCACTCGCTTCGACGTAACCTCCTTCTCTTCCTCGTCATACAGAGAAGGGTCGGTCTCCTCCGAAGTCAAGTCAATACACACTCGTGGCCGCTTTGGCGGTGCCGGAATCTCGTAGCAGTCATCGAAAATCCTAGATGGACCCGGAATCTCAGTCGCTACTGGTCTCAGCTCATCACGCTTCTCTACCGCATCAGACTCATGTATCTCTCTTCCAATCACAGGGTTTGGAGTCACCCCTCCTACAGTGGCCTCCGCCTCAACCCCTTCAATAGGCTCCTCAGCATCGTCAAAAACTTCGTGCGCCTCTAACACCAGGCGGGAAGGCATGGGAAAATCTATGCTCGCGTGAGTGCGCTCTACGAAGTCTTCCACACCATCAGTCCTACTTGTCCGCTCCAGCCACCCCGTATAAGTCGCTCTGCTTGAGAGGGGGTCAAAAGCCCAAGCAGTGCGCGAGTAGCGGTCAAGGAAATTCAACGACGTTTCCGTCATTCGAGTACCCACGGGCGGCGTGGGTTTGGGAGGCATTTGAGGGCAAAGCCCAAAGTCCACAATATATAGCAAAGGGTCACCGACCAAAAATAACAGATAATCACATAGCATATATTGCACAACAACATGTATAATCATGATATAACATATGACGATGAGGAAATAATCATGCTCATTTGAAAATTTATGACTTTCATGCCTTTTCAAAACAACAGTCAATGATTATGAAATATGCGGTAAGTACAAACACTCGTCAACAAAACACAATCATTAATTCAGAATTTCAGATTCTGGACAGCACTCACACACATTAATTTCCAACATTCATCATATAAAACAATCGTGACACGCCGGTCAAATCCCTCAATGTAATGCATATATGCTCATGCATAATTTTCTTGGAATCACCAAGGTGCAGTCGCTCACAGACCAGCACAATTTAACGGCCCTCATGACCAGGGTGCAATCGCTCAACAGATCAGCACCAGTGCAGACGCTCAACAGTCCAGCACATCGTGCAGTCGCTCAACAGACCAGCACGTTTGACAACACCCAAGGTACAATCGCTCAACAGATCAGTACCTAGTGCAGACGCTCAACAGTTCAGCACTCGTGCAATCGCTCAACAGATCAGCACGAGGTTGCACATTTCAGGGTACAAATGCTCAACAGTCCAGTACCAGTGCAGACGCTCAACAGTCCAGCACTCGTGCAATCACTCAACAGATCAGCACGTGGTTGCGCATTACTCTGTGGCCCATCGCGGGTACCACTTAACTATGCAATGCATGAATATGCAATGTTTCACTTCTCTAGAAACAGAATGCAACTCAGAAAATTCATGCTCTTCTCATGTTTAAATATTTCAGCACAGTCATAAATAACAACATCACAATCACGATTAAACATTAAATTAATCATTCACATTTTGAAATTGTTTTCCCAACCTCTAAAAAATTCAGACACAGTGTTTAAAACTGGGATTTTTCTGGGATTTACGAATCTGTATTCGAATACAGCTCCTCTATATTCGAATACAGAAGCCAAAAACAGTGCAGATTCACAAACTGTATTCGAATACAGCCCTCTTGTATTCGAATACAGAGGCAATATCTGTGTGAAAAACCACATCTTTCACTATATCAGTAAAATCTAAAAACTCCATTACCACCACTTCAAAATGTCATCCAAAAGTTCCATTTAAATCCACTACAACATTCCCAGTATCCCCCTAAATACTCAGGGTTTTCAAAACACTCTTAAAACTTGAAATTTTCTGAAAATTCGAATCTGTATTCGAATACAGACCCCCTATATTCGAATACAGAAGTAGGAAACTGTAATTTAATATTCTGTATTCGATTACAGCATGACTGTAGTCAAATACAGGAGTTCAACCTTTGAAAAATTCAGCCTTTTCTCCCATGTCACTTAAAGGTTTTCAACATCTCTCTCTCCTCTTTAAAATCATTTCACAGACTTTTCTTCAAATCATTTAAACCTTCTCAGAGTTTCTCAACACTTCAAAACTCACATGACAGTGGTTAAAACTTGTTTTTTTGGAAAACACGAATCTGTATTCGAATACAGCTTCCTTGTATTCGAATACAGAAGCTAAAAACTGAGTTTCTGGAAAAACTCGAATCTGTAGTCGAATACAGCACGCCTGTAGTCGACTACAGATGCGAAGACAGTGTTAAAAATTTCACTTATGTATTCGAATACGACAAGGTCGTAGTCGAATACAGTTGCTTAGTCTGAAGCAAAATCTTACCTCTGTATTCGACTACAGGGGCTCGTAGTCAAATACAAGTTTGAGAACTTTAGTTAAAACAGAACTTGACAGGTTGTATTCGAATACACCTTCGAAAAACCAGTGAAATACTTCCTAAAACATCTACACTTTTCAAACTTTTTCTTGAAAAACAACAACCAAATATCAACACAGATTCTGCATTTTCCAGAAAACACTTCCCTCATTTAAAATCCCTTTTTCCTTTTTAAAACATCAACACCACCAGAATCATCACACATAAAACAGAATTAGAACCAGTTTATCTAAAACAAAGACAGATGATCAATCATCAGGACACCATGCAACATTTCAGTGTTCTCACTCATTAGAACAAACATGCAACATTTCAGTGTTCACACTCATCAGAATAAACATGTAACATTTCAGTTTTCACACTCATCAGAACAAACATGCAACATTTCAGTGTTCACACTCATCAGAACAAACATGCAACATTTCAGTGTTCACACTCATCATAACAAACATGCAACATTTCAGTGTTCACAAAAACACCAGAGCAAACATACGTGCATTCAGTTTTCCCAAAACACCAGAGCAAACATACGTGCATTCAGTTTTCTCAAAACACAACAGAATGACAAGCAAACATCACAGAACGCTAAGCACCAACAGGATGCATTTTGCATTTTAATGCCATTTTCAAATCAGTTTTAAGACATACGTTTTTAATCATAACTAAAATGGCATGCAAACATTTTCCAACATTCACACATAAGTAAAACAACATTTTTTTTCCAGTAAAAACAGCCAACAACAACTTATCAGAATAATCACTTATCAACAAAATGCATTTTCTCTCAAAATGTCATTTTTGAAAATAGCTTTTCTTTTAAAAACAGAACTGAAACAGCACAATTTATGGCCCTAATGCAGCTAAAAGATGGAAGGTGCCCTTACCCTTGTAGCGTGCTATGCTATTTCTCTTGTTCCTGCTGCGTCCCCTTTTCTGCGTCCAAAAACGGTGAAGCTGTTCCCTGAGTTTGCTGCTGCAAAACTGGGTTCTTTCTCTTCGTATTGAGGTGGGGATTAACTTTACTGCTGGGGGTTTTCAGGTTTGAAGGTTGGAATTTCAGTTAATGGTGTTTGGAGGAATTTCCCTCTTCAATTTGAGTTTCGGGAATGGCAGAACAGAGACAGAATGGGAGAGGAGATGGAGTTGGTACATGCAATATGGGCAGTGAGGGGGAAGGAATGGTGTTCTGACTTCACCATCCTTCTCACTCCTATATATAGGTTCTCATGGTGCTACCTCACTTGCCACTTGTCTGATTTTCCAGCTTTTTAATTGCCTTGTAATTAGCCACTAATCCTTACTTAATGGTTTGATTAATTTAATTACTTGGAATTAAATTAAGTTAATTCTTCATCCAATAATTTTAATTCATACTTCAAAATAAATATTTATATATATATATATTCACTCAAAACATACATATATTAAATATTTACAAAAATTCCCAAAATGCCCTTGACATTAATTCTAATATTAATATTTAAAATTAAGGGTCTTACAATTCACCAGCTGATTGGTGCTGCAAAGCATCAATTTTATCTACAAAAAATTGTTTTAATGCATCAAAATCATTCTCTAACTTCTTTGAACGCTCCTTAGCCTCTTCGGCGACTTTGGTAGCCACTTGAGCTTGGGCCACTGCATCCTGAGCAATTTGTTCATCTCTAATTCTAGCTGTCCTCTCCGCTTGTAAAGACATCTGAGTCACAGAATTAGAAGGATTCTGGGATTGTTGTGTAATCGATGTACTCCCATGACGGAGGTTATCAGATAAGTCTCTCGTACCATAAACTCGACCACAAGTGCGACCCCCTGCAGATTGTGTCTATAACTTAAGTATTGTCGATCCATCTAACTCTTTAGCACCATCTACACTTGTGTCGCCAAGCTGTGTTTGTACTTCCTCCATGTTTTTTTAAATGTTCCCTGATCAATGGAAAAAATTAATAAGGTAATATATGATCCAAATTAATAAGGTAATATACCATCTACACTAATACATGTATAATAAAGAGATTGCACATGTAGGAATCTTGGTTGATTTGTAATATAAAGAATTTGCATAAAGAATTTAGATAAATAAAGAACATACATAAGTAGATTCTGCGCGACTATCAACCTAAGCGCCATTTTTCCTCTTATGGGTTGTCAAAAATAACTCATCGGGAAGTAAATCTCTTTGAAGGTTATTGCTCTACAAATAAAATCAAGATTATTGGACCACAATTAAAATAAAATCAAGACTATTGGATCACAACTCACAAGTAGATATCATAACATTAAATTGAATTAATTTTAGGTAAATGTCAATTTAATACTTACGAGCTCAAGTGCAACATCAATATGAGCCTTGCGGCCTGAGGTGTGGACAGCTCCACCTCTTGCTGAAGCTCGATTGATCTTATTTTGACTGGAGATGTTCTTGAATGATGCACCTTCCCAATGTGCTTGAAGACCAGTCCAAGCTTCCTCACCTATCTAATTAGGTATAGTGTGCTTTAGTATTCATTAATTTTGAACTATTAGCATAACAATAATAATAAAGGAACTATTAGCTTTAGTATGAAATTTTAAAACTGTTTGGAATAATAATAATATAGGACTAGCTTGCTGCAGCAGGGAGAGGAAAATTAGCATCGATAAAGAACTATTAGCATGTGCTTTTGTTTTTTGTTTTTAATTATTGTTACTACTTTAAATTCATTATTATTATTATTATTACCATTTATCTATTCATTTTCTTAGAAAAGGCATTAGCTATTAAGTTTACCTCTTTTTTTTTGTTACAACTTGTAGCCTTTTGGACCATGCAAAAAAGAAATAATTAATACCCATAAAAAATTTCCTCACCTATCCAATTAGGTCGAGTCCCTTTCTTCCTCGCCTTTGTAAGCATATCAGATAGTCTTTTAGCGGCCTTTTGTTCAAACACATGTTTCACAGTATCATTATCACGAGGATCCCACGACACCTTCTCCTGGGAATAAAAAAAAGTATATATGTAGTAACTACTATCAACAAAACAGATAACACAATTGTCCTTATATATGCTACAAAGATGAATTAAACATATAATTATATTCAAATGCTTACCGTAAATTTTTCAAACCAATCTTGTCTAATAATGTCAGTGGTTGCACTCCAACCATAGATAGGCTCACGAAACTGTTTTTGTATAGCATACCTAATGGCATCTGCAACTGCGTTGCTGGGACTGAGTCTGCATTAATGTATTAAAGAAACAGAGTATTAAGTAAATAAAATGAGTCTACACTTATGATTCCAGTATAATTCATGGCATTTTGTTGATTGATGCTGAAGAAAATAAGCGATGATGTAACTTACCCTTTACCATAAGGTTGTATAATGACTTTTCCATTATCATCTGTCACAGACACGAGATAAGGAACGTTTTGGTGACCCACCTCCTCACCCTCTTGGTTGTGGTCCCCAATTTCAACCTTATCCTCATGATCATTAGACATTTGTTGCACATTCTTCTCAACCAAAGTCTCACGTGGGGAATGTTGTGAAGAGACATCCATAGTCTGAATATTTAAACCTGGAGTCATCATAAACACAAATACCTCAGGGGTTTTAGCATGGATGGAAGACGGGTGGGATGGTGGTGTTACAGTATTAGAAGATGCTACAATATTAGTTGATGCAGGAGATTGAGACGGGGCTGGAGACGATCTATGAAGTGGCCTAATGGTAGACAAATTGCGACGTATGACATCCCGCTGCTCATTAAGTTTACCCAGTCATATCATCTTTGGTTTACACCGAGTAGGATGGACCTTTCCTTTATCACCGCCACCTTTGTTATTCATCTGTTGTCATAAAGTCAAAAAGAGTAAATAAAAAATGGCATTTAATTAGAAAAGGGTACAACATGTAAACAATATGTAAACAATTTTTACAAGAACTTCATAAAGGAAAAATTCAGAAAGGACTTCAGAAAGGGAAAATTTAAACAATGTAAACAATTCATTAAGAACTTCAGAAAGGAAAAATTCATACAAGACAATATGTAAACAATTTATCAGAATTCAGCAAGTTGCTTAAGTACAACATGAACAGTGCAATACAAAATACATAAAATAAACTCTAATATTGTACAATACAAAATACTATTATAATATCTTCGATCATTATCCTTTCTCCTTTCACCACAATCTTCAGTCAAAAATCTCTTCGAACACATTCACTTGTGAGTTGTCACGTAAACAAGATATTGATTCAATTTCTGCAATTGGTAGAACATTTGACATCCCATCAGACTGATAAGGCATTTCATCCTCTATGTTGTCAATCTCCAAATGACCCCTTGGTTTTGTGGTAATTGCGACACACCATCCACGCTTATCTCTACACATTTATGGATAAGGGACATAATACACTTGTCTTGCTTTTTGCACAACAAATGAAATGATCATAAAGACGATAACGTTTATCCATCTTAATATCGAAGATTTGATATTGTGGATGAATCTTTGTACCCCTATTTTTTGTAGGGTCAAACCATTCACAATAAAATAATGCAACCTTGTCCTCCAGACCAAAGTAATCTAGTTCTAAGATATAGTTGATTGTGCCATAATAATCATCTTCTCCTCCTTCAATAAGACCCTTTACATGCACCCCACAATTGATTGTCTTTTTATTATTGCTGTAATCCTTAGTGTGAAACTTGTACCCGTTAACAAAGTAAATGTTCCAAGATACTGCCATTGACGAAGGACCACGAGATAGTGCTATTATGTCTTCGTTGGTTACTTCATTTGCCTCGTTATTTACATATGCTTTCAGCCATATGGGAAACTCTGCATGTATATGACTAGATGTGTCTTCTTCGTTGATTGAGTGATTCTCCAAAAATATGCTGTCAACAATCACATAATTCATAAGTAAATATGTATTATGATTTGCATCAATATAATGTTTTCAAGCGTTGTGATGAACACTTACTCAAGATATGGTTTAATTTCATCACAATTAATCAAGACGTGTACATGAGCAGATTTCCATTCGTTATCTGTTAGATAATGTGTTCCAGACTTCCCACTAGGTCGACCACGTTTCACCAAGATGGATATTGAAGGTTGGAGATCATCACATTCTAAATGATGATTATTACTTACATTTGTGGTTGGCAACAAATTGAATGAGTTGAAATAATGAGAACAAAAATAAGTGGTCTCGCGTTGTATATAGTCGGCGCATATGGAGCCTTCAACCCTAGCCTTATTTGTCACTACGCGCTTTGAGACTCCCATACATCTACACGTTGAATCATTAAAAGTCTATTAAGTAAGTTATATAATAAACATGTAATCCGTTTAAAAATCAACCACAACAATTACCTTTCAAATGGATACATCCACCGGTAATGTATTGGACCACCTAACATTGCTTCATTGGCAAGATGGATTGGAAGATGCTCCATTGAGTCAAAGAAACCTGATGGATAAATCCTTTCTAACTTGCATATGATAACTGGAATGTTATCATTCAACTTAACTAAGTCGTCCAACTTCAATGTATTGCAACAAAGATCCTTGAAGAATCGACTTAGCTCCGTTAATGGTTTCCAAACAAATTCTAGCATGGAATGAAATGCAATTGGAAGTAAACATTCCATGAAAACATGACAGTCATGGCTCTTCATCCCATGTATCGTACCCTTTTCAACATCGACACACCTAGCAAGGTTTGAAGCATAACCATAAGGCATTCTCAATTCTTTAAACCATTTACAAACCAACTTGGCATCTGATGCTGTCAAAGTGTAATTTGCCTTTGGTTTACCCATCTTTCCGTTAGATAAGACTTGCATCTCCAAGTCCCCGCGAAAGCATAATAAAGACAAGTCTTTTCTCGCCTTTTCATTATCCTTTGTTTTACCTTTAATATTCATAACAGTGTTAAATATATTATCGAAGAAATTTTTCTCTATGTGCATCACATCCAGGTTGTGCCTTAACAAGTTATCCTTCCAATATGGAAGATCCCAAAAAATACTTCGTTTTTTCCAATTATGACCCACTCCATACCCGTTCAATTTCTTTTTCCAACCAATTTCAGTCACTTTTGGAAATTTACTCACCACCTCCCATACATCTTGCTTTGTGTAAATGTAAGGTTGACCTTCTTTATCATCCCTATTTTTTGTAAAACTTCTTTTACTTCTTCTGAAAGAGTGATTAGCTGGCAATAATCGATGATGACAATCAAACCAATAATTCTTACCACCATATTTCAAAGTGAAAGCTTTTGTGTCTTCCATACAATGAGGACATGCCAATTTACCTTGGGTTCCCCATCCAGATAACATACCATAGGCGGGAAAATCATTAATTGTCCACATCAAGCATGCTTTCATGATGAAGTTTTGTTTTGTGGATATTTCATAGGTCAAAATACCGTTGGACCACAGTTGTTGCAAATCATCAATCAATGGTTGCAAGTAGACATCTATATTTTGTTTGGGATTAGAAGGTCCAGGTATGAGACAAGTAAAAAATGAGTATGGTTTGGTCATGCACATTTCAGGGGGAAGATTATATGGTGTGACTATAACTGGCCAACAAGAGTATGGAGAAGCAGACACTTGAATGTAAGGAGTAAATCCATCGGCACATAGACCCAACCTTACATTTCTGGGGTCACTAGCAAAGTTAGGGTATACACGTCAAAATGTTTCCATGCTTTTCCATCTGACGGATGGCGAATGATGTTTGAACTCTTTTTATTCTCGTGATGCCATCTCATTTCAGCTGCAGACTCGGTTGATGCATACAATCTTTGTAATATAGGAATGATAGGGAAATAAAACATTCTTTTTGCTGGAACATCTTTGTACTTTCCCATACCAATCCTACGTGGAATGAACCTAGGAGAATGACAAAATTTGCACTAAGATAACTTGCTATCGTCCTTGTAATATAACATACATCCTTTCTTACAACAGTCAATCTTCTCAACCTTCAAACCTAACTTTGAAACCAATTGTGTTGCTTGGTAATAGTTATCAAGCAAGCATGTTTGCACTAGACGTACACTTTTAAGCATTTGTGCAACAAAATCTATACCTTTTTGTGGAACATGCCAATTAGACCTAATTGCCAGAAGTTGAACACATATTGATAATATTGATTGGGTAGCCCCATCGTAGATGGGCTTGTTGGTGGATATCAACTTGTCATAAAACCGTTTTGCATCTTCGTTAGGCAACTCATCCTCAGCACATGTCTCATTTCCCATGTTAGCGTTCACATCAAGGACATCTCGATAAGGCCTAAAAGTATTAAACACTATTTCATCCATTGCATTAAATTGGTCGTCATGACGCACATTCCTACTACTAGTCGAACCACCCGTTGTTTCAACCATTGGCTTCACTTCTCCGTGTTCAGTCCATATCCAATAATCTGGTTGAAATCCATCCCGGTACAAGTGAAGTCTAATAGTAGTTGTTGTAGATATCTTGATACACTTGCATTTTACACACGAACACCTTATCCCTCCCTCAAATATACAAATCGGTTGTTCCAAAGCCCTCTTCACAAAATCTTTAACACCACTAATATACTCCTTTTTCAATCCATGTCTATTTGCATGTACCCTATTGTACATCCAAGTACGGTCCATTTACTATAAGACAAAAACTTAACTTGTCAATCACTAAATAAGTTTGAAAAAATATCACTTACACATAGCTATTCTAAGTAACATTTGAAATTCAACTTCCATAAATAAAAACAGCAAGTCAAAGATACATATAAAACACAGTTTTAGCAATGGATGATGTATGATAATCAGGAAAAAGAAAATTCAGTTTTGACGCTTAAATTATATGGATAATAACTATCATGCTAAACATACACAATTGACAGTAGAGGTGTATGCAATGTTGTTTCATATTCAACCAAACCAAAAAATCATTGTACTATTTTCTTTTCATTCATTTTGATGTTTTAGATTGATTACATGGAAAAGCCAATATCTCATATTATAAATCACTTCGCAATATTATATGGAAAAGACGTCAACAAATCACTACACAATATTATAAGCATACTTTCCAGGTTATTAGGTCAACCAAGCTTCAGATGTACCTGTATCAGACTTATTGTTATCGATGTCTATGCCAATAATCCGTGATGCACTCGTAGTTTTTGCACCTTCCACAACCTGTCAAGTATAAATTATTAATCATAACAGTAGCACATAAATAGGAGAAGAAAAAACATGAAACCTGATAATGTAATTTTAGAAACTTACAGCAAACCCAACAGTTACAAGGCCGAAAATAGCAACAATTGACCCTGACTCAACTTTTGCAAGGTTCCAGACAGCTCCAAGGCCTAAAAAGCTAAAAAGATAATAGGAACCGTGAATTCATAATAAAAAGTGAAGTACTAGGTCTAGGAAGGATAAAAATACAGACCACATATTAAGGAAGAAATATAATATAAGTAATAAGGCAATCAAAAGCAAACTGTTCATGTCAACCCACCCATCTCTCCCCCAGCATTTTCATTCAACAATACAGACCATCAAGATAAAAACTTAACTTGTCAATCACTAAATAATTGAAGCAACAATATAGTAACTATATAGAATGATAGCCCAATTGATAAAACCTAAACAGAATGATAGCCCAATTGATAACCATTTCTAATAAAACCTAAACAAAATGATAGCCAAATTGATAACCATTTCTAATTCCAACAGGGTTGTAACTGATACAGAAAAAGGGTTGGTGCAAAGCCTTGGTTTTGGTTCTGGTTCTGATTCTTAATCAAGTTGTATCATGCTACCAAGCATGTCACTAATCAAGCTGTATCATGCTAACTGATTCCTTCATTCTGTCCAATTGAAAATAGTCATTAATTTTAAATATCAGGGAAGTTGGTTCTACTTACAGATTGGTAGAAGCAGCAACCTCAAAAACTGAACAGATTTAAGCTGTAAGCCTCTAGCAATCAGCAAAATAGTATAAGCAGAAGAAGACAACAACAGACTTTAAGGTGCCAAAAGCCAAATTCTGAAAATATTTCACACTCGTACTTTAAAACAATGCAGATAAAGATGTCAACAGACTTATCATATAAATATGCAAGGCAGTAGGCAGTAGTGTAAGACCCTTAATTTTTAATATTAATTTTGGAATTATTGTCAAGGGTATTTTGGGAATTTTTGTAAATATTTAATATATGTATGTTTTGAGCGAATATATATATATATATATATATATATAAATATTTATTTTGAAGTATGAATTAAAATTATTGGATGGAGATTATATTAATTTAATTTCAAGTAATTAAATTAATCAGACCATTAAGTAAGGATTAGTGGCTAATTGCAAGACAATTAAAAGCTGGAAATTAGACAAGTGGCAAGTGAGGTGGCACCTTGAGAGCCTATAAATAGGAGTGAGAAGGATGGTGAAGTCAGAACACCGTTCCTTCCTCCTCACTGCCCATATTGCATGTACCAACTCCATCTCCTCTCCCATTCTGTCTCTGTTCTGCCATTCCCGAATTCAAATTGAAGAGAGGGAAATTCCTCCAAACACCATTAACTGAAATTCCAACCATCAAACCAGAAAACCCACAGTAGTAAAGTTAATCCCCATCTCAATACGAAGAGAAAGAGCCCAGCTTTGCAGCAGCAAACTCAGGGAACAGCTTAGCCGTTTTTAGACGCAGAAAAGGGAACGCAGCAGGAACAAGAGAAATAGCAGAGCACGCTACAAGGGTAAGGGCACCTTCCATCTTTTAGCTGCATTAGGGCCACGAATGTGTGTGATTTCAGTTCTGTTTTTAAAAGAAAAACTGTTTTCGAAAAATGACATTTTGAAAGAAAATGCATTTTGTTGATATGTGATTATCCTGATGGTTGTTGCTGGCAGTTTTTCTAATAAAACATACTGTTTTACTTATGGGTGAAAGCCGGAAAATGGTTGCATGTTATTTTAATGATGATTAAAATGCATGTCATAAAACTGTTTTGAAAATAGTCTTAAAATGCAAAAAAAGGCATTCTGTTGAGGTTTGTTGTTCTGTAGTGCTTGCATGTCATCCTGATGTTTGATGAAGCTGAGTATTTGCATGTCATTCTGGTGTTTTGAGAAAACTGAATACTTGCATGTTTGTTCTGATGAGTGAGGAAACTGCAATGTTTAAATGATGTTCTGATGGTTTGAAAATCTGAATGATTTGGTGATGGTGACTCTGATTCTGTTCTGTGTTGAGTGATTCTGGTGATATTGATGATTCTGATTCTGGTTGTTTTGTGTGATTCTGGTGGTGTTGATGGTTTTTAAAGGAAAATGGATTTTAAATGAGGGAAGTGTTTTGAAAAAGTGCAGAATCCGTTTGATGTTTGATTGTTATTTTTAAAGAAATAGTTTGAAAAAGTGTTGATGTTTCAGGAAGTATTTCACTGGTTTTTCGAAGGTGTATTCGAATACAACATGAGTGTATTCGAATACAACCTGTCAAGTTCTGTTTTGCCTAAGTTTTCAAAACCTGTATTCGACTACGAGTCCTTGTAGTCGAATACAGAAGAAGGATTTTTGCTTCTGACTAAACCTCTGTATTCGACTACGACCATGTCGTATTCGAATACATAAGTGAAATTTTAAACATTGTATTCGCATCTGTAGTCGACTACAGGCATGCTGTATTCGACTACAGATTCGAGTTTTTCCAGAAACTCAATTTTTGGCTTCTGTATTCGAATACAAGGAAGCTGTATTCGAATACAAATGCGTGTTTTCCAGAAAATCAAATTTTAATCACTGTCATGTGAGTTTTTGAAGTGTTGAGAAACTCTGAGAAGGTTTAAATGATTTGAAAAGAAGTTTGTGAAATGGTTTTAAAGAGGAGAGAAAGATGTTTGAAAAACTTTAAGTGACATGGGAGAAAAGGCTGTATTTTTCAAAGGTTGAACTCCTGTATTCGACTACAGTCATGCTGTATTCTAATACAGAATGTTAAAACTGCAGTTCATGCTTCTGTATTCAAATACAGGGGGTCTGTATTCGAATACATATTCGAATTTCCAGAATTTCCAGGTTTTTAAGAGTGTTTTGTAAACCCTGAGTGTTTGGGGAATGTTGGGATTGTTGTGGGGAAATTCAAATGGAATTTTTGGTGACATTTTGAAGTTATGGTGATGAAGTTGTAAAAAAACTTTACTGATGTAATGAAAGAGGTTGATTTATGCACTGAAATCTGCCTCTGTATTCGAATACCAGAGGGCTGTATTCGAATACAGAGAGTGATTCTATACTATTTTTGGCTTCTGTATTCGAATATAGAAGAGCTGTATTCGAATACAGATTCGTAAATCCCAGAAAAATCCCAGTTTTAAAATTGTAATTGAATGTTAGAGTCTGGGAAAAACATTTCAGAATGTTAATGAATATTTGGCTGTTTAGTCATGTTTGTGATGATGAGAATTTTGATTATGCTGAGATGTGTTAATTATGATTGAGAGGCATGAATTTCTGTTTTGTATGCTGTTTCTAGAGAAGTGAAACACTGCATCTTTCATGCATTGCATAGTCAAGTGGTACCCGCGATGGGCCACAGAGTAATGCGCAACCACGTGCTGATCTGTTGAGCGATTGCACGAGTGCTGGACTGTTGAGCGTCTGTACTCTGAAATGCGCAACCCCGTGCTGATCTATTGAGCGATTGCACGAGTGCTGGACTGTTGAGCGTCTGCATTAGGTACTGCTCTGTTGAGCGATTGTACCTTGGGTTATGTCAAACGTGCTGGTCTGTTGAGCGACTGCACGATGTGCTGGACTGTTAAGCGTCTGCACTGGTGCTGATTTGTTGAGCGATTGCACCCTGGTCATGAGGGCCGTTAAATTGTGCTGGTCTGTGAGCGACTGCACCTTGGTGATTCCAAGAAAATTATGCATGAGCATATATGCATTACATTGAGGGATTTGACCGGCGGGTCACGATTGTTTTATATGATGAATGTTGGAAATTAATGTGTGTGAGTGCTGTTCAGAATCTGAAATTCTGAATTAATGATTGTGTTTTGTTGACGTGTGTTTGTACTTACCGCATACTTCATAATCATTGACTGCTGTTTTGAAAAGGCATGAAAGTCATAAATTTTCAAATGAGCATGATTATTTCCTCATCATCATATGTTATACCATGATTATACATGTTGTTGTGTAATATATGCTATGTGATTATCTGTTATTTTCGGTCGGTGACCCCTTGCTATATATTGTGGACTTTGGGCTTTGCCCTCAGATGCCTCCCAAACCCACGCCGCCCGTGGGTACCCAAACGACGGAAACGTCGTTGAATTTCCTTGACCGCTACTCGCGCACTGCTTGGGCTTTTGACCCCCTCTCAAGCAGAGCGACTTATACGGGGTGGCTGGAGCGGACAAGTAGGACCGACGGCGTGGAAGACTTCGTAGAGCGCACTCATGCGAGTATTGAGTTTCCCGTGCCTTCTCGCATGGTGTTAGAGGCGCACAGAGTGTTCGACGATGCTGAGGAGTCTGCTTAAAGGGTTGAGACGGAGGCCACTGTAGGAGTGGTGACTCCTAACCCTGTGATTGGAAGAGAGATACATGAGTCTGATGCGGTAGCGAAGCGTGAAGAGCTGAGACCAGTAGCGATTGAGATTCTGGGTCCATCTAGGATCTCCGATGATTGCTACGAGATTCCAGCACCGCCGAAGCGGCCACGAGTGTGTATTGACTTGACTTATGAGGAGACCAATCCCTCTATGTACGAGGAGGAGGAGGAGGTTACGTCGAAGCGAGCTGCAGAGTCAGAAGAGACTTGCATGGGATGCGGAGGGATTCCGTGCTACTGCAGCTTCAGCGCATGATCAGTTAGACTTATTGTATTAGGTTTTAGGTTGAAATTGTAATTTGTCTTATTTTGGAAATTCTGTACTATTTTCCGCTGAACCATGTACTCTGATATTTACTGTTGATGTATTATGACAATGATATTTTGGGATGTATTAATGTTTAAAAACTAATTTCCAAGATAAGTACTTAGTGATAATCCTGATGAAGTATTTGGCTTACGTTCATCGATTAATCTATAACGTACTATTTTACGAAGAACTTTATTTTAATTTGTTTTGAAATAGTTTTGGGAAACTTATTTTAATTATTAATTTTCTTTAAAAAAAAAATGCACCCGCACTGTGTTTTAAACTCGGGGTGTTACAATTGTGGTATTAGAGCATTTGGTTAACTTTTGGGTTTAAACTCTGGGTAAAGTGTTTAATTGGAGTCATTAGCTGATCATGCATAAGAAGCAAGTAGTTAAAGTTTCGAGTCTTGTGGAAGTTGTGGTGTGACTGAAGTAAGTAATGATGTGTTATGTTTTGGAATTATTCTGAGTAGTGCGAGATTTCTACTTGATGATGGTTTTGTAAGGAACAATGCCTCCAAAGAAGAGACGACACTACGAGAGCCAACGTCAGCCAGGATGATCGGATGGCTGAAGCGATGAACAACATGGTTGCGTCTGTTGCTGCACAGACAACTGCCAAGACTCAATGAGATCTGGAGAAGAGAGAAAGAGAGATTCACGCGGCTGAATCTAGAGGACTAGAGGATTTTCGTCGTCAAAATCCTCCCAAGTTCAAGGGTGATGAGGGTCCAGAAAGAGCGGACCAGTGGATTCAAGAGATGGAGAAAATCCTCGAGATGATTAACAGCCGAGCAGCGGTGAAGGTCAACTATGCCACGTATCTGCTGATAGGGGATGCAGAGTACGGGTGGAGAAGTACAAGGTTTCTAATGGGATCAGCTCACAAGGAAGTGAATTGGGAGTCGTTCAGTATTTGGCTGCTAACCTACTCGGAGTATCGCTGAGAGAAGGAACTCAGGAGTTCTTATCATTGGCTAACATGGAGACCAAGATGGATGTAAATATAGAAGATGTGATGTTAGTCAAGGAATACCCGGACGTATTTCCATATGAGATTCCAGGATTACCCCCGGTGAGAGAGGTGGAGTTCTTCATTGACTTACACCCAGGAACTGGACCTATCTTAATTGCACCATACCGAATGTCGCCATTGGAATTAAGAGAGCTTAAGGGTCAGATTGAAGGCTTGTTGGAGAAAGGATTTATCAGACCAAGTGTGTCGCCGTGGGGAGCACCGGTATTGTTGGTTAAGAAGAAGGATGGAAGTTCGCATCTATGTGTGGATTATCGACAGCTGAACAAGGTGACCATCAAGAACCGTTACCCTTTATCGCGCATCGACGATTTGATGGACCAATTGAGGGGTGCAGCAGTGTTTTCAAAGATTGATTTAAAGTCGGGATACCATCAGATTCGAGTAAGAGAAGGAGATATTCAAAAGACTGCTTTCAGAACTCGTTACGGACATTATGAATATCTCGTTATGCCTTTTGGAGTTACGAATGCACCATCAATTTTCATGGATTACATGAATAGGATATTCAGCCCGTTTCTGGATAAATTCGTGGTGGTATTCATCGACGATATTTTGATTTATTCAAAGGATGAAGAAGAACACGAAGAGCACCTACGCCAAGTTCTTGACATTTTACGCGAGAAGCAGCTGTATGCCAATTTGTCGAAGTGCGAATTTTGGCTAGACAAAGTGAATTTCTTGGGACACGTAATAACCAAAGAAGGAATCGCTGTGGATCCGGCAAAGATTGAGACCATTCTTGCCCGGAAACAGCCTCAGACTGTCATAGACATAAGAAGTTTTGTCGGATTAGCAGGGTACTACAAAAGATTCATTGAAGGATTCGCTAAGATTGTAGCTCCTCTGACACAACTAACAAGAAAGAATCAGCCGTTTACATGGACGGAGAAGTGTGAAGAGAGTTTTCAGTTGCTAAAGGAGAAATTGACAACCTCACCAGTGTTAGTGCTGCCATAGCCAGAGGAACCATATGAAGTTTACTGTGATGCATCTCACCAAGGTCTGGGATGTGTTTTGATGCAGCACAAGAAAGCTGTAGCTTATGCCTCAAGGCAGTTAAAGACTCACGAACGGAACTACCCTACCCATGATTTAGAGCTTGCTGCTGTAGTGTTTGCGTTAAAAGTCTGGTGACACTACTTATATGGATGCACATTCACGGTGTTTAGTGATCATAAAAGCTTGAAGTATCTGTTCGACCAGAAGGAATTGAACATGCGTCAAAGAAGATGGATGGAGACTCTCAAGGATTTTGACTTCTCATTGCAGTACCACCCTGGAAAGGCCAATGTGGTGGCTGATGCATTAAGTCAAAAGAGTGTGTCAGTATCTTCGATGATAATGGCCAGACAACAAGAGTTGTGGGAAGCGTTTAGAGATCTACACTTGGACGTGGAGTTGGCACCAGGAATGCTAAAGTGTGGAATGATAACAATTTCGAGTGGATTACTTGAGGAGATTGAAAACCTGCAAGATGACGCGTTGATCCAAGAAAAGAGGAATTTGATAGCGCAGGGGCAGACAACTGAGTTCAGCGTCGGAACAAATAATATTCTGAGGTGTAATGGAAGGATTTGTGTACCGGAAGTTACAGAGATGAGAAGAATGATTTTGGAAGAAGCTCATAAGAGTAAGTTGAGTATTCATCTTGGAGCAACCAAGATGTACCAGGACTTAAGGCAGAATTTGTGGTGGCCAGGAATGAAAAAGGATGTGGCAGAATATGTATCCGCTTGTTTGACTTACCAGAAAGCGAAAGTGGAACATCAACGACCTGCTTGAATGCTGCAACCTTTGGACATACCGGAGTGGAAGTGGGACAGCATTTCCATGGATTTTATAACAGGACTGCCCAAGACAAGGAAAAAGAATGATTCAATTTGGGTAATAGTGGACCGTTTGACAAAGTCCGCACATTTCTTACCGGTAAGGACTACTTAGAAGGTAGATAAGCTGACGAAAATCTACATCGCTGAGATTGTGAGGTTACACGGCTTCCATCAAGTATAGTATCTGACCGTGACCCAAAATTCACGTCTCATTTTTGGGGAGCGTTGCATGAAGCTTTGGGCACAAAATTGAAATTGAGTTCAGCCTACCATCCACAAACAGACGGACAAACAGAGGGGACGAATCAGTCCTTGGAGGATCTCTTAAGAGCATGCGTGTTGGATGACAGAGGGAGTTGGGATGACGTTCTGCCATTGATTGAGTTCACTTACAACAACAGTTTCCACGCAAGTATCGGAATGGCACCCTATGAGGCCTTGTATGGACGCAAGTGTCAAACGCCCTTATGCTGGTATAAGGACGGAGAAAGTATGATTGTCGGACCAGAGATGGTGGAACAGACCACAGAGAAGATTAAGAAAATACAAGAGAAAATGAAGGCTTCGCAAGATCGTCAGAAGAGTTATGCGGACAAGCGCCGCAGACCTTTGGAATTCCAGCAAGGCGATCATGTATTCTTGAGGGTTACGCCTACAACTGGTGTTGGCAGAGCTATTAAGTCAAGGAAGTTGACTCCTAAATTTATTGGGCCATACCAGATCACTGCGCGTATTGGACCTTTGGCTTATCGGATTGCGTTACCTCCAATACTATCCAACATTCATGACGTATTTCATGTGTCACAGTTAAGGAAATACATTGCAGACTCGACACATGTAATCGAGCCTGACACAATTCAGCTGAGGGACAACCTGTCATTTGAAGTATTTCCTGTAAGGATTGAAGACAGGAAGATTAAGCAGTTGAGGAATAAGGAAGTCCCACTAGTCAATATGATTTGGAATCCAACTATTGGAGACGCAACTTGGGAATTGGAGAGTAAAATGAAGGAGCAATACCCTCAATTGTTTACGGACATGTAGTTTCGAGGACGAAACTAATTTAAGGGGGGTAGTATTGTAAGACCCTTAATTTTTAATATTAATTTTGGAATTATTGTCAAGGGTATTTTGGGAATTTTTGTAAATATTTAATATATGTATGTTTTGAGTGTATATATATATATATAAATATTTATTTTGAAGTATGAATTAAAATTATTGGATGGAGATTAAATTAATTTAATTTCAAGTAATTAAATTAATCAGACCATTGAGTAAGGATTAGTGGCTAATTGCAAGACAATTAAAAGCTGGAAATCAAACAAGTGGCAAGTGAGGTGGCACCTTGAGAGCCTATAAATAAGAGTGAGAAGGATGGTGAAGTCAGAACACCATTCCTTCCTCCTCATTGCCCATATTGCACGTACCAACTCCATCTCCTCTCCCATTCTGTCTCTGTTCTGCCATTCCCGAATTCAAATTGAAGAGAGGGAAATTCCTCCAAACACCATTAACTGAAATTCCAACCATCAAACCAGAAAACCCACAGTAGTAAAGTTAATCCCCATCTCAATACGAAGAGAAAGAGCCCAGCTTTGCAACAGCAAACTCAGGGAACAGCTTCGCCGTTTTTAGACGCAAAAAAGGGAACGCAGCAGGAACAAGAGAAATAGCAGAGCACGCTACAAGGGTAACGGCACCTTCCATCTTTTAGCTGCATTAGGGCCACGAATGTGTGTGATTTCAGTTCTGTTTTAAAAAGAAAAACTGTTGGGATTGTTGTGGGGAAATTATTGTTTGGGGAATGTTTGGGGAATGTTGGGATTGTTGTGGGGAAATTCAAATGGAATTTTTGGTGACATTTTGAAGTTGTGGTGATAAAGTTGTAAAAAAACTTTACTGATGTAATGAAAGAGGTTGATTTATGCACTGAAATCTGCCTCTGTATTCGAATACCAGATGGCTGTATTCGAATACAGAAAGTGATTCTATACTGTTTTTGGCTTCTGTATTCGAATACAGAAGAGCTGTATTCGAATACAGATTCGTAAATTCCAGAAAAATCCCAGTTTTAAATATTGTAATTGAATGTTAGAGTCTGGGAAAAACATTTCAGAATGTTAATGAATATTTGGCTGTTTAGTCATGTTTGTGATGATGAGAATTTTGATTATGCTGAGATGTGTTAATTATGATTGAGAGGCATGAATTTCTATTTTGTATGCTGTTTCTAGAGAAGTGAAACACTGCATCTTTCATGCATTGCATAGTCAAGTGGTACCCGCGATGGGCCACAGAGTAATGCGCAACCACGTGCTGATCTGTTGAGCGATTGCACGAGTGCTGGACTATTGAGCGTCTGCACTAAGTACTGATTTGTTGAGCGATTGTACTTTGGTATATAAGTGCTGGACTATTGAGTGTCTGCACTGGTACTGGACTGTTGAGCGTCTGTACCCTGAAATGCGCAACCCCGTGCTGATCTGTTGAGCGATTGCACGAGTGCTGGACCGTTGAACGTCTGCACTAGGTACTGATCTGTTGAGCGATTGTACCTTGGGTTATGTCAAACGTGCTGGTCTGTTGAGCGACTGCACGATGTGCTGGACTGTTGAGCGTCTGCACTGGTGCTGATCTGTTGAGCGATTGCACCCTGGTCATGAGGGCCGTTAAATTGTGCTGGTCTGTGAGCGACTGCACCTTGGTGATTCCAAGAAAATTATGCATGAGCATATATGCATTACATTGAGGGATTTGACCGGCGGGTCACGACTGTTTTATATGATGAATGTTGGAAATTAATGTGTGTGAGTGCTGTTCAGAATCTGAAATTCTGAATTAATGATTGTGTTTTGTTGACGTGTGTTTGTACTTACCGCATACTTCATAATCATTGACTGCTGTTTTGAAAAGGCATGAAAGTCATAAATTTTCAAATGAGCATGATTATTTCCTCATCATCATATGTTATACCGTGATTATACATGTTGTTGTGCAATATATGCTATGTGATTATCTGTTATTTTCGGTCGGTGACCCCTTGCTATATATTGTGGACTTTGGGCTTTGCCCTCAGATGCCTTCCAAACCCACGCCGCCCGTGGGTACCCGAACGACGGAAACTTCGTTGAATTTCCTTGACCGCTACTCGCGCACTGCTTGGGCTTTTGACCCCCTCTCAAGCAGAGCGACTTATACGGGGTGGCTGGAGCGGACAAGTAGGACCGACGGCGTGGAAGACTTCGTAGAGCGCACTCATGCGAGTATTGAGTTTCCCGTGCCTTCTCTCCTGGTGTTAGAGGCGCACGGAGTGTTCAACGATGCTGAGGAGTCTGCTGAAAGGGTTGAGACGGAGGCCACTGTAGGAGTGGTGACTCCTAACCCTGTGATTGGAAGAGAGATACATGAGTCTGATGCGGTAGCGAAGCGTGAAGAGCTGAGACCAGTAGCGACTAAGATTCCGGGTCCATCTAGGATCTCCGATGATTGCTACGAGTTTCCGGCACCGCCGAAGCGGCCACGAGTGTGTATTGACTTGACTTATGAGGAGACCGATCCCTCTATGTACGAGGAGGAAGAGGAGGTTACGTCGAAGCGAGCTGCAGAGTCAGAAGAGACTTGCGTGGGATGCGGAGGGAATCCCTGCTACTGCAGCTTGAGCGCATGATCAGTTAGACTTATTGTATTAGGTTTTAGGTTGAAATTGTAATTTGTCTTATTTTGGAAATTCTGTACTATTTTCCGCTGAACCATGTACTCTGATATTTACTGTTGATGTATTATGACAATGATATTTTGGGATGTATTAATGTTTAAAAACTAATTTCCAAGATAAGTACTTAGTGATAATCTTGATGAAGTATTTGGTTTACGTTCATCGATTAATCTATAACGTACTATTTTACGAAAAACTTTATTTTAATTCTTTTGAAATAGTTTTGGGAAACTTATTTTAATTATTAATTTTCTTTAAAAAAAAAATGCACCCGCGCTGTGTTTTAAACTCGGGGTGTTACAAGTAGGAACAAGGAATACATAAATTGATCAACCTCAAAAAGTAAGCCTCATCAAACGAATTTCAACAATTAAGCATACTTGAATTTTAACATGATAGAAATAGAATGAAATTAATAGTAGCACAATAACAGAAAACAAGATATAACAATATCAATGGAGTAAATGGATAAGTGTATTAATGGTAAATGAGAATAAGAGGCCTCTTTGCAGCTAGGCCTACCTCTATTTTCAGGCCCATTATTCAAGTTCCTATCACTGTCCTCCCCTTCAGCAACAACCTTGTCCTCAAGGCTAACAATATAGTAACTTGTGTTACCATCATTGATTCTGTATTTAACTTGTGTTTTTTATAGGTAAATGTTGTTTTAGAAAGGTTTTTAGGTACCCTATGAAGATCCTTTTTCTCAATAAGTCAATATGATCCTTTTTGTTGGAACCATTTTCTTGTTGATGTCAATGATGATCTACAACTAAAAGCATCAGTAAGTACATTTTTTCCCAGCATTTGAAACTTGCATTTTACAAGCGCCGAAGCTTACCTTTTTCTCCTAAAAAATTGATAAATGACAATTATGGCTTATTAAATTCAACTCTATAAATTTTGGAGGGGTTTCTTAAATTTTAAGAAACTAACCTGCTGTCATATGCTAGAATTGCACTATTTTAGAAAGGTTTCTTAAATTTTATTCCACTATATATCAATGCTGAATTGGTCTATAATCTCGTCTAATATTCAAAGCAAATGGATTGATTATCTAATTTCTTACCATACACCCTCCATTTAACATGATATAAAACAGAGATTTGATTATAATGCTTTATGCCTTTGTACCTAAAATCTTAAAAGAAGAAGAAAGTAGGAAGCATATTGCTAAACCAAACAGAGAATTCTATTGGAACATAATACTTCATGATTTAGATAAGTGTTTACCATCATTGATTTTGTATTTAACTTGTGTTTTTTTTAAGGAAAATGTTGTTTTAGACAGGTTTTTAGGCTTCCAACCATACAAGAAATCAGAGAATCCCTGCTTAAGGTTCAATCAGCCATGTAAATGAAAATCCAAGCTCTAGAAACAAATCCTACATAAAGAGAGAAGCATCTAATTTTCTGGCACATCATAAGAGAAGGGAAACCCCAATCTAGAAGCAGACAGTCAATTTCTGATTGCAGAGCATGTATTAGGTTCAAATGAGGACAACTTATATTGAATATCAATTAATGGCATAATACATAATATCATTTACTATTTTATTTGGTTTTATTTTTATATGCAGAGATCAGGAGGTTCTATGCATTGGCAGGGATATTTAAGTTCACTAACAGGACAACACTTCATCCATCTGTTGAAATTTATAATTATCCAAATGCCTTCATCCAGGTTTATCCTAATTGCTCTATACAAGCCAAACATCAGTTAAATCTAGAGAGATTATGAATTGTAAGTTAAGAAATAACACACTGGATTTTCATTCACAAATACAAGCTGGATTATGTGATTCTAAATTCTATGATTCTAAATTCTTAGTAAATTATAAATTGTAAGTTATGAATTGTAAGCTTAATTAGTTTATGTGATTCTATATTCTTAGTAAAGAAATAACACACTGGATTTTCATTCACAAATACAAAAAAACTACCTTGCCATCTATATGCATACCTTCCTATCAATTCTCCAGCAACCAACAATATTCAAACTTGATATACTAACAACTACAAATGTCATAGTCAATCATAACAAGTAAAATTCAACTCACAATTACAAAGAAAACCATCACAAATCCACCACAATCATGATAAGTTTGAGAGCTTCGACAGCAAGGGTTCACAGGGTTCGAGAGCTTCGACGGCGATGGTTCACTTCAGAGTTTAGAGGGTTTGAGTATTACTTGAGATTTGAGAGTTCGATAGGGTTTGGTGCAAAGGTATTTTTGAGATGGTGAGTATTTTTGAGAGTTCGATAGCGTTTGGTGAGACCAAATGTATTTATGATATTTGTTTTTTTTAATTTTCAATTCAGAGTTCAACAGCTATTAAAAAATTTAATTTTAAAAAATTTACAACTTAGCGTCGGTCCATCCAACGCTAACTATGAAAATAAAAATAAAAAAATAAACTGGTGTATGTTTTATTTTATTTAGCGTCGGCCTAGCCGACGCTAATAATTAAAAAAAATCAAAAAAATAATTTTATTGCGTTAGCGTCGGCTAGGCCGACGCTACACCGACGCTAACTAGCATCGGAGTCGTGGCCGACGCTAAATATGGCAGCTAAAATGAGTTTTTCTAGTAGTGTCTGCTCTCACCTAATCACTGACAAAGGACAGCCAGCTATTCCCAACGGGCAAATGAGCTGTCAAAATACTTTTTGAGTCTATAAAAGAGAACTCAAGATATAGGCAACAACAAGAACTCACGAAAGCAATTTTTTTGTCAAAAATCTAATTTCAAACATCTAATCTCAAACACGAGTTGAGCATACTCAGATTCTTTCCAAAATCAGAACTTCAAGTACTAAGCAATTCATTACTCACTTCAATCATACTTGAAGTTATCTCACTCACATACATTGAGTTAGTTCTGATTTTTCCTATTCGATTCCTAGAATCATTCTCGTGTATTTCTCTGTCAAAGAATAAGAACTCAAACAAGTGTTGAGCCTTCTCAGATTCTGACAAAACACTTTAAATCATATCATTGTAAACTCAAGGCTATAGTGTGAAGTATAGTTTTGAGTAAGCTTGTTGGAAATCCTTTTATGATTAAAAGGTGAACAATAAAATCCTATCTAAAGATTGATAGGTGATTTAATTGAACTCTTTTCTGGGTGGAAAGGATTCGTTTTTGTAACAGATCAAAGTTGATCTGAAACAGGGTGTGTAAACCAAGATTGATCTCTATTTTAGCACTTAGTGAAAATCTCACCGTTGTGAGGACTGGACGTAGCCCGGGTTAGGTAAACCAGGATATATCCGTGTGTGATTTCTCTTCCCTTATCTCTATTTACTTTCAAAGAACGTTCTCCGTTTTCTATTTTCACAACCAAGATCAATCTTGAGTTATTTTCTTAAGTTTTTAATAGGAATTTTAAAAGGGCGTGAAGGTGCAAACACGAGAAGGGGGGGTTGAATTCTGTTTTTGCAATTTTAAAACAAAACATGAAGTATGAATAAAACAGAGTTAGCAGCGGATATAAAGTAAAAATAAAAACACAGAATTTTATACTGGTTCACCGTTAACGAGGCTACGTCCAGTCCCTTCACCTTGAAGGATTTCACAAATTCAATACCTTGAATTACAACAGTTCCATTGACCCTTCAAGTCAGTCTTCTCAAATAGTCTAACAATCCTAAACTTTTGAGGAATGCAACACCTTGACTTCTCAAGTCAAGTCTTCTCTTACCAATCTAACAACCCCAGATTGTAGAAGGAATTACAACGCCTTGAATCTAATTGCCAAGTAATCTGCTACCCCTTATGACTCCCTCAGATTGTAGACTCTACTTCAACAACTTAGATCTAACACAAGGGAAAGAAAATAACACGAGTGCTTGCTTTTGGAAAGCTGGAACTCACAATTAACCTCACTGAAAACTTGAGTGTTTGCTTTGGAAGTGTATGACTCTTTTGTGATTTTCGATACTAAGTATTCTGCCTTGAGCCTCCTTTTATAGATGCAGATTAGGGCCTCTTCCAAGCTTAATTTCGAGTTGTATCTTGCTGGATTCTCTTGCAAAAATATCTTGACCAATCGGGCTTCACTTAAATAAAAAACATATCTTTTTAATCTTCAGATTTGCTTTCAAAAATAACTTGCCAATCATGTCTTTAGTTTCTTCCCGCCAACAGCTTCTGAACTCCCATACGACTTCACTTTATTTTTGTAACAAATCCTTTTAATACTTGATCAAAATAAATTAAATCTCCACCGTTAATCCTCATGATTAAATCTGGACCATTTGATCTTCTGCTCTCATCCACATCTAGACCATACTAAGTGATCTGCTGTGATCCTCTGATTTCGGCCAACCCTGGACCACACTTTCTGATCTTATGATCTTCTGATCTCGGCCATCCTGGTCTAGCAAACTGATCTGCTGTGATCCTCTGATCTCGGCCACTGCTGGACCACACATTCTGACCTTCTGATTTTGGCCAACACTGGGCCATGGTCTGATCTTCTGACCTCGGCTAACACTGGACCATAAACTTAAATCTGGACCATTTATCTGAACCTTTTCCCTCTGATTTGGACCAATTCTGAACTGGGTCTGGATTGAACTAGAATTAAATCTGGACAAATGATGTTTCAGTCTGGACATTTAACCTTCTGATTTGGATCAGGTCTGGATCATATCTGAACATCATTTCTTCTGGTTTGGACTTAGTTTCATACCCTGAACCATGCTATCTTCTGGTCTGGGTCAAATCTGGATTGAATCTCTTGTTCTAGACCCATTAATTTATCCTCTGATTAAGTTTGGATCAAGTCGGGGCTGTTTATCATTTCACTGCCAGGCCATCTTCTGGTCAGAATAACTTCTGGACTAAGTCTGACTTAAGACTCCTTCTGGTTTGGATCAAGTCTCCCTCTGGCAGGCTTCCTTTTGTTCTGGTCCAGGTCTCCTTCTGGACTTTGCTTCCTTCTGATCCGGGCCAGTAAAGATATCTTCTGGTGGTGTTTTGACATCCTGGCGTATCCTCTGGTATTTTTAGGATGCATTATTTGGTGACATCTAGAGGCGTATCCTCTGATAACTTCATCTTCTAGTGGTATTTAAAAAAATAGTTCAAGGCACAAAATAAGTTTACATGTAGTGCTTTTGTTAACATCAAAATCCTAAGTACTTAGAACCAACTTGGTTCCAACAATCTCCCCCTTTTTGATGATGGCAAAACCTTAACTTATTTTGCTAGCTTATGACTCGTAGTGCTTTGAAATACTCCCCCTCAGACCAATCTCTCCCCCTAAGTCTAATACTGACTTTTTCTTCTCCTTTTCAACTCCTTCTTGAATCACTCTTTCTTTTCTTCTCTTCTCCTCTCTTTTTCGACTCATTCTCTATTCATCTCTTTTTGATTTTTTCTCTCTCCCTGTTTCTTCTCCTTTTCAACTTCTTCTCTTTTCACTCTTTATTTTTCTCTCTCCCTGTTTCCTCTCCTTTTCAATTCCTTCTCTTTTCGTCTCTTTCTTTTTTGCTCCTCCTTTCTTTTTATCTCTCATTTTCTACTTATTTCTCTTTTTTCTCTCTCCCCCTTTTTGTCATCAGCCAAAAAGAGGTCCTACTATTTTTGTATTTTTGTTTTTTCTTTACAAAGTACAAAAATTAAAAACAAAAAATAAAAGACATAAAATTAAAATTACAAGAAAATTAAAAACTCCTTAGAAGACTACTTGGGCTAGTCAGATATGGAGACAATGTTGAGATGTTTCTTGATGAACTCGAACCTATCTTCAGGTAATGCTTTGGTGAAAATGTCAGCCCATTGATGATCAGTGTCCACAAACTGGATGCTTAAAGTCCTTTTTTGAACATGGTCCCTAATGAAATGGTGTTTTATTTCAATGTGTTTGGCTCTAGAGTGTAAGATCGGATTCTTGGTTAGGTTTATGGCTGAAGTGTTATCACAGAACAATGGGATATTGGTTTCAAAGATGTTGTAATTTTCAAGTTGATGTTTCATCCAGATTAACTGTGAGCTGCATCCTGCTGCTGATATATACTCAACTTCGGCTATTGACATATCAATGGTGCTTTGTCTTTTGCTTGACCAAGAGATCAAATTATCACCTAAAAATGTGCAGTTGCCACTTGTACTTTTCCTTTCCAGCTTATCTCCAGCATAGTCGGAATCACAAAAACCTCTGAGTTTGTAAGTGGGGGTTTTCTTTTATAACAGGGTAAGGTTAGTGGTTCCTTTAATGTATCTCATAATTCGTTTGACAACAGTTAAATGGGATTCCCTAGGGTCAGCATTAAAACGGGCACAAACACAAACACTTAACAAGATGTCAGGTCTAGAAGCAGTTAAATAAAGAAGGGATTCAATCATACCTCTGTATGTTTTCTGGTCTACCTTCTTATCTGGTTTCATCTTTCTCAAGTGAGCAAGTTGGGTGCATGGGGGTGGCCATAGGCTTACGTTCACTCATTTTGACCTTTTTAAGAAGTTCTTTAGTGTATTTAGATTGGTGAATGAGTATACCTGATTTACCTTGGTGAATCTGAATTCCTAGGAAGAACTTAAGTTCTCCCATCATGCTCATTTGGAACTCTTTCTGCATTAGGTCAGATAACTCCTTACACAAAGTGCCATTAGTCGATCCAAAGATGTTATCGTCAACATAAACTTGAATAATTAAAATATCATTTTTAATGGATTTCCTAAATAGAGTATTATCAATCTGGCCTCTATCAAATTCATTATTAAGCAGAAAGGTACTAAGTCTGTCATACCATGCCCTTGGTGCTTGTTTTAAACCATTTAAAGATTTTTTAAGTTTTAAAACATGGTTTGGAAAGTTAGAATTTTCAAATCCAGGGGGCTGTTTGACATAGACTTCCTCACTTATATAGCCATTTAAGAATGCACTTTTAACATCCATTTGATACAGAACTATATCATGATTAGTAGCAAATGATAAGAGAATTCAAATTGCTTCTAACCTGGCCACTGGAGCAAAAGTCTCAGTGTAATCTATACCTTCCTGTTGACTGTATCTTGAGCTACAAATTTGGCTTTGTTCCTTACCACTTCACCTTTTTCATTGAGTTTATTCTTGAACACCCACTTGGTTCCAATAATGTTTTTGTTTGGTCTGGATATCAAATCCCAAACATCATTCCTTTGGAATTCATTCAGCTCTTCTTGCATTGCAAGTATCTAACCTTCCATGCCAAAGCTTCATCAACATTGGTTGGTCTGCATCAACTTCTGGTTCTGGAATATCTGTAACAGCTTCTGATTCTGATAAGTATCCAGATTTCTCTTCTTACTTAACTTGGCTGTTTCTGACTTGATCAGATTTATCTTTTGAAGATTTGTCATGTGTTGCTGACTTGCATGTATCCTCTATATTTCCAAGTACTTTTGTTTCTTCTGCTTCTGCTCCCTTTGGTTCTGGTGAACCTGCACTATCTTTATCTTGCTTTGATTTGTCAAGATCAAGCAGTTTGTCATATAACATAATACAAATCAAATAATTTAAAAATGAACTTCGTACAACCAAACCATTAATTCTGCTTCTGGTGGTTTCTGCTTGTTTTTGAAACCAAAGAAATGCTGTTTCTGCTGAAGTGTTCAATTCGTGTGAATCACCTAGTTCTTCTAATAGTTTGAAGACCTGCAGAATACTCATCTAGCTTTGATTTTTTAAGATCATGCTTCTTGTTATCACAGTATAAAGGTGCAAACACGATAAGGGGGTTGAATTGTGTTTGATTAACTTGAATACTTTTCCTGTTTTTACACTTTCAAAACAAAACTTGATGTATGAATAAAAAAAGAGTTAGCAGCGGATATAAAGTAAAAATAAAACACATAAATTTTATAATGGTTCCCCGTTAACGAGGCTACGTCCAGTCCCTTCACTTTGAAGGATTTCACTAATTCAAACCTTGAATTACAACAGTTCCACTGACCCTCCAAGTCAGTCTTCTCAAACAGTCTAACAATCCTAGAATCTTGAGGAATACAGCACCTTGACTTCCTAAGTCAAGTCTTCTCCTGCCAATCTGACAACCCCAGATTGTAGAAGGAATTACAACGCCTTGAATCTAATTGCCAAGTAATCTGCTACCCCTTCTGACTCCCTCAGATTGTAGACTCTACTTCAACAACTTAGATCTAACACAAGGGAAAGAAAATAACACGAGTGCTTGCTTCTTGAAAGCTGGAACTCACAATTAACCTCACTGAAAGCTTGAGTGTTTGCTTTGGAAGTGTATGACTCTTTTGTGATTTTCGATACTAAGTATTCTGCCTTGACCCTCCTTTTATAGATGCAGATTTGGGCCTCTTCCAAGCTTAATTTCGAGCTGAATCTTGCTGGAATCTCTTGCAAAAATAACTTGACCAATTGGGCTTTATTTAAATAAAAAACATATCTTTTATTTAGCTTCAGATTTTCTTTCAAAATAACTGGCCAATCAAGTCTTTAGTTCCTTCCCGCCAATAGCTCATGAGTTCCACAATACTTCATTTTAATTTTGTAACAAATCTTTTTAATACTTTGATCAAAATAAATTTAAATCTCCACCGTTAATCCTCATGATTAAATCTGGACCATTTGATCTCCCTGCGCTAGTCCACATTTGGACCATACTAATTGATATGGTGTGATCCTCTGATTTCGGCCATCCCTGGACCACACTTCCTAACCCTCTGATCTTCTGAACTCGGCCATCCTGGACTTGCACCTGATATGCTATAATCCTCTTATCTCGGCCATTGCTGGACCACACATCCTGACTCTCTGATTTCGGCCAACACTGGGCCATGGTCTGATCTTCTGATCTAGGCCATCACTGGGCCAATTAATTAAAACTGAACTATTGATCTAGAAATCTTCCCTCTGATTTGGGCCAATTCTGGACTTGGTCTGGATTATATTGAAATTAAATCTGGACAAGTAATATTTCAGTTTGGACATTTTACCTTTGATTTTGGATCAGGTCTGGATCAATTCTGGAAATCATTTCTTCTGGTCTGGACTGAATTTCATGTCCTGAATGATGCTATCTTATGGTCTGGGTCAAATCTGGATTGATTCTCTTGTTCTGAACTCATTAACTTATCATCTGGTTGAGTCTGGATCAAGTCTGGGCTGTTTTAATTTTTCATTGCCAGACCATGTTCTGGTCAGAATAAGTTTTGGATTAAATCTGACATTTGATTCTTTCTGGTCTGGAACAACTCTCCCTCTAGCAGGCTTTCCTCTGGTATGGTCCAGGTCTTCTTCTAACATTGCTTCCTTCTGATCTGGGCCAGCAAAGATATCTTCTGGTGATCCTGGAGTATCTTCTGGTAATTCCAGGATGCATTCTGAATGCATCTTCTGCCTCTGCAAACTTCATTTTCTGGTTGTATTTAATGTAATAATTCAAGGTACAAAATAAGATTACATTGAGTGCTTTTGTAAACATCAAAATCCTAAGACTTAGAACCAACTTGGTTCCAACACAGTAAACATAAATATCAAAGAATAATAGTATTTACAGCAAGATGTAACCTCTATGTCAACAGTTTCAGTTTTACTCTGAAAATCCTCTTGTTTCTGATTTTTAGATTCTGAATCTGTACGCTTTGTGATTAGATGGTTTGGATGAAGGGATTTGAATTCCCTCCCTGGTTTGTGGTCTTGATGAATTTCACTAGAGTGTTTGAAGAACTCTTCTGATTCTGATTCTTCTCTTTCTGCTTCGGCTGATACACCATGTTCCTCTGGTGATTTTGGAACTTATGGTGATTCTGGTAATTTTGCTTCTTCTGGTAATTCTGAAGCTGATGTTTGTGATTCTGCTGTTTGTGGCTAAACCTCTGATTATGATAATTATACTCGTTCGAGTTCTGGTACTGTTTTTGATTTTGGTTCTAGTGTTGGTTCTGGTTCTAGTTCCTGTGCCTCTGATACTAGTTCCAGTTATGGTTCTTGTTCCAGTTCCTGTTCTGATTTTGGTTCCAGCGTTGGTTCTGGTTCCAGTTCCTGTACCTCTGACACTGGTTCCAGTTCCTGTTATGATTTGTGTGATATGTGTGATTTCTTTGATATTTCTTGTACCTCATATGATTCTGGTTCTGGTTCTGATGGGTATTATGTTGACCATTTCTTCTTCTACCAGAGTCAATTGGCTTCTGTTTGGTAGATGTTGGAACATAAACCTTCTTCTGCTTGTGCATTGCCAACATTCATTGTCTAGGCACCATTGTTGGTGTCTCCTTCTGGTTGCTCAGTTTTTGAAGTGGAACAAATATTACTTTTGAGAGTTTTGGAAGTGGTACTTTTGAGAGCACCATTGTTGTGCATATCAGATTCACAAACAGTTTTGGAAGTGGAACAAATATTACTTTTGAGAGTTTGGTTTTCAGATTTGAGTCTTGCAACTTCAGTTTTAAAATCTTTGTTTTCAGTTGCATACTCACAATTTCGATTCTTTAAAACTTGGACTTCTTTGGTTAGATTTTTCTTATCTTCCCTAAGAGTTTTCAGTTTTAAAGACATCTTATTGTTTGCATTTAAAAAGTCTTTTAAAGCCTCAATAAATTCAGATCTAGTGAGATCAAAAAATACCTCACTGTCTTCATCTTATTAATCTGTTCTAGAGCCTGAGCCGTATCCAGAGCTTGAGTTTGAATGAGCCATCAGAGACATAATTGCTCCCTCTGATGTGCTTCCAGACTTTCTTAAATGACTGCTTCGATCATTCTTCCTTCTGCCTGCTTTCCTTCTTGAAATCATGCCTTTATGAAGTCCAGAGGTAGACCTGATGAAGGTGCAAACACGAGAAGGGGGGTTGAATTGTGTTTGACTAACTTGAATACTTTTTTTGTTTTTGCAGTTTTAAAACAAAACTTGATGTATGAATAAAACATAGTTAGCAGCGGATATAAAGTAAAAATAAAAACACAGAATTTTATACTGGTTCACCGTTAACGAGGCTACGTCCAGTCCCTTCACCTTGAAGGATTTCACTAATTCAAACCTTGAATTCCAACAGTTCCACTAACCCTCCAAGCCAGTCTTCTCAAACAGTCTAACAATCCTAGACTCTTGAGGAATACAACACCTTGACTTCCTGAGTCAAGTCTTCTCCTACCAATCTGACAACCCCAGATTGTAGAAGGAATTACAACGCCTTGAATCTAATTGCCAAGTAATCTGCTACCCCTTCTGACTCCCTCAGATTGTAGACTCTACTTCAACAACTTAGATCTAACACAAGGGAAAGAAAATAACACGAGTGCTTGCTTCTTGAAAGCTGGAACTCACAATTAACCTCACTGAAAGCTTGAGTGTTTGCTTTGGAAGTGTATGACTCTTTTGTGATTTTCGATACTAAGTATTCTGCCTTGACCCTCCTTTTATAGATGCAGATTTGGGCCTCTTCCAAGCTTAATTTCGAGCTGAATCTTGCTGGAATCTCTTGCAAAAATAACTTGACCAATTGGGCTTTATTTAAATAAAAAACATATCTTTTATTTAGCTTATGATTTTCTTTCAAAATAACTGGCCAATCAAGTCTTTAGTTCCTTCCCGCCAATAGCTCATGAGTTCCACAATACTTCATTTTAATTTTGTAACAAATCTTTTTAATACTTTGATCAAAATAAATTTAAATCTCCACCGTTAATCCTCATGATTAAATCTGGACCATTTGATCTCCCTGCGCTAGTCCACATTTGGACCATACTAATTGATATGGTGTGATCCTCTGATTTCGGCCATCCCTGGACCACACTTCCTAACCCTCTGATCTTCTGAACTCGGCCATCCTGGACTTGCACCTGATATGCTATAATCCTCTTATCTCGGCCATTGCTGGACCACACATCCTGACTCTCTGATTTCGGCCAACACTGGGCCATGGTCTGATCTTCTGATCTAGGCCATCACTGGGCCAATTAATTAAAACTGAACTATTGATCTAGAAATCTTCCCTCTGATTTGGGCCAATTCTGGACTTGGTCTGGATTATATTGAAATTAAATCTGGACAAGTAATATTTCAGTTTGGACATTTTACCTTTGATTTTGGATCAGGTCTGGATCAATTCTGGAAATCATTTCTTCTGGTCTGGACTGAATTTCATGTCCTGAATGATGCTATCTTATGGTCTGGGTCAAATCTGGATTGATTCTCTTGTTCTGAACTCATTAACTTATCATCTGGTTGAGTCTGGATCAAGTCTGGGCTGTTTTAATTTTTCATTGCCAGACCATGTTCTGGTCAGAATAAGTTTTGGATTAAATCTGACATTTGATTCTTTCTGGTCTGGAACAACTCTCCCTCTAGCAGGCTTTCCTCTGGTATGGTCCAGGTCTTCTTCTAACATTGCTTCCTTCTGATCTGGGCCAGCAAAGATATCTTCTGGTGATCCTGGAGTATCTTCTGGTAATTCCAGGATGCATTCTGAATGCATCTTCTGCCTCTGCAAACTTCATTTTCTGGTTGTATTTAATGTAATAATTCAAGGTACAAAATAAGATTACATTGAGTGCTTTTGTAAACATCAAAATCCTAAGACTTAGAACCAACTTGGTTCCAACACAGTAAACATAAATATCAAAGAATAATAGTATTTACAGCAAGATGTAACCTCTATGTCAACAGTTTCAGTTTTACTCTGAAAATCCTCTTGTTTCTGATTTTTAGATTCTGAATCTGTACGCTTTGTGATTAGATGGTTTGGATGAAGGGATTTGAATTCCCTCCCTGGTTTGTGGTCTTGATGAATTTCACTAGAGTGTTTGAAGAACTCTTCTGATTCTGATTCTTCTCTTTCTGCTTCGGCTGATACACCATGTTCCTCTGGTGATTTTGGAACTTATGGTGATTCTGGTAATTTTGCTTCTTCTGGTAATTCTGAAGCTGATGTTTGTGATTCTGCTGTTTGTGGCTAAACCTCTGATTATGATAATTATACTCGTTCGAGTTCTGGTACTGTTTTTGATTTTGGTTCTAGTGTTGGTTCTGGTTCTAGTTCCTGTGCCTCTGATACTAGTTCCAGTTATGGTTCTTGTTCCAGTTCCTGTTCTGATTTTGGTTCCAGCGTTGGTTCTGGTTCCAGTTCCTGTACCTCTGACACTGGTTCCAGTTCCTGTTATGATTTGTGTGATATGTGTGATTTCTTTGATATTTCTTGTACCTCATATGATTCTGGTTCTGGTTCTGATGGGTATTATGTTGACCATTTCTTCTTCTACCAGAGTCAATTGGCTTCTGTTTGGTAGATGTTGGAACATAAACCTTCTTCTGCTTGTGCATTGCCAACATTCATTGTCTAGGCACCATTGTTGGTGTCTCCTTCTGGTTGCTCAGTTTTTGAAGTGGAACAAATATTACTTTTGAGAGTTTTGGAAGTGGTACTTTTGAGAGCACCATTGTTGTGCATATCAGATTCACAAACAGTTTTGGAAGTGGAACAAATATTACTTTTGAGAGTTTGGTTTTCAGATTTGAGTCTTGCAACTTCAGTTTTAAAATCTTTGTTTTCAGTTGCATACTCACAATTTCGATTCTTTAAAACTTGGACTTCTTTGGTTAGATTTTTCTTATCTTCCCTAAGAGTTTTCAGTTTTAAAGACATCTTATTGTTTGCATTTAAAAAGTCTTTTAAAGCCTCAATAAATTCAGATCTAGTGAGATCAAAAAATACCTCACTGTCTTCATCTTATTAATCTGTTCTAGAGCCTGAGCCGTATCCAGAGCTTGAGTTTGAATGAGCCATCAGAGACATAATTGCTCCCTCTGATGTGCTTCCAGACTTTCTTAAATGACTGCTTCGATCATTCTTCCTTCTGCCTGCTTTCCTTCTTGAAATCATGCCTTTATGAAGTCCAGAGGTAGACCTGATGAAGGTGCAAACACGAGAAGGGGGGTTGAATTGTGTTTGACTAACTTGAATACTTTTTTTGTTTTTGCAGTTTTAAAACAAAACTTGATGTATGAATAAAACATAGTTAGCAGCGGATATAAAGTAAAAATAAAAACACAGAATTTTATACTGGTTCACCGTTAACGAGGCTACGTCCAGTCCCTTCACCTTGAAGGATTTCACTAATTCAAACCTTGAATTCCAACAGTTCCACTAACCCTCCAAGCCAGTCTTCTCAAACAGTCTAACAATCCTAGACTCTTGAGGAATACAACACCTTGACTTCCTGAGTCAAGTCTTCTCCTACCAATCTGACAACCCCAGATTGTAGAAGGAATTACAACGCCTTGAATCTAATTGCCAAGTAATCTGCTACCCCTTCTGACTCCCTCAGATTGTAGACTCTACTTCAACAACTTAGATCCAACACAAGGGAAAGAAAAACACGAGTGCTTGCTTCTGGAAAGCTGGAACTCACAACTAACCTCACTTAAAACTTGAGTGTTTGCTTTTGGAAGTGTATGACTCTTCTGTGATTTTTCGATACTAAGTATTGTGCCTAGAGCCTCCTTTTATAGATGTGAATTAGGGCCTCTTCCAAGCTTAATTTTGAGCTGTATCTTGTTGGATTCTCTTGCAAAAATATCTTGACTAATCGAGCTTCACTTTAATAAAAAACAAATCTTTTTTAAGCTTCAAATTTGCTTTCAAAAATAACTGATCTGTTCTGATCTCGGCTAACCTAGTCTAGCAAACGGATCTGTTGTGATCCTCTGATTTCGGCCAATGCTAGACCACACATTCTGACCTTCTGATTTCGGCCAAAATTAGGCCATGGTCTGATCTTCTGATCTCGACCAACACTGGGCCAAATACTTAAATCTGAACCATTGATCTGTATATCTTCCCTCTGATCTGGACCAATTCTGGACTTGGTCTGGATTAAACTGAAATTAATTATGGACAAATAATATTTCAGTTTGGACATTTTACCTTCTGTTTTGAATCAGTTATGGATCAAATCTGGAGATCATTTCTTCTGGTCTGGACTTAGTTTCATACCCTGAACCATGCTATCTTCTGGTCTGGGTCAAATCTGGATTGATTCTCTTGTTGTGGACCCATTAACTTATCCTCTGATTAAGTTTGGATCAAGTCTGGGCTGTTTATTGTTTCACTTCTAGGCCATCTTCTGGTCAAAATAACTTCTGGAATAAATCTGACATTTGATTTCTTCTGGTCTGGATCAAGTCTCCCTCTGGCAGGCTTCCTTCTGGTCTGGTCCAGGTCTCCTTCTGACTTTGCTTCCTTCTGATCTAGGCCAGTAAAGATATCCTCTGGTGGTGTTTTTGAAGGTGCAAACACGAGAAGGGGGGGTTGAATTGTGTTTAACTAACTTGATTACTTTTCCTATTTTTACACTTTTAAAACAAAACTTGATGAATAAAAACAGAGTTAGCAGTGGATATAAAGTAAAAAATAAAACACAAAATTTTTATACTGGTTCACCGTTAACGAGGCTACGTATAGTCCCTTCACCTTGAAGGATTTCACTAATTCAAACCTTGAATTACAACAGTTCTACTGACCCTCCAAGTCAGTCTTCTCAAAAAGTCTTACAATCCTAGACTCTTGAGGAATACAACACCTGTCTTCTCCTGCCAATCTAACAACCCCAGATTGTAGAAGGAATTACAACGCCTTGAATCTAATTGTCAAGTAATCTGCTACCCCTTCTGACTCCCTCAGATTGTAGACTCTACTTCAACAACTTAGATCTAACACAATGGAAAGAAAATAACACGAGTGCTTGCTTCTTGAAAGCTGGAACTCACAATTGACCTCACTGAAAACTTGAGTGTTTGCTTTGGAAGTGTATGACTGTTTTGTAATTTTCGATACTAAGTATTCTGCCTTGAGCCTCATTTTATAGATGCAGCTTAGGGCCTCTTCCAAGCTTACTTTCGAGCTGAATCTTGCTGGATTCTCTTGCAAAAATATCTTGAGTCCCTCAGATTGTAGACTCTACTTCAACAACTTTGATCCAACACAAGGGAAAGAAAAACACGAGTGCTTGCTTCTGGAAAGCTGGAACTCACAACTAACCTCACTGAAAACTTGAGTGTTTGCTTTTTGAAGTGTATGACTCTTCTGTGATTTTTCGATACTAAGTATTGTGCCTAGAGCCTCCTTTTATAGATGTGAATTAGGGCCTCTTCCAATCTTAATTTTGAACTGTATCTTGTTGGATTCTCTTGCAAAAATATCTTGACTAATCGAGCTTCACTTTAATAAAAAAAATATCTTTTTTAAGCTTCAGATTTTCTTTCAAAAATAACTGGCCAATCATGTCTTTCGATTCTTCCCGCCAACAGTTCCTGAATTCCACAATACCTCACTTTATTTTTGTAACAAATCTTCTCAATACTTTGATCAAAATAAATTAGAATCTCCACCGTTAATCCTCCTGATTAAATCTAGACCATTTGATCTTCTGCGCTAGTCCACAGCTGGACCATACTAAGTGATATGCTGTGATCCTCTGATTTCGGCCATCCCTGGACCATACTTCCTAACCTTCTGATCTTCTGATCTCGGTCATCCTGGTCTAGCAAACTGATCTGCTGTGATCCTCTGATCTCGGCCACTGCTGGACCACACATCATGACTTTTTGATTTCGGCCAACACTGGGCCATGGTCTGATCTTCTGATCTCGGCCAACACTAGGCCAATTACTTAAATCTGAACCATTGATCTAAAAATCTTCCCTCTGATCTGGACCAATTCTGGACTTGGTCTGGATTAAACTGAAATGAAATCTTGACAAATAATATTTCAGTCTGGACATTTTACCTTCTGTTTTGGATCAGTTCTGGATCAATTCTGGAGATCATTTCTTCTGGTCTGGACTTAATTTCATACCCTGAACCATGCTATCTTCTGTTCTGGGTCAAATCTGGATTAATTCCTTTGTTCTAGACTCATTTAGTTACCCTCTGATTAAGTCTGGATCAAGTCTGGGCTGTTTAGCATTTCACTGCGAAGCCATCTTCTGGTCAGAATAACTTCTGGAATAAATCTGACAGTTGACATATTCTGGTCTGGAACAACTCTCCCTCTTGCAAGCTTCCCTCTGGTCTGGTCCAGGTCTCATTCTGACTTTGCTTCCTTCTGATCTGGGCCAGCAAAGATATCCTCTAGTAGTGTTTTGACATCCTGCTGTATCCTCTTGTAATTCCAGATGCATTCTGGATGCATTTTCTGCCTCTGCAAGCTTCATTTTCTGGTGGTATTTAATGTAATAATTCAAGGTACAAAATAAGATTACATGGAGTGCTTTTGTAGACATCAAAATCCTAAGTACTTAGAACCAACTTGGTTCCAACAGTTTTGACATCCTGGTGTATCCTTTGGTAAGTCCAGGATGCATTCTGGATGCATTTTCTGCCTATGATAACTTCATCTTCTGGTGGTATTTAATATAGTAATTCACGGTACAAAATAAGATTACATGGAGTGCTTTTGTAAACATCAAAATCCTAAGTACTTAGAACCAACTTGGTTCCAACACCTGATGTGTGCCATCTTTTCTATTTTTGCCTCTTCTTCATCAGACGATTCTTCCTCTGATTCTGATGCATCCCAGGCTGCCATCAGACCCTTCTTTCTGAATCTGGAACTCTTCTTATGCTGTTTGCCTTTTTCCAGATTTGGACATTCTGACTTGATATGTCCAGGTTCATTGCATCCCTAACAAACGATACTCTTCTTGTCAGATTCTTCCTTTCCTTTATTGTTATATTTCTTCTTGAAGCTTCTCCTCTTCCTGGTTTCCCAGATCTTAACCATCTGTTTGGTTAAGTAAGCCATATCATCACAGTCACTGTCGTTATCCTCTGATTCTGATGCTGCCCTTGCAGCTTTCTTCTGTTTTGACTTCAGGGCCAAATTCTTCTTCTTCTTTGGTTCATCTGCTTCTAGTTCTATTGCATGAGACCTGAGTGAGCTGATCAGATCTTCAAGTTATTCAGATCTTTGGCTTTGCTGAACTGCAGTAACCATTGGTCTCCACTTGGTTGGTAAGCTTCTTAGAATCTTCTTGACATGATCTGCTGTTGTGTAGCTTTTCTTCAAGACCTTCAGTCCAGATATTAGAGTTTGGAATCTACAGAACATTCCATCAATGTCTTCATAATCTTCCATCTTGAACATCTAATACTATTTGACCAATATGTTAGCCCTTGCTTCTTGAACCTGCTGACTTCCTTCATAGGTCAGAACTAGACTGTCGAATATACTCTTTGTTGTTTCTTTATCTGTGCATATGTCAAATTCCTTGATTGTGATGGCACTGATCATGATGTTTTTGGATTTGTGATGCAGTTTGAATAATTTGCTCTGGTCTGGTTTCATATCTTCCATGTCCAGTTCTTTAGTTTGAAACTTTTCATTCTGTCCTTCCAATACTCAAACCTTTCTCCATCAAATACTGGTGGTCTGTTGATGTTGCCTCCCAGATCATCTTTGGGTTCTGCCATGTTGAACCCCTTGGACCTTTCCTCAAACATTGTTAAGTGCTCAACCTTGAGACCGAGCTCTGATGCCAATTGAAAGTGCAAACACGAGAAGGGGGGTTGAATTGTGTTTGACTAACTTGAATACTTTCTCTCTTTTTGCAATTTTAAAACAAAACATGATGTATGAATAAAACAGAGTTAGCAGCGGATATAAAGTAAAAATAAAAACACAGAATTTTATACTGGTTCACCGTTAACGAGGCTACGTCCAGTCCCTTCACCTTGAAGGATTTCACTATTTCAATACCTTGAATTACAACAGTTCCACTAACCCTCCAAGTCAGTCTTCTCAAACAGTCTAACAATCCTAGACTTTTGAGGAATGCAGCACCTTGACTTCTCAAGTCAAGTTTTCTCCTACCAATCTGACAACCCCAGATTGTAGAAGGAATTACAACGCCATGAATCTAATTGCTAAGTAATCTGCTACCCCTTCTGACTCCCTCAGATTGTAGACTCTACTTCAACAACTTAGATCTAACACAAGGGAAAGAAAATAACACGAGTGCTTGCTTCTGGAAAGATGGAACTCACAATTAACCTAACTGAAAACATGAGTGTTTGCTTTGGATGTGTATGACTCTTTTGTGATTTTCGGTACTAAGTATTCTGCCTTGAGCCTCCTTTTATAGATGCAGATTAGGGCCTCTTCCAAGCTTAATTTCGAGCTGTGTCTTGCTGGATTCTCTTGCAAAAATATCTTGACCAATCATATCTTTTTTAAGCTTCAAATTTGCTTTCAAAAATAACTGGCCAATCATGTCTTTAGTTTCTTCCCGCCAACAGCTTCTGAATTCCCACACGACTTCACTTTATTTTTGTAACAAATCCTTTTAATACTTTGATCAAAATAAATTAAATCTCCACCGCTAATCCTCATGATTAAATTTGGACCGTTTGACCACATATTTGATACTAAGTGATATGCTGTGATCCTCTGATTTCGGCCAACCCTGGACCACACTTTCTGATCTTCTGATCTCGGCCAACACTAGGCCATGGTCTGATCTGCTGTGATCCTCTGATCTCGGCCAATGCTGGACCACACATTCTGGCCTTCTAATTTCGGCCAACACTGGGCCATGGTCTGATCTTCTTACTCGGCCAACACTGGGCCATATACTTAAATCTGGACCATTTATCTGAACCTTTTCCCTCTGATCTGGACCAATTGTGAATTGGGTCTGGATTGAACTGAAATTAAATCAGGACAAATGATATTTCAGTCTGGACATTTTACCTTCTGATTTGGATCAGGTCTGGATCATATCTGGACATCATTTCTTCTGGTCTAGACTTAGTTTCATACCCTGAACCATGCTATCTTCTGGTCTGGGTCAAATCTGGATTGAATCTCTTGTTCTGGACCCATTAATTTATCCTCTGATTAAGTCTGGATCAAGTCTGGGCTGTTTATCATTTCACTGCCAGGCCATCTTCTGGTCAGAATAACTTCTGGACTAAGTCTGACTTATGACTTCTTCTGGTATGGATCAAGTCTCCCTCTGGCAGGCTTCCTTCTGGTCTGGTCCAAGTCTCCTTCTGGATTTTGCTTCCTTCTGATCTGGGCCAGTAAAGATATCTTCTGGTGGTGTTTTGACATCTTGGCGTATCCTCTGGTATTTTCAGGATGCATTATCTGGTGACATATGGAGGTGTATCCTCTGATAACTTCATCTTCTGGTGGTATTTAAAATAATAATTCAAGGCATAAAATAAGTTTACATGTAGTTCTTTTGTTAACATCAAAATCCTAAGTACTTTGAACCAACTTGGTTCCAACAGGGCGAATTTACAATTCAAACCCCCCTTTCTTGTAAATCGATATTGCTGCTTCACATTGCTAAATGAGGGTCATCAAATAGACCACCCTACTTTGATGGCTTAAATTACTATTTCTGGAAAAACAAAATGCAGCTATTCCTAAAGTCCCAAGACACAGGAATATGGCACATCATTACAGAAGGTGATTTCATACGAAGGGTGAAAATGTATAAGATCGATATTTTTGATGAAGACAAAAGACAATGTATAAAGATCAAGATGCAAAGTACATACAACATTCAAAGTCATATATTTGAAAAGTTAGACTTTAAGGTACTTGATAAAAATCCAATTATATTTCAAATACAATATTATGAGAACCTACTATATTTTAGCATATGCATCAAAAATATTTTCAAAGTGTCAAAATACATAAACAAATTTTTAAAAATTAAGTTTTTGACAAAAATGAAAATTGTATTCGACTACAGCACCTCGTAGCCGAATACAAACTCTAAGTCAGTCGCAAAACCTTCAGTTCGGTATTCGAATACGACATGTTGTAGCCGAATACAGATATCAAGTCAGTAGCTAAAACTAAAGATCTGTATTCGAATACGGAGTGTCGTAGCCGAATACAAATATCAAGTTAGTAGCTAAAACTGAAGATCTACATTCCAATACAGAGAGTCGTAGCCGAATAGATAACAAGTTAGTGGCTCAAACTGGACTTTTGTATTCGACTACAGCTTCGCGTATTCGAATACAACTCAAGTCAGTGGCAAAATTCACATACTTGTATTCGACTACGAGGTATCGTATTCGAATACGAAGTTCAAATTTTGAATAAAAACTGAACGTTACAGAAGTGTATTCGAATACACTAAGGTTGTATTCGAATACAACTTTGAATCAATGCAATTTTTCAGTTCAGAAGTCATCTGGATCATTGCATAAGTTCATCAAAACTTCTGGGAACAATTGCCATTGATATGAAGTGTTGTCTATAGAGTATAAGTACCTCATAGCTTGTGTTCTAAAATAACTAATCCTACTACCAATCTTAGAACAATTTTCTGAAATATCTTAAACTTTCAAACCTTCATTTTCATATTTTCAAGTACACGCTTTTCATTTTCATATCATTAAGAAAGGTTCTCAGTTATACTTGAAAGTGTGCTGGATTATTATCATTATACTTAGTGTTATACTCTTGTTTTTAGTTAAGAACATAGTCACAAAAATCATTTAAAGTTATTGTATTATTTGAAGAAATTAGTGTAGTTTATTCAAGTGCTGTAAACTAAGATAATGGTGTACTATCTTAGGTAAAGTGTTAGGAATTTGTAACTAAAGTCTTAGTGTTAGACTTGTAACTTATTCTAACAAATAATGGAAAATCTCTTGTGGTGTGCAAAAGGAATGGATGTACCCTTGGTTGTAAGGAGAACAGGATAAATTTCTGTGTGCTTTACTTTCTATCATTTACAAGCTTTCATACACTAACACAACCAGAAAAATAATTCACAAAACTCTAAAAACTAGAAAAGTCTTTAAACACCTAATTCACCCCCCTCTTAGGTGTGCCTCTGTTCTTACATTTGGCATCAGAGCAGATTTTGGAAATTTGCTCCTCGATTCATGGCTTCCACACAACCTATTTTTAGAGATGGTGGTAGCAGTAACAAACCACCTTGTTTTGTTGGTGAGCATTATGATTTTTGAAATGCGCATGCAGGCATACCTTGAGGCACAAGGAGATGACATATGGGAGGCTGTAAAAAATGGTCCATATATTCCAACAACGATCATGAACAATAAAGAGCAAATAAAGATAAAATCCTCATGGACAGATGATGAAAAGAGAAAAGTGTTGTTTGACAAGAAAGCCAAAAATATGTTACAATCGGCATTAGGAATAGATGAATTCTTTTGTATTTCTCACTACAAAACAGAAAAAGAATTATGGGATACTCTTGAAGTATCCCACGAAGGAACAATTGAGGTAAAACGTTCAAAATTAAACACATTGTCTCAAGAATATGAAATGTTTAGAATGCAGCCAGGAGAACCTATTTTAGACATTTAGAAAAGATTTTCTCACTTAACAAATCATTTGACGACACTTGGCAAAAGCTTCACTAATGATGAATTGAACCTAAAGGTTCTAAGATAATTAACTAGAGCATGGCAGCATAAAGTGATAACAATCTCTTAAAACAAAAGCTTATCTAAGATGTCACTCTCTGCACTTTTTGGAAAACTACAAGAGCATGAAATAGAACTTGAAATATTGGAAAAGAATGAGAGTTTAGAAAAGAAGACAAAAAGTATTGCCTTAAAAATAGATTCAAAAGAATTGATGAATGAAGAAAATTCAGATGAAGATGAAAACATCACCCTCATGGTTAAAAAGTTTGGTAAGTTTCTTCAAAACGATAAAACATTTAAGAAAAAGAAAACCTTCAGAAAAAAGTCTCCACTACAAATCCGAATTTCACTTGCTTTGAATGTGTGAAACAAGGACACATAAAAGCAGAATGTCCTAACATTATCAAGAAAAATGCTACCAAAAGGAAAGATTTCAAAAAGGTATACATAGCATGGGAGGATAATGAAGTAAGTTCATCTTCAAATTCAGAAAATGACGAATGCGCAAACATTGCTTTAATGACATCCCACCATTCCGATGATGAAGAAGAGGTTAGTAGTAAAAATACTTGTTATAATAATGATGATTCATGTGTTGAAAATAGTGATGCACAACAAGCTATAAAAGAACTACTTATGGAATGTAGAAATTTTTACAAAATAGTGTCAAATCAAAAGAAACAAATTTTATCTCTTAATGAAAAGTGTAAGACCCTTAAATTTAAAATTTAATTATGGAATTAATATTAAGTGTATTTTGGGGATATTTGTAAAATATTTAATATATGTATGTTTTGAGTAAATATATATATATATATATAAATATTTATTTTGGAAGATGAATTAAGATTATTGGATGAAGAGTAAATTAATTTAGTTACGAGTAATTAAATTAACGGACAATTAATTAAGGGATTATCGGCTAATTGCGACGAGATTGGTTAAGTGCTGAGGATCAGACAAGTGTCGGTGAGGTGGCACCCACACAAGCCTATATATAGGAGTGAGAAGGATGGGTAAAATCAGAACACCATTCCTCCTCCCTTACTGCCCTTACTGCATGTAACAGTACCCACCTTCTCCTTCCCTCCCATTCTGTTTTCTGTTTCCAGTTCGTTCAAAAAACATTAACACAGTACCCATTTTCGTAGCAGCAAACGCAAGCGGGAGTTTCGCCGATTTTTGACGCGTAAACGGGAATGAAAACAGAAACGTGAGCAGTAGCAGAAACGCAACAAGGGTAAGGGCACCTTCCACTTTCTAGTTGCATTAGGGCTGTAAATTCCAAATTGTCATAACATTACTGATGTTTTCATCATTGTTTAAACTAAAACTGTTTTTGCAATGACATTTTGAAAAAAAATGAAGAAAATGCATTCTGTTGATGTGTAATGATTCTGTGATGGTTGCTGTTTGGTTGAATGCAGTAATGTTGTTTTGTTTTGTGTGTGGGAAAGCTAGAAAATGTCTTGCATGTTATTTTGAAGATGATCAAAATGCATATTTTTAAAACTGCTGTGCTGGTTGTTATAAAATGCGAAAATGCACTCTGTTGGTGTTTTGGTGTATGCGATGCTTGCTGTTTGGCTGAATGTGTTAATGTTGTTCTGATGGTGTGAGAAAGCTTAAAATGCTTTGCATGTTGTGATTGGTTATGTAAGAATGTTGGAAATACTCTGCATGTTGTTTTGAGAAATGCTCAAAATGTAAACGTTTGGAAATGCATGTTCTGTTTTGAGTTTGATATTCTGTTTGGGGGATTTAAGTAAAACTGTGATGTTGCTTTTGGTGTTGATGATTCTGTTTCTGTTCTGTTGATGAAAATCTGGTGTTGCTGATGTTTTCAAAAGAGAAGGATTTTAAATAATGAAAATGTTTTTCTGGAAAACTTGTTATTGATGAAAAATGCATGAGTTTTGTGGTTCAAAAGAATGTTGAATCTGTTTTGGTGTTTTGTTGGTTTTTCAAAAGAAAAAGTTTGAAAATGTGTTGAAGTCTAAGGAAAATTTTCACTGAATTCGAAGGTGTATTCGAATACAGCATGAGTGTATTCGAATGCAACCTGCCAAGCTTCTGTTTTACTCAAGTTTTCAAACTTGTATTCGAAGACGGGCCTCTGTATTCGAATACAGAGGAAGGATTTTTGCTTCTGACTTAGCATCTGTATTCGACTACGACTCTGTCGTATTCGAATACAGAAGTGAAATTTTAACACTGTATTCGCATCTGTATTCGACTACGACAGTCTCGTATTCGAATACAAGATGCTAACTTTCACAATTTTTGCTTATGTATTCGAATACAAGGGAGCTGTATTCGAATACAAATTCGGGTTTTTCCAGAAACTCAAGTTTTAGCTTCTGTATTCGAATACAAGGAAACTGTATTCGAATACAGATTCGTGTTTTCCAGAAAATCAAGTTTTAAACACTGTCATGTGAATCTTAAAGTGTTGAGAAACTTTGGAAAGGTTTGAAATGATTTAAAATGATTTAAAATGGAGTTTTTGAAATAGTTTAGCAAAGGAGATGATGAGATTCTTGAAACCTTTAATGATGTTAGAGAAAATGTTGAGTTTGCACTGTTTTTGTCTTCTGTATTCGAATACAAGTATGCTGTATTCGAATACAGAGTGTTGAAATTGCAGATTTAGCTTCTGTATTCGAATACAAGGGAGCTGTATTCGAATACAGATTCGTGTTTTTCAGAAAATCAAAGTTTTAAACATTGTTTTATAAACTTTAAGTGTTGGGGAGCATTTGGGAAGGTTTGTGACAAATTAAAATGGAGTTTTGTGATAATTTGAAGTGGTAATGATGAAGCTTTTGAGATTGTACTGATGTAGTGAAAAATGCTGCTTTGTGCACTAGAACTGCCTCTGTATTCGAATACCAGGGAGCTGTATTCGAATACAGAGTGTGAATTTTGCACTGTTTTGGCTTATGTATTCAAATACAGAGAAGCTGTATTCGAATAAAGATTCGTGTTTTCCAGAAATCTCAGCTTTGAACATTGTTTTATGAATTTTAAGAGTTGGGGAAAACAGAGGGAAGATTTTTGATGAATCAGAATGAAGTTTTAAAATGATGTGAAGTGGAAATGAAGAAATGTTTGAATGTTTGATTTATGATGTGATGATAATGAAATTGGTTGTGTTGAGATGTATTGAGAAATGATGGAAAGGCGTGAATTTGACTGATGTTGCATACTGTTTTCAGTGAGGACAAAACATTGCATGTCAATGCATTGCATAGTCAGGTGGTGACCGCGATGGGCCACAGAGTTGATGCGGTGACCGTGATGGGCCGCGAAGTTAAGTAGTAACCATGGGTTATAGAATAGTTCCGCGTGTATTAGACGGTATGTTCTATCCGGGGTCAGAATAGTTTTGCGTGTATTAGACGGTCTATTCTACTCGGGCTACAGAGTGGTTTTGCGTGTATTAGACGGTCCATTCTATCCGTGCGAGGATTTAACTTCTGTATGTTTTGGCCTGTGAGAGGCTAACATACGTGAAACGTGCTGATCTGTTGAGCGATTGCACGAGTGCTGGTCTGTTGAGCGACTGCACTGGTACTGGTCTGTTGAGCGACTGTACCTTGGTATATGTATAACGTGCTGGTCCGTTGAGCGACTGCACGAGTGCTGGTCTATTGAGCGACTGCACTGGTGCTGATCTGTTGAGCGATTGCACCCTGGTCTTGAGGGCCGTTAAAGTCAAACATATTTAAATTGTGCTGGTCTGTTGAGCGACTGCACCTTGGTAATTCCAAGAAGTTGAATACATGAGCATATACATATTGCATCGGGGTGATTGACCGGTGGGTCACGATTTTGTTATATGATGATGATTGGAAAGTGATGTGTGTAAGTGCGTTATAAAATCTGAATTTCTGTGATTGTTGAAGTGTTAGTTGTACTTACAACATGTTTTCCATATTAATTGGTTGTTGTTTTGAAAAGGCATACATGTTATGAAATTTCCAAAATAAGCATTTTTATTTATCATCATTATTATATGATATGCCATGGATGTAATTATTCTGTGATAATGATGAAGCAGTGTTAATTTCGGTCGGTGACCCTTTACTATTATTGTGGAAATTGGGCTTTGCCCTCAGATGAACCCCAAACCCGTCCCACCGACGGTTACACTAACGACGGAGACGTCGTTAGTTTTCCTTGATATTCGTATACGGACTCTTTGTGGACATCGCAGAGGGACGGACAGTTGGCTGAAGACGAGACTTGTAGAGGATGCGGCGGAGACCGTGCTACTGTAGCTTAGTGCATGATCAGTTAGAGTTGATGTATAGGATTTTGAGCTGGAAAATGTATATTGTTATAATTTGGAAATTATTGTACCACTTTTCTGCTAACACATTCCGCACTCTGATATTTTCTTTTGGGATTATGACACTGATCTTTTGAAATGTATTAATGTTTATTATTAATTTCCAAAGATAAGTACTTAGTGATATTTATGATGAAACTAATTAATTACGTTCATCGATTAAATTACGACGTACCTTTTTATGAAATGAATTATAGGAAATATTATTTCAATTCTTTTGAAGTAATGAATTGGAAAATCATTTTAATTATTTATTTAAAAAAAAAATACACTCGCGCTGTGTTTTAAACTCGGGGTGTTACAAAAAGATTGACACTATGGAACAAGATTTTGAAAAACAAAAACAGAATTCTTAATGCAATAAGTGTGATTCACTTTCCTTTAGAATTGTCCAAATGAATAGAGTTATTGAAAGGTACGAAATGGACATATTGGATTGGAGAATATACTTAACATGCAAAGATATTCAAACGACAAAAGTGGACTTGATTACTCAAAGTTTGATAAACCAAGTACCAGTAAAACTATCTCTGTTAAAGCAAGTAACCAATCAAAAAATGAGAAAGTAATAGCTGTTCAAAAGGATCATCTTTGTTCTAAGAAAAGTATTATTCAAAAGAAACCTTGTTTTCCTAAAAACAAAAAGAGTCTAACATGTTTCTATTGTGGTCTTAATGGTCACACACCTAATGCTTGTCACTTGAGGAACATTGGTGTTCTACATGGGCATTATGTGTAGGTCAAGAAAGGTACTAATATTCAAGGACCCAAAGCACTTTGGGTACCTAATAATCTATAAATCTTTTTTGTAGGAATACACACAAAGTACCTCTAATATGTGGTAATTAGATAGCGGATGTTCAAAACACATGACTGATGACAAAACAAAATTTTCAGCACTAACTCTTGAATCAAAAGGTTATGTGATCTATGGAGATAACAACAAAGAAAAAATTTTGGGCATTGGAAAGGTTGGTATTGCTGTGTCTCCTTCAATTGAAGATGTCCTCTATGTTGAAGGATTAAAGCACAATCTCATAAGCATAAGCCAGCTTTGTGACAAGGGTTACAAAATCACTTTCAACAAAGATGAATGTGTTATCCAAAATGAGGTAACAAGTGAAATTCAGTTTATTGGTAAGCGTTTTAAAAATATTTTTACAATTAATCTTGATGATTTATCCTTAAGAATGAAATGTCTTATGGTAAGTGAGAACAATGATGCATGGCTATGGCACAAAAGATTTGCACATATCCATATGGATCATTTAAACAAGTTAGTCAAGCATGAACTTGTTGTAGGCTTACCAAAGATGAAATTCATTAATGATGAATTATGTGACGCTTGTCAAAAGGGTAAGCAAAATAAAGTTTCCTTCAAACCCAAGAATATTATATCAACTTCAAGACCATTTCAATTAATACATATGGACTTGTTTGGCCATCAAGAACTAAAAGTCTTGGTGCAAATTAATATCCACTAGTAATCGTTGATGATTTTTCAAGGTTCACTTGGACCTTATTTTTGGAAAATAAAAATGAAGCTTTTAAAGCATTTAAAAATTATGCCAAACTAGTCCAAAATGAACAAGCATCCAAAATTGTATCAATTAGAAGTGATCATGGAGGAGAATTTCCCAATGCTTCCTTTGTAGAATAATGTGAAGAAAATGGAATCTTCCATAATTTTTCTGCACCAATAACACCTCAACAAAATGGAGTTGTTGAGAGAAAGAATAGATCATTGGTAGAACTTGCAAGAACTATACTAAGCGATTCAAGTCTACCAAAATACTTTTGGGCAGATGTTGTAAGCACATCATGTTACGTATCCAACCGAGTAATAATCTGACCAATGCTGAAGAAGACTCCATACGAACTATATACAAGAAGAAAGCCAAACATATCTCATTTTCACATATTTGGATGTAAATGTTTTGTGCTGAATAATGGTAAGGATACTCTCGGCAAATTTGATGAAAAGGCCGATGAAGGTATTTTTATTGGCTATTCCTTAACTAGTAAAGCATTTAGAATTTTTAATAAAAGAACTTTGATAGTTGAAGAATCTATACATGTATCTTTTGATGAATCTAACCCCTCGAAAGAGGATAAAATTATTTGTGATGATGAGACTTTATAAGTGATGAGATAAGCAAAGACAATCAAGTTGATCAATCAATTCAAAAGGATGAAATCAATTTAGAACAGCAAGATCAACAAATTGATCTTCCTCGAGAATGGAGAACCCATCGTGATCATCCCATTAACAACATTATAGGTGATATCAACAAATGAGTCACTACAAGGCTAAATCTCAAAGATGCTTGCTTGAATATGGCATTTGTCTCTCAGATAGAACCTTCTAAAATAGGTGAAGCTCTTAAAGATGATCAATAGATACTTGCCATGCAAGAAGAACTAAACCAGTTTGAAATAAAAAAAGTTTGGGAACTTGTTCCAAATCCGGGAAAGAAACACATCATTGGTACCAAATGGGTGTTTAAGAATAAACGAGATGAAAATGGAATAGTTGTTCGAAACAAGGCAAGGTTGGTCGCTCAAGGATACAACCAAGAAGAAGGGATTGATTTTGATGAAACATTTCCTCCGGTAGCAAGGTTAGAAACAATCCGATTATTACTTGCTTATGCTAGTTCCATGGACTTTGAATTGTTTCAGATGGATGTCAAGAGTGCTTTCCTAAATAGCTACATCAATGAGGAAGTCTATGTCAAACAGCCACCCGGCTTTGAAGACTTCAAAAATCCTTCACATGCCTTCAAATTAAAGAAGGCTCTTTATGGTTTGAAACAAGCTCCAAGAGCTTGGTATGATAGGTTGAGCAAATTTTTATGTGAACATGGATTTGAAAAGGGTAAAGTTGATAAAAAAGTATTCATTAAAAGGAATAATGATCAAACTTTACTCATTCAAGTCTACATGGACGATATCATATTTGGATCAACCAAAAGTGAAATATGTGAAGAATTCTCATTAATGATGCAAAGAGAATTTGAAATGTCCATGATTGGAAAATTAAATTATTTCATAGGACTTCAAATCAAGCAACTCAAGAATGGTATTTTCATTCATCAAGCTAAGTATTATAAAGAATTGTTGAAAAGATTTGAGATGAACAGCAGCAAAGAAAGTGCTACTCCTATGGGATCTAGAATGTATATATGATTGGGTCTCTTTTATATCTAACGACCAAATATTATGTTTAGTGTTTGCTTATGTGCAAGGTTTCAAGCAGATCCGAAGGAATCACATCTTGTAGCAGTAAAGAGAATAATGAAATATCTAAAGGGAACAACCAATGTTGGCCTATGATATCCAAAAGGTAGCATATGCAATCTTATTGGTTATTCTAACTTTGACTATGCATGATGTAAAACAGATCGTAAAAGCACAAGCGGCACGTGTCATATTCTATCAAATGCATTAGTATCATGGTCCTATAAGAAGCAAGCTTGTGTGGCTCTAAGTACCGCTGAAGCAGAATACATAGCAGCAGGCAGTTGCTGTGCTCAGATCATATGGCTCAAGCAACAACTATATGATTATGGACTTGATCTCGGGGGCATCCCTCTGAAATGTGACAACACTAGTGCTATCAATATCACTAAGAATCCAGTCATGCACTCTCGGACCTAACATATCGACATACGTCATCATTTTCTGAGAGATCATGTGCTCAAAGGCAATGTTGAAGTTACTTTTGTCAATACACATAATCAACTAGTGGATATTTTTACAAAGCCCTTGCCTAAAGATTCTTTTTTACAAGATCCGAAGAGAATTGGGTATCTTAAATGAAAGTAATCTCTAAAGGTATTTGTGCATTGTAGGTCATGTCACTTATAATTTCAATATTCTGCATCTTCACTTGCTAAATTGTTGAAATATGATACTTTAATGTATATGTGTTCTTAAATGTCAATACATGTCTTAAAAATATTTTTTCAGTTTAAAATTCAATTTAAAAATAGAAATTTTGCTGTCGTATTCGAATACACACTGTATGAATTTGAATACACGTTTCCAGAAAAAACTGTATTCGAATACATTAAGCCTGTAGTTGAATACAGATTCGATTTTTTCAGCATATAAAAGCGTTTTTTTTGATAGATTTTAGGTTTTTTTCACGAATACAACCCTCAGTAGCCGAATACAATCAAATCCTCTTGTTTCATTTCTTCAAAAACTTCATCCAAACTTACATACAATCATCACCAAACCTTTACCTCACCATATATTACATATAAGGTTATTACAAAATTAAACTCAAACCCAAACTTTCCCCAAAATCGTAAAAACTCATCTTCTTCATTTCTTCAACATGGATGCACAAAAAGAGGTTCAAGAACGAAGGTTGTTGCAGTGGGTCCTTCAAAAAGGAGAAGAAATGATAATGTGGCAGACCTATCCCAGTTACTTCACTCACCGAAAGAAATCGACAGGTTCCAAACCTACTTCTCGGACAAGAAGTTGATCACTCCTAAAATTGGTACTCTTGATTCTTTCTCTACTTTTAATTTCCCTGAGTTGCTTAAAGCCCAAAAATTAGAAGCTTTCATTGGTTACAATGGTCCTATCTATCCCAACTTAGTTAGGGTATTTTTCTGCAACCTTGAGAAAAATGGTTCCAAACTGGTGTCTAAGGTTAAGGGTAAAATTATTGAATTAGACACTAAAACCATTGGAGAGATTCTACAAATACCATATGACGGTCAAAAGCTATGTCTAGGAAATTTATGTGAATGAGAAAATATTACCAAGTATGATGCTTATATCTCACTGTGTCAGTTTGATAAAAATACTATGGAAAGAAAAAGAGCATAGGCTGGTTCAGAGTTTGCTAGGCAGAGGTATGGTGTTGGTAACCTAACCATTGACAACAGATTATTGCATTATTTCCTAAGCTATATTCTAGTACCAAAAGCAGGAAATTATTCACAAATATCTGAATTTGAACTTCAAATCATGATTTTTATGATAGAAATGGCTGATCTCAATTGGGCTTACTTTGTTCGCTTTGTTCTGTTTGACTCCAAAGATGCTATAGGATTGCCTTATGCAAGGGAATTTACCAGAATTTTGGACCACTTTAAGGTAGATTTTTCAGGAGAAGTTATGTACAAAACTACCAAAGATAATCTGTTGGACTTAAATGTTCTACCAAGCATGAAAATAGTATGGAGTGAGCCGCTTCAAAATTTTGTCCACAAAAGCAATCTTGGACAATCTTCATCGACAAGTGCTCAAGATGAAGCTACAGCAGAAGCAAAAGACATAGCGGCTGATGAAGATACCATTTCAAATTGCATGGTTACAGACAAACTAAACTCCATTCAAACCTTCGTCACTGAACAATTTCAGAATATGAATACCTCCTTCAACAACAAATTTCAAACCTTAAACACATCTATCAACAATAGATTTCACAACATTGAGACCACCATTGCTCAAAATCATGAATCTATGTTGAGTGAACTACGTCACTTTTCCGTCAAGATTGACCACCTTCACTTTCCACCGGACATTGATTCGTAGATTGGCTATTGAAGTTTCTATTTTTTTTATTTCAGCTTTGTTATACATTTATTTTATTTTTCTTGATTTTTCTAAATGTATTCACTAGACATGGTTATTTCTATTGAAACTACTTTGTGTTGCAATCTTCCTTATATTATGAAATGCTTGCATTCATGTTTTTATATATACTATGAATGTTTGGATTACTTTGTATGGTTTCCTCTTCCTTTTTGATCATGTCAAAAGGGGGAGAAAAGTATGTTGTTTGTGTTAAATTTATTTTACAGATTTCAAAAAATTTCCAACACATAATTTCAAAAAAAAATGGGGAGAAAGCATATATCAAGGGGGAGAAATCAAGTCTTTGAAATATCAACAACAAGGTTTTGTCATCATCAAAAAGGGGGAGAATGAAAATGTATAAGATCGATATTTTTGATGAAGACAAAGGACTATGTATAAAGATCAAGATGCAAAGTACAAACAACATTCAAAGTCATCTATTAGGAAAGTTAGACTTTAAGGTACTTGATAAAAATCCAATTATATTTCAAATACAATATTATGAGAACCTACTATATTTTAGCATATGCATCAAAAGTATTTTCAAAGTGTCAAAATACATAAAAAAAAACTTTTAAAATTAAGATTTTTTTGGAAAAAATCAAAGTTGTATTCGACTACAGCACCTCATAGCCGAATACAAACTCTATGTCAGTAGCAAAACCATCAGTTCTGTATTCGAATACGACATGTTGTAGCCGAATACAGATATCAAGTCAGTAACTAAAACTGAAGATCTGTATTCAAATACGGAGGGTTGTAGTCAAATATAGATAACAAATCAGTGGCTAAAACTGGACTTTTGTATTGGACTACAGCTTCGCGTATTCGAATAAAACTCAAGTCAGTGGAAAAATTCACATTCTTGTATTCGCCTACGAGGTATTGTATTCGAATACGAAGTTCATATTTTGAATAAACACTGAACATTACAGAAGTGTATTCGAATACACTAAGGATGTATTCGAATACAACTTCAAATCAATGCAATTTTTCAGTTTAGATCTCATCTAGATCATTGCATAAGTTCATCAAAACTTTTGGGAACAATTGCCACTGATTTGAAGTGTTGTCTACGGAGTATAAATAACTCATAACTTCAGTTCTAAAACAACTAATCCTACTACCAATCTTAGAACAATTTTTTGAAATATCTTAAACTTTTCAAAGCTTCATTTTCATATTTTCAAGTACATGCTTTTCATTTTCATATCATTAAGAAAGGTTCTTAGTTGTACTTGAAAGTGTGTTGGATTATTATTATACTTAGTGTTATACTCTTGTTCTTAGTTAAGAACATAGTCACAAAATCATTTAAAGTTATTGTATTATTTGAAGAAATTAGTTTCTTCAAGTGCTGTAAACTAAGATATTGGTGTACTATCTTAGGTAAAGTGTTAGGAATTTATAACTAATGTCTTAGTGTTAGACTTGTAACTTATTCTTACAAATAGTGGAAAATCTCTTGTGGTGTGCAAGAGGACTGGATGTACCCTTGGTTGTAAGGGGAATCAGGATAAATTTATGTGTTTTTACTTTCTGTCATTTACAAGCTTTCATACACTAACACAACCAGAAAAATAAATCACAAAACTCTAAAAACTAGAAAAGTTTTTAAACACCCAATTCACCCATCTCTTAGGTGCGCCTCTGTTCTTACAAAGGGTTGATCAAAATGATCCAACATCTGCTGAAAAGAAAGAAAATGATTGGACAACAGAACAAAAATATAAGGTATTACTGAACTCAAAAGCTTAATTATTTTTATCATGTGCCTTAAGCAGTGAAGAAAGTGAGAGAGTCGATGATTGTGACACTGCAAAAAGGTATGGGATACACTGCAGACTCATCATGAAGGAACTAGTCATGTAAAGGAAACAAGAATTGATATAGGCATAAGAAAGTTTGAGTTGTTTGAAATGAATGAGGGAGAAACAATAGATGAAATATACTCCAGATTTAGAACTATTGTTAATGAAATGCGATCCTTAGGCAAGGCCTACTCTGTGCAAGATCGGGTAATTCAAATCATTAGATGTCTTCCAGCTATGTGGATGCCAATGATAACAGCCATAAGTCAAGCACACAATCTTGAAACACTTGGGCTAGAAGAATTAATTGGAACCTTGCGAGCACATGAAGTGTTGCTAATTGAAGACAAACCAACAAAGAAAGGTAAATCAGTTGCCTTAAAAGTCCCTCAAGAAAGCATGCCATCACAATCTGAAAGTGAAATCGAAGAAGAAGGACAAGAAGAAACAGATGAAGAAATAGCTCTCCTCACAAGAAAAATCCAAAGAATGATGAGAAGAAGAGAGCAAATCAAGAAGGGATTTCCAAGAAAGAGAGAAAGCTTCAAAACTAAAACAGATAAGAGCCAAATCATTTGCTTTGGCTGCAACAATCAAGGGCTTTACAAAGCTGAATGTCCACTGAACAAAAGAGCACCAAAGAAATTTCCCTTCAAGAAAAAGTCAATCATGGTAACTAGGGACGACTCTGATGATTCAGATATAGAAGAAACAAAAGAGGCCAACATTTGTCTAATGGCAGGCATAGAATAAACAGAGGTAAAAAATTCTAAATACTGTATTTTATGTGAACAAATGGGAACTGAATTTGATAACTTACTTAATGATTCAAACCTACTTATCCAAAAATGCAGCTCTTTAAATAAAAAATTTCATAAAGAAAAAGAAGAAAAAGAAAAAAACTCAATTGTTGAATGATAAGCTCAAAAAAATCATTCAAAACTTGAAAGAATCACAAACCAAAAACTTTAATGATGAGAGACAAGAATATCAAGAATGTTCTTTGATACAAAAAGAGAACAATCTTCTCAAATATGAAGTTAAGCTTCTTAAGAATGATTTGTCTACTTTCATTAAAGTAACATAAACTTTTCAAAAAATCATGGGTTCTCAAATGAGAATTTTTGATAAAGCTGGTATTGGTTTTGGCAAAACACAAAAAATAAAGATGTATGAAAACTTCTTTGTGCCAGAAAGAAAAGAAGAAAAATGCAAAATTAGATGTTCATATTCCAGCAAAATAGGACATCTTGAATTTGCATGTCATTTTAAAAAAGAGGGATGAGAAAATAAAAAACAGAAGGAATGTTAAAAACGGAGAACGTTCTCGAAGTATTTTACAAAAGAGAGAAAGTTCTAAAGCAAAAGCAGAACGTTCTCCATAAAGTAAAAAAGGGGGAGAACGTTCTGGAGGCACATTCCAAGCTGTTTCTGAAATCTCAAAAACTCAGAATGTCAAATTTTCTCTAAAACCAAAAATTAAATGTTCACACTGCTCTAAACTTGGCCACTTGAGTCAAAATGTTATTTTAAAAAATCAAGCTTTAAAACTGACTTCCAAGGACCCAAAGAAAAAAGGGTACCTAAAGAAAATATAATATCATATGCAGGATGGGTTTCAAAGTATCAAGAAAAAGCCCTGGTTCTTAGACAGTGGCTGTTCAAGGCATATGACGGGAGATAAACAAAGTTTTTTATCCTTCACAAAAAGAGAGCGAGGATCAATAACATTTGGAAACCATGACCAAGCCAAGATTAAAGGTAAAGGAACAATAGGTAAGGAAAATTTTGCCAAAATAAATGATGTTCAGTATGTTGAAGGGCTGAAACACAAACTTCTAAGCATCAGCCTGCTCTGTGATAATAGCTTTGAAGTTGTGTTCAAACCAAACATATGCGAAATCAAAATGGCAAAGTCAGGAGAGATCTTATTTTCTGCATCTAGAAAGAAAACCTCTATCTCATGTACATTGAAGAATTACTAGCTGAATCATGCTTCATGTCCATCAATAAAGATAAATTGATATGGCATAAGCGTGCTGGACACATCAGTTTAAAAACTATTTCAAAACTGTCCAAATCAGACTTGGTGAGAGGACTTCCCAAAATTAACTTTGATAAGACAAGATCTGTTAGGCATGTGCAAAAGGAAAATTTGTTAAAAGTAGTTTTCATAAAAAAGAGTTCATCTCAACTAAAAAATCTCTTGAACTGCTCCACATTGATCTATTTGGTCCCAGCAAAACCACAAGTCTAGGAGGCATAAGATATGGGTTTGTTATCGTTGATGACTTCTCTAGATATACATGGGTGCTGTTTTTAAAAAATAAAGATGATGCATTCACTAACTTCAAAACTTTTTGCAAAAAGGTTCAAAATGAAAAAGAATCCAACACAATTGTTGTGAGAAGGGATCATGGAGGAGAATTTATAAACGCATCTTTCAAAAAAAAATTTTGACGAACTTGACATCTCTCACAATCTATCATGTGCAAGGACTCCTCAACAAAACGGAGTCGTTGAACGAAAAAATAGAACATTGCAAGATATGGCAAGAACAGTGTTAGAAGAATCCAACGTTGAAAGGTATTTTTAGGCTGAAGCCATAAACACTTCATGCTACATTTTGAATAGAGTATCAATAAGAAAAATCTTAAACAAAACACCTTATGAAATTTGGAAAAATAGAAAACCCAATATCTCATATTTCCACATCTTTGGCTGCTACTGTTACATTTTAAATGACAAAGAAAATTTGGGAAAATTTGATGCTAAATCTAACAAGGCAATATTCTTAGGATATGCAACAGAATCTAAAGGTTATCGTGTGTTTAATTTAAAAAATAAAAATTTTGAAATAAGTATGCATGTGTTATTTGATGAGTTTGATGATCTTGATCTAAGAAAAAGGGATGATGAGGAAGAAGAACAATCTGGACAATCACAGTAGATTGTTCTCTAGGAAAACGAGATTGATAAACAATCTCCGTTTCAAACTCCTCCTATAAGTTGGAAACTGGTAGGTGATCATCCTCATAATCAGATAATTGGTGACACAGCTGATGGCATTAGAACAAAGCTATCATTCAAGGATGATGTTCACAGCAACATGGCAATGTTATCCCAATTAGAACCAAAAACTATCAAAGAAGCCATAATTGATCAATCTTGGATAAAAGCAATGAAGGAAGAACTTCTTCAATTCAAAAAGAATGAAGTTTATACTCTTGTTCCAGATCCTCAAGATCAATCTATCATTGGCACAAGGTGGGTGTTTAGAAATAAACTTGACAAAGAAGGAAATGTAATTAGAAACAAAGCAAGGTTAGTAGCTCAAGGCTATAATAAAAAAGAAGGAATAGATTATGATGAAACCTTTGCACCCGTAACAAGGTTAGAAGCAATTCGAATCCTTCTTGCATATACATCTTACAAAATCATTAATCTATTTCAAATGGATGTAAAAAGTGCCTTCTTAAACGGTTATTTAAATGAACAAATGTATGTTCATCAACCCCCCAGGTTTGTAGATCAAAACAAACCAAACCATGTTTTTAAATTCACAAAACCCTTATATGGTTTAAAACAAGCTCCTTGAGCTTGGTATGAACAATTAAGCTCATTCTTGATCAAAAATGGATTTTCACGTGGAAAAATTGACACAACACTTTTTAAAAAAAAAAACAAAAATGATTTGCTCATTGTACAAGTTTATGTTGATGATATCATTTTTGGCTCAACAATAAAAAAATGTATGATGATTTTTGAAATCTTATGCAAAGTGAGTTTGAGATGAATATGATGGGTGAGTTAAGATGTTTTCTTGGACTACAAATTAAACAACACAAAGATGGAATATTCATTTGTCAAGAAAAATACACAAAGGAGCTTTTGAAAAAATATGAGATGTGTGAAGCTAAAATCATGACTACTCCCATGCATCCATCATCCTCACTAGACAAAGATGAAACAGGAAAATCACTTTCTAAAAAAGATTATTGGGGAATGATTGGTTCATTACTTTATTTAACTACAAGTAGATCAGACATTTCATTTGTAGTAGGATTGTGTGCAAGATTTCAATCTGCACCAAAAGAATCCCGTCTTACTGCTGTAAAAAGAATTTTCAATATGTTGGTACCACTGATCTTGGCCTTTGGTATAGCAAAGGTTCTCACGTTGATCTTGGAGCTTACTATGATGCGGACTACACTGGAGATAAGGTTGAAAGAAAAAGTACAAGTGGTGCATGCCAGTTCCTAGGAGAAGCCTTGATAAGCTGGTCATGCAGAAAGAAAAACACGATTGCCTTATCAACCACAGAAGCATAATATGTTTCAACAACTAATTGTTGTTCACAAGTTTTGTGGATCAAAAATCAAATTGAAGATTTTTCTGTAAGTTATTCTAAAATTCCTATTTACTATGATAACACAAGTGCCATAAATCTCTAAAAAAATCCCATTCAACATTCAAGATCAAAGCACATTGAACTAAAACATCACTTTACTAGAGATCACGTAAATAAAAAGGAAATAGAACTAATTTTTGTTGATACAAAGAATTAGCTTGCTGATATTTTTAATAAGCCTCTAGTTGAAAAAAAATATCATTTCTATCAAAGAAAGGCTAAAAATCATCAAAAATCCTGTTCAAAATTGAAGCCAGAAACATTATGGACAAAACGAAGAACGTTCTCCGTTTGGAATGGCTCTCTACAAAATAGCTCCAGAACGTTCTTCGTTCTTTAGGAAAAAAAAATATCTCAAAAGTCAACCTCTGCACACGTGCAGTTGTCACTCATCAAAAGAGTAACGGCTATTGCAACCTACTCTGCCACATCACTGCAACCTCCTATTTCCCAATGCAAGTGCATCCCATCCACCATTATCACGTATGGCAACTGTAAGACCCTTAATTTTAAATTATTTTATGGATTAAGTATCAAAAATATATTTTGAGATGGTTGTAATATGTTTAATATATGTATATATTCATATATATATATTGAGACCAACTAAAATTATTGGTCGAAGAATAATTTAATTATTACGAAGAATTAATACCGGATAATTTATCAAGAATGTATATGTCAGTAGAGTTGCGATGAGAGTAGATATTTTATCGAAATAGTTGGAGATCCGAGCGAAGTGATGTGTGTAAGGGTATTTAAATATTTGTGAATTGATTTGATTATATATATATATATACATAGTAGAAGGGAAGTAGTATGTATGTATATGTACATGTATGTGAGAGGGAAGAAAAGCAAACAGAAAGAGAAAAACATTTTCCCTCACCTGCCTGCGAACCACTCTTTTTTTTCTTTCTCTGTTTGCAAACTTGGAGTGTTGGTAGAGAAAAACCACAAACTCAAATCCTACATTACTTCGAGATTGAAGCTTCCATTCGAAGAGTGTCAAGAGAGAAATTTACTCCTCTCCCCACTACGGTGCTTGTGAGCTAACTTTAGTAGCGTCGACGCGAGCGAGAGATTCACCATATTTGATCCCGGTAACAAAAACGGTTGAGAAAGCGTTAACGAAGGTAAGGGGCTCCTTCTAACTTTTTAGTTTGCATGTAGGAACTCTATATGTGTGTTTGATGGATGATTAATGCGTTGTCTTTGTTGAAAATGTCATTGTTGTGTTGTTGATGATAAAGACTCATTGTTGTTGTGATATTGTTGTCGATGATGTTGTTGTTGTGTTAAAGATGTTATTGTTGTTGTTGTTGAAGAGGTTGTTGTTGTGTTGTTGTGTTGACAGAGTGATTGTTGTTGTGTTTGTAGTTATTTTCAAATAAAAGAGTTTGAACTGAAGTTGAAATTTACTTGAAAAATTACACTGGTTTCGAAGATGTATTTCAATACGGCACTAGCATATTCGAATACACTCCTGCAACGCTTAATTTTTTATTTAAATTTTGAACTTCATTATCGGATACGACACCTCGTATTCGAATACAAAGATGTGATTTTTGCTACTAACTTTCCATCTGTATTTGGCTACGACTCTTCGTATTCGAATACAAAACTGCAGATTTTGTTTTTGACTTAGCATCTGTATTCGACTACGACTCTTCGTATTCGAATACAGAACTGCATATTTTGCTAGTGACTTAGCATCTGTATTCGACTACAAGAAGCTGTATTCGAATACAACCTAGATTTTTGTAAAAAATTCTATTTTTAAATATTTGTTTATGCACTTAATTACTTGGGAAACATTTTTAATGCATATGATAAATAATATGAGGTTCTCATACTATTGTTCTTTAACGGTTATGAAGTATTCTGGTTTCATAGTTGCATTTACGTACTAATTACAGTGAAAAGAGTCAGAATACGCTCATGCATTTCATAGTTAAGTGGTGAACACGATGGGCCACAGAGTTAAAGGGTGACCGTGATGGGCCGTAAAGTTAAATAGTGACCGTGATGGGCTACGGGGTGGTTCCACGTGATTAGATGGTCCATCCTATCCTTACGAGGATTTAACTTATGTGTATTGCCTGTGATAGGCTACACTTTAAGTAAATCGTGGTAGTCGGTGATGCCACTGCACCTCGGTAATTAGTACTAAGGCATGTGTTAGGCGGTACAATTATGATTTACGCACCTCGAGGAGGGTTATGTGGTGACCGTGATGGGCCACAGTGTCAGCGGTGACCGTGATGGGCCGTAAAGTTAAGTAGTGACCGTGATGGGCTACGGGGTGGTTCCACGTGATCAGATGGTCCATCTTATCCTTACGAGGATTTAACTTATGTGTAGTGCCTGTGATAGGCTACACTTTAAGTAAATCATGTTAGTTTGTGATGCGACTGCACCTTGGTAATTAGTACTAAGGCCTGTGATAGGCGGTACAATTATGATTTACTCCATTCGAGGATGGTTTTGGTTTTGTTTTGAGAATTCTGGTATCATGTGCTTTGTCATATACGCATTGCATTAGGGTGTTTGACATGCGAGTCATGATTGATATGAGCTGATGTGTGGAAACGATATGTGCACGTACCTTAAATTCTAAGTTCCTAATAAGTTGTTGTGGTTGTTGATTGTACTTGGGCTTGTAGATTGATCTGTATTCTTAATCTTTTGTCTCATCAAAAACTTAGATGTTATACATTTTCAATAAATGGGTATATTTATTTTGTCAATGTTGTTATCTTGCTGGAACTGCTATGTATGTATTGTTGTCTTTTGACATAATTGTTAACTGTTATTTTCGGTTGGTGACCCTTTAAATTATTATGAAAAAATGGGATTTGCCCTCAGATGATACCCGAGTTCTTACCACCGACGGTTGCCCTGACGACGGAGACGTCGTTAGACTTCCCTGATCGATAGACGCCGACTGCTTGGGTATACGACCCCATCTCAAGCAGGGCTACTTATACGGGGAGGGTGGTGAGAACCAGTAGAAGTGTTGGGGCAGTGTCGTATGTGGAATACACTCACTGGCGGATCAACTTTCCTGTACCTTCAGGATTAGTACTCGAAGCGAATAGGGTATTTACGGATGCAGCGGGTTCTGTAGTTGGAGGTGAAACGGAGGCCACCGTATGTTTGGTGACTCCTGCTGTAGTAGCAGAGGATGTGTGAAGGTGCAAACACGAGAAGGGTGGTTGAATTGTGTTTGACAAACTTGATTACCTTTTTTGTTTTTGCAGTTTTATAACAAAACGTGATGTATGAATCAAACAGAGTTAGCAGCGGATATAAAGTAAAAATAAAAACACATAATTTTATACTGGTTCACCGTTAACGAGACTACGTCTAGTCCCTTCACTTTGAAAGATTTCACTAATTCAAAACCTTAAATTACAACAATACCAAAGACTCCCTCAGATTTTAGACTCTACTTCAACAACTTAGATCTAACACAAGAGAAAGAAAAACACAAGTGCTTGCTTCTGGAAAGCTGAAACTCACAATTAACCTCACTGAAAACTTGAGTATTTGCTTCTGGAAGTGTATGACTCTTTTGTTTTTCGATGCTGAGTCTTCAGTCTTGAGCCTCCTTTTATAGATGTGAATTAGGGCCTCTTCCAAGCTTAAATTCGAGCTGTATCTTGCTGGATTCTCTTGCAGAAATAACTTGGCCAATCGGTATTCTCTTCAATAAAAAACATATCTTTTTAGCTCCAGATTTGCTTTCAAAAATAACTCTGGCCAATCCTGTTCTTAATTAATTCCGGATCAAATATTTCTTCCCGCTAATAACTTCTGAATTCCACAAGACTTCAATTTATTTTTGTATCAAATCCTTTTAATACATTGATTAAATCTTGATCGTTTGATCTTCTGCTCCCGTCCACATCTGGACCATACAATCTGATCTGATGTGATCCTCTAATCTCGGCTAACCCTGGACCACAGTTTCTGATCATCTGATCTCGACCACTCTAATCTGATCTGCTGTGATCCTCTGATCTCGGCCAATACTGGACCACACGTTCTGATCTACTGATCTCGGCCATATGGTATGATCTTCCGATCTCGGCCAATACTGGTCCATGATGCTTAAATATGGACCATTAATCTGAACATCTTCCCTCTGATCTGGACCAATTCTGGACTGGGTCTGGATTGAACTGAAATTAAGTCTGGACAAAGAATATTTTAATCTGGACATTTACCTTCTGATCTAGATCAGTTCTAGATTAAATCTGTACATGATTTCTTCTGGTCTGGACTTAGTTTCATACTCTGAACCATGTTATCTTCTGGTCTTTGCCAAATCTGAATTAAATCTCTTGTTCTGGACCAATTAATTTATGCTCTGATCAAGGTTGGACTGTTTATCATTTCACTGTCAATCGATCTTCTGGTCAGAATAACTTTTGGACCAAGTCTGACTTATGAATCCTTTTGGTCTAGAACCAGTCTCCCTTTGGCAAGCTTCCTTCTGGTCTAGTCCAGGTCTCCTTCTGCACTCTGCTTCCTTCTGATCTTGGCCAGGAAAGATATCCTTTGATGGTATTTTGACATCCTGGAGTATCCTCTGGTGCTTTCAGGATGCATCCTCTGGTACCTTCTGGATGCATTATCTAGTGACTTCTGGAGGTGTATCCTCTAATCTGATTTTACCTTCTGATTACTCATCCCCTACCTCTGGTAACTTTTGCATATGATAACTTCATCTTCTGGTGGCATTTAACATAGTAATTCAAGGTACAAAATAAGATTACATGGAGTGCTTTTGTAAACATCAAAATCCTAAGTACTTAGAACCAACTTGGTTCCAAAACTCTCCCCTTTTCAATGATGACAAAACTTTAACTTATTTTGCTAGCTTGTAACTCGAAGTACTTGAAATACTCCCCCTCGAACCAATCTCTCCCCCTAAGTCTAATTATGACTTTTTCTTCTCCTTTTCAACTCCTTCTTGAATCACTCTTTCTTTTCTTCTCTTCTCCTCTCCTTTTCAACTCCTTCTCTATTAATCTCTTTCTTATTTATTTTTCTCTCCCCTTGTTTCTTCTCCTTTTCAACTCCTTCTCTTTTCACTCTTTCTTTTTCTCTCTTTATTTTTCTCTCTCCCTGTTTCTTCTCCTTTTCAACTCCTTCTCTTTTCATCTCTTTCTTTTTCGCTCCTCCTTTCTTTTTATCTCTCCTTTTCTACTTATTTCTCCTTTTTCTCTCTCTCCCCCTTTTTGTCATCAGCCAAAAAGAGGTCCTACTATTTTTTTATTTTTGTTTTTCTCTTTACAAACTACAGAAAGTAAAAACAGAAAAATAAAAAACATAAAGTAAAATTACAAGAAATTTAAAAAACTCCTAAGATGACTACTTGAGCTAGTCAGATATGGAGATAATGTTGAGATGCTTCTTGATGAACTCGAACCTATCTTCTGGTAATGCTTTGGTGAAGATATCAGCCCATTGATGATCAGTGTCTACAAACTGGATGCTTAAAGTCCCTTTTTGAACATGGTCCCTAATGAAATGGTGTTTTCTGGTCTACCTTTTGGCTGGTTTCATCTTTCTCAAGTGAGTAGGTTGGGTGCATGGGGGTGGCCATAGGCTTACATTCACTTATTTTGAACTTTTTATGAAGTTCTTTAGTGTATTTAGATTGGTGAATGAGTATACCTGATTTACCTTGGTGAATCTGAATTCCCAGGAAGAACTTAAGTTCTCCAATCCTGCTCATTTGGAACTCTTTCTGCATTAGGTGAGAAAACTCTTTGCACAAAGTGCCATTAGTGGATCCAAAGATGATATCGTCATCATAAACTTGAATAATTAAAATATCATTTTAATGGATTTCCTAAATAGATTATTATCAATCTGGCCTCTATCAAATTCATTCTTAAGCAGAAAGTTACTAAGTCTGTCATACCAAGCCCTTGGTGCTTGTTTTAAACCATATAAAGATTTTTTAAGTTTAAAAACATGGTTTGGAAAATCAGAATTTTCAAATTCAGGGGGCTGTTTGACATAGACTTCCTCACTTATATGGCCATTTAATAATGCACTTTTAACATCCATTTGATACGGCATTATATCATGATTAGCAGCAAATGATAAAAGAATTCTAATTGCTTCTAACCTGGCCACTGGAGCAAAAGTCTCAGTGTAATCAATACCTTCCTAATGACTGTATCCTTGAGCTACAAGTCTGGCTTTGTTCCTTACCACTTCACCTTTTTCATTGAGTTTATTCCAGAACACCCACTTGGTTCCAATAATGTTTTTGTTTGGTCTAGATACCAGATCCCAAACATCATTCCTTTGGAATTCATTCAACTCTTCTTGCATTGCAAGTATCCAACCTTCCTCTGCCAAAGCCTTATCAACATTGCTTGGTTCAATTGTTGAGAGTAAACCACACAAACTGGTTTCTTTACTTGATGATCTGGTCTTTAAAGGTGTTGCTGCAATGCCAATAATGAGAGTTTCTGGATGTGAAGACTTGTACTTCCATCCATTCTTTCCCTCTGATTTGTCTTCAGAGTCAGCATGTTCTTCTTCATCTTTACCTTTCTCGGGTTCTGCTGCTGGTCCAGCTTCTAGTTCTTGTGCCTCTGGTTCACCTGCAATTTCCTCATCTTGCTTTGACTTTTCAGAGTCAAGCTGTTTATCATCAAACTTAATGTGGATTGATTCTTCCACAGTGTTAGTTTCTTTGTTAGACACTCTATAAGCTTTCGATCTCTCAGAGTAACCAATAAAGGTACACTTTTGAGATCTAGAGTCAAACTTAGCTAAATTATCTTTAGTGTTCAACATAAAACAAGTACAGCCAAATTGCTTGAAGTAGGAAATGTTAGGTTTCTTACCTTTCCACAGTTCATATGGAGTTTTATTTAAGATTGACCTAATGTACACTCTATTTTGAATGTAGCATGCTGTGTTGACAGCTTCTACCCAAAGGTAGGTGGCAAGCTTCATATCATTCAGCATGGTTCTGGCCATCTCCTGTAGTGATCTATTCTTTCTTTCCATTACTCCATTCTGTTGTGGTATTCTGGGGGATGAGAAGTTGTGAGAGATACCATTCTCATCACAGAATTCTTCAAAGTATTTGTTCTCGAATTCACCTCCATGATCATTTCTGATGGTTATGATCTTGACACCCTGTTCATTCATTACTTGCTTACAAAAAGAAATAAACACTTTGTGAGATTCATCTTTGTTATTTAAAATTTTTACCCAAGTCCACCTTGAGTAATCATCAACAATCACAAAACCATATTTCTTACCACTGAGAGAAGCTATTTAAACAGGACCAAACAGATCTAAGTGAAGCAGTTCAAGTGGTTGAGAGGTAGAAACACATTTTTTAGTTTTAAAAGAGCTTTTAGTTTGTTTACCTCTTTGACATGCTTCACACAGAATCTCAGTTTTGGAACTTACCTAGGGAAACCCTCTTACCAACTGGAGTTTGCTCAACTCAGATATAAGTCTAGGGTTTGCATGCCCTAGCCTCTTGTGCCAAATCATATTCTGCTCACTTACAGATAATAAGCATTTAACCTGTTGCTTAGCAAGACTAAACAAATCAATTTTATAAACATTATCCTTCCTAATGCCAGTAAATAAAATAGACCCATTAAGTTGACTAACAGCTTTGCAAGTTTTCTGATTAAAGATAACATCATAATAGTAATCACTTAATTGACTTATGCTCAGAAGATTATGTTTTAGCCCTTTAACTAACAGAACATTTTTAATAGAAAGGGAAGAAGAAGTGTTACCAATAGTTCCTGTACCAATAATCTGACCTTTCTGGTTTCCTCCAAAGGAAACTTTGCCTCCATTCTTCACAGTCAGATCCAGAAACGTAGATTTGTCTCCTGTCATGTGTTTGGAGCAACCACTGTCAAAAATACCAAGCTTTGTGTTGCTGATCGAACCTTTCTCTTTCTCTGTCAGAATCAGAGTCAGACTTAGACACAGACTCAACTTCTGTTCGAGCCATCAGAGCCAGTTCTGCTTCTGGCCTGTTTGAGCAATTTCCTTGATTCTGCTTTGGTCGATAAACCATGTTCCTATGATGATTCTGGAACATGTTTTGGTTCTGGTATCTTTGGTGAATCTGGTGATTCTGATAACCTTGATGATTCTGGTGATTTGGATGAATCTAGTGATTTTGGTGGTTCTGATGAATCTGGTGATTATGGTAATTCCTTTTCTGGTTTTGGTTCCAGTACTCATTCTGATTCTAGTTCCAGTTTTGGTTCTGGTTCCAGTACTGATTCTGATTCTTGTTCCAGTGTTGCTTCTGGTTCCAGTACTGATTCTGATTCTAGTTCTAGTGTTGGTTCTGGTTCCAGTTTCTGTGCTTCTGATATTGGTTCCAGTTCTGGTTCCAGTTCCTGTTTTGATTATGGTTCCAGTTTTGATTTTGGTTCCAGTTCTGGTTCTGATTTTGATTCTGGTACTGGTTGAGTTGACCAGACCTTCTTCCATCAAACTCAGATTGCCTCTATCTTGTTGTAGCAGGAACATAAACCTTCTTCTCCTTGTGCATTGCCAACATCCATTGTCCAGGCACCATTGTTGGTGTCTCCTTCTGGTTGCTCAGAATATCTGCAACATAGACAATTTGATCTTTTGATAGCCAAAACTGATTGGGTCCAGGTTTGTTAGTTTTAACAGCTCTCTGATCTTGTTCAGATTTTACCATTGGACAAGATAATTCAGAGTGATCTTTCTTAGCACAAACAATGCATAAAACATCAAAATGAACAACTTTAGTTTCAGCAATAGTTTCTATAAAACCAATACCTCTCTTTCCACTGTTACTGTTTCCATAAATCATAGATGCATATTTACTTCTTTCCATTCCATTAGAAATAAAGTTTTGAAAAAATTGTTCATGAATATCAGATTCACAAACAGTTTTGGAAGTGAAATAAATATTACTTTTGAGAGTTTGGTTTTCAGATTTGAGTCTTGCAACTTCTGTTTTAAAATCCTTGTTTTCAGTTGCATACTCAGAATTTCGATTCTTTAAAACTTGGACTTCTTTGGTTAGATTTTTCTTATCTTCCCTAAGAGTTTTCAGTTTTAAAGACATCTTATTGTTTGCATTTAAAAAGTCTTTTAAAGCCTCAATTAATTCAGATTTAGTGAGATCAGAAAATACCTCACTGTCTTCATCTTCTAATTCTGTTCCAGAGCCTCAGCTGTATCTAGAACTTGAGTTGGTATGAGCCATCAGAGTCATAATTGCTTCCTCTGATGTGCTTCCAGACTTGCCTAAATGACTTCTTTGATCATTCTTCCTTCTGCCTGCTTTTCTTCCTGAAACAGTGCCTTTACGAAGTCCAGAGGCAGACCTGATGTGTGCCATCATTGCTGTTTCTGCCTCTTCTTCATCAGACGATTCTTCTTCTGATTCTGATGTATCCCAGGCAGCCATCAAACCCTTCTTTCTGAATCTGGAACTCTTCTTGTGCTATTTGCCTTTTTCCAGATTTGGACATTCTGACTTGATATGTCCACGTTCATTGAATCCATAACAAACGATGCTCTTCTTGTCAGATTCTTCATTTCCTTTGTTGTTATGTTTCTTCTTGAAGCTTCTCATCTTCCTGTTTTCCCAGATCTTAACCATCTGTTTGGTTAAGTAAGCCATATCATCATTGTCACTGTCGCTACCCTCTAATTCTGGTGCTGCCTTTGCAGCTTTCTTCTATTTCAAATTCAGGGCCAGATTCTTCTTCTTCTTTGGTTCATTTGCTTCCAGTTCTATTTCATGAGACTTGAGGGAGCTGATCAGATCTTCAAGTCTTAAGTTATTCAGATCTTTGGCTTGCTGAACTGCAGTAACCATTGGTCTCCACTTTGTCGGAAAGCTTCTTAGAATCTTCTAGACATGATCTGCTGTTGTGTAGCTTTTCTTCAAGACCTTCAGTCCAAATATCAGAGTTTGAAATCTGCAGAACATTCCATCAATGTCTTCATCATCTTCCATCTTGAACATCTCATACAGTTTGACCAATAAGTTAGCCCTTGCTTCTTGAACCTGCTGGCTTCCTTCATAGGTCAGAACCAGACTGTCAAATATGCTCTTTGCTATTTCTTTATCTATGCATCTGTCACATTCCTTGAATGTGATGGCGCTGATCATGATGGTTCTGGCTTTGTGATGCAGTTTGTATACTTTGCTCTGGTCTGGTTTCATGTCTTCCATGTCCAGTTCTTTAGTTGGATCTCCTGGAACAGTAGGTGCAGTGTATCCTTCGACTACCAGCTTCCATAATTCAGGATCTTGAGATATGAAGAAACTTCTCATTCTGTCCTTCCAATACTCAAACCTTTCTCCATCAAACAGTGGTGGTCTGTTGATGTTGCCTACCAAATCATCTTTCGATTTTGCCATGTTGAACCCCTTGGACCTTTCCTCAAACACTGTTAAGTGCTCAACCTTGAGACCGAGCTCTGATGCCAATTGAAGGTGTAAACACAAGAAGGGGGGTTAAATTGTGTTTGACTAACTTGATTACTTTTTCTGTTTTTGCAGTTTTATACCAAAACCTGATGTATGAATCAAACAGAGTTAGCAGCGGATATAAAGTAAAAATAAAAACACAGAATTTTATATTGGTTCACCTTTAACGAGGCTACATCCAGTCCCTTCACTTTGAAGGATTACACTAATTCAAAACCTTGAATTACAACAATACCACTGACCCTCCAAGTCAGTCTTCTCAAACAGTCTAATAATCCTAGACTTTTGAAGAATTTAGCACCTTGACTTGTCAAGTCAAGTCTTCTCCTACCAATCTGACAACCCCATATTGTAGAAGGAATTACAACGCCTTGAATCTAATTGCTAAGTAATCTGCTACCCCTTTTGACTCCCTCGGATTGTAGACTCTACTTCAACAACTTAGATCTAACACAAGGGAAAGAAAAACACGAGTGCTTGCTTCTGGAAAGCTGAAACTCACAATTAACCTCATTGAAAACTTGAGTGTTTGCTTCTGGAAGTGTATGACTCTTTTGTTTTTCGTTGCTGAGTCTTCAGTCTTGAGCCTCCTTTTATAGATGTGAATTAGGGTCTCTTCCAAGCTTAAATTCGAGTTGTATCTTGCTGCATTCTCTTGCAAAAATAATTTGGCCAATCGGGTTTCTCTTAAATAAAAAACATATCTTTTTAGCTCCAGATTTGCTTTCAAAAATAACTCTAGGCAATCCTGTTCTTAATTAATTCTGGATCAAATCTTTCTTCCCGCCAATAGCTTCTGAATTCCACAAGAATTCAATTTATTTTTGTATCAAATCCTTTTAATACTTTGTTTAAATCTTGACCGTTTGATCTTCTTCTCCCGTCCACATCTGGACCATACAATCTGATCTGCTATGATCCTCTGATCTCGGCCAACCCTGGACCACACTTTCTGATCTTCTGATCTCGACCACTCTGGACTTGCAATCTGATCTGCTGTGTTTCTCTGATCTCGGCCAATACTGGACCACACGTTCTGATCTTCTAATCTCGGCCAACACTAGGCCATATGGTATGATCTTCTGATCTCGACCAATACTGGTCCATGATGCTTAAATCTGGACCATTGATATGAACATATTCCCTCTGATCTGGACCAATTCTGGATTGGGTCTGGATTGAACTGAAATTAAGTCTGGACAAAGGATATTTTAATCTGGACATTTACCTTCTGATCTGGATTAGTTCTGGATTAAATCTGAACATCATTTCTTCTGGTCTGGACTTAGTTTCATACTCTGAACCATGCTATCTTCTGGTCTGGGCCAAATCTGAATTAAATCTCTTGTTCTGGACCAATTAATTTATGCTCTGATCAAGTCTGGATCAAGTCTGGACTGTTTATCATTTCACTGCCAAGCTATCTTCTGGTCAGAATAACTTTTGGACCAAGTCTGACTTATGGATCCTTCTGGTATGGAACAAGTCTCCCTCTGGCAAGCTTCCTTTTGGTCTGGTCCAGGTCTCTTTCTGGACTCTGCTTCCTTCTGATCTGGGCCAGGAAAGATATCCTCTGATGGTATTTTGACATCTTGGAGTATCCTCTGGTGCTTTCAAGATGCATCCTCTGGTACCTTCTGGATGCATTATCTGGTGACTTCTGGAGGTGTATCCTCTGGTCTGATTTTACCTTCTGATTACTCATCCCCTGCCTCTGGTGACTTCAGCTTCTGCCTCTTTAGACTGATCCTTTTATGGCTGATGAGGAGGAGGATGTCACTTCGAGGAGAGATACTACATCGGACGAGACTTGTGGAGAGTGTGGTGGTCACCTTTGTTACTGTAGTTGTTAGTGGATGATCAGATTAGTTTTTGGTTGTATAGGGCTTTAGTGTTTTGGTGGTTGTACTTATTTCATTTTGGGATGACTGTACTTATGACGTACCTTGACAGTGACTATTGTTGGTGGGTCCATGCTCCATCTTTTTTATGTGACCATATGTGGATAACATTCTTGGAGCAGTACTCTTGTCGTTTTATGACACGACGTATCATTTTAATAAGTGGTATTTTTATTTATTTATTTGTTTTATTTATTTAAAAAAAAAAATACACTCGCGTTGTTAAAAATCCGGGTGTTACAGAAACTGTAGAGTAAACCAATACTCAACCGTAAAGTAAACCAACAGTCACCTCTTGATCTCTCACCATCCAACAAATTTTCACTTTTCTGAAAATTCCCTCATCGTTCTAACTTAGTCTCACGTTCTCTCCTTAACAATCAACAATGGCAAGAACAAAAAGCTCTGCAAGAAAACATCCCAGATCATCATCACCGTCTTCTTCACAATCTCCTTCACCATCACCACCACCTAGACCAACACCTCCTCATTCCTCTTCAGAAAAGACCTTTTCTGACTTAATGTCATCCTCTCATGAATCATCTCCACTCATTCTACTTCTCAAACCTCTCGCAACTATCCTTCCACCGCTATATCAATGCAGACTTCCCTCCATTACTCAAACACCACCACATCTCAAGAATACGTACAAACGACGACCAAAACCACCACCATCAAAACGAAGATCAATGCGCGTTATTGCTGGCATTGGTACCTCTAAAATAAAGAAAATAGACAACACTTTACACATTATCTCTGATAATGATTCTGACTCCACACCCGTACCAAAACATATCATCTCCGAACCAACACCACAAACTCAAACACCATCAACTCAAACAACAGAAACTCCAACAAAACCACTCCAAAAAACCTCCTCCAAAGAAACCTCATAAACTAAATCACCACTACCTTCAATCACAAAAGCGCCTCAAAAAACTCCCTCCAAAGCTGTGGCACCAAACCCTAAGCCCAACAAAAAAACCTAAATCCATCAAAACAAAACCAAAACAAACAATCAAACCATCATCTACATTATCTAACTTTCTAACATCCAAAAAATTGAAAAACCCTAAATCTGCCAAACTTCCATAACGTTCTCCACAAAAGGCCCAAACCTAGAACATTCTTCGAAGAGAACCACAAATCCTAAAAACAAACCATTTTCCAAACCATCCCCATCAAACAAACCTGTTCGCCCTCTGATCTCTCTCAAAATGAAAACAATCTACAATGACAAATGGGCTCAGCGACCCATTGGCATTGGCCGAGTGTTTGTGTTTGAAAATCTGAAAATTGATGAAACATATATTCAGCATCACACTGATGCTTTAGGTTGGACCGACTTCCTCAAAATCTATGATTGTTATTACCTTGAGGTAATGAGGGCATTTTGCTGCAAGGCTGAATGCTTTCCTGATAAATCCCTCATTGTATCCAAAATCAAGGGAGATGAAATACAAATGACCTCATCCATCCTTGCTCATATTCTCAAATTACCTACTGAAGGGCATGCAGTCTTTGGTCAAGACTGGTATTCTGCCCTCGAATTTTCAAAAGATGATATGTTTCAGGAAAAATTTGTTGCTAATTCCACAAGTTTTTTGTCTACTAACTTAAAGCCGGTTCCCAAAATCCTCAACAATATTAGCCAACATTCTGTGCTACCTAGATGCGGCAGCCACAAATAAGTAACTGATAATGACGCTCTGGTCATTTATCACCTTCTTCACAAGAAAAAGCTCAATCTACCCCATCTGATCATGCATCATATGGTCTCTACCATATGCAAAGATTATAAGCGCAACAGCATTCCCTATGGTATGGTTTTCTCTCAAATCTTTAGGTTCTTTTCTGTTGCTTTGGACTCTGAAATTTCCAACATCAAACTATGAAAATTTTCCCTAAAAAGTATTGCTCACATGAAACAAACCCAATCTGCCTCATCCTTCTCCAAACGAAAAAGGAACTCTCCTCACTCCCCACAAAAATAAGCCTCTTCTGTTTCTGCTAAACCATCATCAATTCCTGATCCAAACCCCACTACTACTGCACCAACCACCCTTCCAGCATCACTTCCTCAGAATGTATGTTCTCCTCTGCCTAATCCACAATCATCCACCATGTCACCCATGTTTGTTTCCCCTCAAAAAACCTGCTCTTCAATCTTTGGCATTAGCCAACTATTAGTTTTTCTAGAAGATGGCTCACTTGTACCTTCAAACATCAATACTCCAAACTCCCTATCACGTGTCTCTTCCTCCTTTGCTACCATTTCCACTTTTTGTACTACTACTGCTCCTCCACAATCAACTCCAAAAAGTGCTCAGCCTCCACTGAAAAAGTCAAAGATAGATTCTCACAGCTCTAAAACCAACAAAGCCATCTTTGACTCTCTTCAGACAATCCTGGCGCGGAAAATCCATCAGGACAAAGAGCAAGCTATTCTCAGAGAATGGATGACAACACAGTTCGCTCCAAAACTTGGCCTCGAGCCACCCATGCCAAATCTGCCCCCTATGTTTCCGCCTATCCCACAATTGCCTCTCTCGTCGACCTCCGAAGGCTCCTTACCATCTCTCTCCGCTTAGCTATTTTAGTGCCTTATGTCCCCTTTTTGTTGTGACAAAGGGGGATAAGTAATTTTTATAGATTTTAAGTTTCAAGTTTCAAACATAGAAGTTCTTTGTGTAATATTTGCTAATTCTTGCACATCTGTTAACATATGAACTACTTTATGTGATACTCTGATAAATTCTCTAGTTTGCTGTTATATAAAGAAATCCATGTTATCATATGTTATCTCAAATCAATGTGCTAAAAATTTGTTTCAAACAACCAGTGTTTATGAGCACTATTTTATGATGTTTCAAAAAAAAAAAGAACAGCACATGTTGAGAGGGAGTTTTATCTAAAAACCCCTATCTGATCATTTTAGAATCAAAATTAAAATCTAAATTAATATGCTTGTCATCATCAGAAAAGGGGAGATTGTTGAGACAAAACCCCAATTTAAATATTTTGATGATAAACAAAGATTAATTAAGAATTATAATTATGATTCTAAAGTATGTTTTGTATCTAATAAGTGTGCTTGAGTGTATTAATCAAGATAGGTACGAAGAAACTTAAATAGATCATATCAAAGAAGAAACAAGCTAAGTCAGTAAAACCAAGAACGGACAATTTTGAAGAAAACGAAGAACATTCTCGAGGTGCTCCAGAAATGCCAAAACGCAAAAACAGTTCCTGATTCAGTTTGTGCAGTTCCAATTCAATCATGCTCTCTCAATCATGATAAGAGCAAGTCATTATTGGAAGATCCATCTACTAAGTCAAAGGCCAAGAATATGCATCACTAAGATCAAGACTCAGTTGCCACACAGAGAAAGAACCAAGTCTGTTCTTGAACTTCAGAAGCAAGGATGAAGAACATTCTTACTTTTTGGCCTGCTCTCACCTAATCACTGACAAAGGACAACCAATCTACTCCTAACGGACAAATGAGCTGTCGTAAGCTCTTTTTGAGTCTATAAAAGAGACCTCAAGGTGAAGGGAAACATCAGAACTCACGAAAGCATTTATTTCATCATTCATAATCAGATTCAAGAGCTTCCACCCTTTTTATACACATTTTCTCAAGTTCTATCAAATACTTAGAAACCGCATCATCCAATTATTATTGTGCTCCAAGATCACTCTGAGTTCCAAAGATAAGAATCAATAATCAAACACAAGTTGAGGATATTTAGATTCTATCAAACACTTTATCATTCCATTGTAATCTCAAGAAAAAGTGAGTACAAACTAGTCTTGAGAAGTTGTAAAAATCATTCTATGTTATAGAGAAGGTAGTGTGATTAATCCCTTGTAAAGATTGAAGGGTAGGTCAATGAAAAAACTCCTTTCTGGATTGAAAGGTATTGGTTGTAACAAATCAAGATTGATTTGCAGAAATTTTGTTTAAGAGTCAAGAGAGTTCTTGCCTTGGAGCACTTAGTTGAAAATATCACAGTTGTGAGGACTGGACGTAGCTCAAGTTGGGTGAACAAGGATATATTTGTGTGTTATATTCCTTCCCTTATCTATTTACTTTCAAGTCTTTAAATATTAAGTTCAATAGATAAACTAAAATTGTCATTTTCGACTAACCAATAACGTTCTCCGTTTCTAGATCAGAACTAAGAACGTTCTCCGTTTTTCTGATTTACAACCAAGATCAATCTTGAGTTAATTTTTTTCAGGAATTTTTAAAAGGTTAATTTACAATTCAAACCCACTTTCTTGTAAATTTCTACTTCATCAGTTGCAAATACTCCAATCAAAGTTTAAGTCCTTGTTGGACAATGCATCATTGCAAATAAGTCTCATCCACGCATGAAGCGTGATATATTTGTCAGTTCCAAAGATAAAAATCCTCAAACAAAGAAAATAGCTAAAAAGTAAAATGGCCCAAATGAGGATAAGAATTTTTCAAAAAGTAATTTGACACAATTAATTTTTAATTCGAGAAGAACTGATCAGATACATGAAATTTATGAAAATATAGAGATCTAAATAAATTATGTCATGAATCGAATATGATGAGACTGAAATGTGTCAACATTGACAACATTTTTGCATTATAATTTAGTGCTATATGTGATAAATGATAATGAGAATCATGAATTAAAGTCTATTAACGATTATAAACAAAGAAAAAGAGGGAAAAACAATAGAAGTGAAATTAAGTCCGTTTTGCAAACTCAGAGGTTTTTGGACTTGAAGTATGCACATCTGAAGATGTGAAACTAATTAGATATGAAGCATTTTTGCTCGAAAAAAAATATGAGAATCATGAAATACATATATTCAAGTGTATTGGTAAAAGTCTACCATTGATTTTGAAGAGACATATTCACTTGAAGTGAATTCAATAACTTTTTCATATTTTTTGAATTTATGTGGCTCATTTGATAGAGATGATTATATGAAACTCCATAAATGATTTAATTTTTGTGAGACATACAATTCAAACTATTAAATAGATGACTTAATCAAAATGAATAAGTCTCTATTTGTACTCAAACAATCTAGATGCACATTGTGTAATATTATTGTGTGAATATTTTCTAAATGTGGAATATATAAATTATATCATTTGAAATAGTTTGAGATTAAATATCAAGCAAAGATAAAAATTTGCTTGAGATTACAAAATAACTATTTGAAGAATATTTTTGTTAATTATGAAGTTGATATATCAAAGGTTCTAAAATAGTGATATATGAACAAGTAAAATCAGTTGTGAACTCTGAATGTTGTAAGGTCACTAATTGTGAACATATCTCTTTCTTGAACTCGAAAAAATGATGATTACTATTTGATTCTAAAGTACCATATATTAATGCAATTAAATGCTAATGTATTTTGCTAATTATTAATTTGATGTTAATTTGTTAGACAAGTAAACTTCTATGGAAGAATATCAAATATATATTTTGTTATTTTAGAGATACATGTTATTTGTTTAATCATTTAAATGATATAAGTCACCAATATGATATTTGTTTACACGTACAACTATTTCACATAGATATGTGAAACAAACTATAACAACAATCTCAGCGAATGATGAGTAAATTTTAACACTAACACTACATGAAGCAAGTCAAGAATGTGTTTTGGTTGAAATATGTGATTCATCAAATACAAGACATTTGTTGATTTTCTTCTATTAAAGAATATTGCAACAATTATGTGGAAATAATATTGTCTGCACTTCTATTTTGAAAGAGGATTATAATAAAGGATAAAGAAAAAATCATTTTACAAAGTCACCATCAATCAATTATCTCAATGAAAGGCTGATATTCGTCGTCTTAGACATTATTGTCTAAATGAAAGGATAAATAATTATATGTTGCACTCTCTTTTAACTCACCAATGTTTTGTTCCATTGGGTTTTTTGTTTTTAACGAGACATTTCCCCAATAAAGGATGTTGTACTCTTTTGCCATCATTTGAATTTTTTTCCCACGTGATTTCTTCATAGTAAGATTTTAATAAGACATATCCTTCATGAACATTCAGAAGAGTATTATAAATTATATTAAAAGATGAATGGAGATGTCTGTTCCCTCTAGATTTTTCTATATTCCTTAACTCCTATAAGTAAATGGTTTTGCTAATTGTTATTAGCATTTAGTCATAATATTAATTTAGGCTCTTCGTGTACTTGTAACTTACAACACTTGTGTCATATGAATATAACTTATTATAAAATTCATACATTAAAGAACGCAATACAAAAATGATATTGTTCTTTCTTTTTTCATTTTTTTATAAATTTGTGGTGGCTTATGATCACTTTGCCTTACAAAATGACATCAAATAATGTTCATAAATAGATAAAATAATAATAGTTGCTTGTGTAGAAAAATAATCATTGTTAGTTTATAATTTCAGTCACACATTTATCATTATTTATTGTGTATATTATAAATATCTTGCAAATACGTCACCAATTTATCCCATAGAGATTTCATCAAAAAAAAAAAAAAATCTCACATAGAGCACCGACAGTCAGAGGAAGGAGGCCTTTTAAAGTTTCTCAGTCATTCTTAATTAACAGCTTCTCCTCTGTCGGTATCATTTATTCTTCCCATAATGTCCCTAAAAATAGTATAAAATGGCCCCAATTGTCAATTTATTGATTAATTCAAGGGTAAACTGCAGTTCTGCTCCCACCATGCTATATATAGTCCACACAGATGCAAACAGATACTCAATTATTTCAAAATTAAAATATTAAATTATTTATTATTTCATGATTTCATGATTTTTTTAAATAACAAATAATATATGAATTTAATTGTTATATACAGTAAATATAAAAAAATTTATAATATTAATACATCACAATTATTCATAACATTACAAATAATTATAAAAATTAATATCAATTTTAATAATATAACAGTCATGATTAACTTATTTTATACCAATACATACAAATTAAATCATATTAATGTTATGTCATGAATGAATATCTAATCATTAATTTCTTATCATTCTCCTCTTTAACTACCTCAACTCCTTATAATAATATATATAAATATAAATTAGTTACAATTTTTTAAATAACAAATGATTTACTTCATTATGTCTTCAATTAACCTGGTCTTCAATTATATAGAACTAGCTGGCAATGCATTTAAAAGTCTCAAACCATATCATAATCAATCAATATATTTATCTAATTTGGAAAACATAAATAAACTTTGACGTCTGTCTAATAAGGGTATTATTGATATTTGATACTACTAAATGTCTGCTTCAGATCTTACCCATGTTTATTTTCTTCCAATTAAAACTACTACATAATAATAATAAAGACAGTGAAGTGATTACATGAAATTTCATGTTAAGAGTATTACATCTCTTTATCACAAAACGAAACTCTTGCTTTGTAATGGAACTTTAGAGCTAAGATAAGAGTCCTTAAACTCCTTTTTGTTCTATCTTATTCTGTTACTTGTGCAGATCTTGAAGTTGAACTTCATTGTTAGATTAAATCTGCACCAAGAAATGTTGTTAACTACCATTGGATCTGTTCTTTTGTTACTATTCTCTTGCTCCACATTTACTTCAATAGGTATTTTCTACTTCTCATATTATCCATTTAGTTCTTGAAAGTTTATCTTGCTCTTTGGTAGCTCTACAGAGATTAATTAGCTCACATTTTTTTTTAATAAAAGTTAGTTTTTTTTATTAGAACTTTGGTGAAGGAGGTTGAAACTTGAAAGGCATTTTCATTTTGAGATTTGAATGGATGGATTGTTATTTATTTGCTACAAATCTTATTCTTGTCAATTTGGATCCTTACTTCATTCTGTCGGTTCATATTTTCTTGTTTTGGTATCTTAACTTATAAAATAGGAAAGTACAATAATTTATTCAAGTAATTTTTTGGCCAATCAATAAATGGTGACATTGTAAATTAATTATGTTTTGGTCTAGGAGAAATATCAATTTATTTAATCTATAGTCTTTGTAATATAGATGTAGTTACAAATTAACAATTATTGTTGATATAAAAATTGATTTAATTAAGTTAACATTTTTGGTCACTTTGTTTATGGATATGTGATTTAGATCTCTTCTACATCCTTATTGCTCTTAGAGAAAGTGTGATATTACTCATAGATAAAAATTACTTTCACTTTTTTCTTAATCTGTTTTATTCTTTAATATCAAACAATGTGGTGAGTATATAGAGATCTAATTTGTTTTTTTCCTTTCAAAAATTGCTTTGAATATTAGTGATAGTTTAAAACTGATTTTTTTAATTTACAGAAGCCTATGATCCGTTAGATCCAACTGGGAATATTACACTCAAATGGGATGTCATTAATTGGACTCCAGATGGCTATGTTGTAAGTCTTCACAACTTCCTTAATGTCATAATAAATTGCTATAAAAAACATTATAGTTATACACAGTTTAATGTTGATTAACAAATGTAAGAAAAATTGAAAACTATCCTTTTTTTTAGCTTGATAGAATGTTCTCTATTGTACTGGACTGGTACATGTCTTTTTCAATCAGGACTTAAAGTTTGTCTGATTTGGTAAATTTTTATGTGGTTAACTGGCTTATTATCAACATATTGATAGTCAAACATGTAATAACCACTCACACAGAAATGACATTGACATTGCATGTAGACATCAATGATAATTTTTGAGAAAATGAAAGTGATTTATTAACATATTGGTAGTTCAACTGGTTTGCCCTAAGAGTTAAAAGAATTGAAGGAGCTAAAAGATTAAAGTTCAAATTCTAATGGAAAAGAAAATACTAACATAACAACTTAGATACTAACATTCACCTGTCATAAAAAAAAATTGATTGTTGTTATTGTTTGTGTTGAGCAGGCTGTTGTGACAATGTACAACTTTCAACAGTATCGCCACATTCAAGAACCAGGATGGACATTAGGTTGGACATGGGCAAAAAAAGAAGTAATTTGGAACATGATGGGAAGCCAAACAACAGAACAAGGAGATTGTTCAAAATTCAAAGCAGGAATTCCACATTGTTGTAAGAAAGATCCAACAGTAGTTGATTTGTTGCCAGGAACACCTTATAACCAACAGATTGCAAACTGTTGCAAAGGTGGTGTGTTGAATTCATGGGCTCAGGATCCAAACAATGCTGTGAGTTCTTTTCAGATAAGTGTTGGTTCTGCTGGAACAACTAATAAAACTGTTAAATTGCCAAGAAATTTCACATTGAAAGCACCTGGACCTGGTTATACTTGTGGTCCTGCCAAAATTGTTAGACCAACTCAATTTATTACCAATGACAAGAGGAGAGTCACACAAGCTTTGAGTAAGTTACAAATTACATTAACTTATGTTTATCTCTTTTTTTTTTTTTTCTGCACATTTTCATTGTGTTTTCATAACTTTCTTGATCAAGTCAACGTCTACAATTAAGATATGTACATAGCCTTTGTTCAATAAATCCATTAAGATGCCTTACTAAATTGAAGATTTTTTTAGTCATGAATGTTCATTCTTTGCCTGGGTGAGCCTTGGCGCAACGATAAGGTTGTTGCTTTGTGATTTGGATGTCATGGATTCAAATTTTGGAAACAACCTCTTCACTTGAAAAGATAAGATTGCATATATCTATCCTCCCTTGACCGCACTTGGTGGGAGTCTCGTGCAAGAGTAAACAGACATTTGGGTCTTTGAATATGTCAAACGGTGTCACCATAGTTTCTTACTATAAAAACATTCCATTTGTGTCATTCGTTAGTTAGTTTGGTCCTCGACTCTGTCTTTTTTTAATTAGTTTAGTAATCAAATGTGTCTTCTGTATGTCAGTTTGGTCTATAAATACAAAAAAAAAAAAAACACACTCAAGCCAGAGATGTTTGTGAAGTTTCGATATATTTGAAGACTATAATGATATTGTTAGGAGTCCCACATTGAGTAGATAAAAGTGCTCACTGTGGTACTTAAGCCGTGAGGCTCTCCCATCTAATGGACGAGTCTTTTAGGTTAGGCTCTCCTTATGAGCTTAAGTCCTAATAGATACCACTCACACGTTTAGAGACTAGAATGAGTGTTTACTCCTCTTACAATTAGCTGCCTTTTATTTTCATTATTTTCTTGATAGCAACATTGATTTTGTTGATGAAATGGATTTGAACTTTCATCAAACAAATAATTATGTGTGATTTACTATATGAACAGTTTATCTATGCTTTGTACATTGTTCACAAGAGTTATGAATATGGTTCTCTAACTTGACATATTTTATGACAGTGACCTGGAACATTACCTGCACTTATTCTCAATTCCTGGCTCAAAAGACTCCAACTTGTTGTGTTTCTCTCTCATCCTTCTACAATGACACAATAGTAGATTGCCCAACTTGCACCTGTGGCTGTCAAAACAAAACACAACCTGACAGTTGTGTAAAGTAAGTCACCAATTTATCTGAGTTTAATTTTGATACACAGTCGGTGTTAACATTTTTACATTGTCAATAAATCACAACCAATGACTTTATAAGTAGTTATGATGAAAGTAAAATGTATTTGAAACTGTCTTTCCATTCGTCTTGTACTAATTCTTCAAATAATGTTCCATAGTGGTTTGTTTTCATCAGTTTCCCAACTCATGATTTTTTTTTTCTTCCTGAATTTGTTTTACAGTCCAGACTCTCCACATTTATCTTCAGTTGTATCATCATCAGGCAAACCTACAAATACACCTCTAGTCCAATGTACAACTCACATGTGTCCGATTCGAGTTCATTGGCATGTGAAACTCAACTATAAAGAGTACTGGAGGATCAAGATCACAATCACAAATTTTAATTACAGGATGAATTACTCACAATGGAACCTTGTGGTGCAGCATCCCAATTTTGATAATCTTACTCAGCTTTTCAGCTTTAAGTACAAGTCACTAACACCCTATGAGGGCTTAAGTAAGTTCTACGTTTTCATATGGCTTAAACATGTTTTGAAACTTACACGGTCAATGAATCATAATCATCAGACTATTAAAAACATTTGAATTTAATAATAGCTTTTTCTAATGACTACAATTTGTTGACAATGTAGAACTTTTTACACTAACAGTGTATCTTTCTAGACGAACTTGTCAAGAAAATATTCCAATTCTGATATTGTTTTATGATGTGGTTTTACAGATGATACAGGTATGCTATGGGGAGTAAAATTCTACAATGATTTTCTTTCATCAGCTGGTTCCTATGGTAATGTTCAATCAGAAATCTTATTTAGAAAGGACAAATCAACTTTCACATTTGATAAAGGATGGGCCTTTCCAAGAAGGATTTATTTCAATGGTGATAACTGTGTTATGCCTCCTCCAGATGCTTACCCTTGGTCACCAAATGCAACTTCAAAACTAGTTTTCTCTATACTTAGTACAATCATAGCCACTTTAGCTTCTTTTATAATATTACTATTGAATTGATCACAGAGAATTATTTATCTCTATGGAGACATAAAAGTGAACACTTCCCTTCTGCATCAAATTGTTTAAAACCACATTGTGAAAAATGATCAAGAGCTGTCAATGAAGCAATGAAAAGAGATGCAAGTGGATGAATACTTGGCATAAGAATTCTATAATGTTATTTATTTTAAGGGGTTGTTTTTTTACCTTCATTTGTGTAACATAGTTTCATATTTTGTATTGTATAATTATCTTATGTTACTTGTTTGGCTAATTATTTTTTCCCAATCATAGAATATCAAATTTATTTTTTTAGTGTTGAAATGAAAAATCCACTGTTTTCTTCGAAGGACTATGAGTACTTAAGAAAGTTTGTAACTCTTTTTTATATAGTGATAGATGGCCAAGTAGTTTGAGTTCCTCCATTACCCCTAGAACGCGATGGGATTTGGATTCCACGCAGTAAATGCTTGACAGTTTGATCTCAAATCAACAGTGATGGCTATCTAAAGATGATTTGGTTACAATGTAATGTGAGCTAATTGATCTCAAATTTATGGCAGAGATCAATTACTTCGTATAAATTTGTGGTATGATAAGAATCTAGGTTCAAATGCGATGGGGTGTTCGATAGCTGGTCAGTAAGGGTGGCAATATGTTAGGTTTGGACGAGTTTTCTAAAAATTCAGTATGTGTGACATCTAATGTGTGGAAATGTTTCATATGGTATACATTATACTTTAAAACCGTTTGAAACTATAATAACAACTGATGATTGTGCTTCTCATTAGTAGATATGTACTTGTAAGCGAGGTAGATGTCAACTTGTAGATATATATTTTTTCTTTTAGTGAAAATATGCATTAGTGGTCACAAGAAATTCAATGTTGCATATTTCTCATAAAAATCAATACTCTCGTAATAAGCTTCATAAACTAACTAACTTGCTTCCCTTACACATCACAAAAGTGTCAAAACCAAATAAAAAATGATGCAAATATCACATAGGCTGTTATCAATGTAACACTTTTTGGTAGGCTATGAGCAGAATTTGGCAAGAAAGGGTATGAATCAGGAGGTGGTAGCATACATTCATCACCATTGAAGTATACCCTTCTAGGAAAAGCCCATCCTTGCTTGAGTGTAAATGTGTTTTTGTCTTTTTTCATAAGCACTTCAGATTGTACGTTTCCTTTAGGACCAGCTTCCATTAATAGATCATTGTAGTATTTCAAACCATAGAACATTCCTGTGTCATCTGCATACACAATTCAGTCATGCATATAGTTAAAAAAATAACTCTTCATGAAACTCTAATTAGTATATAAAAGCATCCTCTCAATATTCTCTCTCATGTTTTCAAGTCTTTTTTTTTTAAAAAGGTTTTCTCAAGTCTTTAATCTCAACCTTTAACCAACTTTTCTCCATTTGTTTAAAATTTCAAAATTCTCTCGTTTTATATATCAGTGTCTAGATCTAGCACATAATTTCCTCAAATTTTTAAGTTCCATTATCGATATAAATGAAAGACTAAAAAAAAAAATGAAATTTGTCGGTAAGTGAAACATAAGTTTATCTTTAATTCCGCCACTAAATATTAAAAGTGCCATAATTAGTCATCTATAACCGCAAAAATTAATTTTGAATAAATTGATTTAATAAAGTTCATTTTAGTTAATAGTAAATTTAAAGTAAAGTGGCGAATGTTTTGATATTATTCACACGACGAACAATCAATTTGAGTATAAAAATCTATAGAGACAAAAATTATAAATTCAAATTAAAATTAATTTTAATCGAATAAAAACATGCATCAATTTCAAGTAAACTAAAAAAAAATAGGATTCCCAATTCAAAGAACTTACTTATGGCTTCATAGGGAAGAAGTGGCATGTATTCAAAGCTATAAACTTGTGTAACATTATTGAGATTAGGGTGTTGCACAACAAGACCCCATTGTGTGAAATTCAATCTATAGTTGAAGTTGATGATTGCAATCTTGACACGCCAATAATCCTTATAGTTGTCTTTTATATGCCAATGTACACGAACATGACAAAGGTGATGTGTGCATTGTAACAATGGTTTTGGTGTTATATCACTCTTCCTAGTCTTATTATTCCCATCACCCTCTTTCAATATCTTTGAATCTTTCCTGCATTTCCATCATAACAAATCAAAATTAGCATGACGATAGTCAAATGAAGGCGTATTTGATGTAGGACACGTGTGAGTGTCCAACATAGAGACATGTGATTATATTCAATTGTTTTATTTTCTCATATTATTATCAATATTTACGTGTCAATGTCAATGTCGTGTCTAATATCTATATCCGTCTCAGTGCTTTACAACCTATGAAGCACGAAGACTGACACGATACTGACACGTCGAAACAGATAATAATTTGAGAAAATAAATTAATTAAATCTAATCAAAGTAGTGTAATAGTGTCCGACAATGACACATGTTGAACACCAAGGCAGCCTTAGAGGTGTCGGTGCTACAACTCACAGTTAATGTGAAAGTAGAAGTGTGGCTTACGTGACACAAGTGGCATTATTCTGACAACCACAAGCACAAGTTGGGCAAGCTGTGACTTGGTCATTGTAGAAAGATGACAATGAAACACAACAGCTTGGGTTTTTGGAGGCAAGAAACTGTGAATAAGTACATGTCACATTCCAGGACACTGCATAGAAAAAACATAGATGCACATTAAATAATACTAATAATGTATTTGTAATCAAGGTTTTTAAATCGCAGTGCAATTGCATTGCATTTGTATCACAATCATATGGTTACGAATGATTTATTTAAAGCCTTGATTGTAGCCATTAAGATTTTCATAAAAGGTGTGCGACTACAATCTGGTTGCAGCATCATGTTTTTATGTCACAACGACCGCAATAAGACTACGATTGAGGCTGCATCTACCACATTTGACAATGATTATCTATAATATGAAGGATTGCAATACAGTCACGATTTAAAACCTTGATTGTATCTATCAAGGTTTTTAAAAAAGTCTGTGACCGCAATTTGAGACAAAATATCATGCTTTTGATATCACAACTTCCACGATACGACTGAGAGTGAGGCTGCATCAGCCACATTTGATCATAATTCTCTTCAATATCAAGGATTGCTATGTGACATGATTTAAAACCATGATTGTAAACCATCAAGGTTTTAAAAAGGTATGCGACTATAATTTGGTTCGCATCATCATGTTTTTGATGTCACAACAATCACAATAGGATTGAGATTAACTCAACCACATTTGACCATAATTCTCTACAATATCAAATATCACTACAGTGATTATAACCATAATTCTCTGCCTTTTTAAAACTTTGATTATAACCATAACTAAATGCAATATACCACACACATATAATTTATAAAGATTAATATAGGGAATCAATATACTCACTCAAAGCTTGAGCTTTTCTTCTATGATCATCAGTAAAAATAACAGTGGAAGGAACTCTCTTAGCAGGCCCACATGAATAACCAGGACCAGGCCCAAGCAATTTAAAATCCTTAGGAAGTTTGACTGTCTTATTAGATCTTCCAGATAGTCCTACACCCATCTGAAAAGCAGAGATAGCACCTGTAGGGTCCTGTCCCCAAGATGTTAGGACACCCCCTTTACAACAATTTGTGTATTGCATGTTATATGAAGCACCAGGTAATAAATCAACCACTTGCGGACTTCTTTTGCAACTATGTGGAATCTTTAACTTGAACTTTGCACAGTCACCTTGTTCTGTTGCTTGGGCCCCCATCATGGCCCATATGATTTCTTTCTTGGCCCATGTCCATCCTAGTGTCCAGCCAGGGTTCATAATGTTTCTGTATACTTGGAAGTTGAATAATGTTACAGTTGCCTGCCAAAGTTTGAAAACATCATAGTATTTTGATTAGTTTAAGGTGAATGTTAAGATCAAACAATTATATCTAATTGAGTATGATTATGTGTCATAAGAATTTTATTATATCAGGAAATAATCGATTAATTCAATTATTGAAATTGTTTATGATATTCTTTTTTAGTTTATGGAACTTATTTCTTAGTTCGACTCGAGCATTATATTATAGATTACAAGGTATAGACCGCTGACACAGACACAACGACGAACATTAGACACAATGTTAAAATTGTTAGAAATATCCTTTTTTTTTAGTTTCTAAAATCTATTTTTTAGTTCTTCATATTAGTCCATTTTGGTTGGACTAGATGTACTAATTTTTATCTGTAAGATCTAACTTAATTGACAAATGTTGATATTGTTAGACTCGAGACCATGTCCCGAGTTCAAACTTGAGATCTCGTAGTTGTGTTGTGTACGAGTTTTTTAACCATTTCATCTACATAAAAAAAATACTAGTTTTTGAATTACGATGGTTTTGCTATTTTAAACATTTTGATATTCAAAACCTCTAGCTTTTCCGAAAGTATATAATTTGTGAATAGAATGATCAGAAAATTAGAAGTAACTTACCATATAACCATCTGATGTCCAGGACATGATATCCCATCTTATTGTCACATTCCCAGTTGGATCTAATGGATCAAATGCATCTACAAGGACAAAAAGAATGTCAAAATGAATCCATCATATAATCAACTATATTATTGCTTAGTTTGTTATGAATAATTTTTTTAAGAAAAAGTGATTTTGATATAGAATATTTTAAAGATTATTTTTATAAATTTTTAAGAATAACATAGGCTATTTTTTGTTTGTTTAAAATTATAAAAAGTAATTTTTTATTTTTGTCTCCTCTATTAGAATTTTTTTTTCAAAAGCTAATCGAAATAGTTTTTCATTTTCAATATAAAATCATTTTTTAACAAAATCATTTTGAAAAAGCTTACACAAACATAACTAATACATTAAAAATGACTTTTTTACTTGATAATATATTTGAGATATTTTTAAGAAAAATATAAGTTTGTTTATTATTATAAAAAGTGATTTTGTATTTTTCTCTCTTATATTAGAAACAATTTTTTTCAAATGCTAATCAAAATAGATTTTCATTTTTAATATAAAATAATTATTTCAACAAAATAATTTTTGAAAAAAGCTTACAGAAACAAAAGTAAAATATTAAATTTTTTTTTTTTTTTACTTAAAAGAAGTGATTAAGTACTTTACCAGCAGGTGAGATTAGAATGAGGCATAGAGCAACAAAGGAAACCAACTTCATCCCTCGAAATGTGCATCTTTGATTCTGTTTCCCATTATCAAATTCCATGTCTAAAGTTGAAGTTCAAAGAAAGCACAAGTTCTAATGTGTTGCACAATTTGCATTTGTGTAGATGTGCTAGTGTTGTTATAACAAAAAGGTTAAAGGAATGTGATTTAAGTATGTTATTATCATATAGTAGTTGTAATGTCCTTGTGATATCATGGTATCATCTTCATATGAAATATTCTGTTTTCCTCAAGGCACATCAAGTGGTAACTTGTAACCAATTTTCTGTTTCTTCAGTTTTCACTCACTTTTCATGCATGAAATGAAACTATCCAATTTGGATTAGATGCCATGCATCTAAAAAATTCAATCATATGATGGTTTATATTTTTAGACAAATTTTAAATTTTTATAAAAATTTTGATCTTAAAATTTGAAATGTCTGATCTTGATAATCCAGCTGAGATCATGTGACTGCATATGTTCAAAATTTGGACCCTAAACTATTAGCTTCAAATCGATGATTATGCATTATGTTTTGACATTTTTTAGTCTAGTTTAATCACTTGTATATGATATTGATTAATTATTAGTCTTGAAATAGTTATGTATATCTAGCTTTAGATTTTTTGTATGGGGGTTGTACTTATGCATCACTACATACATATGAATATAAATTATTTAGGTATACAGAGAAAATAGCTAAATCATGTGTTACCTCTATGATATATGTGGTGTAGAGTTACTATCTTGAGATTGATTGAAAACAAATATACATAGTGCTGTGCAAAATGAGGCCTGGCTCCTAAAATTAGTAGTATAATAATGTTGCAACGCATTTATTACCTGATACATTGAACAAATTATATGTTCCCAGCCATGGATGGATCTTAAATCTGAGTTTCTATAAAAGTTATTGGACCTTTGTGTTGGGATTATCCATCACGGAATAATTAATAGAGGCCGCTATTTGCACCCCACTTTTGCTACTACTCAGTTTATTACCATTATATTTTTCTCTCAATATTTTACTACTTTACGATGTAATTTTTCTTTAAATAAAAAGAAAGCATGAAGTCCATAATAAGATAGTCATCCCAACTACAATGACACCACTTAATTTAAATTAACGAACCTCACACTAAAATATATTAAATAAAACAAGAGAAATCAAACTCTAGAGAACCTAACGAAAATCTAAAAAAACATAATGAAATTAAAAGCATAAGATATAAGGTTGGTTTGGTGCCTGATGTAAGAAAGTTTAAAAGTTAAGTGATAATGTCACAAGTTCATTCTCATCCTTAATAAAATCTAAATATATATTGAGATCTAACTTCAAAGCTTCTTTCTAAGCCTTGTATCAATATTATCAATACCTCGAGAATTCCACTAAAGAATCTTCATTAATTAGATTTTAATCTTCAAAAAATAAATTATTTTTTTAATATAGAAATTAATTATGAGAATTCATAATTATCCTCATTAGTTGATTTTGCAAATATTTTTTAGTCTCCTATATTTCCTCCTCATTTGTGTACCTCCCAAAGGATAACTTATGCAAAAGAACATCTTCCAAACCATTATTATCATAACATCACTCTAGAGCCTACCCACCAATCTCAAATCATTAGGTACAATTGGATTCAATGTGATAAGCTATGCATCTTCTTATCCTTCTCAGCAATCTTTGGACTAACTAGGTTAGCTACTAAAGTAGGTCAAGTATTGGTCAGGGTTGTTGCTAAACTAGGCCGAGCTAGAAGAGCAAATGGCTAGACTAGGCCGAATGTAACACTTTGATTTTTAACAGGGCGAGTTCATTTTTTTTAAACATCATAAAATAATACGTCGTAGCACAAAAAGACAAGAGTCATAAATAATTACACCATATATACAAACAAGTTAAGATAGTTTTTGGGACAATAATTCAAAGTATGCAAATGGAAAATACACTGGGGCTATGAGACCTATCAGACATCACTCATACCCCTGGGGTATTCTCGGCAGACACCTACACAGAAGTACTGCTCCAAGAATGTTATCCCCCCATGGTACATAAAAAAATAGAACACGGACCCACAAAAAAAAGTCAACTGTCAAGGTATATCATAGATACAGTCATCTCGAAACAAAATAAGACCCTATGCAACCAAAATCTAATATGATAATCCACTAACAACTACAATAACAAGGGTGACCTCCACACTCTGCACAAGTTTCTTTTGATGCAATATCTCTCTTCGAAGTAACTTATTCCTCCTCATCAGCCATGGAGGGATCAATCTCCTCAAAAGTCAAGTCCACCCACAAGATAGGTGGCTTCAGTGGCGCTGGAATCTCAAAACAGTTCACTGCCTCAATGGCAGTCGGGAGAGGATCATTCACCAAAAGTGGAAGCTCTGACTCAACCCGTGGTGGCCCCGACCTAGGTACAACGAATCCATCAACAAAACCCTAGACCCCCGCTCCTACGGTGGGAGTCACCACACCTACGGTGGCCTCCGTCTCACCTCTAACTGAAGTATCCCCTACATCTGCCCATGCTCCATTCACCCAAAGTACTAATCCCGAGGGTACAGGATAATCAATCCTCTCGTGAGTGAGCCCCACATGAAATACTGCCCCAACTCTTCTACTTGTCCTTACCACTCTCCCCGTATATGTAGCCCTGCTTGAGATAGGGTCGTATACCCAAGCAGTTGGCGAATGCCGGTCAGAGAAGTCTAACGACGTTTCCGTTGTCAAGGTAATAGTCGGTAGAACGAACTCCGGTATCATCTGAGGGAAAAGCCCAATTTCCACAGTAATGTAAAGGGTCACCAACCGAACTTAACAATTAACAATTATATCATAAAAACAAACAGTAAACACTTAGCAATTACGACATGATAACAAACAATAACAGAGCACGTATATACATATAACATAACAAACATGACTCGCGTACCAAGCACCCTAATCCAATGCTTACATGTCAATGCACATGATTCCGAAATTTCCAAACCCTCATCGAGGAGTGTAAATCGTAAATGTACCACCTCTCACAGACCAATACTAATTACCGAGGTGCCACCTATCACAGATCAACCCGATTTACCAGAACGACTTAAAATCCTCGTAATGATAAGATGGACCAATCAACTCATGGAACCATCCCATGTCTCATCGCGATCACCACTAATATCGTGGCCTATCACAGTCACCACTAACTATGAAATGCATAAGCATACTCTGACTCTTTCACAAAAATCATTATATAAATGTAGCTATTAAAAGACTTCCCTTTTAATACTCAATAAACACTAACAATTTTTTTTATACTTTTCACATAGCATACTCAAGACACGTTCTCATCAATAAAAATTCATATGTAGCAACACATATTATCACTCAACAATGCATAACCACATCAATATTAATCATCACATATTCACACGTATAAGGTCCCTATGTGTAAACTAAAAATTTGGAAGGAGCTTTTACCTCAATTATAGCTTTTTCAACAACTATTGCTACCACAATCAAACACAACGAAAATCTCGCTCATGCCAACACATTCAATCAAATAGTGTTTGACTTAGTCAAATTAGTCCCTGAGACTTTAACTACCTTACTACCCTTTTTTTTTACTCCTAACCCCCTTAGAGTATATTTCACTAAAAGAGTTTACAACTAGTAAGGACTAATAGTGTAACGCCCTGGATTTTTGATCCAAAACGTTACTTAAAAAAATACTTTTAGAAAAGTTTAAAACAATTTTTGTTGTAAGAATATCTAACATTTACCTATTTAAATAATTAGTAACAATCACGTTTATTTAATATTATTTAAAAATGTTTATTCAAAGCTAAAACAAAGAAAAAACAGTTATTCCTAACAAAAGGAACCCACTTCCGTATTTCTAGAGTTCGAGCGCATTTTAAAGTTTGGTGACAATAGGTTTAAAAATAGACTTAGAAATATCGCGACAGTTCTATTATTACAAAATTGTATTGAAAAACCCATTTTAACCCCACATTTTCCGCACGTTAATACTCATCAACTACTCTTGAATTTCCTCGAACTCATTAGTATCTAAAATGTTGTTGTAAGGGTCAGTTTTTTCCATCATCCACATCAAACCAAAGCTAAACGTATAGAAGAATAACACAAAACATATAAAAGTAAAAACATCCAATTTAAAAGAAAAAAATGCGCCACATATATATATAATGCATGTCCCTAAAACTATATGATTCGAATATAAACCTGCCACTAAGGCAACTTCCACAAAAAAATTACCCATATCAATGGGGAAAATAAGCCTGCCACTAAAGCAACTTCTATTGGAACCAAGTTGGTTCTTCCAATTGAAGTTTTGATGTTAACAAAAGTATTTTATGAAAATAATATATTTGACTTCGAAGAAGAATGCAAAAATCAGAAGATGACGTCACTACAAGCAGAAACCAGAAGATGACGTCACTAGAGGATAAAGTCACCAGAGGATACCTCCAGAAGATAAAGCCAGAAAATGGCACCAGAGGATTCAACCAGAATTTGTTATCAGAGGATACCAAAAGATATCACCAGAGGATACCTCCAAAGAATACCAGAAGATGTTACTAGAAGATACCTCTAGAGGATACCAGAAGATACCTCCAGAGGATATCACTAGAGGATCCCATCAGAAGCAAAAATCAGAGGATGTCATCAAAGGCAAAAATTAGAGGATATCATCAGAGGCAAGAATCAATGACATCATCAGAGGATATTATTCGTGGTCCAGATCAGAAGGAAACATGGTCCAGAAGGTGACATGATCCAGATCAGAAGGAAACAGAGTCCATAAGATAACATGGTCCAGATCATAAGCAAACATTGTCTAGACGATAACATGGTTTAGATAAGAAGATAATGTGGTCCAGATTAGAAGAAGACATGATCCAGACTTGGTTCATATCAGAAGATAGCATGATCCAGATCAAAAGACATGGTCCAAACAAGAAGATCACACGGTCCAGATTTAAAATGTGATTCAGATTCATAGAAGACTTGATTAAAATTCGAAGAAGACTTGATTGAATTTTAAAAGAGATCTGATCAAAGTTTTAAGGAGATTTAATTCAAAAATTAAAGAAGACCTGATGGAAATTCGAAGGAGATTTGAGCAAAGAAGATTCATTTCAAAATTAAAAAGAAACAGAATTAGTCAAAAGAATTTTCAAAGGAAATCTGAGCAAGATACATCTCGAAATTAAGCTTGGACAAAACCCATATTTCAGCTATAAAAGGAGGCTTCAGGCAGTAGAAGATAACATCGAAAAACAAAGAACTCAAGCTTCAAATTCAAAGTCATCCGAGAGTTCAAAAGAGAGAAACACTTGACTGCAAAAGAAATATTCTTTAAGTGATTTTTCGAGAGTGAAAAACAATGCAACAATCAGCTTTCCAAAAGCAACATTGCAAAGTTCCAAACCCTTGTAATGAAACCCGATAGTGGTGTAGATTCCTTCTTCAATTTGGGGTTGTCAGATTGGTAGGAGAAGACTTTGTTGGAACCAAGATGGTTCTAAGTACTTAGGATTTTGATGTTTACAAAAGCACTCCATGTAATCTTATTTTGTACCTTGAATTATTACATTAAATGCCACCAGAAGATAAAGTTTCCAGAGGTAGTGAAATGAGTTACTAGAGGATAAAAACAGACCAGAGGATACACCTCCAGAAGTCACCAGAAAATGCATCCAGAAGGTACTAGAGGATGCATCCTGAAATTACCAGAGGATACACCTGGATGCCAAAACACCACCAGAGGATATCTTTCCTGGCCCAGATCAGAAGGAAGAAAAGTCAGAAGAAGACCTGGACCAGACAAGAGGGAAGCTTGCCCGAGGGAGAGTTGTTCCAAACCAGAAGATATCATAAATCAGACTTAGACCAGAAGTTATTCTGACATGAAGATAGCCTGGCAATGAAATGATAAACAGTTTAGACTTGATCCAGACTTAATCAGAGGATAAATTAATGGGTCAAGAACAAGAGATTCAATCCAGATTTGACCTAGACCAGAAGATAGCATGGTTAAGGGTATGAAACTAAGTCCAGACCAGAAGAAATAATGTCCAGATTTGATCCATACCTGATCTAAATCAGAAGGTAAAATGTCCAAACTGAAATATTATTTGTCCAGATTTAATTTCAGTTCAATCTAGATCTAGTTCAGAATTGGTCTAGATCAGAGGGAAAAGGTTCAGATCAATGGTCAAGATTTAAGTATATGGCCCAGTGTTGGCCGAGATTAGAAGATCAGACCATGGCCCAGTGTTGGCCGAAATCAGAAGGTCAGAATGTGTGGTCCAGCATTGGTCGAGACCAGAGGATCACAGCAGACCAGTTTGCAAGTCCACGTTTGCTGAGATCAGAAGATCAGAAAGTGTGGTCTAGGGCTGGCCGAAATCAGAGGATCACAACAGATCACTTAGTAAGGTCCAGATATGGACTAGAGTAGAAGATCAAACGGTCCAGAATTAATCAAGATGATAATCGGTGGAGATTTAATTAAATTTGATCAAAGTATTAAAAGGATTTGTTACAAAAATAAAGTGAAGTTGTATGGGAGTTCATAAGCTATTGGCGGGAAGAAAGATTTGTTCCAGAATTAATTAAAGTCAGAATTGGTCAAAGTTATTTTTGAAAGGCAATCTGGAGCAGAAAAAGATATGTTTTTTATTTAAAGTGAAACCCGATTGGACAAGATATTTTTGCAAGAGAATCCAGCAAGATACAAATCGAAATTAAGCTTGGAAGAGACCCTAATCTGCATCTATAAAAGGAGGCTCCAGGCAGAATACTTAGTATCGAAAATCACAAAAGAGTCATACACTTCCAAAAGCAAACACTCGAGTTTTCAGTGAGGTTAATTGTGAGTTCCAGCTTTCCAGAAGCAAGCACTCGTGTTATTTTCTTTCCCTTGTGTTAGATCTAAGTTGTTGAAGTAGAGTCTACAATCTGAGGGAGTCAGAAGGGGTAGCAGATTACTTGGCAATTAGATTCAAGGCGTTGTAATTCCTTCTACAATATGGGGTTGTCAGGTTGGTAGGAGAAGACTTGACTTAAGAAGTCAAGGTGCTGCATTCCTCAAAAGTCTAGGATTGTTAGACTGTTTGAGAAGACTGACTTGGAGGGTCAGTGGTATTGTTGTAATTCAAGGTTTTGAATTAGTGAAATCCTTCAAGGTGAAGGGACTGGACGTAGCCTCGTTAACGGTGAACCAATATAAAATTCTATGTTTTTATTTTTACTTTATATCCGCTGCTGTGACAGTGATGATATGGCTTACTTAACCAAACAGATGGTTAAGATCTGGGAAAACAGGAAGAGGAGAGGTTCCAAGAAGAAACATAACAGCAAAGATAAGGAAGAATCTGACAAGAAGAACATCATCTGTTATGGATGCAATGAACCTGGACATATCAAGTCAGAGTGTCCAAATCTGGAAAAAGGCAAACAGCACAAGAAGAGTTCCAGATTCAGAAAGAAGGGTTTGATGGCTGCCTGGGATGTATCAAAATCAGAAGAAGAACCATCTGATGAAGAAGAGGCATAAACAACAATGATGGCACACATCAGGTCTGCCTCTGGACCTCATAAAGGCACAACTTCAGGAAGGAAAACAGGCAGAAGGAAGAATGATCGAAGCAGTCATTCAGGCAAGTCTGGAAGCACATCAGAGGAAGCAATTCTGGCTCTGATGGCTCATACCAACTCAAGCTCTGGATATAACTCAGGCTCTGGAACAGATTCAGAAGATGAAGACAATGAGGTATTCTCTGATCTCTCTAAATCGGAATTAATTGAGGCTGTAAGAGACTTTCTAAATGCAAATGCAAATAATAAGATGTCTTTAAAATTGAAAACTCTTAGGGACGATAAGAAAAATTTGACCAAAGAAATTCTAGTTTTAAAGAATCAAAATTCTGAGTATGCAACTGAAAACAAGGATTTTAAAACTGAAGTTGCAAGACTCAAATCTGAAAACCAAACTCTCAAAAGTAATACTTGTTCCACTTCCAAAACTGTTTGTGAATCTGATATGCATGAGCCATTTTTTCAAAACTTTATTTCTAATGGAATGGAAAGAAGTAAATATGCATCTATGATTTATGGAAACAGTAACATTGGAAAGAGAGGTCTTGGTTTTACAGAAATTGTTGCTGAAACTAAAAATATTCATTCAGATGTTCTATGTATTGTTTGTGCTAAGGAAGGTCACTCTGAATTATCTTGTCCAATGGTAAAATCTGAACAAGATCAGAGAACTGTTAAAACTAACAAACCTGGACCCAATCAGTTATGGGTACCAAAAGATCAAATTGTCTATGTTGCAGATATTCTGAGCAACCAGAAGGAGACACCAACAATGGTGCCTGGACAATGGATGTTGGCAATGCACAAGCAGAAGAAGGTTTATGTTCCAACATCTACCAAACAGAAGCCAAGTGAATCTGGTAGAAGAAGAACTGGTCAACACAATACCTATCAGAACCAGAACCAGAATCATAGGAGGATCAGGAAATATCAAAGAAATCATACATATCACACAAATCAGAAAAGGAACTGGAACCAGAATCAGAACAGGTATCATTCTCAAAGGTTCAGGTATGATCATCAGAATTACTCTAATTATCAGATTCAGTATAACTACAGGAATTATCAGAATCAGTATCAGAACCCGAACCAGAACCAGAACCAAAACCAGTATAATTACCAGAATCACCTTAAGTTCCAAAATCACCAGAGGAATATGGTGTATCAGCCAAAACAGAAAGAGAAGAATCAGAATCAGGAGAGTTCTTCAAACACTGCGGCGAAATTCATCAAGACTACAAACCTGGAAGGGAATTCAAATCCCTTAATCCAAACCATGTAATCATAGAACATACAGATTCGGAATCTGAAAATCAGAAGCAAGAGGATTTTCAGAGTAAAACTGAAACTGTTGACATAGACGTTACATCTTGCTGTAAATACTATTATCATTTGATATTTATGTTTACTGTGATAACAAGAAGCTTGATCTTAACAAATCAAAGCTAGATAAGTATTCTGTAGGTTTTCAAACTGTCAGAGGAACCAGGTGATTCACACGAATTGAACACTTCAGCAGAAATAGCATTCCAGTGGTTTCAAAAACAAGCAGAAACCACCAGAAGCAGAATTAATGGTTTGGCTGTATTGAGTTCATTTTTAAATTATTTGATTTGTATTATATTATGACAAACTGCTTGATCTTGAAAAATCAAAGCAAGATAAAGATAGTGCAGGTTCACCAAAATCAAAGGGAGCAGAAGCAGAAGAAACAGAAGTACCTGGAAAGGTAGAGGATACAAGCAAGTCAGCAACACATGACAAATCTTCAAAAGATAAATCTGATCAAATCAAAAACAGCCAAGATAAGTCAAAAGAGAAATCTGGATATTTACCAGAATCAGAAGCTGTTACAAATTTACCAGAACCAGAAGCTGATTTATCAGAATCAGAAGCTGTTACAGATTTACCAGAACCAGAAGTTGATTTATCAAAATCAGAAGCTGTTGTAGGCAAAAGAACTTGAAAAAGCAGAAGCTTCAAGCAAGAATACGACAAATCTTCAAATATGAAGTAGAAGGTTGGATACTTACAATGCAAGAAGAGCTAAATGAATTCCAAAGGAATGATGTTTGGGATCTGGTATCCAGACCAAACAAAAACATTATTGGAACCAAGTGGATGTTCAAGAATAAACTCAATGAAAAAGGTGAAGTGGTAAGGAACAAAGCTAGATTAGTAGCTGAAGGATACAGTCAACAGGAAGGTATCGATTACTTTGAGACATTTGCTGCAGTGGCCAGGTTAGAAGCAATTAGAATTCTCTTATCATTTGCTGCTAATCATGATATAACTTCGTATCAAATGGATGTTAAAAGTGAATTCTTAAATGGCTATATAAGTGAGGAAGTCTATGTCAAACACCCCCTGGATTTGAAAATTCTGATTTTCCAAACCATGTTTTTAAACTTAAAAAATCTTTATATGGTTTAAAACAAGCACCAAGGGCATGGTATGATAGACTTAGTAACTTTCTGCATAAGAATGAATTTGATAGAGGCTAGATTGATAATACTCTATTTAGGAAATCCATTAAAAATGAAATTTTAATTATTCAAGTTTATGTTGATGATATCATCTTTGGATCGACTAATGGCACTTTGTGCAAAGAGTTTTCTGACCTAATGCAGAAAGAGTTCCAAATGAGCATGATGGGAGAACTTAAGTTCTTCCTGTGAATTCAGATTCACCAAGGTAAATCAGGTATACTCATTCACCAATCTAAATATACTAAAGAACTTCTTAAAAAGTTCAAAATGAGTGAAAGTAAGTCTATGGCCACCCCCATGCACCTAACCTGCTCACTTGAGAAAGATGAAACCAGCGTAAAGGTAGACTAGAAAACATACAGAGGTATGATTGGATCCCTTCTTTAATTAACTGCTTCTAGACCTGACATATTTTTTAGTGTTTGTGTCTGTGCCCGTTTTCAAGCTGACCCTAGGGAATCCCATTTAACTGCTGTCAAACGAATTCTGAGATACCTTAAAGGAACCACCAACTTGAAGATTATAACATCTTTGAAACCAATATCCCTTTGTTCTGTGATAACACTTCAACCATAAATCTAACCAAGAACCCGATCTTACACTCTAGAGCCAAACACATTGAAATAAAACACCATTTCATTAGGGACCATGTACAAAAAGGGACTTTAAGCATCCAGTTTATGGACACTGATCATCAATGGGATGACATCTTCACCAAAGCACTACCTGACGATAGGTTCGAGTTCATCAAGAAGCATATCAGCATTACCTCCACATCTGACTAGCTCAAGTAGTCATCTTAGGAGTTTTTAATTTTCTTGTAATTTTATTTTATGTCTTTTATTTTTTAATTTCTGTACTTTGTAAAGAGAAAAACATAAATACAAAAATAGTAAGACCTCTTTTTGGCTGATGACAAAAAGTGGGAGAGAGAGAAAAAAGAGAAACAAGTAGAAAAGGAGAGATAAAAAGAAAGAAGGAGTGAAAAAGAAAGAGATGAAAAGAGAAGGAGTTGAAAAGAGAAGGAGTTGAAAAGGAGAGGAAACAGGGAGAGAGAAAAATAAAGAGTGAAAAGAGAAGGAGTTGAAAAGGAGAGGCAATGTGAAGGGAGAAAAAGAAAGAGTGAAAAGAGAAGGAGTTGAAAAGGAGAAGAAATAGGGAGAGAGAAAAATAAATCAGAAAGAGATGAAAAGAGAAGGAGTTGAAAATGAGAGCAGAAGAGAAGAAAAGAAAGAGTGATTTAAGAAGGAGTTGAAAAGGAGAAGAAAAAGTCATTATTAGACTTAGGGGGAGAGATTGGTCTGAGGGGGAGTAATTTAAGTACTTCGGGTTACAAACTAGCAAAATAAGTTAAGGTTTTATCATCATAAAAAAGGGGGAGATTGTTGGAACCAAGTTGGTTCTAAGTACTTAGGATTTTGATGTTTACAAATGCACTCCATGTAATCTTATTTTGTACCCTGAATTATTACATTAAATGCCACCAGAAGATAAAGTTTCCAGAGGCAGAAGATGAGTTACTAGAGGATAAAAACAGACCAGAGGATACACCTCCAGAAGTCACCAGAAAATGCATCCAGAAGGTACCAGAGGATGCATCCTGAAATTACCAGAGGATACACCTGGATGCCAAAACACCACCAAAGGATATCTTTCCTGGCCCAGATCAGAAGGAAGCAAAGTTAGAAGAAGACCTGGACCAGACCAGAGGGAAGCCTGCTAGAGGGAGAGTTGTTCCCGACCAGAAGATATCATAAATCAGACTTAGTCCATAAGTTATTCTGACTAGAAGATAGCCTGGCAGTGAAATGATAAACAATCCAAACTTGATCTAGAATTAATTAGAGGATAAATTAATGGGTCCAGAACAAGAGATTCAATCCAGATTTGACCCAGACCAGAAGATAGCATGGTTCAGGGTATGAAACTAAGTCCAGATCAGAAGAAATGATGTCCAGATTTGATCAAGACCTGATCTAAATCAGAAGGTAAAATGTCCAGACTGAAATATTATTTGTCCAGATTTAATTTCAGTTCAATCCAGACCCAGTTCAGAATTGGTCTAGATCAGAGGGAAAAGGTTCAGATCAATGGTCAAGATTTAAGTATATGGTCCAGTGTTGGCCGAGATCAGAAGATCAGACCATGGCCCAGTGTTGGCCGAAATCAGAATGTCAGAATGTGTGGTCCAGCATTGGCCGAGATCAGAGGATCACAGCAGATCAGTTTGCAAGTCCAGATTGGCCGAGATCAGAAGATCAGAAAGTGTGGTACAGGGCTGGTCGAAATCAAAGGATCACAGTAGATCAGTTAGTAAGGTCCAGATGTGGTCTAGAGCAAAAGATCAAACGGTCCATAATTAATCAAGATGATAATCTGTGGAGATTTAATTAAATTTGATCAAATTATTAAAAGGATTTGTTACAAAAATAAAGTGAAGTCGTATGGGAGTTCATAAGCTATTGGCGGGAAGAAAGATTTGTTCCAGAATTAATTAAAGTCAGAATTGGTCAAAGTTATTTTTGAAAGGCAATATGGAGCAGAAAAAGATATGTTTTTTATTTAAAGTGAAACCCGATTGGACAAGATGTTTTTGCAAGAGAATCCAGCAAGATACAACTTGAAATTAAGCTTGGAAGAGACCCTAATCTGCATCTATAAAAGGAGGTTCAAGGCAGAATACTTAGTATCAAAAATCACAAAAGAGTTATACACTTCCAAAAGCAAAAACTCGAGTTTTCAGTAAGGTTAATTGTGAGTTCCAGCTTTCCAGAAGCAAGCACTCGTGTTATTTTCTTTCCCTTGTGTTAGATCTAAGTTGTTGAAGTAGAGTCTACAATTTGAGGGAGTCAGAAGGGGTAGCAGATTACTTGGCAATTAGATTCAAGGCGCTGTAATTGTAAGAACAGAGTTGCACCTAAGAGGGGGGGGGTGAATTAGGTGTTAGACAATTTTTCTGTTTTTAGAGTTTTGGAGATTGTTTAAGTGACTGTTTTGAGTTTGTTTAATTTTGTTATGTTAGAGAATGAAAGCTGTAAATGACAGAAGATAAAAACACACAGAAATTTATCCTGGTTCCCCTTACAACCAAGGGTACATCCAGTCTTGCACCCTACAAGAGATTTTCCACTATCTGTTAGAATAAGTACATGTCTATCCCTAAGACTTCAATTACAAATTCCTAACACTCTTCCTAAGATAGTACACCACTATCTTAGTTTACAACACTTGAAGAAAATACGCCACTTTCTTCAAACAATAATTTTAATGATTTTTTAACAATGTTCTTAATTAAGAACAACAGGATATAACAGTTTGTACAAGGATAACAATCCAATATACTTTCAAGTACAATAGAGAACCTTTCTCAATGATATGAGAATGTAGAGCATGTACTTGAAGTATGAAAATATAACTTTGAAAAGTTCACAAAATATTTCAGAACGTTGTTCAAAGTTCGTGGTAGGATTGATTAGTTTTGAACTGAAGTTATGAGGTATTTATACTTAACACTTCAGATCAATGGCAATTGTTCCCAAGAGTTTTGATGAACTCATGCAATGTTTCGAAGTTGTATTCGAATATAGTCTTAGTGTATTTGAATACACTTCTATAACGTTCAGTTGAACTTTGTATTCGAATACAATAACTTGTAGTCGAATACAAGTATGAGATTTTTGCCACTGACTTGAGTTGTATTCGAATACACAAAGCTGTAGTCGAATATAGAAGTTTAAATTTAGCTACTGACTTGAGTTGTATTCGAATACACAAAGCTGTAGTCGAATACAGAAGTTTATATTTATTTACTGACTTGCAATCTGTAGTCGGCTACGACACTTCGTATTCGAATAGAGATCTTCAGTTTTGGCTACTGACTTGTAATCTGTATTCGACTACGACACTTCGTATTCGAATACAGATTTCCAGTTTTGTAAAAAACTTTATTTCCAAACATATGTTTATGTTTTTAAATATTTTTATAAAATATTTTAATGCATATGCTATCAAGAAGGTTCTCATAATATTTTACTTGAAATGTATTTTCCTAAGTTACCTAAATATAAATTTGAAGGATGAGTTGCTTAATATCCTTTTGCTTTTTGATCAATGAACTTTTTGTCTTCATAAAAAATGTAGATCTTTAAATTTCAGTAATTCCTTCTACAATCTGGGGTTGTCAGATTGGTAGGAGAAGACTTGACTTAAGAAGTCAAGGTGCTGCATTCCTCAAAATTCTAGGATTGTTAGACTGTTTGAGAAGACTGACTTGGAGGGTCAGTGGTATTGTTGTAATTCAAGGTTTTGAATTAGTGAAATCCCTCAAGGTGAAGGGACTAGACGAAGCCTCGTTAACGGTGAACCAGTATAAAATTCTGTGTTTTTATTTTTACTTTATATCCGATGCTAACTCTGTTTTATTCATACATCAAGTTTTGTTTTAAAACTGCAAAAACAAAAAAAGTATTCATGTTAGTCAAACACAATTCAACCCCCCTTCTCGTGTTTGCACCTTCAGACTTGACTTGTAGGGTCAAGGTGTGGAAGTTCCTTCTTTAATCTGGGGTTGCCAGATAGTCTGGGGTTGTTAGACTATTTGGGAAGATTGGCTTGGAGGTTTAGGTGCTGTAATTCAAAGTGTTTTGAATTAGTGGATTAAAGCCTTCAGAATGAAGGGACTAGATGTAATCAAGTTAATTGTGAACCATGATAAATCTTTGTGTTCTTATGCTGTTATTATCTGCTGCTAAGTCTGATTATTTATTCATCAAGTAATTCACATCAACGTTCATCAAAACAACAAAAAGAATTCAAGTTTGGCAAGCACAATTCAACCCCTTTCTCGTGTTTGCACCTTCAATTGGCATCAGAGCTCGGTCTCAAGGCTGAGCACTTTATAGTCTTTGAGGAAAGATCCAAGGGTTCAACATGTCTGGATTTAGTGAAGAAGCTGCTGGAGGAAACATCAACAGACCACCTCTGTTTGATGTGGAACGGTTCGAGTACTTGAAGGACAGGCTGAGGAGTTTCTTTATTTCATAAGATCCCGAACTTTGGGACTTGGTGGAAGATGGCTATACTGCTCCAGAAGATGCTGATGGTGTTGAAATTTCCATAAAAGAGATGGATGCTGACCAGAAGAAGATGTACAAGATGCATCACAAATCCAGAACGTTCATGATCAATGCAATCACATTCAAGGAATTCGACAAGTGCACCAACAAAGAGACGGCAAAGAGCATCTATGATAGTCTAAATCTGACTTATGAAGGAAGGAAGCAAGTTCAAGAAGCAAAGGCCAACATTCTAGTCAAAAAGTACGAGCTGTTCAAGATGGAAGAAGATGAAGACATTGAAGCAATGTTTTCCAGATTCCAGACTATGGTTTTAGGATTAAAGGTACTCAAGAAGAGCTACACTACTACTGACCACGTGAAGAAACTTCTTAGAAGCTTGCCAACCAAGTGGAGACCAAAGATCACTGCCATCTAGGAAGCATAGGATTTGAACACTCTAAAGCTGGAAGAATTAATCAGCTCCCTCAAATCACATGAAATTGAGCTTGAATAAGATGAGCCCAAGAAGAAGAACAAAACCCTAGCTTTGAAATCCAAGCAGATGAAAGTTCTAAAAGCAGAAGCAGAATAAGAAAATAGTGACTCTGATAACCAGAATCAGAAACCAGAAGAAGAAGAGATTGCCTTTATAACCGGAAAAGTCCAGAAGATGTGGCACAACAGAAAGAAGAAGTTTCCCCAAAGGTATACCAAGCACTTCAACAGAGGAAAGGATGAACACGACAAGAAGAGTATCATCTGCTATGGATACAATGAACCTGGGCGCATCAAGTCAGAATGCACAAACCTGGAGAAAGGAAAACACCAGAAGAAAGACTCTTGACCCAAGAAAAAGAATCTGATGGCTACATGGGATGATTCTGATGAACCTTCTGATGATGATGAAGCAGAATTGGCTATGATGGCTCACATCAATTCTGCCTCTGGATCCCCCACAGTTTCTGACCCTGGAAGCAAATCAGCAGATGAAGTAAAAGAGTTGAAATACTGGGATGATTCTATTGAATCGTCTGATGATGAAAAAGCAGAATTAGCTATGATGGCTCACATTAATTCTGCCTCTAGATCCGACACAGACTCTGTTTCTGGAAGTGAATCATCATATGAAGAAAAATAGGTATTTTCTGAAGTCACCTGATCTGATTTAATTACTGCAATGAATGATATTTTAAATGTCAATAATAAACTGTCTTTAAAACTGAAAACACTTAGGAAAGAAAATACAATTCTAACCAAAGAAGTTACTGTTTTAAAGAATCAAAATGCAGAATGTAAAACAGAAAATACAGCTCTTAAAATTGAAATTGCTAAAATTAAGGCTGAGTATCTGATTCTAAAAAGTAATCTTTGTTCAACATCAAGTACAAATACTGTATGTAATTCTGATATGCATGAACAAGTATTATAAGATTTTATTGCTAATGGTATGGAAAGAAGCAAATATGCTTCTATGATCTATGGAGTTAGTAACAATGGTAAAAGAGGCATAGGATTTGATGAAACTGTAACTGTAACTAAACCTATTTCCTCTGATATTTTGTGTGTTGTTTGTGCTAAGATAGGTCACTCAAAATTGTCTTTTCCCATGACAAAATCAAGAAAAGACAAGAAACCTTTCAAGACTAACAAACCAAGACCCAACCAGATTTGGGTACCTAAACACAAAATTATCTTTGTTGCAGATGTCCTCAGCAATCAAGTTGCAACACCAGTCATGGTACCTGGACAGTGGATGCTCGTGACATATTGATGACTCTTCATCATATGCATATTTTTCATCGTTTTTAGTCTTATTTATCTTCAATTATTAGTTAATTTAATGATTTATTTGATATATTTCGTTGATTCTAGTTCTTGGGTTTAATTTAATGTTCTTATTTCGTTGATTAAGTAGAGATTTTTCGGAGTTTTGCGTCATTTCTTTGTTTTAGTGCAGTGCTTAATTTTGGTGAGAAATCAACATGACATATGTAGAGTATTTCGGTTATATCTGGTATTGTAGATGTCCAATTGGAGTCAAACCAAGTGCAAATGAAAGCTAAAATTCATAGCTACAACTTTCATGAAGACACGTGTACCAAATTTGAACTCAAAATAGTAGAAATATGCAGTATAAGTCAGACAGAAGATGTTGTGCGCCTGAAGCGCATTTCTGCACTGTTGATTCTGTTTAAATGCGCCTGGGGTGTGTGGCGCATTGCAGAATGCATAAAATCGAGTTTTTATGATTTTTAAGGGATCTTTTGGTCAATTGGGAAGCTCAGAAACTTGTGCCCTAGCAGAGAAGCTCAAAGACGGCTGTTCTACACCATTGAAGGAGTTTTATCAAGAATCATTCATGAATCTTTCTTGTAATTCTTCTTTAATCTCTATCTCTTTAATCTCTGTAATGAGTAACTAAACCCTATTTGTTAGGGATGAGTGGAACAAGATGAAACCTTTATTTGTCTGAATTGATTCCTGGTTATATGAATAAATTTATTGAATTATTTTTCTCATCTCTGTGCTTAATGCTTTTTATTGCCTGATCAACTTTAAAATGTTCTATGATTCGCAATTTGAAACGGAAGTGGACTTTACGAATGCTTGAAATGAGAAATTCATGAGATTGTAGTCTAGGGATAGATGCAGGTCATGAAACCAATTGAATTAGTTGCAGAGACAACAGTTTAAAAAGAGAATTTTTGTACTGTAAAGCTTAATCCTAATTTTAAATCCGCTAAGGAATTAGGGGTTATTTTGGAATTAAAGGTTATGTCACTAAGACATTAGGGCTAGAATAATTCAATAAAGGAATTCAGTAACTAGGATCAAATTAGAAACCAAGGTTGGACTCAAAGTGAAACTCATCCCTGACATTTTTCTCATTATAATAGTTCAATTTCATTTTTATTGTTATTTTAAATATTACTTAAGTCAATTCGGAAACTTTTTGTTCAATTTCAGTAATTAAAGATAATTCGATAGTAAAACGCAATCCTTGAGTTCGACACTCGGTAATACCGTTTTAATTATTACTTGAAACGATTCAGTACACTTGCTGAAACATTATCACATATGACAGGAGAAAAGTCTATGTTCCAAGAACTAACCTTGAGCAAAGAAGGGACAGTGACTTTTGGAGGAAAGCAAAAAGGCCAAATCATTGGTCAAGGCACGGTTGGTAATGGTACCTCTTCTTCTATTAAAGATGTATTATTAGTTAAAGGTCTTAAGCATGATTTATTAAATATTAGTCAGTTAAGTGATAGTAATTATGATATTATATTTAATCAAATAACATGCAAAGCAATTAGTTAGAAGAATGGGTCAGTACTCTTTACAGGTCATAGGCAAAACAATATTTATAAGATAAATCTGTTTAGTCTAGAGAAACAAAAGGTTAAGTGTCTTATGTTAGTAAATGAAGAGAACCTAATTTGGCATAAAAGATTAGGTCATGCAAACCTTAGATTTGTTTCAAAACTGAATAAATTTCAACCGGTGAGAGGTCTACCTAAGCTTACCTACAAAACTGAAATTATGTGTGAAGCTTGCCAAAAGGGAAAACAAACTAAAAACTCTTTTAACCCTAAAAACTCAATCTCTACCTCAAAGCCCCTTGAGTTCTTACACATAGATCTATTTGGGCCAGTGAAAACAACATCTCTAAGTGGAAAGAAATATGATTTTGTTATAGTAGATGATTACACTAGGTGGACATGGGTAAAATTTTTAAGAAGTAAGGATGAATCCCACAAAGTGTTTATCACATTTTGCAAACAAATCATGAATGAAAAAGGTCTTAAAATTATAACAATTAGAAGTGATCATGGAGGAGAATTTGAGAACAAATTCTTTGAAAGTTTTTGTGATGAGAATAGAATCTCTCATAACTTTTCCTCTCTGGAGTTGTAGAAAGAAAGAATAGACCACTCCAAGAAATGGCCAGAACCATGCTAAATGATATGAATGTTGCAAAGCGCTTTTGGGCAGAAGCAATTTATACTATATTAGATCCATATTGAATAAAACACCATATGAATTGTGGAAAGGTAAAAACCCTAACATCTCTTATTTTAAATAATGTGGCTGCATTTTTTATATGTTAAACACTAAAGATAATCTTGGAAAATTTGATTCTCAATCTCAAAAGTTACCTTCATTGGCTACTCTAAAAGATCCAAGGCTTATAGAGTGTTTAATAGGGAAACTAATATTGTGGAGGAATCCATACATGTTAAATTTGATGACAAACAGCTTGACCTTGAAAAGTCAAAGCAAGATGATGATAGTGCAGGTTTAACAGAACCAAAGGAAGTTGATGCAGACAAATCAAGAGAACTTGAAAAAGTAGAGGATGAAAGAAAAACAGAAGACACGACAAATCTTCAAAGGATGAATATGAAGATAAGTCAGAAGGAAGATATGGATTGAAGTACAAGTCATCTCATCCTGAAACACTAATAATTGGAAGTGCTAGTGATCTTTTACGGACCAGATCATCACGTAAAGACACAAACTTGTTTGGCTTACTCTCATCTATTGAGCCTTCGTCTATTGATGAAGCATTGACATAAGATGGATGGATTCTTGCAATGCAAGAAGAGTTAAATGAGTTTGAGAGGAATGATGTTTAAGATCTAGTACTAAGATCGGAAAAGAACATTATTGGAACCAAGTGGGTTTTCAGAAATAAGCTAAATGAAAAAGGTGAAGTTGTTAGAAACAAGGCACGACTTGCTGCACAAGGCTACAGTCAACAAAAAGGTATTGACTACACTGAGACATTTGCTCCAGTGGCCAGGTTAGAAGCTATTCGTATCCAACTTTCCTTTGCTGCTAATAATAACATTACATTTTTCAAATGGATGTTAAAAGCGCTTTTCTAAATGGTTATATAAGTGAAGAAGTCTATGTTAAATAACCCACATGTTTTGAAAGTTCTGAATTTCCAAATCATGTTTTTAAACTTAAAAAATATTTGTATGGTTTAAAACAAGCACCTAGGGCATGGTATGATAGACTTAGTAACTTCTTGCTTAAAAATAACTTTGAAAAAGGACAAGTAGACAATACACTTTTTAGAAAATGAACAGAAGATGATATTCTTATCATTCAAGTATATGTTGATGATATTATCTTTGGATCTACTAATGGCACTCTCTGCCAAGAATTTTCTAAATTGATGCAATAGGAATTTCAAATGAGCATGACATGAGAACTTAAGTTCTTCCTAGGGATAGAAATTCAGCAATGTAAAAAAGGTATATACATTCATCAAACGAAATATACAAAAGAGCTTCTTAAGAAGTTTAAGATGAGTGATTGCAAACCTATGGCTACCCCAATGCACCCTACCTGCTCACTTGAAAAGGATGACTTAGGCCAAAAAGTTGATCAAAAAACCTATAGAGGTATGATAGGATCTCTCCGTTACCTCACTGCTTCTAGACCTGAAATCATGTTTAGTGTTTGTGTATGTGCAAGATTTCAGTCTGACCCTAGGGAATCCCATTTAACTGCTGTTGAAAAAAATCCTTAGATACCTAAAAGGCACTACCAACTTTACCCTGTTCTACATGAAAACTCCTACATTCAAACTGAGTGGATACTGTGACTCTGACTATGCTCGGAAAAAAGAGCACAAGTGGAAATTGCACCTTCTTGGGAGAAAACCTAATATCCTGGTCAAGCAAGAGACAAAACACAATTTCCATATCAACAGTAGAGGCTAAATATTTCAGCAGCTGGATGCAGTTCTCAACTCATTTGGATGAAACATTAGCTGGAAGACTACAAAATCATGGAAACCAACATTCTCTTATATTGTGAAAACACTTCAGCCATGAATCTAACCAAAAACCCTATACTCCATTCCAAAGCCAAAAACATAGAGTTCAAACATCACTTTGAAGGTGCAACACAAGAAGGGGGGTTGAATTGTGTTTGACAAACTTTAATTCTTTTTGCTAATTAGTTGAATAATGAGCAATCAGAGTAAATAAGCAGCGGATAATAAAAGTTAACACCTTGAATTTATATTGGTTGACCTTTAACTAGGCTACGTCCAATCCCTTCCTTCATAAGGCCTTTTCACTAATTCAAATTCCTTTGAATTACAACACCACTGACCCTTCAAGCCAGTCTTCCTAAACAGTCTGACAACCCCAGACTTTTGAGGAACAACAACACCTTGACTATACCAGCCAAGTCTTCTCAAATAGTTTGACAACCCCAGACTTTTAAGGAACAACAACACCTTGACTATACCAGCCAAATCTTCTCAAAAAGTCTGACAACCCCAGACTTTTGAGGAACTTCACAACCTTAAACCTACAAGCTAAATCTTTTTCTAACAACCTGACAACCCCAGATTTTAGAAGAAAATTCAACACTATAGGATTTTATACAAGGGATCGAAATTAGAACTGAGTAATTACTTCTGGAAAGTTGATACTCACGATAAGTTTAAAATGAAATAAAGTGTTTGCTTCTGAAAATTTAAAATGACGATCTGCTTCATACTATAAGAAAAGAACACTTAGAAAATATTTAACTTTTAAGCAAGTGTTTCTCTCCTTTGAACTCTTTGAATACATACGAATTTTTTGCTCGAGTTCTTCTATTTTTCGATGCTTTATTCTTCAGCATTAAGCCTTTATTTATAGTTGAAATTAGGGCTTCACTTTGATATGTTGCTTTACTTCTGGAGTGTATTTCGATTGATTCTATTTTGAGAATATTCTGGAGTATTTTGCTCAGATTCTATTTATGGATTCTTTTGCTCCGATCTTGTTTTGATCATTTTACTCAGATTCTGTTTTGAGCATATTTTTAGCTAGATTCTATTTCTTGAGTCTTTTACTCCAATTATGTTTTGAGCATTTTGCTCAGATTTTGTTTTGAGTATACTTTTAGCAAGATTTTGTTTCTTGAGTCTTTTTCTTTGATTCTGTTTTGAGCATTTTGTTTAGATTCTGTTTTGAGCATACTTTAAGCTTCTAATTATGTAGCATCTGATTTTTGCCTCTAATGAGATCCTCTGACGGGATCATCTGATTTTATCCTCTGGTGATATCCTTTGATGATATTCCCTGATGATATCCTCTGGTGATATCCTCTGGTGATATCCTCTGATGATATCCTCTAACGTTTGCCTTTTATGACATCCTCTGGTATTTTCTGGAAGTATCTTCTGGTACTCTCTGGTGACATCCACTGGATGTTTCCTCTGATACCCTCTGGATGTTTCCTCTGGTATCCTCTGGATGTATCTTCTGGATGCATTTTTATCTTCTGGTGACATCATTTTCTGATGACATCTTCTGCTTGTGATTTGTATCTTCTGGTGATATCTTCTGCTGACGTCATCTTCTGATTTCTACTTCTGGTCACATCATCTTCTGGTTTTTGCTTCTGATGTCATCCTCTGATTTATGCTTCTGGTGACGTCATCTTCTGGTTTATGCTTATGATGCCATCTTCTGATTTTTCATTCTTCTTCTAAATCAAAATACGATTTTCATAAAATACATTTGTTAACATCAAAATTTTAATTGCAAGAACAAACTTGGTTCCAATAGTCAATACCTTCTTGCTGACTGTATCCTTGTGCAATACATCATGCCTTGTTTCTGACAACTTCTCCTTTTTCATTCAGCTTGTTTCTGAAAAATCACCTTGGTTCCAATAATGTTCTTTTCTAGTCTTGGAACTAGATCCAAAATATCGTTCATTTAGCTCTTCTTGCGTGGGTAGACTCCATCTATATCCTTCTTCTGACTCATCTTCAGATTTATCCTTTGAAGATTTGTCGTATTCTTGCTTGTAGCTTCTGCTTTTTCAAGTTCTTTTGCATGCATCAGCTTCTGGTTCTAGTAAATCAGCTTCTGTAAATCTGCATCAGCTTCTAGTTCTAGTAAATTAGCTTCTGGTTCTGGTAGATCTGCATCAGCTTCTGGTTCTAGTAAACCTGCATCAACTTCCTCTGGTTTTGCTAAACCTGCATCGGTTTCCTCTAGTTCTGGTTAACCTGCATCAGCTTCATCTTGCTTTGACTTTTCAGGTCAAGCTATTTGTCATAATACAAATCAAATAATTTAAAAATGAACTCAATACAGCCATACCATTAATTATGCTTCTGGTGGTTTCTGCTTGTTTATAAAACCACTGAAATATTGTTTCTGTTGAAGTGTTCACATCACGTGGATCACTTGGTTCCTCTGACAGTTTGAAAACCTGCAGAATACTTATCTAGCTTTCATTTTTAAGATCAAGCTTCTTGTTATCACAGTAAACATAAATATCAAACAATAATAGTATTTACAGCAAGATGTAACCTCTTTGTCAACAGTTTTAGTTTTACTCTGAAAATCCTCTTATTTTTGATTTTCAGATTCTGAATCTGTATGTTCTGTGATTAGATGGTTTGGATGAAGGGATTTGAATTCCCTTCTTGGTTTGTAGCTTTATGAATTTTACTGGAGTGTTTGAAGAACTCTCCTGATCCTGATTCTTCTCTTTCTGCTAATATATCCGGTTCATCTGATAATTCTGGAACTGATGATAATTCTAATTCTTCTGGTTCTGGAACTGATGGTAATTCTGATTCTTCTGGTAGTTCCAGTTTTGTTGATATGAGTGATTTCTTTGATATTTCTTGTTCATCCTATGATTCTGGTTCTGGTTCTGATAGGTATTGTGTTGACCAGTTCTTCTTCCACCAGAGTTAATTTGCTTCTGTTTGGTAGATGTTGGAACATAAACCTTTTTCCCTTCATATATTGCCAGCATCCATTGACCAGGCACCATGACTGGTGTTTCACTTTGGTTGCTCAGAACATCTGCAACATAAACCATTTTATCTTTTGGTACCCAAATCTGGTTGGGTCCAGGTTTATTAGTCTTAAAAAGTTTCTTGTTTTTCCTTGTATTTAGCATAGGACAAGACACTTTGGAATGATCTTTCTTGTACCAAACAGCACACACAATATCATAGGGAACAGGTTTAAGCACAGGTTTAGGTTCAGTTATAGTTTATTCAAATCGTATACCTCTATTTCCATTCCTACTGACTCCATAAATCATAGAAGCATATTTGCTTATTTTCCATACCATTAGCAAGAAATTCTTGGAAAACTTGTTCATGCATATCAGAATTACATGTGGTATTTTCAATTGATGTTGAATTATGGTTATTTTTCAGAGTTAGACTTTTAACTTTAAGTTCAGCAAAACTGTTTTTCAAACATACATTCTCTGTTTTCAATTCTGCAATATCAATTTCAAGAATGGCACTTTCTGTTTTAAATTCTGCAATTTGATTCTTTAAAACATTAAATTCTTCTATTAGATTTGTATTTTCTTTCTTAAGAATTTTCAGTTTTAAAGACAATTTGTAATTGTTGTTTAAAAAATCATTCAGAGCAGTAATCAAATCAGATCGTGTGAATTCAGAATATACCTCAGTTTCATCATCTTCTGATTCTCTATCATAATCAAATTCTGTGTTGGATCCAGAGGCAAAGTTGGTGTGAGCCATCATAGCCAAATCTGCTTGTTTATCTTCAGAGGATTCATCAGAATCATCCAATGTAGCCATCATACTTTTCTTCTTGGTTATGGAATCTTTCCTTTTGTGCTTCCCTTTCTCTATATTTGGACATTCTTGTTGGAACCAAATTGGTTCTTGCAATTAAAGTTTTGATGTTAACAAATGTATTTTATGAAAATTGTATTTTAACTTAGAAGAAGAATGAAAAATCAGATGATGTAACCAGAAGCAGAAATCATAGGATGACGTCACCAGAAGCAAAAATCAAAGCATGACGTCACCAGAAGCAGAAATCAGAGGATGACATCACCAGAAGCAGAAATCAGAGGATGACGTCACCAGAAGCAGAAATCATAGGATGACGTCACCAGAAGATGACGTCACCAGAGGATGACTACCAGACGATGGTCATCAGAGAGTATCATCAGAGGAACCTGTAAGAGGATATCATTAGAGACGAAAATCAAAGAAATAGAATCTGGCTAAAAGTACGCTTGAAACATAATCTGAGAAAAATGCTCAAAACAGAATTGGAGCAAAAGACTCAAGAAACAGAATCTAGCTAAAAGCATGCTCAAAACAGAATCTGAGAAAAATGCTCAAAACAGAATCGGAGCAAAAGACTCAAAACAGAATCTAAGCAAAATACGCCAGGATATTCTCAAAACAGAATCAACTGAAATGCACTCCAAAAGTATAGTATCAGATCAAATTAAAGCCCTAATTTCAACTATAAATAGAGGCTTAATGCTGAAGAATAAAGCATCGAAAAACACAAGAACTCAAGCTTCAATTCAAGTTATTTGAGAGTTCAAAAGAGAGAAGAAATTCAGAGCAACAATCAGCTTTCCAAAAGCAACAAAAGGGTACAAGAGTCATTGCAATATTCAGCTTTTCAGAAGCAACTTTGCAAAGTTCCAAACCCTCTTAATCTAATTCGATAGTGGTGTACATTCCTTCTTCAATCTGGGGTTGTCAGATTGGTAGGAGGAGACTTGACTTGTAGATTCAAGTTATTGTTATCATTCCTCAAAAGTTTGGGGTTGTCAGGCTGTTTGGTAAGACTGGCTTGAAGGGTCAGTAGTGTTGTAATTCAAATGAGTTTGAATTAGTGAAAAGGCCTTCTGAAGGAAGGGACTGGACGTAGCCTAGTTAATGGTGAACCAAGATAAATTGATGTGTTCTTATGTTATTATTATCCGCTGCTGAGTCTGATTAATTATCCATCAAATAACTCACATCAATATTAAAACAAAACAGTAAAAGAATTCAAGTTTGACAAACACAATTCAACCCCCCTTCTCGTGTTTGCACCTTCAATTCTGACTTGATATGTCTAGATTCATTGAATCCGTAGCAGATGATACCTTTCTTGTCATATGTATCATCACTTTCTTTGTTGGACTGCTTGGAATATCTCTGGGAAAATTTCTTCATTCTGTTGTGCCACATCTTTCTGAAATTTCTGGATTAGAATGCAATCTCTTCTTCCTCTGAATTCAGACTTTGATCGTTTGACTCACTATCTTCTGATGCTGATGTTGCTTTCAGAGCCTTCTTCTGCTTGGATTTTAGGGCTAGAGTTTTGTTCTTCTCATTGGGTTCATCTTCTTCCAACTCAATTTCATGTGATCTGAGGAAGCTGATTAATTCTTCTAGCTTTAGAGTATTCAGATCTTTAGCTTCCTGAATAGCAATGATCTTTGGTCTCCATTTGATTGTCAGACTTCTAAATATTTTCCTTACATGATCAGCAGTAGTGTAACTCTTTTCTAGTACCCTTAATCCTGATACTAGAGTCTGGAATCTGGAAAACATAGTTTCAATGTCTTCATCTTCCTCCATTTTGAACAGTTCATATTTCTTGACCAGAATGTGTTTGCTTTAGATTCTTGAACTTGCTTACTTCCTTCAAAGGTCAGAATCAGACTATCATAAATGCTCTTTGCTGTTTCTTTGTTAGTGCACTTGTCAAATTCTTTGAAGGTGATTGCATTGATCATAAAGGTTCTGGATTTCTGATGCATTTTGTACATCCTCTTTTGATCTGTATTCATGTCTTTTCTTGGAATTTCATCATTGTTTTCATCCTTTGGAACAGTATAGCCATTTCCACCAAGTCCCAAAGTTCAAGATCTTGTGAAATAAAAAAACTTCTCAGCCTGTCCTCCCAGTACTCAAATCGTTCTCCATCAAATAGAGGAGGTATGTTGATGTTTCCTCCAACAGCTTCTTCAGACATATTGATCCTTGGATCTTTCCTCAAACACAGTAAAGTGCTCAGCCTTGAGATCGAGCTCTGATACCAATTGAAGGTGCAACACAAGAAGGGGGGTTGAATTGTGTTTGACAAACTTTAATTCTTTTTGCTAATTAGTTGAATAATGAGCAATCAGAGTAACTAAGCAGCGGATAATAAAAGTTAACACCTCGAATTTATAGAATTTATACTTAGAAAATATTTATCTTTTAAAATATTTATCTTTTAAGCAAGTTTTTCTCTCCTTTGAACTCTTTGAATACTTAGGATGTTTTGCTTGAGTTCTTCTATTTTTTGATACAATATTCTTCAGCATTAAGCCTTTATTTATAGTCGAAATTAGAGCTTCACTTTGATCTGTTGCTTTTCCTTTGGAGTATATTTCGATTGATTCTATTTTGAGAATATTCTGAAGTATTTTGCTCAGATTATGTTTCTGGAGTCTTTTGCTCCGATTCTGTTTTGAGTATTTTTCTCAGATTCTGTTTTGAGCATACTTTCAGCTAGATTATGTTTCTGGAGTCTTTTGCTTCGATTCTGTTTTGAGCATTTTGCTTAGATTCTGTTTTGAGCATACTTTCAGCTTCTAATGATGAAGCTTCTGATTTTTGCCTCTAATGAGATCCTATTGAATTATCCTCCGACGAGATCCTCTTATTGTATCCTCTGATGGGAACTTCTCATTATATCCTCCGATGGGATCTTCTTATGATATCCTATGACAGGTTCCTCTGATGATATTCTCTGGTGATATCCTCTGATGATATCCTCTGGTGATATCCTCTGATGATATCGTCTGGTGATCATTCTCTGGTGACTTCATCCTGCTTTTGATTTGTATCTTCTGGTGACGTCATCTTCTGGTGGCATTTTTCATTTTTCTTCTAAGTCAAATATGTTATTTTCATAAAATACTTTTGTTAACATCAAAACTTTAAGTGAAAGAACCAACTTGGTTCCAACACACTTCATTAGAGATTATGTTCAAAAAGGGATACTCAACATTCCGTTTGTAGACACTGACCATCGATGGACTGACATACTCACCAAACCACTACTTGAAGATAGGTTTGACTTCATCAAGAAAAACCTACACCTTACCTTCATCCCTGACCAATAGCTTAGGTAGTTTTCTTTATTTTTTATTATTTTATTGTACTATGTTCATGTTAATAAAAAAAAACAGAGGATCTCCTTCATTCCTTTTTGTCTGATGACAAAATGGGGAGAAATATATTTGATAAAAGAGAAGAAAATCTGGGACATTAGACTTAGGGGGAGAAAAATATAAAATGGAGCTTAGTCTTAGGGGGTGTCAAAGAAACAGAAAAAAAATTAGTTATAAAAAAATACAAGTTTTGTCATCATCCAAAAGGGGGAGATTGTTGGAACCAAGTTGGTTCTTCCAATTAAAGTTTTGATGTTAACAAAAGTATTTTAAGAAAATAATATATTTGACTTCGAAGAAAAATGCAAAAATCAGAAGATGACGTCACCAGAAGCAGAAACCAAAAAATTTAAGGTGCAAACACGAGAAGGGGGGTTGAATTGTGTTTGACTTAACTTGAATACTTTTCCTGTTTTAATACTTTAAAAAAAAAACTTGATGTATAATTAAAACAGAGTTAGCAGCGGATAAAAATAAAAATAAAAACTCACAGATATTATGCTGGTTCACCGTTAACGAGGCTACGTCCAGTCCCTTCGCCTTGAAGGATTTCACTAATTCAACCTTGAATTACAACCTTGCTACTGACCCTCCAAGTTAGTCTTCTCAAATAGTCTAACAATCCTAGACTTCTTTGAGGAAAAATAACTCCTGTTCTTCAGCCAATCTGACACCCCAGATTGTAGAAGAATTCACAACACTATGAATCTAATTGCTAAGTACCTTGCTACCCTTTCTGAATCCCTCAGTTTGTAGACTCTACTTCAACAACTTAGATACAACCCTATCTAATTGCCAAGTAACCTGCTACCTCTACTGACTCCCTCAGATTATAGACTCTACTTTAACAACTTAGATTTGCCACAGTGGAAAGAAAATAACCGAGTACTTGCTTCTTGAAAGCTGAACCTCACAATTGACTTATATGAAAATTTGAGAGTGGTTGCTTTGGAAGTGTATGACTCTTTTGTGATTTTCGATGCTGAGTAATCTGCCTTGAGCCTCCTTTTATAGATGCTGATTAGGGCCTCTTCCAATGCTTAAATTCGAGATGAATCTTGCTGGATTCTCTGGCAAAAATAAATTGACCAATTGGGCTTCATTAAAATAAAAATCATATCTTTTTCCAGCCTTAGATTTCTTTCATAAATTAACTGGCCAATCAAATCTGTTGGTTGTTCCCGCCAATGCTCCTGAATTCCATGCTATTCCACTTTATTTTAATAACCAATCTTTTTAACACTTTAATTAAAATAACTTTCAATCTCCATCGTTGATCAATTCTGGACCATCAGAATTTTGAGCGCTAGTCCACATCTGGTCCAAGCTAAATGATATGTTGTGATCCTCTGAATTCGGCCATCCCTAGACCACACTTCCTGACCCTCTGATCTTCTGATTTCGGCATCCTGGATGTGCGCCTCATATGCTGAATTCTTCTGGACTCGGCCATTTCTGGACTTGCACATTCTGTCCCTCTGATTTAGGCCAACACTGGGCCATGGTCTGATTTTCTGATCTGGACCATCACTGGACTCAAAAAATTATTTCTGAACCATTGATTTGGATATTTTTACTCTGATCTGGACAGATTCTTGAATTTGGTCTGGAACAAACTGAAATAACCTTGATCAAAAAATATTTCAGTGTGGACATTTTACCTTTGATTTTGGACCAGGTCTGGTTGATTCTGGAACTCATTTCTTTTGTTCTGGACTTAGTTCCATGCCCTGAATCATGCAATCTTATGGTATGGGCCAAATCTGGATTGATCCTCTTGTTCTGGACTCATAAACATACCTTCTGGTCAAGTCTGGAACAAGTCTGGGCTGTGTAATTTTTCACTGCCAGGCCATCTTCTGGTCAGAATAACTTCTGGAATAAAATTGATAGTTGATTCCTGGTTGTCTTGATCAACTCTCCTTCTGGCATGCTTTCCAATGATATGATCCATATTTCATTCTGAAATTTATTCCTTCTAATCTGGGCCATCAAATATATCTTCTGGTCATATTTTGACATCCTGGAACATCTGGAAATTCCATAATTCATTTTCCTTTGATCTTCTGCTTCTGATTTCTTCATATTCTGGTTGTATTTAATTTAATAATTCAAGGTACAAAATAAGTTTACATTGAGTGCTTTTGTAAACATCAAAATCCTAAGTCTTAGAACCAACTTGGTTCCAACAATCTCCCCCTTTTTGATGATGACAAAACCTATAATTCGAAAACTTGAATTACTCCCCCTCAGACCAATCTCTCCCCCTAAGTCTGATACTCTCCTTTTCAAATCCTTCTTTTTCACTCTTTCTTTTCTTCTCTTCTCCTCTCCTTTTCAACTCCTTCTTTATTCTCTCTTTCTTTTTCTCTCTTCACGCTTCCTCTCCTTTTCAACTCCTTCTCTTTTTCACTCCTTCTTTCTTTTAAACTCTCCCTTTCTACTTATTTCTCCTTTTTCTCTCTCTCTCTTTCTCCCCCTTTTTGTCATCAGCCAAAAAGTGGTCCTGCTATTTTTGAATTTTTTTTTTATTTTTTCTTTACAAATTACAGAAAGTAAAAGCTGAAAATAAAAGACATAAAATAAAATTGCAGAAATTTAAAAAATCCTAAGATGACTACTTGAGCTAGTCAGATATGGAGGTCATGCTGAGATGCTTTTTAATGAACTCGAACCTATCTTCTGGTAAAGCCTTGGTGAAGATGTCAGCCCATTGATGATCAGTGTCCACAAACTGGATGCTTAAAGTTCCTTTCTGAACATGGTCCCTAATGAAATGGTGTTTTATTTCAATGTGTTTGGCTCTAGAGTGTAAGATAGGGTTCTTGGTTAGGTTTATGGCTGAAGTGTTATCACAGAACAAAGGGATATTGTTTTCAAAGATGTTGTAATCTTCAAGTTGGTGTTTCATCCAGAGTAACTGTGAACTGCATCCTGCTGCTGATATATATTCAGCTTCTGCTGTTGACATGGCAATGGTGCTTTGTCTTTTGCTTGACCAAGAGATCAGATTATCACCTAAGAAAGTGCAGTTGCCACTTGTACTTTTCCTTTCCAGCTTGTCTCCAGCATAATCAGAATCACAAAAACCTTTGAGTTTGTAGGTGGGGGTTTTCTTGTATAACAAGGTAAGGTTTATGGTTCCTTTGAGGTATCTTAGAATTCGTTTGACAGCAGTTAAATGGGATTCCCTAGGGTCAGCTTGAAATCGGGCACAGACACAAACACTAAACATAATGTCAGGTCTAGAAGTAGTTAAATAGAGAAGGGATCCAATCATACCTCTGTATGTTTTCTGGTCTACCTTTTGGCTGGTTTCATCATTCTCAAGTGAGCAGGTTGGGTGCATGGGGGTGGCCATAGGCTTACAGTCACTCATCTTGAACTTTTTGAGAAGTTCTTTAGTATATTTTGATTGGTGAATGAGTATACCTGATTTACCTTGGTGAATCTGAATTCCCAGGAAGAACTTAAGTTCTCCCATCATGCTCATTTGAAACTCCTTCTGCATTAGGTTAGAAAACTCTTTGCACAAAGTGCCATTAGTGGATCCAAATATGATATCATCAACATAGACTTGAATAATCAGAATATCATTTTTAATGGATTTCCTAAATAGTGTATTATCAATCTGGCCTCTATTAAAATCTTTCTTAAGCAGAAAGTTACTAAGTCTGTCATACCATGCCCTTGGTGCTTGTTTTAAACCATATAAAGATTTTTTAAGTTTGAAAACATGGTCTGGAAAATCAGAATTTTCAAAACTAGGGGGCTGTTTGACAGAGACTTCTTCACTTATGTAGCCATTTAAGAATGCACTTTTGACATCCATTTGATACAGCATTATATCATGATTAGCAGCAAATGATAAAAGAATTCTTATTGCTTCTAACCTGGCCACTGGAGCAAAAGTCTCAGTGTAATCTATACCTTCCTGTTGACTGTATCCTTGAGCTACAAGTCTGGCTTTGTTCCTTACCACTTCACCCTTTTCATTGAGTTTATTCTTGAAAACCCATTTGGTTCCAATAATGTTTTTGTTTGGTCTGGGTACCAGATCCCAAACATCATTCCTTTGGAATTCATTCAGCTCTTCTTGCATTGCAAGTATCCAGCCTTCCTCTGTCAAAGCCTCATCAACATTGCTGGGTTCAATTGTTGAGAGTAAACCAAACAGATTGGTTTCTCTACTTGATGATCTGGTCTTTAGAGGTTCTGATGCACTGCCAATAATGAGAGATTCTGGATGTGAAGATTTGTACTTCCATCCATTCTTTCCCTCTGACTTGTTTTCAGAGTCAGCATGTTCTTGGTCGTTCTCAGATTCTGCTTCTGGTTCAGCTTCTAGTTCCTATGCCTCTGGTTCACCTGCAGTTTTTTCATCTTGCTTTGACTTTTCAGAGTCAAGCTTTTTATCATCAAACTTAATGTTGATTGATTCTTCCACAGTGTTAGTTTCCTTGTTAAACACTCTATAAGCTTTTGATCTCTCAGAGTAGCCAATAAAGACACACTTTTGAGATCTAGAATCAAACTTAGCTAGGTTGTCCTTAGTGTTCAACATAAAACAGATGCAACCAAATTGCTTAAAGTAGGAAATATTTGGTTTCTTACCTTTCCATAGTTCATAGGGAGTTTTATTTAAGATGGACCTGATGTAGACTCGATTCTGAATATAGCAGGCTGTGTTGACAGCTTCTGCCCAGAGGTAGGTGGCAACCTTCATGTCATTTAGCATGGTTCTGGCCATCTCCTGCAGTGATCTGTTCTTCCTTTCTACCACTCCATTCTATTGAGGTGTTATGGGGGATGAGAAGTTGTGAGAGATGCCATTCTCATCACAGAATTCTTCAAAGTACTTGTTCTCAAATTCACCTCCATGGTCACTTCTGATGGTTATGATCTTAGTGCCCTGTTCATTCATAACTTGTTTACAGAATGAGATAAATACTTTGTGAGATTCATCTTTGTTCTTTAAAAATTTTACCCAAGTCCACCTTGAGTAATCATCAACAATCACAAATCCATATTTCTTACCACTTAGAGAAGCTGTTTGAACAGGACCAAACAAATCTAAGTGAAGCAGTTCAAGTGGTTGAGAGGTAGAAATGCATTTTTTAGTTTTAAAAGAGCTTTTAGTTTGTTTACCTCTTTGACATGCTTCACACAGAATCTCAGTTTTGGAACTTACCTTGGGCAACCCTCTTACCAACTGGAGTTTGCTCAACTCTGATATGAGTCTAGGGTTTGCATGCCCTAGCCTCTTGTGCCAAATCAGATTCTGCTCACTTACAGATAATAAGCATTTAACCTGTTGCTTAGCAAGACTAAACAGATCAATTTTATAAACATTATCCTCCCTAGTTCCAGTAAATAAAACAATCCCATCAATTTGACTAACAACTTTGCAAGTGTTTTGATTAAAGATAACATCATATTTGCAGTCACTTAATTGACTTATGCTCAGAAGATTATGTTTTAAACCTTTAACATACAGAACATTTTTAGTAGACAAGGGAGAAGAAGTGTTACCAACAGTTCCTGTACCAATAATCTGACCTTTCTGGTTTCCTCCAAAGGAAACTTTTCCTCCATTCTTCATAGTCAGATCCAGAAACATAGATTTATCTCCTGTCATATGTTTGGAGCAGCCACTGTCAAGATACCATGTTTTGTGTTGCTGATCATACCTTGCCTTTTCTCTGTCAGAATCAGAGTTAGAGTCAGACTCAGATTCTGACTTAGCTTCTGTTCGAGCCATTAAAGCCAGTTCTTCTTCTGGCCTGTTTGAGCAGTTTCCTTGATTCTGCTTTGGTTGATAAATCATGTTCCTCTGATGATTCTGGAACATGTTTTGGTTCTGGTAATTCCAGTGATTTGGGTGAGTATGGAAGTTCTGATGAATTTGGTAATTCTGATGATTCTGGTAACTTCTTATTTGACTCTGGTTCTGGTTCTAGAGTTGATTCTGATTCTGGTACCAGTATTTATTCTGATTCTGGTTCCAGAGTTGATTCTGATTCTGGTTCCAGTATTTGTGCTTCTGATACTGATTCCAGTTCATGTTTTGATTCCAGTTCCTGTTTTGGTTCTGGTTCCAGTTTTGAGTCTGGTTTCAGTATTGGTTCTGATTCCGATTCCGGTTCTGGTTGCGTTGACCAGACCTTCTTCGATCAGACTCAGATTGCCTTTGTCTTGTTGTAGCAGGAACATAGACCTTCTTCTACTTGTGCATTGCCAACATCCATTGTCCAAGCACCATTGTTGGTGTCTCCTTCTGGTTGCTTAGAACATCTGCAACATAGACAATTTGATCTTTTGGTACCCAAAACTGATTGGGTCCAGGTTTGTTAGTCTTAACAGCTCTCTGATCTTGTTCATATTTTACCATTGGACAAGATAATTCAGAGTGACCTTTCTTAGCACAGACAATACATAAAACATCAGAATAAGCAGTTTTATTTTCAGTACTTGTTTCTGTAAAACCAAGACCTCTCTTTCCAGAGTTGCTGTTTCCATAAATCATAGATGCATACTTACTTCTTTCCATTCCATTTGAAATAAAGTTTTGAAAAAATTGCTCATGCATATCAGATTTACAAACAGTCTCAGAATTGGAACAATTATTATTTTTCAGAGTTTGGTTTTCAGACTTGAGTCTTGCAACTTCAGTTTTCAAATCTTTGATTTCAATTGCATACTCAGAAATTCGATTCTTTGAAACTTGGACCTCTTTGGTTAGATTTTTCTTATCTTCCCTAAGAGTTTTCAGTTTTAAAGATATCTTATTATTTGCATTTAACAAGTCCTTTAAAGTATCAATTAATTCAGGTTTAGAAAGATCAGAAAATACCTCATTGTCTTCATCTTCTGATTCTGTTTCAGAGCAGTATTCAGAACCTGAATTTGTATGAGCCATCAGAGATAGAATTGTTTCCTCTGATGTGCTTCCAGACTTTCCTGAGTGATTGCTTCTATCACTCTTCCTTCTGCCTGTTTTCCCTCTAGAATTCATGCTTTTATGAAGACCAGATGCAGACCTGATGTGAGCCATCTTTGCTGTTTCTGCCTCTTCTTCATCAGAAGATTCTTCCTCTGATTCTGATACATCTCAGGCAGCCATCAGACCTTTCTTTCTGTATCTGGAACTTTTCTTATGCTGTTTTCCTTTTTCCAGATTAGGACATTCATACTTGATATGTCCAGGTTTATTGCATCCATAACAAACAATATTCTTTTTGTCAGATTCTTCCTTATCCTTGCTGTTATGTTTCTTTCTGAAGTTTCTTTTCTTCCTGTTTTCCCAGATCTTAACCATCTTTTTGGTTAAGTATGCCATATCATCACAGTCACTATCACTATCCTCTGATTCTGATTCTGCTTTTGCAGCTTTCTTCTGTTTCGATTTCAGAGCCAGATTTTTCTTCTTCTTAGGTTCATCTTCTTCCAGTTCTATTTCATGAGACCTAAGTGTGCTGATTAGATCTTCCAGCCTCAAGGTACTCAGATCCTTAGCTTCCTGAATTGCAGTAACCTTTGGTCTCCACCTCTTTGGAAGACTTCTCAGAATTTTCCAGACATGATCTTCAGTGGTATAGCTTTTGTTTAATACTTTCAGTCCTGATACCAAAGTCTGGAACCTGCAGAACATTGTGTCAATGTCTTCATCCTCTTCCTTCTTGAACAGCTCATACTTTCTGACCAATATGTTAGCCTTTGTTTGTGGAACCTTCTTGGTTCCTTCATAGGTCAGAACCAGACTATCAAATATACTCTTTGCTGTTTCTTTATTTGTGCATCTATCAAATTCCTTGAATGTGATTGCACTGACCATCATGGTTCTGGACTTGTGATGAAGTCTGTGTAATCTGATCTGATCTGGTTTCATATCAAACATATCCAGTTTCTTAGTTGGATCTTCTGGATCAGTAGGTGCAGTGTATCCTCTGACTATCATCTTCCATAGTTCAGGATCTTGAGATATGACAAAGCTTCTCATTCTGTCCTTCCAATACTCAAACCTTTCTCCATCAAACAGTGGTGGTCTGTTGATGTTGTTTCCCAATTGTTCTGCCATATTGAGCCCCTTGGACATTTCCTCAAACACGGTTAAGTGCTCAGCCTTGAGACCGAGCTCTAATGCCAATTGAAGGTGCAAACACGAGAAGGGGGGGTTGAATTATGTTTGACTTAACTTGAATACTTTTCCTGTTTTAATACTTTCAAAACAAAACTTGATGTATAATTAAAACAGAGTTAGCAGCGGATAAAAATAAAAATAAAAACTCACAGATTTTATGCTGGTTCACCGTTAACGAGGCTACGTCCAGTCCCTTCGCCTTGAAGGATTTCACTAATTCAACCTTGAATTAAAACCTTGCTACTGACCCTCCAAGTTAGTCTTCTCAAATAGTCTAACAATCCTAGACTTTTTTGAGGAAAAATAACTCCTGTTCTTCAGCCAATCTGACCCCCCAAATTGTAGAAGAATTCACAACACTATGAATCTAATTGCTAAGTACCTTGCTACCCTTTCTGAATCCCTCAATTTGTAGACTCTACTTCAACAACTTAGATACAACCCTATCTAATTGCCAAGTAACCTGCTACCTCTACTGAATCCCTCAGATTGTAGACTCTACTTTAACAACTTAGATTTGCCACAGTGGAAAGAAAATAACCGAGTACTTGCTTCTTGAAAGCTGAACCCCACAATTGACTTATATGAAAATTTGAGAGTGGTTGCTTTGGAAGTGTATGACTCTTTTGTGATTTTCGATGCTGAGTAATCTGCCTTGAGCCTCCTTTTATAGATGCTGATTAGGGCCTCTTCCAATGCTTAAATTCGAGATGAATCTTGCTGGATTCTCTGGTAAAAATAAATTGACCAATTGGGATTCATTAAAATAAAAATCATATCTTTTTCCAACCTTAGATTTCTTTCATAAATTAACTGGCCAATCAAATCTGTTGGTTGTTCCCGCCAATGCTCCTGAATTCCATGCTACTCCACTTTATTTTTATAACCAATCTTTTTAACAATTTAATTAAAATAACTTGCAATCTCCATCGTTGATCAATTCTGGACCATCAGAATTTTGAGCGCTAGTCCACATCTGGTCCAAGCTAAATGATATGTTGTGATCCTCTGAATTCGGCCATCCCTGGACCATACTTCCTGACCCTCTGATCTTTTGATTTTAGCCATCCTGGATGTGCGCCTGATATGCTGAATTCTTCTGGACTCGGCCATTTCTGGACTTGCACATTTTGTCCCTCTGAATTTGGCCAACACTGGGCCATGGTCTGATTTTCTGATTTGGACCATCACTGGACTCAAAAAATTATTTCTGAACCATTGATCTGGATATTTTTACTCTGATCTGGACAGATTCTGGAATTTGGTCTGGAACAAACTGAAATAACCTTGATCAAAAAATATTTCAGTCTGGACATTTTACCTTTGATTTTGGACCAGGTATGGGTTGATTCAGGAACTCATTTCTTTTGTTCTGGACTTAGTTCCATGCCCTGAATCATACCATCTTATGGTCTGGGCCAAATCTGGATTGATTCTCTTGTTTGGACTCATAAACATACCTTCTGGTCAAGTCTGGAACAAGTCTGGGCTGTGTAATTTTTCACTGCCAGGCCATCTTCTGGTCAGAATAACTTCTGGAATAAAATTGATAGTTGATTCCTGGTTGTCTTGATCAACTCTCCTTCTGGCATGCTTTCCAATGATATGATCCATGTTTCATTCTGAAATTTATTCCTTCTAATCTGGGCCATCAAATATATCTTCTGGTCATATTTTGACATCCTGGAACATCTGGAAATTCCATAATTCATTTTCCTTTGATCTTCTGCTTCTGATTTCTTCATATTCTGGTTGTATTTAATTTAATAATTCAAGGTACAAAATAAGTTTACATTGAGTGCTTTTGTAAACATCAAAATCCTAAGTCTTAGAACCAACTTGGTTCCAACAATCTCCCCCTTTTTGATGATGACAAAACCTATAATTCGAAAACTTGAATTACTCCCCCTCAGACCAATCTCTCCCCCTAAGTCTGATACTCTCCTTTTCAAATCCTTCTTTTTCACTCTTTCTTTTCTTCTCTTCTCCTCTCCTTTCCAACTCCTTCTTTATTCTCTCTTTCTTCTCTTCTCTCTTTCTTTTTCAACTCCTTCTTGGTTCCAACAAAAATGACGTCACCAGAAACAAAAACCAGAAGATGACGTCACCAGAAGCAGAAACCAGAAGATGACGTCACCAGAGGATAAAGTCACCAAAGCATACCTCCAAAAGATAAAGCCAGAAAATGTCACTAGAGGATTCAACCAGAAGATGTTATCAGACGATACCAAAAGATATCTTTAGAGGATACCTACAGAGAATACCAGAAGATGTTACCAGAGGATACCAGAAGATACCTCCAGAGGATACCAGAGAATATCACTAGAAGCAAAAATCAAAGGATGCCATCAAAGGAAAAAATCAGAGGATATTATCAATCAAAGGACATCATCAAAGGCAAGAATCAATGACATCATCAGAGGATATCATTCGTGGTCTAGATGAGAAGGAAACATGGTCCAGAAGGAAACATGGTCCAGATCAGAAGGAAACAGCGTGCAGAAGATAACATGGCCCATATCATAAGCAAACATGGTCCAGACGATAACATGGTTCAGATCAGAAGATAACAAGGTCCAGATCAGAGGAAGACATGGTCCAGACTTGGTCCAAATCAGAAGATAACATGGTCCAGATCAGAAGAAGACATGGTCCAGACTTGGTCTTGATCAGAAGACACGGTCCAGACCAGAAGAGCACACGGTCCAGATTTAAAATGTGACTCAGATTCATAGAAGACTTGATTAAAATTCGAAGAAGACTTGATTGAATTTTAAAAGAGATCTGATCAAAGTTTTAAGAAGATTTGATTCAAAAATCAAAGAAGACCTGATGGAAATTCGAAGGAGATCTGAGCAAAGAAGATTTAGTTTGAAATTAAAAAGAAACAGAATTAGTCAAAATAATTTTCAAAGGAAATCTGAGCAAGATACATCTCGAAATTAAGCTTCGAAAAAGCCCATATTTCAGCTATAAAATGAGGCTTCAGGCAGTAGAAGAAAACATAGAAAAACACATAACTCAACCTTCAAACTCAAAGTCATCTGAGATTCAAAAGAGAGAAACACTTGAGTGCAAAAGAAATATTCTCTAAGTGATTTTTCGAGAGTGAAAAACAGTGCAAGAATCAGCTTTCCAGAAGCAACATTGTAAAGTTCCAAACCCTTGTAATCAAACCCGATAGTGGTGTAGATTCCTTCTTCAATCTGAGGTTGTCAGATTGGTAGGAGAAGACTTGACTTGTAGGGTCAAGGTGTGGAAGTTCCTTCTTCAATCTGGAGTTGTCAGATTGGTAGGAGAAGACTTTGTTGGAACCAAGTTGGTTCTAAGTACTTAGGATTTTGATGTTTACAAAAGCACTCCATGTAACCTTATTTTGTACTTAGAAAGATTACATTAAATGCCACTAGAAGATAAAGGTTCCAGAGGTAGAAGATGAAGACATCAGATAATGCATCCTGAAGGTACCAAAGGATGCATCCTGAAATTACCAGAGGATATCTTTACTGGCCCAGATCAGAAGGAAGCAAAGTTAGAAGGAGACCGATGTTCAGATCAATGGTCCAGATTTAAGTATATGGCCCAGTGTTGGCCGAGATCAGAAGATCAGACCATGGCCATGTGTTGGCCGAAATCAGAAGGTCAGAATGTGTGGTCCAGCATTGGTCGAGATCAAAGGATCACAGTATACCAGACCATGGCCCAGTGTTGGCCGAGATCAGAAGATCAGAAAGTGTGGTCAGAGGTTGGCTGAAATCAGAGGATTACAGCAGATCACTTAGTAAGGTCCAGATGTGGACTAGCGCAGAAGATCAAACGGTCCAAATTTAATCATAAGGATTAACGGTGGAGATTTAATTAAATTTGATCAAAGTATGAAAAGGATTTGTTACAAAAATATAGTGAAGTCGTATGGGAGTTCATAAGCTATTGGCGGGAAGAAAGATTTGTTCCAGAATTAATTAAAGACAGGATTGGCCCAAGTTAATTATGAAAACAAATCTGGAGATAAAAAGATATGTTTTTTATTTATATGAAACCCGATTGGTCAGAGTATTTTTGCAAGAGAATCCAGCAAGATACATCTCGAAATTCAGCTTGGAAGAGACCCTAATTCACATCTATAAAAGGAGGCTCAAGGCAGAATACTTAGCATCGAAAATCACAAAAGAGTCATACACTTCCAAAAGCAAACACTCATGTTTTCAGTGAGGTTAATTGTGAGTTCCAGCTTTCCAGAAGCAAGCACTCGTGTTATTTTCTTTCCCTTGTGTAAGATCTAAGTTGTTGACGTAGAGTCTACAATCTGAGGGAGTCAAAAGGGGTAGCAGATTACTTGGCAATTAGATTCAAGGCGTTGTAATTCCTTCTACAATCTGGGGTTGTCAGATTGGTAGGAGAAGACTTGACTTAAGAAGTCAAGGTGCTGCATTCCTCAAAAGTCTAGGATTGTTAGACTGTTTGAGAAGAATGACTTGGAGGGTCAGTGGTATTGTTGTAATTCAAGGTTTGAATTAGCGAAATCCCTCAAGGTGAAGGGACTGGACGTAGCCTCGTTAACGGTGAACCAGTATAAAATTATGTGTTTTTATTTTTACTTTATAACCGCTGCTAACTCTGTTTTATGCATACATCAAATTTTGTTTTAAAACTGCAAAAACAGAAAAAGTATTCAAGTTAGCCGAACACAATTCAACCCCCTCTTTCTCGTGTTTGCACCTTGAGACTTGACTTCTAGGGTCAAGGGGTTGTTATCGTTCCTCAAAAGTCTGGGGCTGTCAGACTGGGAATACTGGTTTGGAAGGTCAGGTGTTGTAATTCAAAGTGTTTTGAATTAGTGGATTAAAGCCTTTAGAATGAAGGGACTGGATGTAGCCAAGTTAATGGTGAACCAGGATAAATCTTTGTGTTCTTATGCTGTTATTATCCACTGCTAAGTCTGATTATTTATTCATCAAGTAATTCACATCAACATTCATCAAAACAGAAAAAACAATTCAAGTTTGGCAAACACAATTCAACCGCCCTTTCTCGTGTTTGCACCTTCAACTTCCACACAGAAAAATCACCCATATCAATGGAGAAATAAACCTGCCACTAAGGCAACTTCCACACAGAAGATCACCCATACCAATGGAGAAAATAAATCTGTCACTAAGGCAACTCCCACGAAGATGCATATGCCATGACATGATGATATATTATCAAAGAGATATATTCGCATACAGCCCACTAAGAATCATGTCATATGCATTCAAAATCACTTTTTAAAAAATCATCATCTTATTCGCATACCACACATCCATATCTTGAGTATCACGTATTCATGGACAAATAATCATAAAAATTATAACTTTCACCACATACACATAAAAATCGAAAACTTGATATCATACACACCATAAAAATTAGCACTTTAACATATATAACAAGAAAATTCAAACTCCAACTCATATACATCATCAGAGTTAAAACTTTATCATATATAACATAAAAAATCCATACTTTACTTCTTAAAAAAAATCGTATATTATATATTGACTCAACGAAAGGATTGGAGTTTCATTATTTTAATTCGTTAGTCTACATTTTATTCTTTTCAAAAAGCAAGGGGTCACAATTATTAATTTCATGTCATCCAACCAACGGTCTAACTATAATTTATGTGGGGAAAAACCCTTACCTTGACTGCTTTTCTTCCTATTACAAAGCTCTAAGCCCTCACAAAGTTGCTCCGAAGAAAAAAAATTTCAAGCTTTTGATGAACGAAAAAGAGGAGGTGTGAAGGTGATAGCGGCTAGGGTTTCAGTATTCTTTTATACTTATTATTACTTAGTATGAAAGTATTGTGGACTTTAGGGAAAATTTAAAGTGGAGATTATTGGGTAGACAGTGTTGAGCCCAAATAAAGAATAGAAGGGAGAAAATATTATTTTATTTATTTTTTTCTTAACCTTGATTATACAAAAACCAAGCCACAAACTTCAAGCCCAATTTTCTATTGTGGGTTGGGTCACACCAAGCCACAAACGCCCAAATTCTTTTTGGACTAAAACCGACATATATATATATATATATATATATATATATATATATATATATATATATATATATATATATATATATATAACTCCTCCATTGATTAAATAATTCTTACTAATAATTTTATCAACTACCATAAGTCGAACAAGACAAATAATTATCACACCTAAATTAATATTGAAAAATATATATATTTATAGGTCTTAATTATTTTAAATAATAAATTTAGAGGATGTTACAAATATTATTATTATTCACAAAACTCACTTTCAACATATAAAACATATTTTTAGAAATCAACATCCTTTAATTTTTCAGAGTATTCACTAACAATCATTCGAAACATCATAAATTATTTTTCTCAAAATTTTTCACATAACTACAAATTTTCTCAAATTTGTCATAACTCTTTTTTTTTTTTTGTTTCAAATAACTACATTTATCAAGATTAAATGTTCAATCAAAGTATTTACCTCATAACAACTTACCCACTCACAAATATATCAATAAATGTTTTTCTAGTTTCAAAGTTCTAACTACTCTTTGAAATAGTTTCATTCCTTTCAAAATATATATTTTTTTAATAAAGTTTGTATTTTAATTCATGAAACTTGGAATCTTTTTAAAAAATGAAATTCTAACTCAAGACTTTAACTTTATAAACTTGAAACTTAAATTAAAATCATGCAAACTTTTCTAAAGATTGAAAGTATACACATAAAAACTTGAATCTACAATTCACTAATTTTCCTTAAACCACAATTTCAAAGATTTGACAACCAGATGTATACATTCTTGATCATCAATCATAACAACTATTTTTGGAGAGACATAAACCAAGAAAATCATTTTTCTTTAATCACCATAACAACATTAATATTCCAGAGTTCTCCCCACCGCTAACTCGGTGTCAACGGTCTCGATTCCTTTTCGAGACTCAAGGAGCTACTACATAAACATAAAGATTTAAAAAGATTTGTTCACCACCAAAATTTATCCAATCACATCATAATTCCAAAATTAAATCTTTTTATCTTTCAAGTTATACCACTCAACCATTAGAGCAAAAAAATTTGAGTTAACAAAGTACTCTAAACTTTTCTTTAAATTCAGTCCAAGAGTAATTAAAAGAGTAACATTTTTAACTCTAAACATATTAATTTTATAATATAACTTTTTGCTCGAACTCTTTAACTTAGTTAATATTCAAACTTTTTCACAACTTTAACAACTCTAATATTTTTTTAAAGTTTCAACTTCAGCTCAAACTCATTTATTTGAAAATAACTCATTACATAACTCAAACACGTCAAAAATCAAATTTTTTTTCTAACCATTACTAACAACATCAGTAACAAGGATAAAATTTTTATTTTATTTTATTTTTAAATAACACTCTCAACAACAACAACAACAAACATCAAATGCTTGGTTAAGAATTAAAAAATTTCACTCATCCCCCCAACACATAAAGTTTTATGAATTTAAGAAAAAAAGGGAAGAAAGTAAGTGTTTCACCTCAAATAAATTAGCTCACAGGCACCACCTTGTAGAGGGGAGCAACTTCCCTTCCTAACACTTCTTCAATGGAAACATAGATCTAGTAGAAAAATAGAGGTTTATGAATTTTTTTGTAACTACCCACACTATCCTTTTTTGTAAAAAAAAAAAAAAAAA